>JBAMBO010000405.1:0-600000 GCA_037044535.1 Lordiphosa magnipectinata
AAACATTTGCCTCCACATTGCAAGTTATCAAAATTCTGGTCATCGCTCATCTTTTAAACTCTGCTCACTCTATTGTATGATTTTCGCAAGTTTATTGATAGCACTTTAACAACTTAAGTGTAGTCTACCATCCAACTGATAGTTTATTTATTGCAGTTCATTGACTAAGCTCCCGTGTATGTGGGTCAAACCACGCACTGGTTATATCTAACTGCTTGGCACCTTCTTACCCCAGCTCAACTGTGACTCCAGCTGTGCTGTTTCGCACCAAGTCGACACTTGGCTTGTCTATTTTTTTCTACACGTTTTTGCATGTAAACGCAATTTGCATTTAAATTCAATACTAAATTCATATGCTGGCTGGCTGGTAATGTACACCGGTCTATAGGGGGAGCCACGCCCCCATTGACGGTGTTTCTGTGTGAGGGTTGATTCTCCCTTAGCTGCCATTGTTTTACTATTTTACAAGTTTTCTACAATGGATTTCCGTTTTGCGAGTTGACTTTAAGTCGGGGCTTAGTGTGCGAGTGTGAGTGTGCGTACGTGTGTGTTTGTTTGTTTGTTTGCCGGTGTGTGTGTGTGTGTGAAATAAATTGTTCCACAAAGCATGCACGTTCATGTTTCATTCATGTACGTAAAATTGATTTGAAACTTTTTCTAGGCAGCCAAGCGAACAAGGCAGAAGTTTGCTTCGGCCAGCGTGAAAGTTAATTGAAATTATCGAAGAGTTTTCTATGTAGTTTTCCCATTTCCCCATCATGTTTTGTTTGTGATTGGTTTAGTTTCGTTCTGATTCGCTTTCCTCGATTTATGCTCCCACCGGTGTGCAGCTTTGTCCACCTTGTTTTTTTTTTTTGATTTGGTCAATTTCGGTTATGAATTCTCTGGTCACTCACTTGGGAGCCATTCCAGGTGATTCAATTAGGTTTCGGAATGTTTACTGGCAATTTGAAAACTAACAAATTGCCTTCACTTGCACAAGAAGTTTATAAATAAACTCAAGTCAAAAATGAGCGCAAATCTCATCAACAGCCATAAAGTCGTCGTATCAACGCTTTTACTTCCTGCAGCTGCTGCTGCTGTTTGTGCAACCTGCGCAAAATGCAGATGAAAAAATCCCGTCTACACGGCAATGCACTGCGGAAGTAATAATCCTTCGTTCTGGTCTCCTATGGAGGAATTTGCCGGCGACAGGATGTCGACAAGCAGCAGCAAGGGTAACGAAGGGGCAAAGACGAGTCAAGAAATTTATGCTAATGATTTGGAGGGAAATAAAAAACACGAGATTTTCACTGAACATTTTTCAGTCTGATGATGAAAGCGTGATATATATTTAAATATTTAAGCTGTCACGCGAATCATTTGAAAAAAAATGCGAAATATATTGCACACTGATTTTATAAGCGCTTGGGGAAGTCCATAGTAAAAGTTTGTAAGCTCAGTTAAGTTTCGCAGATGGAACCTCTTCAATGGAGACCACTTATAGGCCGACATTGATTGAGTTGATGTTACTTTTGCGACCATTTTAAACCGTATGATCCCTTACATCTCCAGCAATTGTTTACAGACCTCTTAATATATAGGTGGTACATGTCATCAGACTACATTACTTCCGTTTTCCATTTATTCCATTTCCTGAACGGGAAAATATTCTACATGTTCCGCACGATATATAAGTCCTATTAACTTTTGTTTTATTGAAGATCGAGATAATTCATAGTAAACTCTAAAATAATTTGACCAAAACACCACGGGTCTTCAATGAATTCGTACCAAATCGACTTCAAATATTTATGTCACATTTTCCCACAAAAAACACGTAATTAAGTGGTCAAGCACGACTATAATATAATCTGTATTCCCCAAAGTTTGTATATTATTTAACAAAATATAACAAAAACACAAATAGAACCAGAAATCTACTTGCTAAAATGGAGGAGGCTTAGATTTTGAATTCTTTTTTGGATTCCCTGCGGGGTGTTCTACCACGACTTTCTAGAGTATCGTCTCTATTCTTTACAATATCGCTTCGGGAAACATTTGTGAAAAGCTGGATACAACGATCAAATCCTACGAAATGGAATTCCTGGGTCAGGATACGGCGGATATTTTATCTCAATACACTTCAATAAGTGTTCGTACTGGGTAAACTGGGTATATCATAAGAAGTCATTAAAATTGTACGTTGAATAATACGTCATATCTCCCACAGATTTGCAGATAGTTAAGATTGTACCTTCTATCCCTATTTAGTAATCAGTATTTTGATCGATCTGCCAAAGGAATGGTTAAGTTCGGATGAGCGATAGTCGAGTTATAGGGAAAGCCATACGCTTTGTTCGAAAAAATTGAACCACCTAATAAGCATAGCATACTTTGCAGGGCATTCAAAATAATATTTATAACCAGGGCACACTGGTCAGAATCGCGAAAAAAGTGGCATAAAGTTGAATATTACAGATATCGAGCTGAAACTTGGTATATTTGTTAAATATAGCACTCTAAATATTGAAACAAAATTTTAAGTTAATTTGACTACGCCTTCCCTGACCACATAGCGTATACGTGATCAAAAATTAAATTTTTGAGAGCTGTGAATAAAAAGCTTAAATTTGAAACGATTTACATCAATTTATTCTACTATTCAACTATTCCATATTATTACTATTACATTCAGTTGTCTTCTACAGCTAATTCAAAGGTAAATGGATTTATCTCATCTGATTCCGAGTCATCCGAGTCATGATCAAAACTGTAGTCACTGAGTGAAGACTGCACATTATTAGGAATAATATTATGGGGTGCTTCTAAAAGCTGAATTACATCTCGTGGAAGAGTTTGGTTTTTAAGTCGGGCTGCCATTTTCTTTATACCTATACTTGAGATAAGGGGATCTGAGGAGTCCATAGATCTCTGGAATACATCCATCATATTATTTATCCGTGAATTCTGTCGAGCGTGCATTTGCCTATCACGCTTGTAAAATTTGTTTCGCGCTTCTAACGCATTTTCGCCAAGACAGCCTACTAACAGCACTGACGCGGCAATTATCTGTGATCCATGAACCAGAATCTTATATAGAGTTGGTGACATCGGATACCATGGGTAATGCAACGTGAATGATCGAATGGTTTTATTTGATAATTTTTGAAATTTTAGTGCATCGACTGCAAATTCGCAGTTGATAGCTATCAGAATAGTATGCAGACTCTCAAGTAACTCCAAGTCGAGTTCTAAAATTGATGCAAATAATTTCGTATTCGAAAAAGCTTTTCTCGCAGTGTTGCCATCGTTTGAGTTTTCGCTCCCATTCTGTTTTGGCTTATCCACATGCAATCCCATTTCATGCCACAATCTTGTATATGTGTATGTTTTTTTTTGGCAATCATTTCTAATTTGTCACTTTCTATTCTATTCTATTCTATATGCGATTTTAAGCAGCAATTCAAAAACGCGTATCCAAGCATGAAGAGGGCTTATCACCATACTGAAGATTTCCAGGGTTTGGCTTAAAAGAATTTATATCGGTAGTTTCCATAAATTGTTTTGGGCCTGCACCACAGATTGAACACAATTGGCAAGATTTCGTGCCCGTTAAAACGTTTAACACTTTCCCATCTATATGGGTCATGTGAAGGTCATATGAGACGGAGATCTTTCTTTCATTTGAAATTGTCAATACACATGGAGTCAAACCGCTCGGAAATAAAGAATGGTTCGTTTCAGTGGTTCACACAGTTTTTGAACCTCCGGTTCGGTTCTTTACATGGTTTTTGCAGCTAACTGAACAGCGGTTTCGGTTCGGTTCAGTGGTTCACTTTTTACTTTTTATATTTTTTATTAAGCCGTGTTTCCGTTTTTCAATTTTGAAATATTCAGTCGTGCTTTCAAAACTTTCACTATGTGAATCTGGTCTTTAAATTGCAAACTTTGCGAAAGTGAAAATGGAAGCTCGGCTGATTATGATTTCTAAAGCGAAAATGTTACTTATTACACACTTTCGAAATTGAACTTTAAAATAGCTTTAAAATCCTTTTATAAATGTCCCAAAATATAAAGTCGGCCTAATTTTAAATCCTTGCTTCTGGCTAAAGTTGAATTCAGGTGAAAAATCAGAACAGAATTTTGAAACCACCGTCCCATAAAGGAAATGGAATAGTTACACAAATCGATTAGCAACTTCCAAAGAATAAACACCTTCGATTACAGGCATATTATGAGGTTGGATTACATGATTAAAAATGGTTGGCGGTTTATCCCTAAAGGCTACAGCAATCCGGTATAGCTAAGAATCCATTTGGTCTCCCTTGTAGAGGGTCCATCGACGAAACTTAATTTAACCGAAAGTCGTTCAAAACTTATTTTATGAAATCGATTAAAACTCCCAAAATTTACAAGCTCCATTGTTTGCACTTTACGTCTTAATACTCTTCAGTGAACTGAACCGAACCGAACTGAACCGTCTTGTGGTTTTTGGTTCGGTTCAACATTTTCGAAAGGACGATGGTTTGGCTTGCGATTTGGTTTCTCAACTGGAATTAGCGGTTCGGTTACGGTTTGGTTGGGTTCGGTTTAGAACCGGTTTGCATCCCTGTTTATTACCGTCGTGCAAATATATGTAAGCTGCCCCACCTGCCATATTCAGGCCTGTTCCTGTTTCCCATTTCGATTGATCGGAATTGCTAAGAGTTGTGATTTCTAAGAAACGATTAAAGAATTCGGGCGAATCTTTGGATGGGATTTTGAAGTTAAAAGCCGAAGAAGACAGTCGGTATTTGGAAGCGAGTACATTTAACAATTTTTTGATTTGATCGAAATCGAAAATGGGAACAGGCCTGTATATATCTTTTTGGACCAAAACGAAACTTTTTCCGACCGGTATTTTGAAATCGGAAAAAAAATTGAAATAAGTCTAATAAACAGGGTAATATTCACTATAGAAATTCAAAAAATATGCTATAATAGCATTCGGTTTATAAAATAGTATATCTTCGCTTAAAAAAATCGTACAATTGTTTGGGATACTTTATTTTAAACTTCAGGGATGGAATTTTCGATAAAATAAAAGGAGTTTAAATAAAAGAATAAATTCCCCATAAAAAACGCGTCTTAATAGGTTCAAAATAGACATTTTAAGCTACTTTAAGCTCAAATTTCGTGAAGGACATGCATTTCACTATACTGAAACAAGAAATACAGTCGGTCAAGCCCGACTATAACAAACTCTGTATCCCCAAAGTTTGTATATATCTGATCAATTTAAGTAAAAAGCCACACAAAGTGTCTAGGAAGCCATAAAGTGTGTGAAGTGCTGCCTAGCGCCGCACTGTGGCCGCAAAAATCGTAACTTTTGAACGGAAAGAGATATGTTAAATCCCTTTCCAAGGGGAAGGTGATAGAGAATTTCAGTAAGCTTATTCTGTGGCCATCATTGTAGGTCATTAGGGTAACTCAGGATGGGCTGCCAAAGTGCAAAGTTTAAGACACTAAAAAAGTTGCAAGAAATAGACGAAACACTTTAACTTTTTAAAAACGATTTATTAAATATGAACTTGTAAAACTACTTATAGTTAACCAAACTTAATAAAAAAAGCTCATTTTTAATTACTAAAAATATTTATGTTTGTTATGTTGTTTGATAATCAAAATTTTTAGTAAATAAAAATTTTATGAAAATAAATATTTTACTTATTAAAAGTTATCTTTTTAATAAAATTTTCTTAATTTTAAGTAGTTTAAAAACTACATTTTTAATAAATCGTTTTCAAAAAAGTTATAATATTTTGCCTATTTCTTACAACTTTTTTAGTGTATTAATCTTTGCACTTTGGCAGCCGATCCTGAGTCACCATATTGACCTACAATGATGACTTTAAAATCATTTTAAAACTACTGAAATTCTCTATCACCTTCCACTTGGAATTTTTCAAATATCTCTTTCCGTTCAAAAGTTACGATCTATGCCACGCGAAACCGTCCCGACTCTCGTGCACAAGGAAAGTTGCTTTCATTTCATATCAATGGACATAGATTAATCATGCATATTGATAGGTCCAAGTCGCTCATACTTGTCAGAGGCCAAAAAGGGCAAGCGCATATTTTTATATTTTGTTTAGAAATATGTATTTTATAAAAATTTTTACTCTAAAAGCGTGAACTAGCGTGGATGCATTTTTTACAGTCCGTCAAAGTTGGAAAATATAGTACAAAAAAGACAAAAAAGTAGTACTTCAGTAAAACGCCAAAAACTCAACTAATTTAAAAAAAATGTAATTTTTCTTAAGAATTGAATCCTAAAAAACAAAAAACCAGATTCGAAACGGAATATCCGTTCAATTCAATAAGCCAAAGTTTTTTGGGCTAGTTGGAGTTTCCTTTATTACATTAAATTTATTCGGTCAACAAAATCGACCATCAATTTTTGATTTTTGCAACTTGCATAATTTGTTTTCCTTATAACTCGACTATCGTATGCGTAGAAGACTCCAACCATTTATCTACAAAACTGTGGGTGATATGACGTTTTTTCCGAACTGCGAGGGCGGGAGGGGGCGTGGCAAAAATTGAAAATAAACTTCATCTGCCTGCAAGTACAAGTAGTTAATGTCCCATACATGTCAAACCTCTATCTCTTACCATCTCTGAGATCTGTGCGTTCATACAGACAAGCGGACAGACGTACATGGATATATCGACTCTGCTGTTGTTGCTGATCCAGAATATATATACTTTATAGGGTCGGAAATGATTCCTTCTCCCTGTTACATACTTTTGCACAAACTTAATATACCTTTGGTACAGAGAATAAATAGTATAATTTTGTTGCCATGTGAAATGTAAAAGAATTTTTTCTTTATGTTTAAGCGATTTTTCAATTCAAAATAGAACGTTAAATACGAATTTTGCTTACAGATTTGTAAATTCCGAACTTTTCTATGAATCTCACTGATTCTACTTCCAAACTATATTGTTTTATTTTACTAAAACAGAAAACTATCAAAGCAAAGTAAATCCCTGACTACAAATCAAATTCTTCAACTGAAAATATTTACTTCCATCAAATTATTTGTTGGTCTTTGAACCAAATGCTTAAAATTCATGATAAAGAAATGACTAAATTTCATTTTTGTTTAAATATAAAATTTATCTTTTGGTAAACCAGGCCTATACATAATTCTTCTACGATTTCTATAGTATAAACATTTCCCTGTCGTCTGTCTCATTATTTCCAATTAAATTCTTATTTGAAATTTTCAATTTATATTGATTTTTGAGGTACAAGACATTCCTATGTGGTCAGTCCCACTCTCTCACCTTAATCCCTTCCCTGTCCATGTACAATAGAGTCAATTTCATAAAATTGTCTTTGACTGGCTTTGGTGATATCGGAAAAGTGCCCATAACAACAAATAAAAATAATAAAAAGTCCAAAAATCAGAGAAACTAAATGAAATGGCAAAATCAACACATAAAAATTTGTAACCACAATTTTGGCTTACGTTTTGTGTCTAACAACTTGGCCCCCTTTTTGACATGGATATCATTGACCCATTGTTTTGTGCGGATGAAGCTGTTGGTGGGTGTCTCACCAGTTTTACACACATTTTAAGTGCTGTTTTGGCCATGTTGATATGGCGAGTCAGTGGGAGGGAAGGGAAGGGACTGTGTCGTGTGTGTGGGTGTGTGACCATTATGTTCCCGCTGCTCCATTTGCTGTTGTTGTTTTGTGCGTGGCTTTCTAATATTGGTCATGATTTTTTGGTGCGAGCGAGATAAGCTAGCCATACGCCAGCTGCCGCAGACAGAGACAAATGTGGAAGTCTTCTCGGTTATAGGCACTGAAAATTGGTCTAATGCTTCCACACACACACACACACAGACAGCAGGCAGCAGCCAGTCAACAAAGTCAAATGTTGACGTTGTTAATGATGTGCGGGGGCGGGCAACGACTCGACTTGATTCAGCCAGGCATAAAAGCGGATTTTCAGCGCTCTCGCAGCAAACATACACAAACAGGATTGTGGTAAGGGGAAGAAAAGCTTACGGGAGGGGTGGGTATAGGCGAAACCAGTTTAGTTAGTTAGTTAACTTGGCATTAGCGGAGCTCATTGACACCGTTGTTGATTTGGCCAGGACTGAAAATGGATTTTGGGATATGCCCGGACATGTAACTATATTCATTTATTCTATAGGCATTTGCCATATGCTAATTTTCAAGGTAGTTTAAGCCTGAGGGGAGTCGCAATTTGTTATTAAAGTTTGCTTCAAATTTTAGGTACAAACTCTGAGGGTGAAGTTTGATATGGAAAAATTTTTTTAAAAGCATTTTTCAAAGTTTTAGAAGAGTTTTACTTCTGCAGAAACCACTTAAATGTCAATTTGTAACACATAACCTACCTCCTTCACTTCCCCTCCTCACCCGCTTTGCCCCCAGCAATTCAATTGCTGCTCATTATCAACTCATCCTACGGGTATCCGAAGCCCATCTATGGTATGCAGGTTGCACACAGAGCATCTGCCTGCCCGAGCAAATTGTATGTCTTGTCTTTCTCAATTGAAACCATTGAAATCAGCTTTGGCCAGCCGCATGATTAGATGCAGCATTCCATCTACCTAGCCACCTCCTCCTCCTTATCCACTTTCTCTCTGTTTAGAGGGTTAGGCTGAGCACCTAGCAAATGCCATTAATCAATTTTGTGCACGTTCCACACTTACCCATTGCCTCTACTATTGCAGTGACGCCGCCAGATGCCAAAGCGATTATTGCCGGTCCGGCGGATTTGTACGTCAAAGTGGGTAGCGTCATAACGCTCACATGCCTGGTAAAGCAGCCGGCGACAACGGTTCAGGATATTGGACCAATTTACTGGTATCGCGGCCCATACATTCTAACACCGTTTGTTGCCCATCCGAATGATGCGGCCATCGATTTGCAGCGCATCTCCATGGAGTCTACGCTGGCCGAGAAATTGCAGAGCAGGTAAGCGTATGAAAAACCACAAGTATGAGTCTTACACTGAGCAAAAATATAAGATAGAGGAGAAAACAAAAAACGGAAGGGAAGCATAAATAAATGATTGGTATGCAAGGAGAATTTATATAAATTTTTTATTACCTTAACCGGAGTAGAATTTAATAAAAAATTTATGTTGTCTCTTTACGAGCTTGTTAGACGTTTTCCTTAATATTTTCAATGGCAAAAACTGTTGGCTGTGTCTCTTAGTGAAAGAATGAAAAGTACCACAGTTGGCAATGCAATATTTTAGGGACTTAAACTGGTTCACATGACTCTGATAACGAAAATTGCAAAAGAAGAAAAAAGAAAATGGGTTGGTTCGTTTCATTTCATCAACGAGTTTGATGATGTGTAAGCGGGTATGGTTAAGTGGAGTCCTAGGGTATACATCACTAAGGTGAGCTGAAGCAACTCATTGCACTTGGGCCTTAGACTATATTAAAGCTGTATTTGCACTTGTCTGTGTTTTCATAGAAATTCCTTAATAAATATATCAATATACTTTGATTTGGCTGTCAAAAAATACACGAGAAATTCAGGTAGCCTATTGTTTATACCATCAAAACATTGACTATGATGAGAAACTCACATGAGATATCAGACAAGTGTAAATATAGCATAAGCTATAAAAATTCTTAGAGTTGTTCAAAAAAAGAAGTCAAAGTGAACAAAAATGTTGGCATTGACTCGTAAAACTCCAACTTCAAGAGTTATTGACCTGTGCTAGAGCGAACTCCTTTAACAAGTGTTCATAACTGGAACAATTCCATTTTGCTTTGGAGAAAAACATTGTTTTCAACACATCCGGCTCGAAGGACCATTAGGCATTTTTCGCATTTTTCGACTTGTTGCACTTGCAAATTTTGAAAATTGTTAAAGTGTTCTTTCTAGTTCGTTTTCGCCAATGATAAATCAATTTAAATGTTTTATAGAAGTTAATTCTAAAAAGTTTATACGGCGTGTTCCAATAATCTCTAGAGATTCTCAAACAAACGATTTGATTTGGAACTAAACTAGGTGAAATTTCTATGATCTACCATATCATAGGTCGGTAAAACCGTAAATCTACTTGTCCTTGAACATTCGGTTTCAAATGGCTCAACTTTTGTCATATAATCGAGTAGCCGGGCATATTTGTAGAACTTCACTTATAAAGGCAAGCAGATTTAATTGGTCACACAATGTCTAAAGATTTTTGGAACACACCTGATAGATCCAGAAACAGGAAACGGCATCTCATACCCTTGTTCCACTGGCGAACATTCAATCACATTCTCGAAAAGTGAATTTTCCTTGTTCCACTGACGAATGTTGTTCAGGGCCAACACAGCTGATTGAATTGCTATGTTTGTATTTGCAAATCAAAGTGCGCCATCCACATGTCATGCTCTCCTGGTAGTCCCAGCATGATAAAGGTAGTTTGCGGGATTCATACATAAGAAATATTACTGCATTTTAACATTCTAAAACAAAGAATTGCCGCCAATTGCCTATTGGTGACGATTGGCAACTTCGATAGCAAATCGATAGAAAATCTAGCCTTTTAGCGGAAAATAGCTCTATGTCGTGACAGTAGCTAGATCATCCATGACAGTGACTTGATCATCCGTCGCGGATGATCTACCGAATGGACATTCGTCTCTTATGAGGAAATACACAGAAAGAATAAGGTCAATTAGATCATCCAACGGATGACCTCTAGAATGTGCCAGTGGAACAAGCGTATTACTAATATACAGGGGTGTCCTGAAAATCTCTAGAGATTTTCGTATAAGCGATAGCACTTCGAACTTAACTTGGAGTACTTAATTTGTGAAGTGAAAAGAATAAGACCGGCTACTAGATCATATGGAGGGGAAACCGTACGCTTTGAGCATTCGGTTTCAAATCTCTCAACTTTCGTCATCTAATCTAGTAGCCCGGCATATTTGTGCCCCTTTACATATAAAGTCAAACAGTTATAACATGAAATGCTAACGTTTATACGAAAACCTCTAGAGATTTCTGGGACACACCCGATAATAAATGTGAAAGTTTGTATGTTTGCCCTTACGGATTCGGATAAAATGTGGCATTCAGATAGTTGATAACCGGGACTTGAAAATAGGTCTATATAACTTTTATTTAAATGGTGCAAAAAAACGCGAAATTTGCATAATAATTATAATAGTATTTATGAAACCGCTTGATGTTTAGATGATTATGCAGGAGTTGGTATATAGAAGGTATAGATCCAATGGTCAAAAAAATTTCCAAAATTTTCATAGGACCTAAGATTATTATGAAGATTGGATAAATGGCAATTAAAGACGCTTATATAAGTAGTGGTCGGGTGTAGCGCACCGGTAGTATGTGTGGCTGCTGATACGGGAGGTTGTGGGTTCAATCCCGCCTCGGACCATCAATTGGCGCCAGCTGTGAAGTAATAACTAGCCATGAAAAAAGAAATTTCTCAAACTTTGCCCGTTCGAATTCGGCGCTAAACTGTAGGTCCCTTTCTCCTGTGCGAAAAATTATAAGCACACACACCAAGAGATTGAGAGAGATTTGAGATTGCTGTTTGTGCCAATTTTACATTTTACATATAAGAATTGTAGACCAAAAACCGTGAAATTTTCCAAATTTATATTTGAATATTTATAAAAGCGAAATTTGCAAATTACGAGCCATCAAATTGCGAAATTTACAAAATTCTCAGTTGAATTTAAATTTATAAAGAAGACGGGTAAATAGGAAGTGTAGATCAAACGGGTAGACCGAACTGTCCAAAAAAGCGCGAAAATTTCAAAATTGTATAATGAGTTCGGATTACACATGGCAACATAATTAGACTTTTTCCAGTTTATGGAAGAGTCGGTGGTGATTCTAGATGATTTTCGTGTGCCGAACCCGATTATGTTTTCAGAAATGGTCCATCACGTCGAGATTTTAAGTAATTTGAGCTAAAAGATACAAAAAATTATTTCACTATATTTATAGGCGTTTTGTGGAGAACCTATACTTTTGTTTTGACTTTCTTTGATATTATCGGAAAGAACCACTCCTTAACTTTGAAATAAACTATCCCAAACAATTCTACGATTTTTTCCATTTTTAGTAATTGTATGCGAGTTCACCGAAACCCAATCTAGTGTTGCTGCCCCAATGTATGCAATAGGTTTTGTCGAAATTTTTCATTGAAAATCTATACAAATTATTGTACTGTTTCTGCAAGGCATACTTTTATGCAGTAGACAGTTTTGTTATTTTATTATCATTGAGACTATGTATTCTAAATGGAATATCTTCGCTTAAAAAATGGTACAATTCTTTGGCATAGTTTATTTCAAAGTTAAGAAATAGTAATTTACAACAATATCAAAAAGAGTCAAAACAAAAGTATAGGTTCCCCCCCACAAGCGGCCAAATAGTCACTTTTTGCAACTTTAAGCTCAAATTACTAAAAATCTCAATGTGAAGGACCATTTCTGAAAACAGATTCGTGTTCAACACACGAAGATCATCTAAAATCACCTCCAACTCTTCAATATACTGGACCTTGTTGCCTAGTGTTATCATAAAAATTTAATAGATAGTTAATTTATACTTGATTGTAGACTGAATGGCACAAAAAATTGCGAAATTTGCTAAAAAATTTATGACTTTTGGGTATTATGAAGATTTTATAGATCGCATAAATGATTAGATCGAACAGTCCAAAAAGACACGTAAATTGACGGGTGAAATTTACAAAATTTTATAATAATTATGATAAATAATTGAAGACGGGCAAGAGAAGGTATCGGTCAATCGGTTTAAAATTCGCCAAATTTTCCAAAACTTGGCCAAAACCAAAGCTTTGATTGTCATGAAGTTCAATAGGACGCGAAGTTCGAAAAATTTCATAATTTTATAATAAGTTTAAGTTATAGCGGAGATTTAATGGTTCGCAATTGAAGACGGGTAAATAAAATGTGAAACCCTCACAGTTTAAAAATAGTAGAAATTGGCAAAAATTCTTATATGAGTTTTGATAAACATGAAGACGGGTAAATGGGAAGTGCTGTTCAAACGGACAAAAAAAAATCGCGAAATTCGCAAAATTGTACAATATGTTTAGATTATCATGAAGACGGGTAAATAGACGGATGGTGAAGATCGAAAGTAAAAAAATATCTAATTTAGCTAAATGAAGATTTGATGGTTGGCAATTAACAAGCTAACACAAAACGAAGAAGTGAAGCTTACATTACAATTGCCAGCTATCAAATCTTTTTTATAATCTAAGCTCAATTTAAAATTTAGCAAATTTAGCAAGTTTTGCAATTTTGTGTACCTTTTCATCTACTTTTCCATTCACCTTTTATCAATTCACCCTTTTTCATGATTATCTAAACTCATACAAAAATTGAATAATTTTCAACATTTTTAAAAATTCGTCAGAAAAAATTATAAAATTTTGAAAATTTCGACGGATAAATATAATTCCCTCACAGTAAACTAAGGTTTTTGTCTAAGTGTGTCATCGCATGTTTCTCTTTTCTAATCAGTGACATTCACTAGATTGATGGAGTAGCAATGAAAGGAGATTTGATACCTGAAGTGGAAAACCACAAGGTGTGAGGATTTTTCCAGTTGATTTGTTGCCTGGTATTTTGAACTTTGATCAATGAAATAGAATCCAGGCGTTCAGTGATTAAAGCACAACCAAAAGTAAATGCTTCACCTGTTACCAATTTGTAGACAGTCAATACCTAGGACAAATATATATATTAAGCATTCCCTTAATTAAACCGTTTTCACTTTAATCTTGTTCAGATTACGCATTGCCAATGCCCAGCTGCTGGACTCGGGAAACTATACGTGCATGCCAACCACAGCGGAGGCGGCCAGTGTTGTGGTCAATGTCATTAATGGTAAGTTGAAGCAATTGTCCAGCTGTTTCAGTTCACCCAATATCTCCTCTTTCTCTTCCACTTTCCATACAGACGAAAGTCCCGCGGCCATGCAAAAGAGTGTGGGAATGACCATCAACACTCAGTGCCATGGTATCCTGCTTCTTTTGACTCTGGTTGTCAGTTCTGTTGTTCGATGGCTTCTGGGCGAAGCCAGCTGCCCAAATTCATGCTCCCACTCATCCAATGTGCATATCAATTATTGCATTATGCAATCAGAAACAACAGCCGACTTCAGGATCAGGCATCAGCAGCCGGAAGCAAAAGGAATGCTAAATGCATCTCTGGTAGCCTCATGATAATTAAATCAGTGGAAGTAGTAAACTGAAAACTGAATCTTGTATATAAAAACTTTAAAAACATAAAAAAATCTTACAGTTAAGTATATTAATGTGTAACATGTATTCATATTTAAGGTGGCAACCATTTCAGTTATAAAATTAAACTTGGCAATTGGAATGGGTCAAAGATTGATGACTTAAAGTAACTATTACGTGTTCTTGCCCGAAATCACAATTTTAAAAATTATAAATTTACTTATTACTTTATTTGCCATAGTTACAGTCAAGCTTAGGACATGTTAACTCGGGCACCCAATTCTTGGAAATAGTTTTTTCTTTCACCCGTCATTAGAAAGGAAAAAAAGGAACTATTTCTAAACCTAAAAAGTATACATATTTTTGATGTGCGTCGAAAATTAAGCAATTTCAAATACTTACTTAGGTCTGAATTTAAATTTTTGGTTCAAATAAATTTTGTATAAAATTTTTTACGTTCTAAGCAAGGAATCAAACCGGAACCAGAACCAGAACCGTATACCGAAAACAAACGACTAAAACTCAAAACCAGAACCGTCACCGGAACCCATATATTGAATTTTTTGTATACCGGTATTCGAGAACCGATTTTTTTGGAACCGAAAAGACCGAAACATTGTACCGGAACAGTTATGGTTCTGGGTGCAAAAACAAGACTGCAAAGCTGGCACTTGGTTTAGGGGGACTTTTTATGCAACATGGTTAAATCGTAAGCTTTCAAAAATACAGTCTGGTTTAATAAAAATTTTGAATTGTGAAATAGAAAAACGCGAGACGTCCTTTTAAAAATATTGCATCCTATATTCTCCATTTCCCATCATTTCCATCCATTTCTGTTCAAGTGAAACTGAATAAGGACAGCAGCTCTGGCACAAATCCGTTAGCTGAAAGTGGAGCCTAATTCGATTCATACATGTATTTGTATGAAAAGAAAGAAAGGAAAATACAAATAGTTCAGTATTTTCACAAAACAGTTTAATGACATGAATCATTATTCATTTTCAAGGCTGCTAACCGATCCGGAACTGAGCCCCACAGAGCCGGGTTTGGGTTTTTTGGGTCAATCGAACCTTACCTTCAAAATCTATTAAGTACCTTGAAAATCTGAACCCGAGCCGGCATTCTTCTATTTGAAAAAACGTTCGGTTCTGAAAATTATTCAACTCGAATTTTTTTTACGATTCTTTATATTACGACTGGAAATAATTATTGTTTAGAGTACTTGGATCGGTTGGTGCATTCTCCAATGGAGATCAGTTTTGTAAGTCATATCCAAACTGGGAATATTCCGACTATGAAAAGGGAAATAAAGTAATAGTCATGTTGTAACAGGATATATCTATACATTGCACATTGGGCAGAATCGCCTTTTTTTTGGCAAAAACTCTAACTTTAAAGCTAGAATCTTGAAACTTTGTGAATTTACAACTCATATTATTTGTGAATTTCGAATTAATTTTTTTGGCGCTGCCACCACGATGAGCGTCATGTGTAAGTCAAAGACAACTTCTACATTCATTTGGTCCGCCTCATAAAGAAATGGCTTTAGGTGTTTTATTTGAGCATCTAAAAGTGCTTTTGAATTCAAAATGTGAACGCGACTTTCTTTAGTGAATTCTATTTTTAGCGGCCTGCAATACTTAACGGATTGTGGGTACCGGTTTCTCCAAACAATTTGTCCATCCTCATCCACCATTTGGAGTGGAATTATTGTTGTAACAAACGAAGATTGGTCCAGGCTATTTGAGATGCGGGTTCATTAAATTTTTGTTTATAAACGCTCTGGCCGGTTGAACCGTCAAAACCATAGCTAGCTGTTAGCTTTAATTTGGTAATATCAATAAATTGATTAAATACTGGCTTTTGAAATAAAATTATCCGAGATGCAGTATGGTCAAGTAAGTTCTGCAGCGGCACTTCGGCAACAGTTTCTGTGACGCTAATATCTATAGGCCGGCACTTTTCCTTAGCCTCCTTCACCTTTTCGTAACTCGTATATATATTGGAATTCTTTTCGATATTCTTTAAGCGTATATTAATATATTGCTGCTTGGAAAACGAATTTTCTATAATAAATGCTAAGGCCTCATCAGGTGATAATGGTATTGATTTTTTCAATGAAAGCTGCTCCGTTAATTTTTAACTCTCAGGAGAATTCATTGTTGTTTTCAGAATATGTGAAATATCTCTATCATTTGTCTTCTTAGCAGATATAGCAGCTGCATGAATTAGGAGATTAGTAGAATTTTCTTTTGCAAGTTCGGAAGCCAATTTTCTCTTTTTTGACGTAAACTTCCTTCGTCATAAGATAGAGGAGGCCGTCCACCTTTATGATCTCTATTATCCTTTTTTGAATAAAATGTTATTTCTGATGCAAGCCAGATAACATTTTGTTCTTTAAACCGTCGAATATTTCTTTGGGCTTTATTCAGCAGTCTCTTGACTTGTAAAATAAAATTCTTTATTTTTATTTTTATGTCCATCAAAGCATTTTCTGGAAGAGAATTTTGAAGTCTTTCTGCGCAAACCGAGTCGAAAGTAGCGTTCATGTTGCGACGTTTTCCCAACCAAACTTCCAGCAAATCGATACGACGAATAGCATTCTTGCCCACATCTATTGAAATATATCGAAAAACCGCAAAAATCCGCTTATGTTTTAAACTTTACAAAAACGTATACATAATAACACATACTACCACATAAGCACTTTTTTGAACCCAACTGTATCTTGCTAGATATGCTCCACGAAACACAACTATATTGAGGTTAGATTCGACAAAATTATGGTTTGTTAATAACATTGAAAACATGACGAAACAAAAGCACATATAATTGAACACATATATAACTCTTTTCTACATACCTGTATGAATATTTTCCATTTTAAAGTATTTCAATTTATCAAACCGTTTAAAAATGCGAGACTCCTAAATATTAACAAATTTTGCAACCAGACTGTGTGCAAACACCGCGTGGCAAACAGCTGACTTTGAAGGGCTGGTGTAAGTCGAGGGTTGCATTATAAAATATAATTTAAATATTTTCGAGAAGGAGGGACAATTATTTACTGGAAATAATATTATAACCATAAAAATATTTAAAAAATTTTTTTGGGTTTATGACAAAAAAAAGGCGATTCCGCCCAATGTGCATTGGAAGAACTAGGGACTTTTGGAAGGCGACGTATGATTGATAGCGTTCCCCTTAGTCAATAGCTTTTTATAGATATATCAAATAGTAAGTTAAATGTGTCCTCTTCAACAAAAATAAGGCTAAGAAGGTTTTCATTTTAACCGATTTGCTGAAATTCATGGAAAATTGAGGCAAAAATATTTCAAATATTTCAGATGTTATGAACCAGGGTTCGAACCAAATCCTCAGGTTTGATAAGTTAAGGAACCGGTCATCGAACCGAATCTTATACTTCACGATGGGTTCGAACTTTCGGAAGTTCCTTAGCTTAAAATGTTTACAAAACAAAGAAGATGAAGTTAAATGGTGGTCAGTAAACTTGAAAAAGTTTCTACAATTGTGTTTATGTATGTCTTTGAAAAGGGCAAATAAGTGTAGAACGTTTGTTAACCGGGGTGTAATTATTATGTCTTCGCTATGAAATTGGGTGGACGCAGAACCAATGCCCGATCTTTCTTTATATTTTAATGGTTCACACCGGTACGTACCGGTATACCGAAATAAAAATCCAGGTACCGATACGGAACCGAATACCGAAATAATATTAGAACCAAAATAGAACCTTTTACCGAAACATAAGTTTCGGTACGTACCAGAACCGAAACCGGAACCGAAATACGATTCGGTTTGATTCCCTGGTTCTAAGTAAATTTAGGCTAAAAATATCCAACTTTTCAAAAAAATATTTTTAGTGGAATTTAGCGTTCAAAATACTCTATGTTTATATAAAATGCTTTTTCACACTGTGACTGTTTTAGTGACCTCTTTGAATATGAATCATATAACTTTTAGCAGGCTCGAGGTCAATGAGTAATGTTTTTGTTCACATCTTTTTTAAAACAAGGCACACACACATATCACAAAGGAGGCTGGTTGACTATATAGCAGAGCCGGCCAGCTAAAGCTACCTGGAGTCGGCTCAGTCAGTGGTGTTTTTACGCAAACGCGAGACGAACTCATGATTGTGTGAATCGGTGAACGCTGAATTGCTAGTAAAACAGCTGTAGTCTGGAGAGAGCTGTCTTGCTCACCAACACAAGCATACTTTTTTGTCATCTCCATTTGGCCGGCACTGCTATATAGCTATTCAATCATCAGCAGTCTTTGCCTGTCTTCTGCAGGTTAGCAAAGGCTACCTCATGACAGCATTGCTCTAACTGCTTGGGAATTTCAAAGGCAGGCTTATAGCAAATTCCGACATCAGAAACCAAACGCCAAGTCGCAGAAGCTTTGTGTGTGTGTGTGCGCCCCTTAATCGGTCCTTTTGTTCTTAGAGGGGGAAATTCTTTCCCTTCAGTTAAATATTATACAATAGTATAAGACTTTTTTCCAAGCTTTCTTTCATGTTAATAACGGCGTTTATGGTGCCCTTATGCACCTTAAAGCCAAAGTTTAACATGTGAATTGTCAACACAGACACGTCAAAAGTACTGCCTGTCTCTTTAGTGTAAAATAGTCAGCCGGGTAAAGTTGTTGTCGCTGACTTTTTTCTTGAGCTTTTTATTTTTTGTATGTCTTTAGGTTATTCCTTTGCTTCACCCTTTGTATCAGAGACAAGCTAGTGCCCAGTTTTTTGCCAAATCTTGAACTGACATCGCGTTATTTTTGTTCAAAATGTCTCCGCTAACTTAATTACACAATTTGTGTAAGCTATTTGTACTAACTTTAAAGCATTTAGCTGATATTCTGTACGAAGTATTTTTTACTTTTTCATTTTTTTGCGTACTTGCTCTTCGATTCGAGGCATCGTAAGAACCGAAAGCAAATAGATCAAGCGTTAAATGCTAAATTTCAAACATAAATTCTTTCCCTAACAAAACCATTTCCATTGCTAAAACATTAACTTAAAGCTAAAGCGAAAATATAAACTGGAATGGTCCACCTCTTCCTCTCTTTCTGTTAAACCATAAATTACAAAATAACAGCATTTAGTGTTAATTTTATGCATAGCGTAAACAAAAGATTCGAAACTAACAATTATGTAACAATAACTATTAAATGAAACCATTAACATTCAAATTATCAAATGTAATTTGCAAAAGTGTAAAATTACCGAGAATTGCTGTTTTGCTTTAATTGAATAATTTTAATAATAATAAAGAAATAAAATCGTTAATTTCCGCAAATAATTTCATTCAAGTGTTTTTTGTTTGTTTTTTCTTGTTTGATTATAATTATTAGCTAATTAAAACGAAACTCTCTTTAATGTAATATAAACTAATAAATATATATAAATAAAAATTATTAACAAGAGCACACTTTCAATTTTGAGTTAAAAAAAAAACAAACACACACACACTCAATGTAATGGTACTTTAAGCAGAATTTCTGAGAGCTAACAATAAATGAATTTGACTATAAAATAAAATTAAATAAAAGAGAATTTCTTTCAGTTGTCATTAAATTTCACTGACCACGTTAATGTCATTATTTCAGCGAAATGGTTTAAAACCTTTACATCATTAAATGGTTAATAATATGCGTGAGGCCCTAATTTAATTTCACTTAAAGCGTGGAAAAAGGCGCCAAGCAAACGAAACCATTTCAAATTAAGCGCATCCAGATAAGCCAAGTGGCGAGTCATTAATTCACCAAGTTCCACAACTTCTGACACCGCCGCCCAACGTGGGTCAGTGGATGGTTGTGAATGTGGTAAGGTCAGTATTATTCAGCTGCCTGAGAGATTTTAGGGTGGGTCAACAGTACGTTCATGGTTCTAATTTGAAGCACACGAGGCGTATGAGCGATTATATGGCAAGTCCTGGTGCCTGTGCCTGTCTGTCCGTCTCTGCGTGTGTGTGTGTGTGTGTTCGTGTGTGTTGGCATAATTACGCGCAGTTGAGTTGCTTAAATGAAATCATAAATTAAATGCACACGCGCTTTAGCATCCTTGTTCACTTAATTGTGCGCAAATATTTTACAGACCAACGCAATTTGACTACTGATTAAGAAATGCTTTCGGATTTATTGAATATATACTAAACATTAAACGGATTGTGCAAAACTATTGTTAATATGGACAATAATTAAGAAATTAAACTCTTAATAATATGGAGCTGTACCGAATTCCGAGTTGATTATTGTGTAAGCGATTGAATTTTAAACTCAAATTTCATAAAGCTTGATGGACGCTGTAGTGTTGGGTAAAGGTGGTTCATTCCACTGAACGTGTTAACTTGTTCTTTTTTTTCTCTACTCACTGAAATTGCTCACTTGTTCAGTTGGTTTTTTGTTCAGGTGTTCTTGCTCAGTTGTTCACTTGTTCTTGTTTTGCCATCGGGATATTAAAGGGGTGGATTTCTGGACCACTGATCGGTTTATTGTTTTGATGTTTCTGCATGACTTTTTTGTTCTACACACATAACTAACTTGTGTGAATGTGCGACGTTTACTCTGGCGCTCACTCTCACTCTCCCGCTCTCGCGCTCTTAGCAAAAGCGCTTAGTTCAAAATATTGGCTGAGCGTTATACTTGTTAAAGTTGTATCATGGTACAGCCCACAGAACAACACACAGAGCAAGACGGACGGAACAGCTCACAGAGCAAGACAAACGGAACAGCTCAAAGAGCAAGACAAACGAAACTGCTCACAGAACAAGACAGACGAAACAGCTCACAGAGCAAGGCAGACAGAACAACTCACAGAGCAAGAACAAACAGAACAACTTTCTGAGCAAACGAGACTGAACAGCTCTTAAAACAACTCAAGAACAAGGCAGACCGAACAAGATAGACTGAACAAGACTCGCTGAACAAAAAAACACTTGAAAAGGAAAATACCACAAAACTAATGTTAATAAATGCTTTTATATAAAAAAAAAAAAAGAAGAGGAACATGTTCACTTGTTCAGTTTAAAGAACAACTCAATTTTGTTCACTCACTCATGAACAACCCAACACTAGGAAGCTGACGAACATGGAAATCTATATGAATGAAGATGGTTTATTTTCAACTTGCTGGGAGACGATGATGAGCACAACGCTGACTCTGGGGAAGTAGCGAGGCCCCCAATTGGTGCCACCATCAGAAAGTCTATTTAGCCATAAATAGGCTATTGTTCTATACTGGAGGCGAGAAATGGGTAAGGTGCATGCACCAACTCCAATGCCGAATATGGTCCGACGTGAGCTTTCCCGAAGATTGGAATCTAAGAATACTTTGTGGCTTTAGACCTTATAAATACACCACAGAAAAGATAATCACATTGCGACAAATCCCTGAGAAACCCACCATCGGTTTATAGATAAGGTCAAAAAAACACTACAAGCTCCGTCAAAATAGGAGAATACCTCTCCTAGTCCGCTCCGGCTGTGAAGAAACTAGCCATGAAACTAGCCTTCTCAAACTTCTCTTGTGCGAAAGTTATAAGCACACACGCTAAGAGATTGAGAGTAGCTCGGCTTGGCCCTCGGGGCTGCAAAGCCAAGTACTAATTATATTATTTAAATACGAAAGGTTTGACTTGAGTTCGAAGTTTTCATTCCCGAAATTCATATCCGGATTCAGTTAAAAAGGTCTCATATATTGATTTAAGCTCACTATTCGTACTTGATTTGATCTCGAAATCGGCTTGGTGCAAGAATACCCGAGCATGGAGCAATGAGTAAAGTGTAAAATTGGCTCAAACAGCACCTCCAGGAGGGCCAGGGACAAGCTTCTCTCAATCTCTTGGCGTGTGTGCTTATAATTTTGCGCACAAGAAAAAGGAACCTACAGTTTAACGCCGAATCCCAACGGCAATAGTTAAAAAAATTTGGATTTTTCATGGCTAGTTTACTTCACAGCTGGCTCCAGTAGCTGGTGAAGATGACAGGGTGTGTAAAAGCTTTTTTCTAAACAAAGAAGAAGCTCAACGAGATACTTATACTTCGCATTAAGATACTTATAGTGGTTATAGGAAATCACAGTGGTTAGAGCGAGACGGATATATTCTCAAATGCACTCGTAGAGCGTAAGTGAGAACAAACAGCTGACTAGTTTCAGACAGAAGCGGTGTCGACTGCTTAATCGTTCAGTGTATATATCCCAGTCTGTGACCTGAGATTAAACTAAGCTTGATATTTGAACTATATTCCATCCGAAAATGCATTGCTGCAAAAATGCACGAGATGCACCTGAGAACGGTAATCAAACTAGTTTTAGTCCCAATTTTTAGTCACTTTTATGATTTTCAAACTAGCTAGTCTTAGCCGGCTCGAGGTCCATTAGTTGCTTGCGCACAACTGTAAAAACAGTACACAAAAAGAACACCCCAATAGAGGCTGGTCGTTGCTTTTAAAGAACTTCCGGGTATTTTCCGGGGGGCTATTTTCAACAGACTTGGCCTATCAACAGCAATTCAGCAGCTTCTTTCTCGGAACTATAACTGGAAAGGAATTCTAAGAGAGCTTTAGTGCAAAAACCAACACCAAATGACAAACGCTTAGTTGACCATAGAATTTGTGTATGTGTTATGTGTCTGCTATTCTAACTGTAATAGTGAGATTTTCTTAGTTTAGTTCAGCGTCCGGCACTTCTCAGTCTCCAGTGTATTGAACAGGGCTCTGCGGCAGCGACGTCGACACACCGACAGTTTACGAGCTTATACTGCTCTCTTTTGCAACAACGAAGATGTGCTAAATGAACGCGCTCCCGCGTAGCTAAACACACACACGCAACGCCAAAATGTGCATGTGTGTTTTGCCGGCCCCTGGTTTAGTTTCAAAATTTTCTCTCCGTTTCTATTTGCTTATTCGCTTTTTCATTGGAATTCCGTACTTGCTTTGATCTCGATGCAGGTTTATTTGATTTTCAAGTAGAATCCGTACTTGGAATGAGAATTTTCGTACTGAAACACGAAGTTGGGATTGTTTCAAGACTTTCGCACTTTTTTCTAGTACAATCAAGATTAACTCGTTTTTCAAATTTCAAAACGAACGAGTTTGTACCAAAACCAAAACTAAATGTGACACATCAATCATCACCAGCTGCGACATTCGGCATGCTTCGTTTCACATAAGAGCACATACATTTCATAGATCGATGAATGTTTTAAAATTTTGGAAAGGTCATAAAAACGAAGACTTAAAATATATTGCCTTTACTATAGCATATTCGAGCTAACATTTGTTAAAATTGAAAAGTTTTAGTTTCAAATTAATACTTTTCGTATCAAATTAATATTCTAGGTATCGAATTAATACCCAAAAATATAAATTTGATATTCTCTAGATTTATATTGCTTAAAAAAAAACTATACTTGTTTCAGTTTCAGTTTGAGAACAACGCGTATCAAATTGATATTGATTAATATTTTTTTGGGATTTGTCAACCATCGCACTTCCCTTCTCCAATCGTCAAATATAGTTCAAAAGGAACTTAACGAGCAGTATTTCTGGTAGTACCACAACTACAGTACAATAAATCATTTAGCTACTTCCCTTAATTTGGCGAATGCTCACAATAATCTTAATAAACAAATGAACAAATGGAGTAAATACCTTTTTTGTTTGCTACTATGGATAAAAGTTAACCTCCAATATTTTTTCAATCTTAATGCCATTGTGGTATTTCGGTCAACATCGTAAGCCATACTCGACATTCAGTATTCGATATGCCATTCTGATTGCACTTAAAGTTATTTGTCTTTTTTTTCCCCTCACTTAATTATGTGCAAATATTTTGCAGAAAAACTTCGAAAAACCAGTCTGTTGTCCTCTTCATTTATAAATGTTTTAATACAATTGTTGTTCTGTTTTTTATTTATATTTTTTAACTTCCCTTTTTCACACCATCATTTGATTAAGGCAGATAAATCTGTTTTCTGACCATATGTTCTGTCCTATTAAAATTTAAATTAAATGCAAGCAATGTTAATGAGAGTTCCAGACCCACAAAGTATCTCATAAGAGAGGCGAAAAAAAAACCTATTTATAGAAAATGAAAATGGTTTTATTTAAGTGAATATTAAATGCCAACAAATTGACCAAACCTTCTACAACTTTCAACTGTTTTGCATAAACATATTTCATTTTCTGGGCACATGTGTGTGTGTGTGTGTATGTGTGGGTTTGTGTGTAGGGATTCTCACTTTAACAAATTTATTTGCCAAAAACTGTGGCACGCCCTCAAAAGATGGCCAGAAGCAAGCAGATGGGAATACACTTATACTATATGGATAAACAAACATGAATATCAAACGTGCTTGAGCCGGCACATAGGCAAATACATATCTAACCCAAATGGAGAATAAAGAACAAGCTCATAATCAACATTAAGTGGAGTTAGAGATGAGCGCGTGAGCTATAACTGAGAATTATAGAAATAACAAACTGATAAATGTGGAAATGGAAACTTTTTGTTATCATCTACAACTCAAGGATGATATGCAAAACAATCCGTAATACAACAGAAAATGTACCAAAAACACTCATTAAAAATTACAATTACCAAGAATTGGTACGGAATGGAGTCCTATTAGAGTCGTTATCTATGTCGTCTGCCAAAAATTAAGTATAAGGGAGTACGACTGTCATTTAAGAGCATATATACTTTATAGATAAGGAGACATATAGTTTTATTATTAAGTTAACGAACTCTCGTTCAACGAAAACCAAAGTGGAATTGAAATCAGGCTTGATATTATTGATTTCGAGACTTTCCATGCTTTACACCTTAGAAGGTCAATTCTTGGATCCATGAAAATTCTTACTTGATTTTATCCACTTTTTATACCCGTTACTCGTAGAGTAAAAGGGTCTACTAAAGTCGTGCAAATGTATGTAACAGGCAGAAGGAATCATTTCCGACCATATAAAGTATATATATTCTTGATCAGCATCAACAGCCGAGTCGATATAGCCATGTCCGTCTGTCCGTCTGTCCGTCTGTCTGTATGAACACCTAGATCTCAGAGACTAGAAGAGCTAGAGCAACCAAATTTGAAATGTAGACTCCTATTGTCTGCACGCAGATCAAGTTTATTTTCAATTTTTGCCACGCCCCCTCACGCCCCCGCAATTTGGAAAAAACGTCATATCTCCTACAGTTTTGATGATAGATGGTTCGTACTTTCTAGAGATATCTAGTACTCAAAATTATTTATCGATTTGCTGAAGGAATAATAAAGATCGGATGAACGATACTCAAGTTATGAGCAAAAAACGATCAGTTAACACCCACCACCCACCCCACCCATAACCTAAGCATTGCGTTCAGCAGCAATCTTAGTGAGAGAGAGAGAGAGAGAGAGAGAGAGAGAGAGAAAGAGAGAGAGAGAGAGACTTAGAGAGCGCACTGTGTTGTGCGGATAATAAATAGCCGAGTTAAAAAATGTTGCATACTTTTCGGCTGACCCACCTCAGGCATACAGGAAGGCTATTAAACATTTGTTTCCATGAGTAACGGGTATATCGAAGTCGGTTAGAGCCGACTTTAACTTACGCTCTCGTTATAACTAGAATCGCGTTGTATAAGACAGCTTATGACAAAATCAAGGAATTAGCATTTACAACACCTTGTCAAATTCAATATTGTTAAAGACATATTTATCAATAAGTAGTATAAACCATGCATTGCGAAGTGTTAACACAGTCAATTGATCACTTAGTGGGAAAAAGCTGGCTAAACATCAATGATTTTATGTTCCAGCTCGACCCAGACATTGCTTTTCTCTGGCGGCTTCTGCAGCGGTGAGGGTTGTTGTTGCAGCTCGGCCAGAAAAACCGCAATGGCCTGGTAGAAGCCATCTACTATCCAGGTATCGTTGTGTTAGCCGCCCGGAAACTCGAGCAGCTGTTTTAGCTCACTACCACATGTTGTATACAAGGTACGCATCATGCGCGGTGGCACTAGATTATCCGCAAGACCCGATATAAACAGAAAGGGCACCGAGCACTTGCTTATCTTGTTGAGAGAATGATACTTATTCTTACACAATAGATTTGGTATGTACTTCACAGACGGATGCACCAGTTCCACAGCCATTTCGGGTATACTGGTGAATGTGTTCTCAACAATGGCGCACATCAGTTTCTAACCATATACCGTATCGGCGGCCACATCTACGACCACAGCTCCTCCTAGAGAGCGGCCAAACAGTATAACCTGTGAGTGATCGAGATCGTGACTTGTATGCAGATAATCAATGGCAGCTCGAGCATCTGTTACCAAGCCACTTTCAGTAGGGACACCCGTCGATAAGCCATAGCCACGATATTCCACCATCAGAATATTGCAGTGCAGATGATGATAGATGCCCCAAACATTCAGCATTTCCGTGGAAGTACAACAAAGTCGGCACCGACTTACATCGCTCCTCCAACTGACTAATCCAAAATGCATGCAGCGTCACATCTGCATCGGGTGGTTTAATGCTGACAGTAATGTGGGGAAGATTGTGCATGGTGGGAATGGGTATATAAATGCGAGAATTTGTAGGCAAGTCAGGATGATATAGCAGCAAGTCTTGAGCATAGTAAAAGATCAACAGTAGAATCCCCCCAAAGAGCCCAAGCGTCATGTAACCCCCATAGAAATAGTAGAAGATAAAGCAAACCAGGAAGGCTCCAACTATTCCCACGCCCACGCCACGCGATTTGGGCAGAGCGATGCCCACTTGAATGGACAATGGATGGAGAATGGGTCTAGCTTGTTATAAAGCCGACTTAATTTAAAACCAAGAATTTCAATCTCAAAAATACACATGCTTCATTTCAGTATTTTCATCTTGCATCCAAGAATATTTCATCTTATCGTACTTTTGACATCACAAGCACGATCGGCTTGATTTCTTCTCTGAGTGCTTCATTAGTAGATTTTGCTTTCGATTGCAGTAGTTGCCTGTCCAAGTCCCAATTGCTTCGGTCTTTGAAAGTCCCAAGCAAGAAATGTACTAAATCGAACCCAAAGATAAGAGTGTTTAATTTTAGCTGTTTCCAACTTTGAACGCCTTTTAAACCAGGGGTGCCCAGAATGAGCTTACGGCCGCGTGAAAACAAATACAAATGCAAAAAGAAAAACTCTATAAATAACAGTCACAAGAAATAGAAAGAGAAACCCGATATTTGTTTGTGTGTGCCGCCGTCAGTCGTCGAAAAGCGTTCGGTCACTGCGTGCGAGGCAAGCGCTAACTACGCATAAGCCACATTGTTATTGCTTTTTAATTTGCTAGAGACATAGGAGAGAGAGAGAAGAGTGTCAAATATGATGTTGTTATTGCAGCTTTGCACGCGCCAACAACATAACTTTAGCTCGGAAAAAAAGAGAGAAGAGCAAGCACATGAAATTGTTGTGGCTGTATGTAGGCTTATGGCGCGCGTGGACCGTATACGCGCCAGCTATTTCTTTGCCCTGGCTTGGGCACCCCTGTTTTAAATTAACATTTTAACATTAAACTAACAAAACTTTAAAAGATTATTTGTTATAATGACCGCAAGCATTTTAAAGCAGATCGACATACTTTTGTCGCTTCTCTCATAACCAATTATCTAAATGTAAGAAAATGATTTTATCTGTTCAAAATTTAGTCACGCTGTCATCTTTTGCTGGGTCTAAGCGTTTGCATGTGGTCCAACTATACTGCTGACGTGTCTGTGCACCCTTTTTTAGCCAGGCTTGGCCCTTTTTTTTGCTCTGGTCAAACGTGTAAATTTATAATTAAACGCCAACACTTTTTTCCACAAAAAAAAAACCCTGCTCTCTATCCCTACCGCCACCATGCAAAAAAAAAAGAAAAACTTTGACTTGCAAGGCCGAGCTTGCCTTTCAGTTTCCGCCTTCATTTTCAATTTTTCGTTTACATTGTGTTTTGGCCATTTTGTGCTGTGTTGTTGTGTCCCTTTTGTGCTTTGAAATCTTTCCATGTAAGCACTTAATTAGTGGTAAAAGTTAAACAGCAAACCCACACGAAGTACAACAATAACAACTGTGTGCGTCTCATTTCGGGTTGGTTTGGGGGGCAATGGGATTAATTTATATCATTTGACGCAGATTAGATTAAATCGCACAAGGTTTTCTGCATTATTCGCTTCGTTGCACAAAAAGGGTAGACAGGAGAAACGACCAGTTATCAAGTTTCTAAGAAGTAACATTTTGTGGTAGTTTTTTTGGTGAATTATGTGTGTGTGTGTGTAGGGGAAACATATACGATTGATGTGAGTAGACCGTAGGAAAAGTAATTTGCCGTTTATCATGTTAATAATGCTAAATAATAATTGCCTGGATATACAAATTTGCAAGGCATAGTTTAAGGAGGCTTATGAGTATGTTGAGGTTTATTTTATGGCCATAAGGCATTTAGGCAGAGATTTTATAAAAGCTTATGTAGTTAAAAGTAATTTATAATCTTAAATTTATGTGATCATTTGTATTGTTTGTAGATTTGGTAATTATTTGAAAATAGCCGCCAAATATGTATAAATATATGGATAAGTATTTTGGCATTAAGGTATTTTTGTTCAGAGACGATAGTCACACTGTATATAAAATGATCGAATAGTAGCAGACATTAACAGAGAGACGTTGGAAATAGAATGGACAGAACAAAGCCGTATTATTTACATTGTCAATAAACAAGGAGAATGTAAAGTGTAATTCGAAGCGCGAAACCCCGAGCAAAACAGCTGTTTACAAATCAGATGCCCTTTGAGCAATCCGTATGCCGACACACAGGCTGTTTGACCAATCCGTATACCAAAACCCGCTCCTTGGGAAACACCTAAATGTCAGCCTTTGCTGACGGGAAGTAATCCCGTTGGCTTTGGAGGGGTGCTCCTGTGTACATCAAGCAAAACCGCTGCTTTGGTAGCTAATGTAGACAACGCTAAGCTGAATGGCGCTTAATGAAATGCGTGGTAGTGTGTGCATTACAAATACAAGCAAACAGCATGGCCACCGAGTCGTGTATGTGAGCGTCAGCGAGATGACATTTGGCGCCAAATGAAATGCTGATGAAATACATGTAAGCAACATGGCCGTTGCTGCAATGATGCCGCAGCCAGTATATTTTCCGACAAACCTGCTTCTATGCCTGCTGGGCTGAACCGTGTTGATGCTTCAGCCGAAATCTGTGGCTTCAGTTACCGCCGTTTTGGCCGTTTAGCCGGAGATTGCATTGTGCCCGTAAAGCCCGAATGAATACGTGGAGCCGTTGAACCGATAAGTCCGATTGGAACCGTGCAGCGTTGAACTTGAGTGAATGTTGGAGCCCACTAGGCACGAGCCGCGGATGTATTGCTGTGGAGGGACTGTTGAATGCCGTTGAGCTTGAGGGCTATCGAATTGTCAGGTTGGCCGAATGTAGACTTTGGAATTATTTGAAAATGGCCGCCAAATATGTACATTGTACATAGAGAAAACAAGATGAGCTACACTCAAAAAACATCTCGCCCTAAAAAGTGTCATTTTCGCCCTAATTTTTAGAAAATCGCCCAAAAAAAAGGGCCAAAGACGACTCGCCTTAATCTTCAGAAAATTTTTCTAAAAAATAATTGAAATTGTGTTCTAAATTTCAGGTCAATATTTCTAAAATAAAAAAAGGGTAGTTATTTTTTTTTTTTTCTTCTTTTTTTTTTACTTACGAACTCGGGACCTCTCAGAAATGCTGAACTAAGGCGGTACTAGCCCACTCGGCTATTTGCCTAAGACTGATGTCAGAGTGCGCTCGAGAAGCGATGCTACGCGAGAAGCGATAATATTTCTTGCTATGAGCAATGCGAGAAGATGGCATAGTGAGAGCTTTGAGCGAAGCGAGTTGCATTGATCAACTTTAATTTGCTGTCAGAATTTACCATGATTTAATAATACAAAATTAAGCCAGTAGTGAGAGCATGCAACTCAGAGAGCGCGAGCTTTATTTTCTGTGATTATTGTGAGCGCAATTCCTTGAGAGCAGCGAGTTGCATTGTTATATTTCAGTTATTAGAGTGGGCGTGATGGATTCAGACGAAGAATTTTTTGCTACAAGAGCAACGATTAATTTTGTTCACAAAAATAAAGTGTCCACCCACTCAACCGAAATCGAAATGAAGAAGGAGAGAAATATATTTCAATTAAATGGGTCAAAAAATCCGAAACTAGATCTCAACACTCCCTCCAAATCGTGATCTTCGGTTTTGCAAAAAAAAATGTTTGTTAATTTTTTACACAATTTCAAAAATCGTCAAAAACGAAAAAATGAAACATACGGGCTTTTTAAAAACTTGATTTCTCAGGTTTGGTTTATCGGACAGGTCTCGTGTTGATATTGCTGAATAGTATTTAACTGTATCTATCAAAATCCAAATTTAAAAACTTTTTAAATTGTTTAATAATATTAAGTAATTGTTGCTAATGTTTATATATAATTTGTTCTCAGTGATAACCACCATGATTAAGGTCTTAAGAATATAAATTTGATAGCCCTAAACATAATTACGGTGCTTTCAAAAAGATGGAGACTCTTATAGTTTAAAAGATATTCATTTTTGAAGTTATAACAAATAAAAATATGCCCTTAATTAAAGCTTTGCCACTAAGTCCGTTTTAAAGCTATGTGATTGAAACTTGGCAATTCAGCTTTATATTAATCAAGCTTTTCAAAAATGTCGACTTCTCGCAGATCGAGCGTCTATATCATATCTCGGTTTTTTGCAAAACCGAAAATCAGGTTTTTGTGGGATTGATCTAATTGATCTAATAGCGGATTTTTTTTTATTTAAATTTAAAATGATGAATTTTAAAACCGTTCGGTTTCAAAAGGAATGACCCATATTGATGATTTACAATAAGAAGCTAAGAATGCAACAAAAAATACGTGCGATCTGAGCGAGTCCAAGCGAGAAAGTAGGTTGCAAAGTGCTTTCACGCATCGCTGTCGCTTTATCGCATACAGTCGCATATCGCTCCGCCCTCACTCTGAAACCTTTTGAGCGATTGAATTAAAAAAAGGTTGCAGTGGTTTATCGCTCGTTCTCGCCCTACATTATCGCATTGCTTCTCGTGCGCACTCTGACATCAGCCTTAAGCAAGACGCAGCGTCAAAACCATAGTTAAGAAAATATGCAGTTGGTCGAGGCCCTGGATCAAGTCACCGAAGCAGCATTTTTTCTTTTTTATTTTAATATTCTTTTAGAAAAACTTTCTTAGTATTAGGGTTTATTTTCTCAATTTTAGGACAAAATACCGTAAATTTGTAACAAATATTTTCTAAAATCAAAGTCGAAATTATCCTAAAAATTAGAAAAGGCAATAAAGCAAATTCACCCTAAAATTTAGAAAAAACATATATTTTTCTAAAATTTAGAAAGTTTTTTCAAAAAAACTTTATTTTTAGGGCAACTTTTCTAAAATGCAGAAAATTTTTTCTTAAAAATATTAATTTTTTCTAAATTTTAAGGCGATTTCGATTATAGGGCGATTTTCCTAAATAAAGAAAAATTATTTTCTGAGTGTACACGGCGTATGTAGAATCGTCAATCCTAATCGAAACGTATTTCGCCCTGCTAAATTGCACAAGCTTAATGTAGAATGCAGCAGAAAAACTGCATGCAACATGTAGAAATAAAACAAGAAAGAAAGTCGGTCAAGCCCGACTATAACATACTCTGTACCCTTAATGTCGCAGCTTGCATTTGCTCACGAGTTATACGCGCTCATCTCTAAGTTTCTCTCTCTCTCTCTCTCACTAAGATTGCCTCTGTTGAACGGAATGTGGTTATGGGAGGGGTGGTGAGGGGTGTTAATTGGCAGTTTTTTGAACATAACTTAAGTATCGTTCATCCCATCTTCATCATTCCTGCAGCATATTGATAAATAATTTTGATTACTAGATATCTCTAGAAGGTACGAACAATCTATCATCAAATCTGTGGGAGATATGAGGTTTTTTTCAAATTGCGGGGGCGGAAGGGTGCGTGGCGAAAATGGAAAATAAACTTGATCTGCCTGCAAGTATAAGAAATATATGTCCCATACATGTCAAACCTCTATCTCTTACCATCTCTGAGATCTCGTTGTTCATACGGACGGACGGACAGGCGGACATGGCTATATCGACTCGGCTGTTGATGCTGATCAAGAATATATGTACTTTATAGGGTCGAAAATGATTCCTTCTCCCTGTTACATACTTTTGCACAAACTTAATATACTCTGTGTACCTTGGGTACAGAGTATAAAAAGTTAATACCGTTAATACAGTAAAGTTTAATGATGGTCGGACAAAGTCAAATCTACACCACATTAGAAAATCATCTTATTTTCAAATACCTTCTACATTTTTTATGCAGCAATGTGAGAATACCACACGAACGCTTTAGGTTTTCTGCATTGACGTTGGGATACTGAAATCCTACATGCGCGTTTTAGAAGAAATCTAGCTCATACCGAATTCTTATATTTTTATTATACCCTGTTCCCATTAAAAATTCTTCCTCCTCCTCATTTTAACAGGGGAAAACTGTCAGAGCCTCAATTCATAAGTATGAAGTCTGAGTTTAAATTCTGAAAACTACAATAAGATCCGAGCAAAAACAACATTACTTGGAACAGGATATTTTGCAGTCGGTTGTTTTAATTTAGAAAGCTGCTTTTCACACTTGGCTTGCAGGTTTTCTAAATAAACTTTGAGAATTACAAATGCTGAATGCTAAATGTAGGTAAACTACTTGAAACGTGTTCAAATTATGTTGCCCGTTTTATATTAGGTGATCAATGAACTCGATCTTGAGAATTACAAGCAAGCAATTATTGGTGAATGTTTTTAGGCATATTCAATACAAGTAATATCTTTGATGCCTTGCCTTGAGCGCGCACCGTGGTGGAGCCGTCTAAGACATCATTCCAATCGTGTTCAGTCCAAGGGTCCCGAGTTCAAATCCCCCAGAGTAAGTAAAAATTTAAAATAAATATATAAATTTGTTTGACTTGTTGTTTTTCAGAACCAATTTTGGTAGGTTTGGGGGTTGGTTGGTTCTCTTCTGCTCTGAGATAATGCCTAGCGGAATAATTGAGCTTTCAAGTAGCATATAAACCGACATTTTTTTAATTTTGTGTGTAAATGAAAATGTTGGATTCCTTCACGTTATGACTGGGATTTTCAACCCATTACGTTTTTGTAGCTTTTCTAAATGCCGCGTTTACTTTTCTCATTTCAACATTTGGCATGTAGCTTTTCTACATGCCGCATGTAGAAATGAGCAATGTAAGCGCGTCATGCCGCATGTAGATATGAGCAATGTAAACTCGTCATGTAGAAAAGCTACATAAAAGTAGTGGTTTAAAAATCACCGGTATAAAGTGTAGAAATTCTACATTTTCATGTAGATTTTGCATATATTTTTAACAAACTTCCAGCTTACTTCTATGCTTTATTGCCCAATTCTCTACGAGCATTAACAAAAAAGTTTCTTAACTGATCTCTATTTGTGGTTAAAACTTTTTCCAATTATGGCGAAATGAAATTGCAGTCTAAACAAAGTGACTTCATTTGCCTGCCAGGCAAACAGACTCTTAATGAGAAAAACTATCTACTCACCCACACACACACACACACACACAGACACTCCTGCATATGTCTAATGCCACTGCTCATAAATCTTCATTCGCCTCATCGTGTAGAAGCCACGCGACAATGTGCGTCCTCATCTTTGCTCCGCACCCACATCCTCTGGCTCTTTGTCAACTTATCGTACATTTGTTTCTCTTACGCCTTTTGTGTCAGTTTATGCGTCATTTATCATGCGAATCTCTTTGCTTGTCATTTTCCAGCAGCCACAGCGGGACGGAACTGCACCCAGTGATGATTTTTCACTTCACAGACATTGACATAAAGTTGACGGGCAAGTGAAATGCATCGAATGATTGAAATTGTAAGAACGACACTGAGTGAGAGTGACAAACTAGCCCACATTAAAGTACTGCAGAAATGCCTGTTCATTAAGACAACAATTGTGTGTTATAAAAAAAAAAAAACAATCAACATGCCATAATTAAATTTGTGTGCAATATTCGTTGATTTCGTAATGAGCATATGCATATTTTATAATTATAATTGGTTAAGCCGCAAACTCCTCCGTCTCCTGCTTCCCCGGAAGTTTCATATCAAATTGAGCGCATTGTTTGCCATCCCGAGTACATTTTTAATTAGTTGTGGTCACTCGCCCCGTCCACTCTTAAGCGGTCATTTATTGCATTGATGGGGAAAGGGGAAATAAAGTCGTTGTTGTGATTGAAAATAATTACGCGTAAAACTTCTACAACTTGCCTCTAACGAGCTACGAGTCATAATTGCCATGTCGCCCCCTGGCGGGCACTGCGAAAGCATTAAGCTAAACTTTTCTAGACCTGGGAGTGTAATTAGCCAAACTTGAAGCAGTGGGAGATGGGAGATGAGAAGTCGTCTTAGAAATTGCATATGAAGTTTTCTTTGAAAAGAATTGAGCAGAAAATTATCTAGTTGGGAATTTTATGGGAAAAAAAATGTTTGTTTTAGTTGAAATGAAGTTGACTTGGATTGCGCTTACATGATGAATTAAACTTTATGAAGTGGTTTAAAAAGCTCTTTTGTGTAAGGGACGAGCTACACCTCTTTACTAGCAACAAAAGCTTAAGTAAAAACTTGCAAATGTTTGGTAATTCCTACTAAGTGTTTTTAAGGTTGCAACGGTTGTTGGTTGCCAGTCCAAGATTCGTAACAGAAATAGATTTGCTATTCCACCAACAAAAATATTTCTTAATTTAAAAGATTTGGTAAATCTAAATATGAGATTTTGTATAGTTTCTTGCTATTGATTACAATCAGAATAAAACACTAGAAATATAAAAAGATTGCAAAACTTTCAATTTAATCCCCTCCCGACTCCATTCCGCAGCTTTTTTTGTCGGAAGTCCCGTCCCGTCCCATCTCTTTTAGTTCAAAACTATTTTTGAAGAGTTTTGTCATCTTATAATGACTCATGTATCAAAAAGGTTTGATGGCCGCCTTATTCGTTGACACAATTGTTGTTTTTTTTTATCACCGTTTCTTTTCTTGCAATATCAGGTACTCCTCTACTTCGTCGGCGCCTTCAGATAAACGAGTATTCAGTCAAGTATTAAGCAGTGATTGATTGGCAGCCGACGAAATTTGAGCATAAAAATTTATTAAAAGAGTGATACAAGACTTTGTTTACTCAGTATGTAGAGTTACTTTATACCAGTGGTGTCCAAACTCACAAAATCATGCATTGCGCTTGTGTGCTTAGCAGCGAAACACGAAGTAAACTTGTTGACATTTCAACATGAGCAACAAACAAACGAATAAATGCTTCTTGAGAAAACACAAATCCGAACACAAGCATCATAAGCAGACCCGGCCAGCCATAGCTACCACGAGCCAAAGTTACGCAAACGCTAACCGAACTCATGATTGTGTGAATCGATGAACATTGAATTGCAAGTAAAACGGCTGTAGTCTGGAGAGAGCTCTGTTGCTCACCAACACAAGCATACTTTTTTGTCCTCTCCATTTGGCCGGCACTGATCATAAGAAAGCAAGCTGCCGAGTATTCTCTCGCTCTATAAGTGTGTAGGCTGCGTCGCTGGCAGAATTGTGAGTGTTTATCCCATGGGATAAGCTTTAGGCACTTTGGACACCACTGCTTTATACCAAAAATATGCCACATAAAAAAGCATTGTTTTCTAAAATGGATTTCTCTTGCTTTTCTATTTCATAAACAAACGATTTCGCTAGAGATTACGAATTTTTTGGAATAAAAATCTCCCAAAACTAGATTTTCAACTTGAAGTTTAGTTTTGACCACCTCATCCGGTCTTCGCGAACTGAGTCCCACACTTTCCGATGCAGAAGAAAGTCGTTATCTGCAGCCGTAAAGTTGGAGCAAATGTTGAAGACGTCCTTCGCCAGCAAATATTTTACCATCCTGTTGGTTGTGCTCCAACGCGTGGGGCAATCAATGTTAGGTTTCTTGAGATGTTTGTACGCCATAAAAATTATGTGTTACTATATTTAGCTATTTTGTTACTTTTTAGTCGGAGTGCAATATAGTCACTAATAATTTGAATTTGAAATCCAAGCATCTATGCTCTTGAACTTCCCCTTAGTACAACGCCTTAGATGTAAATAAAGCAGTAATGAATTAGGGCAGGGTTCCCCAAGCAGAGAGCGCGAAAATGTGACTGTGTCACTCTCTAACACACAGTGATGCATGACTTCGGCAAGCATTCGGTGTGAATTGGCGAGTATTTTCGTGCCCCAGGGGCTATCAGTGGGGAACTCTAAATTAAGGCATAATCATTAGAAATAGCCCCAGTTCATGATAGATTTCAGTCATTTTTCATGCCTAATAAAGAACGCCCTGCCTGTGTTAAATTCATGACGGAAATTCCTGTAAGGAAAGCCATGTTTTTAGTACCCCCTCTTTCAAATCAGGGTTGATTTCAGTACTGAGCTCACCTACCGAGTTCTGACACTACTGTGGCCCATTCAAAATGTTGTATCTAAAGACGCTAAATGAGATTTTAAGCACTTAGCAAACAAAAAAACAGATCTAATATCTATTCGGAATGGATATTATCATATCGTTTCAACTGTGACGATTTTCAGTTCCATTCCATAAAAATCTAAGATGAATTTAACATTAAATAGAAAGTTATTGGGCTTAGCACATAAAATATACACGTCCTTGAGCCGGATAAGAACTATTTCTTAAATTAAATGAATTTATAACTACCCGAAAACGAATATTAATTATTTCCAGATCAAAGAAATAGCAAATTTATCCAATGGTTTATGTCTGTGCATAAGGATAGTTTGAAGAACATTTTTTTGCTTTATTGTTTAATTTTATTATAAACTACGCAGATATAGCAAATGTTTTTCCCTCTGCGATTTGTCGGCAAAATATTTGGGTTCAGTTTTAACTAGCCAAAAATTCATTGAAAATGCTTCTGCTTACAGAGAAATCACAACCTTCCCGTACAATACTTAAAGTAACCATATTTACTTACCTATGTCTGTGCTGCGATTCAGGCTCAGGTTAGGATCCGAAAAAAAAACCCTGGAGATTCTGACTTCAGACCTGTTTGCAGACCACATTTTTAGTATTATTGTAGTCTGATCTCCTTGAATAGTATTTTTGTGTAATTTTTGATAGAATTTAGTTCTAAAATCCATCATTTTTTTAAGTTTTGACTTTTAGCAATTTTTTTTTAGACAATTTTTTATTTTTAGCTATTTCTAGAAAAAAAATTTTTGAAAAATTAGCAACTTTTGTACTCACCTATGCACAGGCAACCATCAACCAAAGGAAGAAAATAAAGTCTGCTGCCTGGCTTCGATTCCTCGTAAACTGCCACCCAAGACTTATTTTTGTCATTTAGACTGCTGGCAACTAATAATAATGGCTAATTCACGTACCAAAGGCGGCTTTACAAAGCACTCCATTTTATTAGCTTTAATACATTTATTATTTCATCACAATTATGCTCGAAACTTTACATTTTCTTGCGCAATCTGGAAACTTTTTATATCAAAATCATCAAAATCATTATGGTAGTATCATTTTAATGACTTTTAGCAATTTCTGTTAAATAACTCTCTTTTCCGTCATCTTGCCCCGTGAAGTATGCAATGCAATTTGTATTTGTTGTGCAACAATTTTGGGCAAAGACTTGAAAACGACAGGCAAATAAAGTTTCCAGTTAATTATGCCATCGTGAGCGGTTGCAATTACATTCAGAAAATAGTTTCATGGCAAGTTGAATCATGTTTTTTTTTTGTTTTGTGTATTGTTGTTTTTGCTGTCATATTTCGTAAACTGTCAGAGCAACTCTGGGGTGAAAAATTGACCCATTAGCGGAGCGACGTCCAGAAGCTCGGAAGCCAACGCAAAATGGTCGTTGACAGTTGTTGTTATTGTGGTTGTTGATGTTTATTTGCTGTGGGGTCCGTGGAGTCGCAAACAAAACAAAAAGATGAAGAATTGCAACCCGTCACCTGGCTTCAACTTTGAAGGCGGCGTCTCCGTTTGCTTCCCTTTTGTTCATTGTTTTATGTGCGGGCGGGACAATTCACAACTTTAATTGTTTTCTCGGTGTGCCAAACTAAATTTTCATATTGTAATTTTGGACCACTAGGGAAAAAAAAAAAGAAAATGAGCAGAAAAGTAGGAGTCAAAATGGCAGCTCATAAAAAGTTTTATCGTTTTAAAGTTTTTGCGCAATTTCTGTGTAAAAGTTAATTAAACACCGCAAGCGCATGGGTGCGGGGCGCGGCAAGTGACTTTTATAAATAAATCTTAAGGTTTTTTTTTTTGTGTTTTGCTCTCATTTGTGCAGCGAAGCGTGCTTAGGGATTGTTCCGTCCCGTTGCTGTTGTTATGGATTTTGTTGCATGCGTGCAAATGACTAAAGATACAAATCATGCTTTGTGTAGCTCCCGGACGTCGTGGATTAAAGAAAATAATTGGGTTTAGGTACAGTGAAAACTAAAACACTAAAGACATCAGATTTGCTTAATGAGAACTACAAGTTTTTTAGCTGACCTTAACCGTTTATTAGTTCAGTTACTCATTGTTTAGTGACTGCAAATGAATATATAGCTGCAGTTTAATCAATTGTCCAAGAGAATGAACACACAGAAATGTTTTTCGTTGGTTGAATCTACCCATTCTTACTGTATATTTTACTGCGAAATATTGTTACCTGTATTTTGTTTTTGTTGTTAACAGTATTTTTGGTATAAATTACCCAAGCAAATAGTAAATCTAGAGTTATTTCAGTAATTAAGTTTTTCTGTGCTTGCTTTAAATTAACACTGTACAACTGAAATAGAACCACGCACGTAACCAGTAATAAATATATTTTGTTGTTATATTTTGGTTAACTGGGTCATCAGTTAAAGTTACCTTTAAAAAAATACAATTGCTGCGCAAACTTAGGTTGCCATATTTAAACTAAATATGAGGGAATTCGAGCTTGGGAATTAGAAGTAATCTCATTTATACGATGTGCAAAAAAATATTGATCCATGCTCTTAGTCAGATTCAATACAAGTAATATCTTAGACGCGATGCATAATGCGCGCGCGGCAGACGAGAGAGTTGAGACGTTGCGCGTATGGATCGTGTGATTGTGTATAACCTTGTCATTTCCGATAGCGACGATCGGAATCATATATATTATAGTTAATGGTTCGACTGATTTCAACTTTTTTTTTTAAATTTCTACTTTGGCTTTATTATAACAGCCCATTGAATTCTTCGTTGAACAAATGCTGTCCCAATGAGTTTGGATTCCGTTTGACGAAGCTATTTGCCTATTTCTGAGCACACCTCGACGATCTAGTATTTTTTTTAGTATGCTAACCATTCATATTAGTCCCTGCAAACATTTTTTCGGGTTCCTTAACTCTCTCGTCAAAAAGAGAGCATGACGATAGTTGGAGGGGAGAGTTTTCTGATAGTTTGGCGATTAACACAAACAAAATACATTAGGTATCGCATTCTTAACATACAAGGGATAAGTAAGCGATATGTGGTATCGCTTTTTTTTCATCCAATCGGTAAATTGGCAATATATCGCTAAAATATCGCCTTGAAGACATGAATGCGATTCTCGTCGCAAATTTTAATTTCACTATTTATATGGGTTGAGTATGGAATTCGTTCTTGAGAATTACAAGCGAGCAAAAATTGGTGTATGTTCTCAATACAAGTACATCGTATTCAATATAAGTAACACAGTGGAACACTCAAAATTGCCTGGGAACGGGACTAATAAATTATGAAACTAGAGGCATCAGGGAGCGATACCTCATACCCAGTTTTTCTTGATCACATCAAGTTCGCGTTTAATGGGCACATTTATACTAGCAACACACAGCTACAACATCTGTTGCTGGTTCAAAAAGGTGAGAGCTAAAATTTTGGAAAGTTCACCAAAGATGAAGGGAGTCACCACAATTGTTATACTAAATTCCTGCCTAAAGTGGACAAGCAGTTAGTACTCCGCCGATAGAGTTTTCCGTTGCTCCCATTTTCTAAGTTAAACCTCTATGGGCGGGGTACTAACCACTTGCCCATTGGAGGCGGGAATTTAGTATAACAATTTTGTTGACTGCCTTCATCTTTGGTGAATTTTCAAACATTTTAGCTTTCACCTTTTTTTAACCAGCAATGAATTTTTTGGTACTGTGTAATAGATCAGTTCCACTGGCATCAATTCTTATCATTTTCATTACTAACATTTTTTCTGTTTCCATTGACAAATCGTCATCTCTTCGACATTTACAATGCCACGTTGACAAAAACAGCTGAATGGTTTGATTTAAATAACAGGCGCCACTTTCAAACTCCCGTAGACTTTATGGAATATTTAGCAAAAAAAAAGACATGCCCGTTGGGAAAGCAATTACGCGAGGCGAACGCATTGTTATCGCCCTGAACTATCACCAGATAGTGAAATACACAACGTTTTTTTTGACTAACTTGCATTTTAAACAAAATTAGCCCTACTTTTTAAATTCGAATCAACAGTTTATTGTTGATGACAATTTCTGTTTCCAGAGAGTAGCGAGTAGTGCCAGAGAGAAGCGATGACTCTCTTAAAAAATACCAAATTCCTTCGTGGGGAATGTCATCATTTTTGAGAAATGACAGAAATGAAGAGTAAAATGAAAAGGCAAATCGTATGGAAGAAATGATATCTTTTTCTTCATTTCAAGAAATGATGCGTGATTTCTTTGGTGGAAATAGGCTATAACACATCAAATGCGTTGGTTTACACCGTCTAAGACGACGTTCCAAACGTGTTTCAGTTCAAGGGCCCCGAGTTCGAATCTCCGCAGAGTAAGAAAAAAGTTTAATAAAAAAAATGTAAGTTTGTTTAATTTGTTGTTTTTCAGAATAATACAAATAAAAAATCGTATCCTCCCACATAAGAGACTCATTCACTCATTCATATCTTCAAAAAGAAACGATTTACTATCTCCAGAATATACTTTTTCTTATCTCCAGGACGAATCGCTTTGTTAGCTGCTGGTAGAAACGCTTTCTTATCTCCAGGAAGAAACGCTTTCTTATCTTCAGGAAGAAACGCTTTCTTAACTCCCAGAAGTGTCGCAGAGTGGCACACTTCTTCCCGAAGGGAGATGAAATGCGATTGCTATGCGATATCGCCAGAAATAAGCGATACCTACTAGAAGAATAGCATTCTTATCTTCTGCGATAAAAAATGTTTGTTGGGGTGTGTTCTTTAAAATAAGTGCCCCAATAAGTATGCTATGTTTTGTTTGGCACCAAATTTAAATAATCTTTTTTAAATTCTTAAAATGCTATTACACAGTGCCACAAAATTCAACTTTTTTTAATGCTTGCTAAATTATGAAACTAGAGGCATCAGGGAGCATCCCCTCATACCCAGTTTTTCTTGATCACGTCAAGTTCGCGTTTAATTGGCACATTTATACTAGCAACACACATCTACAACATCTGTTGCTGGTTAAAAAAAAGTGAGAGCTAAAATTTTGGAGAGTTCACCAAAGATGAAGGGAGTCACCACAATTGTTATACTAAATTACTGCCTCCAATGGACAAGCGGTTAGTACATAGCCCATAGAGATCTAACTTAGAAAATGGAATCAATGGAAAACAACTCGTTAGAATTTTGCCCTTAAGAGATGGTAATAGGTTTATAGGCATTTTTGTACTAGCAATTGCCTTAGAGCACCTTAATCATTACGTAATGTGTTATGCCACTTTAACTGTACCTGACGGTAAGTTCAACTAAAGGCTCTAGACATCACAAAGATGCCTAACGCAGTATATCAAAATGCCACAAGGGGGAGATTTTTTTGGCGAGTCGCGTCAAATACACTAGTATTTGTATGAACACGTGGGCGCGCGCCTTCCACAATTCCTTATACAATTTCCACTATGTCTCTTGTATACCCTTTTCAGTATATTTAGAAGACATTCGCAAGTTTAAAGATATATTAATGTATAAGCACATGAAACGGTTCTATGATGCTGTCGGAAAAATCACAAATTTTTGACAATTGGCTGTCCTTATTTCAGGATCATGAGGTATCCATATACCTTCAAAGCGTTGGATCATGGGAAAGATCTCACCAATTGCTGTTGGAGAAAGCTGTTATCCGAGAAGGAGACTTTTTTTTAAGTCAAGCCATCAAAGTGTGGTCCAAAACACTTACAAAAAACTAGAGCTGAATCTGGAATCGCTTAACTATTTTCATGACCGTTATGACACTCAAGCAATCTCACTTTTTTCACTTTTTTTCTCACTTTTTTTCGTCTTGGTCAATGTTTAAATCGAAAACTATGTTTCCATGTTTTACATTTTTGTTTGTTTATATCGTTAACAATGTACGAAAACTCAAATGCTATGGCTGACGGTTAAAAATCAAGATAAAAATTTATATTAATAAATTACTACTACTACTACTACAAAGCAATGCTCACAGAAAACCATCCCAAAAAATTACGAGCACACACTGAGGACTTAGAACTGAGTAGACTGCGGCAAAGCAGTACTGAAGAGAAACGAAGTCGGCCGAACAAAAATACACACGCACAGCATACTAATGTAAAATCGAGAAGCCACGCTCAAAATTTGGTCTGACGTATGCCCGGTATACATCTTTGTGTTCTAGGGTCTTTGGTTCAACCCACGATTATGGGTTGGAGCATTTTAAGCACAGAATTCGTTGAATTTACTGATAATATTTTCTCTGTATCCAAACAAAAAATTGCAAGTTTTGTGCAAAGGCCTATGAACAACTGAGCCAGTAAACCACAGAGCATTTGAAGTATGTTGACTAGCCTCGATATAAACAACCTTTACCCAGCACTAGCCAATATTCAGGTTTCACTAGATTTTCATTTAAATACATATTTTAAATTAACCTAACAAAAGAAAGCAATGGAATGTCATTCACTTCCATTTAACTGACTTCTCGTTAAGCCATTTTTCAATATAATTTATATTTCAAATTTCTTTAATCAAATATTTCTTCTGAATTCCACAAAATTTTTAGCTCATTTTTCATTCAATTATTTACCCACAATTTTTGAATTAAATGCAAAATTCATTTAAATCAAACAAAAGAGTCGACGAAAAATACTTCACAATTTAATGGAATTTTTCTGTTGAGGTTTTTTAATTTCAATGGGAATGGCCACATCAACAATTTAACCTTCCCAAAGACCCACCTGCTGTTTTCGCTTCTTTCCTTTGTATTGGTGATTCTAATGGAGCCATGTTTCGCACATGGCCTGCCATTTGCTTTAATGCCACAACTAATTAATAAAAAGGTTGAACTCCTCAAATGTCTTTAAAACACTAATAACATTAGAAGGCGCCAGACGAAAAGCCAATAAAACGGCGCAAGTACACGGCCAAACTTTAGTGCTCGACAATGCTGAAAATTGCTTCATTATAAGGCTTAACAAGTTTTTAAATTTGCTTAAATACTTAAGTGTGCTTTACTCTCGGATTCACTTTACACTGCCCCGGGTGTAGCTAAAGGCTAGGAAGCACAAATGGAATATAATGAAAAAAAGTTAAGTAAAAATGCCTCAACATTTGCGCAGCTCAACTCTCTGGCATCCCTTTGAAAAAAGTTACCTTAATCCTTAGTTTAATCCCAAATGAATTTCATGCTGAGATTTGACTGCCCAACGGGGCAGAAAATGTAGATGACAAGCGTCAAATTTTAAAATGGATTAATTGTGTGGAGAACTGGAAGAAGTTTATGAAACATGGAAAGATGACGTATACAAAAATTGATTAAGTTTTGTTTTCCATAAATCCGAAATGTTCTAATTGTTATTTGAGATAACTAAAACGAGTTTTTTTAAATAGTTTAAATTAGAATTTAAATGAATGAGATTAGAGCGACGGTAGCTTAATTGCTTTAATTCATCTTTATGTGTTAAAGAGATGAGGTCAAGTTAAACAAGTAACCCTCAAAATTTGTATATACCTGATCAAGAAGCCATAAAGTGATTGAAGTATAATTGTATGTTTTCCTTATAGCTCAACTAATCCGATCTTCACCGTTCCTTTGGCGGATCGATAAATAATCTAGATTACTTAATATCTCTAGAAGGTAGGAACCATCTATCTTCAAAACTGTTGGAGATATTTTTAATCTTCCTGGAAGTATAAGAAGTATATCTCCCATACATGACAAACCTCTATCTCTTACCATCTCTGAGATCTGTGATCCATACAGACAGACGTGGCTATATCGATTCGGCTGTGGATGCTGATCAAGAAGATATATACTTTGTAGGGTCGAAGATGACTCCTTCTTCCAGTTACATACTTTTGCATAAACTTAATAAACTCTGTGTACCTTTGTTATAGGGTATAACAACTCGAAAAATTGTAAATAAAATTCACGAAAATTAGTGGAGAATAGTTTTAAGCGATGACAAAAGTTTGGAATGATTTAAGGCCATACATAAACCAATCCGCAAACCTCTAGACCGGAGAAGTTTATTTATTTATGTGCACCGAGGGAAAAAGCCTAGAACGTTGCACTCTACACACTAAAAACGAGAGCGTAAGTACGCACTTCATGAAGTTCGTTTGTAGGGAAGAGGGCTAGGGGGCAGTCGAAGCAGACAAAGCTTCATGGTCTCGGCTGGTAATAAAGTTTTTCGATAATTTCTCTTTGCCAGGGTTGAGTTTTTAGATAATTTCTATTCACTAACTTTTTTTTGTGTTACGTTAGTGAGCACTTTTGTAAGCGACGCGACGGACTCTGGATCAGAGACATCGCTGTACAACACACTCCAAAAACTCAGTAGAGGTCTGCATAAGTGCACTCAAACAGTAAGCAACAATGAGTACTCATGAATATGAATGAATTTTTGGAGTACAAAAAACCAAATGAATGAAATTTTTTTTGCATTCGGTCGCATTGAATGTGAAATTTTTTGACAATCAAATCGAATGAGTGTAAATGAATAAATGTATACAACTAAACACAAAGTATACCTGGATTAATTAGTTTTATTCAAAGCAAGTTTATTAAAAAACAAACAAACAAGCGTCCAACAATTCATTTAATAATTCCCTATTGTAAATTTGACACTCAATCACCATTCACTGTGATTCAAATTCATTGGAGTGCGTTTTAAAACTCATTCAATTCATTTTGTGTTTGAAGGCTTTGTAAGTTGCTTTGACTGCATTCATGCAGCCCTCTACAAATCACCACTTCAACTTACTTGGTTCATTTAAGTGTTTCATAAAAACCAAGAACAATTTTTGTTCGACTTGTCCTGAAATCGAATCCAGAATCTTTTGCGCTTAACGCACAACGTTTAGAATTACCTGTTAGCACATTGCACCATAATACACTTGAGTTGCTTCACGTCTAAAATGCTACTTATAATTATCGGTGTATTGGTTGAGCTGCGTTGAATTGTGCTCATTTCAGGAAGCTTTAGAAATTTTTTTTTTTATAAAGTTTTGTACTTATTTTGAGTTGAAGGCAACTTGTTATATGAGCAGGATTTTCCTGCTGTGACACTAAACAAAATACAACTAATACTTTTTGTCCTCTTCTGAACAGCGGAAAGAAAAACAATTTTTTGATTGAACTTAATGATTTAACTGTCTGTAAACATGGTTTTCAAGGTCCTGAATATCCTCATTGACCTTCATAGAATTTGTAAATTTGCCCATACTTAATTGTATATCTTTTTCATAGAACTTTTTAGCATTCTCTAGGTGAATAAGTTTGGTTTGTTTTTAACTTTTCCAAAAACAAGACATACACACACCACAAAGCAGGCTAGTCGACTGTATAGCTATTTCATGAATCACCAGTTTAAACTATTAACAGACTTTGTCAGTCTTCTGCGAGTGGGCAAAGGCCATCTGTGTGTCTTGTTTTTAGAAAATGTATAAACAAACATAACTTATTGACCAAGAGCCTGCTAAAAAGTTCTGGGGGAAGTTAATTTATTCAAGCCAAGGATTTACCGGAACCAAAGGTCTAAATAATTTGAGAGAGAGTCAATGAAAGATGCAACTGTCGATTATAAAGGTATATTTCAAAAAATAAGTTTAGTTGCTAGGTGTGGCCGCTTGTAGTGCTGCGTAAGCGCCTCGGAACATCTAAAAAAAAGTGAAATGCACATAGATAAAAAAGGCGAGCTAAAATTAAGCTGAACTAATTTGATTTGATCTCGACCTTCGGGCTGAAATTTCAAGTAGGAGTCGTACTAGATTCTACTTGAATAAAATACGAAAGGATCGGAACAATGCTAAACGGCTTGTATCAATCCGATAATGCTCATTTCAAGTACGGATCGTACTTGCAAATCAAATGATCCTGATTCGAGATTGAAGTAAGTACAGAATTGCACTGACAAAGCGAAAGAACAAAAGAAACCAAGAGCAAGTTCGAAACTGAGAGAGAATAGCTCTCTCAGGCTACATGGGTACGCACATACACAATTTTTTCTGACAGCCTAGGAGTTATTGCACAGAAACAAAAGATCACGATATTTAGTATCAATCTGGTATTTTGTATATGTTCGAATATATCACTTTGACATTTCGAACACATCAAAGTGATATTTTTGCAGATCAACAATTTGATATTCTTTAATATATCATTGATATTATTATTTTATCATTGATATTATTATAATATCAATGCTATATTTTCAAAATACCTGTAGGACATGGTTTTAGAATTAAAACAAATATTTTTTAAATATCATAAGGGTATTATTGTAGCACCAATGCTTTATTTTTATAATATCAAAGCTATATTTTAATAATACATATAACAATTATTATGACAATTATCTTTCTGAAAAAATCTGCTCTTTGTCGCTAGAAGAAATGTAATTAAGACGGCCGAAGTTAAATCTACACTCTAGAAAAATTGTAAAATTAATATATTGAGAAGAATAATTATTTCAATACAAAACTTACCAATTCATTTTTCGTACTCCAAATTGTCAATGTAAAGTTTTTCTAGCAGCTCAACGAGTTTTATTTCTTCCATATTAAACTCTAAAATTATAAAAAATTAATACATTTAAACTCGCAAAAGTTTTTTTGTGCATGTGTACGAAATCTGCCGAAAGCAGAGGCTGAGCATGCGCTTTTTTGTTCTGCCCTTGAACGTCAAACAGCACACATATACATACATGCATAGTTTGCATGTACACTTGTAAGTACGCATGTGTGCATATGCATGTATGTGTGCTTCTGTGCTGTTGGACGTTCAAGGGCAGAATAGAAAAAACGCATCGCGGAAACAAAATATGTTTACATACATATGTACATATTTAAACACGCACTTCTACTGCGTAGAGAGCTCAAAGTGAAAAAAACACTCACAATATGCATGTAAGGGTGTGTGTATTACAATCGTCCATACTATTAGCGACTGAATAAAGGCAATAACCTTTTTACAATATATTAATTTGCAAGTACAACAAAACAGACAAATGCAATTCACATGTTATTCACGTTTACCGTTTGCATTTTCCTTTAGGCACCGCACTTTTTTTTTACTTAGCTCTCACACGCGCCAGCACAGATCGAATGACGAAATTCGCAAGAGGAAGCTAGAAGTTTCCTGCAGACCCGACGCCAACTTCGAAACTTTCACAAAGAAAAAACGACCGTCACTCGATTTCGCGCTTGCGGCAGCAGAGCAATGAGCACTGTTTTTCCTTTTTTCGAGATAGACTATTTCTGTCTCTCTTTGATTTGAGAAACTCTGTGTGTCTCTTTCTACTTTCAGAATATCGATGTCTACTTTGATCTGAAATCATATCACTAGTGCATTTTTCATATCACTTTGATCATTTCACTTTTCAATATAATATTTTTAGTATCAATGTGGTATTACAGGTTCATATTCATATTAAATAGTTTCACTTCGATATGCAAATATTGATATTACTGATATGATATTAAAATACCTGATCTTATTTTTTTCTGTGTATTAGTTCTTTGCACTAACCGTTGCCTTGGAATTCCACACCAGTTAAAGCACTTCCAACATGAGAAGGTGACTGCTGAATTGCAGTCGATGGATCTATTGAAGAGACTTCAATAGCGACCAGTCTCGTTGTCTTGTTGTTTGTGTCCTATTTTTACAGTTGTATGCAAACCAGGGCTGCAAACACAAAAAAAAAATTCGGAATCTCCGGTTTGCGGGTTCGAACCAAAATATACCAACGTTTAAGGTTCGGAAATTTGAGATTCGAGGTTTTTCGGCGTTGGTTTTGGTTCGAACCTTGATTCGTTCCACGTTTTACCCAATATTTACAAAATTACAATACAATAGGTAAACACCTGACGCATAAAGACATTGTTAGACTGTAAGACGTCGACTAACATTGACGTGAGACTGGCGCTCGTGCGCTGGATATTGCTAGATATTGCTTCCTTCCGATTGATTATGCTTTCTCGTATGCACTTTAATCAGTCTTTCACTCACAAAATTGAGCATCGATTGGTGTTTATTCGCAACACTTGGAGCTTTTTTTCACAATGATTTAATCAAAAATGCCATTGTCTTCTTTAGAAGGAGCCGCATAATGTTATGAGGTTTTTAAAAGATTTTCCGTTCATAGAATCTGCTGATCTTTAGTCTATCTCTAATACAGCATCATTTTTCTGGCCAAACAATGGGAAATTTAAAAAAATTGTTGACTGTGTGTATGAATATGTGTATAATCTTTTTTTTTGAACCGAACCAAAAACTTGGGTTCGGAACGAATTCGGGTTCATATATTTTCGTCCTCGTGGTTCGTTTCAGGGTTTAGTATACAGTAAGAAAAAAGCCGGAATTCCGGGTTCGAATTGGTTCGGTTCAAAATTGGTTTGCAGTCCTGATACAAGCTAATCACCTCGAGCCGGCTAGAGCTTGGTGGTTTGTTAATGAAAAAGGTTAAAAAAGTAGGATGGATTTTTTTCGATTCCAAGTAAGTTAAAGCATCGAGCTAAAGTCAATCTCATAGTCTATTCACACCGACCGCAGCTTCAAAAAAAAAAACTGTCTAGGTCGAAACTGCGAGATTTGGATTTTACATACAATAACGTCTATTTGGTTATCTTTTCCGAGTGCTTTTGACGCTACTTTGCAACCATACTAGGTAGAATTAGCTGACATCTGTTTGGTGTGAAATGTTTCCGCAGCTTTGACAATACTGCGCCCAGTGTGACAAGGCAATCTGTCAATTTTTTGATGCAATCCTTTTTTCGGATTAAATTTAGTGGCCTTAAAATAAAATCGGACCTTCTTGATTGGATCTGTCAATCCCGTGTGTTGTTGAGATGAAGTCAAGCCAAGACAGAAATTACGGGACTAAAAAATCCGTACTCAAATCAAACCTTCTCGAACTTGGTTTGAAAAAAACACGGGCTTGAACAATTTCTGACATCGTTTGGGATTGATTTTAGCCCGGATATCTTCATTTGCTTTCGGCTTTAAATATTGATTAAAATGCTGAATGTTTAATACATCTATATTGAGGTAAAGGCCCATTTAAATCAGAATTTTCAAAACAAAAAAATATATCCATATTCGACAGGCTCTTCCACATACCTTTCCATTTGATCAAGCAATCTCTGATTTTATTAGTTCCACCATTTTTTCTCCTCATTGAGCTGACAATTGTAAGTTGCCACCTTTGCCAAGCAATTTGCAGTTGCATTTCATGCCGACAATTTATTTATATTGCCTGTCACATTTTCACTGAGCACACACAAAGAACCAAAAAAAAAAAAATACTACCCGGAAAATGGCCACGCAAATATGACAGCCTCGAACAGTCCTATCAAAAAGTTACCTCCCGGGCGACGTTATTAAATAATATAACGGTGCAATTTACGCTCGATTGCATGCATCATTCGAGTTCTCGGTGGTTGGAACTTTCATTTTGTTGAATGCAATTTCAGGCGCAAAGATGAAAATGCCATATAAAAAGTGGCCAAAGCGATAATGAAAGCGTTGAACAAAGGCACAAAAAACAGTAGCTAACAAGCAATTTAGGGTGTGTTGAGGGAAAAGCAACAGAAAAAAGTCAATTTTATAGGGGAAGGCAATGTGCAGTCAGCGAATCGAATATATTTTATAAAAAGGGGCCATCGTTGACCTATGGTAAAAGCCCATTGAAGTACAAAAAAAAATAAAACATTTGATAAATATATTGCGGTCATGTATTAAACAATTTAAAGAAATAAAATTTTTGTAAAAGTATTTTTTAATTACAAAGCAAAGGTACCAAATTCTATACATTAATTAATTAACTTTAATAATTTGAATTAAATGAAGTTAAATGTCCCAAATTATAATTGAAACACATAATAACCTTTTTTTGAAATTAACTAATCATCGGGAAATCAATTAGTAAATTGTTAAACAATTAATTGCAATCGACTTTTATTGCAAAAACATTAAAAAGCATAAATGTTCAATAAATAATTGAAATTGGCATTCAATTTTAAATTAACCTTATTAAATATTATTGCACTGCAATTAGCTAATCAAATATTAAATAAATTGTAATTATCACCTGCACTTTCAAAGTCATTCATATGAATAATACATTTTGCAATTTGATAAACAATTAAAGGCAGCAACCAATTCGCCGCCCCCCCCTCTCCCATATAAACTTTTATGGCTAATCCATTTCACAAATTACTCTCGTGGGCCACATTTAAAGCTAAAACTGTTGCAAACTAAATCACAAACAAATAAACAAATGCCTTTTGTATAAACAGCAACAGCTGCCCGCCTAGTACCTAGAATTTGGGGAATTAAAGGCAACTCAGTTGCCGGTTGTAGGCTAGTTTTAGTTGCCTCCAATACTTCGCCATGAGCACTTCCATGCCAACAGCAATTTGCTTTGTCATACTCTGGCCACTAGCCTTAATGCAGACCACCAACTGGAAGGAACAAATCGAACTGGAGTTGCAGCATCAACCCGACAAGTTGGCCTTTTGTCGTGCCCTTCAACAGCAGCAGCAACAGCTTCATCAACAGCAACGCAGATCTCTGCAGAATACCAGATGTGCTGAGATACTGCACAATGAACTGTCCGTAACGGGTGAACTACTGATGGATACGCAGCCACGTTGCATATTGGGATGGGAGCTGTTCGGACGACGTTGTCGGAAGCGTGCTTAAAATGGCGATTAATATGAATTAATCCAATTATGAATTATATTATGCATGTTCAAAAGGGAATTACCATAAATTAAAAAAGGGAAATAATTGTACCAAAAAGTGAACTTAATGTGTTGAGTATTAAATTGTTTAATTTGTTCGCTAAAGAGATTGTTAAGGAATTAAGATACGGATGTTAAACACGTTCAATTGATTGTAGCAGAAAGCATCGCTGCAGCTGGTTCAAGTCAGAGTATGATCCGAACCTTTTAAACTAAAGACCACTTAAACCCAAACTGTGCCTTTTTAATTTGGAAAGCATTTCGGTTCAAAAAGACTTAAGATTAATGTTCTAAGTGCACAGATAATTTCTTAATATAAAGAGCCCAACCACAAAGTTAACTCATTCTAAAGGCGACAAGCTGACGACTTATGTCTATTGCACCGTGAGCTGGAAATCTCAATTTTTGGCCAAATCTCTACCATTTGTTCACCTTTCTTGCTAGAATCTGAGAGGTTTTTACAAGCTTCAACTTGTTGACCATAATTTAAAAAGTGAAATACAAAGTAAAAAAATTTTAATAAAGGACACTACCGATCCGCTTTGCTACGCCGCTATCAGTAACAATTCGAAGTCCACGGAGAAAGACAAATATTATTTGACTTTTCCATCCTGGGGGTGGGTTCCTCAAATTGGAAAATATGTTTTCAACGTCCAACTAACTGAGCTTCATACATTTCGAGCGGAAAATTACGATTGACCGTAAACCCTAGGCCACACTCCATTTTTATTTCCATTTCCACCTATAGGTGGATTATCCCAAAAAAGTTTAAGAGTAGAGCCTAAAAACGAACTTCATTCAGATGTGTCCCCTCGACTATATTCAGGGTTTAATCCCGAAACGAATTTCGGTTCCGGATCTGGTAATAAAACGAATCAAAATTCAACTCAAAATGGATGATTTCTCATTTAAAGTAAAATGATATAGACTACTAGCTGACCCGTCAATCTTTGTTCTGCCAAATAAATGGTTTCTAGTAAATGAATGAATTTTCTGTGACGGGATCACGTTGTTTAATGTTTATGCAATATCCGTCATGTGCTTTCCAGAAAATTTGCGGATATTGGAGTGCTTCGTATGAACGTTGTGTTTAGGCGATGTACTCCAGATTATTGTTTCTTCTTCGAATCACAATTACTCTCGTCGTTGTGCGGTCGCCAACCATTATGCCAGCAATGTCGTCAACGGCAACAATAGCGTGATTGTCACTTTGCAGTTCGTGCATGTGTGATTTAAAGAACTTTAAAAGGGGTACAGCTCGCCGACGATGCGCCTGGCGTTAGGCGAATTGAGGTTATTGTAGCCGCAACGTGCATCCACACGATTGACGGCCTCGCCGCCCATAAAGTAGACTTGTAAAAATGTATTTTGTTCGTTTGGCATTGGCATTAGAGTGCCTACTTTATGGTACACTATACCTTTGATTTTGAAGGTTGTATTAAATTGCTGACCATTTATCGCTGTATTGTGCATTATTTCTGTTGTTGCACTTTTCCTGATGTTCAACACATGCCGGCGGACTCATTTTTGAATTTGAGCGCATGACAATTGGAACATTCTTTGTCCATGGCACCAATCATTACTTTCCATATCTGGCTCATACTCGAATACGATAGGAAGGAACGAAGCAAATGTAAATGATGTAAATTTTTTGAAATTTGCAAAATCTTATGATTAGATTATCATAAAGACGGGTAAATTGACGGATGGTGAAGATCGAAAAATCTCGCATTTTGCTTGATAAGAATATGATAGATGGCAATTGTCAAGTAAACTTCACTTCTTCGTTTTCTGTTTAAAATTCTAAAGGGGGCGTAGCAACGCTTGCTACGTACCTTATAAGAAAATGATGAATGAATGATAATGATGTGATAGTGATTTTCCGATGTTGGAGAATTCGCCCCCAAGGCACACTGGGCTGGATGGCCAATTTTTTTTTGGCATAAAGTCGACACTTGTAGCCACAGAGTTGAAACTTAGTGGATTTAATAACTATCGGCAAAACTAACATCTGTAAAAACCCACCATCGCCGCCCATATGATCATATTTTCCGTACACGTAATTTTATTTTTAAGCCTAGTACTGAGGGCGTTCGAATTTTCCTTCAAGAAATTAGCTAGATGTTCCTTTTGTGGAATGTAAACGGCAGTGGGACCAGATAACCTTAAAAAATTACCAAAAACGGAAAATAAATAAAATAGCCACCTGATTTTTACTTTGACTTAACTAAGTGATTTAAATTAAGTGAGGCCCAATTCACAACATGAGGGAAGTTGCAATTGCAGCTATTATATTGAATAAGAAAGAAAACGCACTTTGATGACACCCGAATAGAGCTACAAAAAATCCTGCATTCTGCTGCGCTCTCCACAATTACATGATGCGCACAGGACCTAAAGAAGACGCTTTGACTGCAGACAGCCCACCACACACAAAAGTCGACCTAGCCCCAAACATGTGCGGAATACAATCAGAAATTTTATCAATTTAGAGATCGGGTCTGTAACTTGGCAAAATGATGCTGCTGGTGTTACCAACACTCCAATATTTATTTCATTTTTTATAATATTCTTTTCATATAAATATATAATATATTATTATTTTGATTCTTTTATTGTTTATTTTTTTTTTGTAAGCCTCTACTGACTCAAAAAGGAATCCTCCATCATGATGGCCACGTCAGAGGGCAACTGGCTTAGCAAAGAGAAGATTGGTCGGGTTAAGTCCTGTTCCTTTTCTTTTTTTTCAAAAAATGACCACCATTCTCATCGTATACTAAGGGCTGTCCCACCTTCCGCTTTTTGGTCTGCTTTGCCTGCTGTGAATGACAATTAGTCAATATCTTTGTATATCTTTATATCTAAATATTTAACTTACATAGGAATATGACGGTAATGTAGAGTTTGTAAAGTGAAACTCTAAAATGTCATCGGAACATATTAGACATATTAGGCAGGAAAGCTATTTGGTCAGCAAATTGCGAATCAACACATTCGCTGAATCTTTCTTGTCCAGTTCAAACGTTACTGCCGCCATTTTGGCTTTACCGCGGTAGTAACGGAGACTCTATCAAAGTGAGATCCAAGCGCCTTTACACTCGACCGCTAAAAAGAAAGAAAGCAATTTAATTTTACTTCCAAGATCAACACTGGCAGCTGCACTGATACCAAGGAGTATGAGCCATCCACGCCAAGTAATACTCACCTCCTTTTCCCAACTGGACACCAACTGCTTTCCAATCACTTATTGTAAATGCGGTGTCCAGGTTTTTCCACAGCATCAATAATTGCGTTTTTTGTCGTCATAATTAAAATTTTGCAGACGATTTTTAGTCTTGCGCTCCATTTTTTTAGTTTTGCCTTCCATTTCAATTTGACAACTGACAAGGAAAAAATGACTGCACAATATCTATTGAAGAAATCTCAGCTGTTCGATACAGTCCACACAAGCAATCGATATGGCAACTCTCAAAATTCCTTGTGTGTATTGCTTGGCTTTCTGGGTACCAAACTACAGTACGAGGCAAGGAAAAATTCCTTGAGCAATTTTTTTTATATGAGATTTGACAGCTGAAGGAAAATTCGAACGCCCCCAGTACTAGCCTTTAAGTAGAAAGTTTTTCATTAATACTTTTTTTATATTCAATTTGAGATCTTGTTTTAACACAACTAATTTATTACAATCATTTTCTTCTTCATCTTATTCAAATGAATATAAATTATCACCCTCGCCATCGGAATCAATATTATCTTCACAGTTTTTAAGTAGAAGGTCGTTCTTATTTTCTACATTTTTCAAAGTAAGATACTTCTAAAAGTGAAATGACACTTTTCGGGAACACTATTTATATATTGACCTGACCTTTTCTTAATCGTAATACTCGAAAGAAGAGGATCTGACGACTCTATTGATCTGTGAAAGACATCCAAAACATTATTAGCCCGCGAATTTTGACGAGCATGCGACTGTCTATCGCACTTATAAAATTTGTCTGTTGGTACTATTGAAGTCTCTGTTATCTGGGATCCATGGAATAGAATTTTATGTAAAGTAGGCGACATTGGATACCATTGGAGATTAAAATGGTATGAAAGCATTCTAAAATGTCCAAGTCAAATGCCAAAATTGATGCAAACAGCTCTGGATTCGAAAAAGCCTTCCTTGCAGTGTTGCCATCGTTTGTGTTCCCATTTCCATTTTGCTTGGGCTTACCCCATTTCCTGCCACATTCGCTTTTGTATATTCTGTTTTTTTTTCCATCGTTTCTAACTTATTCCGATTTATCCCTCACCTGCCATTTTTTGCATCCCAGTCTATAAGAAATTTTAAGCACAAGCTCGAATATTCGAATCCAAACGTGAAGTGGATTCATTCAATATAGAAGACTTCCAGGCTTTGGTTTGTATATAGGTGAGCATGGATCGGCAGTTTCCACAAATAGTTTAGGGCCAGCTCCACAGATTGGGCACAATTGACTGGGCTGGGAGTTACCACTTCATCGCTGTCCAAAGTAATCGTCATTGTCGAAGAAAGCCATTTTGAGTGCTTCAACTTAAAATTGGAGATGGTTCTGTTGCACTTGGGCAACTTCCTCTGTATGAAGCATGTAAAACTGGTGATTTTTTAATAATATTATTTTTTGTCTCACACTTATAGTTTGTATGTGGCTTTGCTCACAAACCAATCCGAAATCGCATTGTCTTTCCTATTATTGGCAAGCCATACATCGAGAAGGGCCGCATGGCTGAACTCAATCTTTCCTAAAAATACGAAAATTGAACGGGCAAAAACGGGCAAAAAGTGTTAATATCAAGTTGAAGTGCACACTTCCAAGAACACTTTAACATAATTACATTTTGGCCGAAAGTGGGCGAAAGTTAGTTTTAACTCCACAGTGCACAGCTGTTTTGGTTAGGTTTTCTCTGGCTAAGGACGTCACACAAAACAAATTAAAAATAAACATATAACACATAGAACACAATTGCAACATAGTTATTTGCAAATTACATACCTTTAGCTGTATTTGCCATATTTTATAAAAATTTATTGATCACTAGCAGCCAATCTTGTTTATTGCAAAGTTGTGGCTTATTTTCCCGCTTTTTTTTGGCAAACAAACAGCAAAGCGAAGATCAGACTTTGCAGCCCTGGTAAAAGCCCTCTGTTGCATTTCGATAACTTTTGTTTTTTGAATTTTGGTACTTAAAGGATCCTCTTTAATAATATATAGCTAAAAATCAAACAATTTCGTCATGAAAATTTCGACTTTATGCCAAAAATTTGGCCATTCAGCCCAGTGTGCAAGGGTTGGAGAATTTTTTTAAAATTTTTTATGGAAAATAGTTAATTTTCATTCGATTGATATATAACTCTGTTTGTATTTTTAGGGATAATGTTGGTAACAATTTTTCGTCTATGGGGAAATGTTGTTGGGGTAAGACAGACAGAGTAAGCATAATGATTTTAAAGATTCAAAACAGCAACTTTTGTATATTAACGAAAAATTGAGACAATTGTTGTTTAAAGTGTCCAACTAGAGGTGTACCCTTGGCGTGAGTTTGAACATGTCACAAAGTGATCGTGAGCAAAGACAGAGTTTCGTGCGTGAGCAACCGTGATCCGTGCGGATAGAACTATAACTTTTTTTCCGGTTTTTGGTTCGGTTCAGCATTTTTCACGAGTGCAAATAAGCGGTACGGTTCGGTTCAGAACCGTTTTGCATCCCTGATCTTAGGGCTTGTGAAAAATTTGTAAATTTCATAATATTTTAGTCCACTAAATCTACACCTTTCATTTGCATTTCGTAAATACTCAAATGAAAATTAAGCAATTTTGGATTAGCCTTGTGCACACACTTTATATTTACGAATTCCATATTTAACGTTAAAAATGTTAAAGTCAAAGTGTAAATTATTCCTTTCAGTTTCATACTGAAGAGTTATTAGCAGAAAATAGTAAGCTAAGCTTTTCGATGGACCTGCTGAGTGCTTTTTGTGTGTTTTTTCTTTAAAAAAGTTTTCTTTCTAGTTTTCAGTTTGTAATTGCAGGACTACATTCTCGTAAGCCGAATTCTGGCTTACCTGTTTGGCTTTTACTGACCAGAGTAAGACAACAATAACAACTGAAATTAAAAATCTGTAAGATGTTTGAACCTTTTATCCTTCGACAAAGAGCTTAAATCTATCAAACAAAACAAAAACGAAAGTAGCTTAACACATGTGTCTACTAGATTTTTCTTTAGAAAGATTCAAGGCTGTGTCATAAAAAACAAGCACCCATCAGTTCTCAACTTTCTGTTGTTGTTATTGTTGAGAACATAATAATATGTATACATATATGCCTCAAGTTAACCCTAATCAAGGGTAGACTAAAGGCTTCTTCTTTTTCGTAACGCCTATTCGGTGGCCTTGTCAGTCATGTAAATTTTTTTGTTGTGTTGCTTCGCAAACAACAAGAGAGAGTGTCGGCCATTTTTGTTTATCAAACTTCCGTGCATGCCAAAGATTGCGCAAACAAAAGTCAATCAACATCCGGTGTTGCTCCTGCTACTTTTTCATGTTTTTCTACGTTCTTGGTGGAAGTTGTTTACTCTCATGTTTGCATGCTTCGTTTGGTTGCCATTGCCCACAGAAAATGGAAAAACAAGGCCGGACGGCGGTTAATCAGAAGACCAAAATCGTCACAAAAATAGCAACAATATCCACGGAGCAGCAGTTAGAGATGAGCACTGGCTACGTTGGAATGTTTTGCCAATAATTGGATTTTCAAAAACGCGAAAAAATTGACTAAAAATACCACCCTCATTATCATTTTCCCACTCGGTTCGACTTTTTTTTGTAACGTAACTGAAACATAATTTCTATTCAATCCAAATTAGCTCTCCGCTTACCTTCAGCCAACTATTTCCAATTACAACTATTCAAGCCGGCGGAAGAGCACACAATTTATATGAAGCCATGTCAAGTGCCTGCCAATGCCAGAAGTAAAGGGCATCGCATCAAGTTAATTGAAGTGGAAAACCAAGGAGAGCGATACTTGAAATTAAATTTTGCAGTCTGCTACGAATTCCCAAACAGTCGCAGTGAGAGGGACCAGGAGACACTGAGACAATAGAAATTTATGCCAGGCAACCGTGTGGACAGCAGCAGCAGCAGCTTGGCAAACTTTTTAGAGGATGGATGTGAGGGGAAAAACAGGTAGAATAAGATACGCAGTGTTTTCACTGACGATTGCACAAACAAAGTAGTTGAAGTAGTAGTTGCAATAGTCACCAAAAAGTGGGCGGGGATGTAGCACGTGCGAGGCCAAAACATTTGATGCAACATTATCTGCAGTGACATCCGTTTTTGGGGCTCGCCAAAAAGTTTATGCAGCTCCAGCGACTGTCGCACCCTAACGAAGCAGAACGGCTCACCGAGTTACGCAAAATTGCCAACGACTGCGCATTGTTACGCGCCACATGGTACTACAAAGTTGGACCCTGGCCCGCTCCGCACTGCTCACCTATGAACTCCCTGTGCAACTGCTGATGAAAGTTTTATTGGCCATTTTCTGTTGCAGTTCTCAGTCAAAGCGCATAAAACTTGACCCACATACAAGGATTCGCTATTAGAAATAAAACTTTGGCACTAAGCTCGTCTATAGGGATAGCTTAGAAGAATCCCAAATCTTATTAAATCTCAGCTGGTGCGAAAAGCATTACAAATAAGTGAATCCAAATTGACTTCGGAGAATTTTATGCAAAAATATTAAATTTAAGTATAATATGGAGTAGATATAGAATTACTTAATAAATTTGTATGCCATCAGCTAAGTGTTCAAATCATTTTGAAATTTTACATCAGTTACATTAACTGAAATGCAATGCTTATATGAATGACAGAGTCTGGCAAACATTTTGGCCTCATGCCCAATCCAACTGGAGACGAGCACTGGCAACGAAGGAAAGGCCAGGCTCACTGAAGAAGAACGCCTCTCTCGCTTTTGCCAACTAACTTTTCTTGACATCTCATAAGAAAGTTCCTAATTAAGGAACCTTAGGCTTATCCTCAATGGTTCTTGAAACGAAAGCACTGCAACAGTTTACCGAAAACCATTTACTGTTGTAATTTGAACTGAAAACCAGGAGCCATATCGAAACTGTGGTACCAGTACTGTTTCTGTACCCATATAAAATGGGTATAAGAGTATCATGAAGTTGTGTAAATGTATGTAGCAACATAAAGGAAGCATCTCCCACCATCTGTGCGTCCTAATGTCTGTACGAAAGCGTCGATCTCAGTATCCATCCTATCCTATCCTATCTGTATCCAAATCCAATTTGTCTCAGATTTGAATACTGTCAACTCACTGACTCCTCTCCTCCCCTCTTAACCACAAAACACTGTCAAATGGTGTCAAAGCCACCATTCATTAGTCAGCCGATCCGGCCGGTTCCGACAAACGTACAGCGTAATTGTACCAAAAGACTTCGTGCAAAGTTTGGTTAAGATAGCTTTAAAACTGACGGAGGAGATAGCATAGAAACAGACGGACAGACGGATATGGCTATATCAATTCAGCTCGTTCATGTTGATGAAGAATATATATACTTTATGTGGACGGAGATGCTTCCTTCTATGCATTACAAACATCTGGACAATTTTAATATACCCTTAACCAAACTCCAAAACTTATACAAACTAGATATCAGCGTTATTTGAGCGGAGTATGCTAGACCGTAGATATATGGTAGCTTTGGTACTCTGAATATGAATCCATGACCTTTCGCACATTCCGCAGATGGAAAAATCCAAGAAAACTGAACTCAAGATGAGTACAAACGTTACCAAAAATAGTGCATGTTCTAGCTTCAAGAACAATTTTTTTTCAATCAAGTTGAACTTTCAACCTGTCAAGAAAATTATGAACATTTGCCCTCATAAAATTTTTGAGTACTTCGTTTTTGTTATGAGTTGACGGCAACTCATATTCTTTTTAGGTTTCTTCACTATGTGTAGGCACACAAACGACCCGCTGCACCACAAAACGGCCACAGATAGAATATTCATTTCAATTTAATCCCTGACTAACACAATACTTAAGTCCCACACGCAAATAATTTGCGCAAGTATTTCTAAAAACTTTGCCCATTTTGTGGAAACATCTCTTAGTTTGTGGGACCAGGAGGGTCCCCCATTTGCAAGCAAATTGTGAGAGCAAACACGAAAAATATACAAAAAAAAGTATTTAGTTTTTGAGCAATTAAAATCAAAATTAGCGACAAGACTACTAAAAATATTATCCTTCTATTTACCCGTCTTTAAGTCAATCTAAACTCATATAAAAATTTTGCAAATTTTTTCAATTTCTTTAAGCCGATTGAACGACACCTCCCATTTACCCATCTTGAATTGCCAACTATTAAATCTACTTAATAATCTGAACTAATTATACAATTTAGCAAATTTCCTGATTTTTTGGTCCGGTTGTTGTTGACCCGTGTCAATTTACCCGTTTTGCATAATAGAGTAGCTCATGAAAAAACTTAAAAAAATTTTGCGACTAGTTGAACAGTTTGCTAAAACCATTCAGGCCCAATTTCTCAATGTCCGGTTAGTCAAACTTACCGGCAGGTTAGACGAATTTGCGTGTCTCATGCTGTCTTTGGTGAAAACCGAGCGGCAAAGTTAACCGCTGCCTCATGATGGGGTCAAATTTTAACCTGCCGGCAAGTTGCGATAGAATTATCGATATTTTTATCGATCGACAAACAGCTGTGGCCAAAATCTGTAATGTTTACTTTGTCAATTGCCAAAACAAAATATTTATAAATAAACAAATTTCTTACATCCACGCAATGGAAATGGAAGATTCAGGCGGTCAGACAAGAAGACACAGGCGCGGCGATGTGGAACTTTCTGTTCAGCAGAATAACAGCCGCCGCATTCATGGCAAATGTTTTGACCGCCACGTCGGCATATCCGAAATGGCACCAATGGCAAGGCAGGCAAACTCACTGCACGCCGTCTGCAAAATCGTAGGACCCACCTTGGCCAATGGCACCACCAATTGTCTCATGCGATGTGGTATACCGATACTGATCTAACCGCTGATACGTTTGCACCATAATGAAAGTATTATCCACACGCACGGCCAGCCCCAGGAACGGTATTACCGCAATGGCCAACATGGTGGTAGTTATACCCACATTACCCAAGACGGAGCAATGCGAGAGATTACAGGGAGAGTATTTATAATTTTACTGATCTGGTTGATGCCAAATTTGTTCAACGATTGAGGTTACCAAACTGAGCATATCAAATAATTCTTGCTAGGATTAGAGATCAAATCTTCGCTAACAAACAGGTAAAACCTTAACTTCAGTTGTGATTCAATTTATTATGATTTTGGATTGTTGTCAGAGAGCAAACTTATGATGGCGCTGCGCTCTTATGCAATTGGCTTCTTCCTTTTCATTGCGGACGATTTCTGTTGCGTCAGACTTCCTTCGGCAAACCGTGCAGTTAATCAAGATTCCCACGCTATTGCATTACTGGCCAGCACAAACAGACACTGACTGATTGATTCTTGCTAAAATTTTAGAAGTCAATTAAATATTTTTAAAGCTTACATATCATAAATAAAAACGTACCATCATTATCAACCACATTTTCCAATTCTGTGGCTGAGCTTGGGATCATGCCACGAGTTTTTTGGAAATAGACAAGACTCCAGCTGTGCTGGGAGTGCCGCCACAGTCCGAGAAGTCTACCGCTTCTTAAATGCGAATTATTTTCTCGATCGTTGTTTTAAATTCTCGTACTAATCCTGTAAGTCTTTCCAAGGACGATGAACTCCGCCATGGCGGCAAATTGATCTTCAAGCACAGGCCTTCTGCTTCCAGGTCTCCGCATCCTTCTATTTATTCTCCAAAATGCCTTTGTTTGACTCAAAAAGTCTACAAGCAAATGTTCCTCAGCCGCAGAAAAGTTCTTCGCTCTTGATCTTTTCGGTGTTTCACATTGATTCATCATCGCAAGCAATTTTATTTAACTATTTTGCCAAATAATTACCAACGACAACAATAGCATTAAAAAAAGCCAAATCAATCACAGCTGTTTCGTCGACAGTGTCAGGTCACACTTTTGCAGCGATAGCAATTAATCGTTATCGGGTGAACCTGCCGGTAAGTCTCGTTGAGAAAACCAAAAGACTTAACCTCTGGTAATTACCTAACCGCAACTTTTGAGAAATTGGGCCTTAACCATAAAACTTTTGCCAATTTCGCAATTTTTTGTGCCGTTTAATCTACAATCAGGTATACCATTTCTATCTATCAAATCTTTATTGACCGTTTGATCTACACCTCTTAATTACCCGTCTATTTGCACGTCTTTATTGTAATCAAAACTGAGAATGAAGTCGGTCTACACTTCCTATATTTAACCGTCTACTATTGCCGTCTATTCCGTAGGTAGGTAGTTCCGGACCTTGCGGTCCTAAGTAAGGCCGGGTTCTTTTCTTAGCTACCATTTTACTTTAAAAAACAAAAGGATCTTTGACGATTTGGCAAATGCCAATAGTTGTTTGGGGGACCTCTTCCAAAGTGATGAAACTTGAGGAGTGTTAATGTTTTAATCTTGTCGTAGCGACCGCTGGGCAGATGAGGTGTTCCAGAGTTTCCACGACTCCAGGTTCCTTACATTTCCTGCAGGTGTCTGCTGTAGAGCTGCAATAACATCGGTAGTACTATCGATATATCGAACAGTTGGTGTTGTGTCAAACTATCGATGGTCATTTTTCATTATCGATAGAGGCCCGCCATTTTTTATTCTTTGGCATTCTTCGTTAGCGTTGAGAAAGCAGATCGGTTGTTAAGCTTCTGTTGTCTAGGAACCCCAGATTTAAGAAAACAGGGTTGAGATCAACAAGCAAAAATTTTGGAAAATGCGTTGGCTCTACTTAACAAGCCACCACAACAGTTAGTCCTTGATTCAAAATCACCAACACCTTTTGGACAGCCTTCTTCGTTTAAGCCACTGCTCCAGTTAATGGAGCAGAATAAAGTTACAAAGACTATGAACAACCGATCAAATGATACATTAATATACTTTAGTATTTGGAAAACGTATATTCTCCCCGAGAGAGGTGAGTATACTTGAGTAATTATGTGCGTAGTTAAAGTTGTACATGGAAGTTAATATGATATGCTTATGTATAGATATAAATATATATTTTCAGTGCTTCCCAAGCGATTCCCCTTTAAAACCGTGTGCCATACCTTTTTGTTGAGAAAGAATGTTTACCAATGCTGAAAGCATTATAAGTGAAAGATGGGCTTCCTTAAAATCCATAAATGTGGATATGCTTATTTATTAACCAAAATTTTAACTTAAAGGATCTCTTCATCTCATCTCATAAATTTATTAAAAGAAGTCGTTAAGTTTATATTACTCATAAAATAAAAACTTTCAATCTGTAAGCTCTAATTAATAAATCCGATTAATTATATTTGTGCTTTTGCAAACTTTTTCTTCAAATCAATCAAAATTAAGATCTCGAATTCAAAAATCACCCTTGATATACCATTGGAACTAGAATAATCAACACTGAGCCACTCTGTTAAAAGCTTTATAGAATTCTTAGTAGACGATTTGGAGAAACTATGGGAGCAGCTTTATTGAGCACTAATGGAAGCAGATTGAGCAGCTCTAGAAGCTCTGTGCCGGCTTTGATCTGATTGCTCCGAGTATTTTGATAGTAGTTTTTTGTATGCTATTGACAAAATTAACAGCACGGAGAAATAGTGTTTCAGATTTGATTTTGTGCTCAGGCTACTGCTCTGCTCTTTTCACATTCAGAGCAGGAGCAAGAGTGACGCATATTTTTGGCTGCTATTGCTGCTGTATAGGAAGCAAATCAAACACCGATTAATCTTATGAAATTGTTATTTAATTTTTTGTGGTTGTATTATTTGTTGTAATACAAGTATGTTTATTCTCTGCTTTTCCCGATATTATCGATAATATAAACATTTTGTCTAAAAACTATCGAAATAAACGAATAGCTTCACTGCTGTCGAAATGCCTTCCATCTGCTTTAGATATGTGGACTTCTACGTGCCGTCTATCAAGTCTTCATAATAATCTTTGGTCATATGAAAAATTCCAGATTTTTTTAACCGTTTGATCTACACCTTCGAGTAAATAGTCTACATTGTCATCCAACAAATCTTCATAATTGTCTTCGGTCATTCAAAAAATTGTCAAATTATTTAACAACGCAAGAGCTCTCGAAAAATACTAAAATAAAAATTTGGCTATCTTGGCAGTTTTTGGTCTTCAATTGCCATCTATCCAATCTTCATAACTATCTTAGGTCCTTTGAAAATTTCGGAAAATTCCCGATTTTCTTGATCATTGGATCTACACCTTCTACTAACCAACGCTTGCATTCAAGCATCATTCAAACATCAAGCGCTTTCATTAAAAATTCGCGTTTGTTAGGACCATTTAAATAAAAGTTATATAGCCTATGTACAACTCCTTTAAGCCATTTCTGCCTGATTGAGTAACAAACATATAAACATACAAGCTTTCACATTTACAATATTAGTAAGATTTCTTTAACAAAATAAATCCAAGTTTTTTAGATTTTTTCTCTGTTTGGCTATGAATTCCCCCAATCTCTTTGTTATTTCCCAGCTTTTAGTAAAAGGCGACTTAAAGCATTTGGTTGCCCCTTTCTACTCAACCGTTCGAAAGTATCTAAGATAAAGATTCCGACTCTACTGAAATATTGTCATCACATTGGTATTTGGCGTAAATTCTGAACACTTAAATTTGTGTCTTTTAAACGCTTTAATTTTTGATTTTGATTTTAGAGTTGAAGTGAGAAATTCAGTGGAAATAATTTTGTTCAATTTTCAAATACACCCACTTCGTCGCCTAAAGTGAAGTTTAAAATTGTCTCGCCAAGTGATGACTAAATTAGAAATAATCTAAAATTTGAACCATAACATTTAGTCGATTTTAATTTGACTGGCGTGCAAACATTAATAAGTATTTCTGTTGGTTTGATGGTATTTTTGATGATTTAATGGCATATTGGGGTAACATTTTCAATTTCCCAAAAAAAAAAACAAAATAAATGAAAAAATAAGTCCAAATGAAATGATTTCCACATATGGGAATGAGTATGTATGTATGTATGTTTGTATGTATGTGCGTGCTCTTTGAGTGCTTTGGTATTTGTTTTTGCCCTCAACTTGAGATATGGCTGTCTGGTGAAAAGAAAGCAAAACCCACAAGAAGAAAAATGCTAATAAAATATTTAAAATTCGTTGCGCGCAAAGCAAGCGAAAGAAATTTTTTTATGTTTTTCAATTTATTTGTTTTGCTGTCGGAGCATTTATGATGCGTAGAATGTTTGTATTCAAAATTTGTTTTTTTTTTCCTTTTTTTTTACTGCACCATTTCAATTTTGTGCAGCGCACCAGGCGTATGATTAATGTGCTATTTTGGGCACAAAAAGAGAGACAGAGAGAGAGAGAAAGAGTAAGCTGCTGCTGTCAAAATGGCAAGCCAAAGTCATGCCAAATAATTAAGCTGAAAGTCAGTCAAATGTCAAGTACATAATGCAGTTGTCATTCACTTTACTCAAAGGTGGGGGATAAGGAATGAATATACTGAAAAAAACACGTTAGAAAGCTTTATCTAGTTTAGTTTTTACAATACCACGAATCGAAGAGCATGTAGGCAACATAATTTTGCACCTTTACTGAGTTGAAAAGGGAATTTCGTACAGAAAATTAGTTAAACGCTTTAAAGTTAGTTCAAATACAGTTAAAAAAATATTAGAATTAAGTTCGGGGAGACATGTTCACTAAAGCCTGGCCGAAAACAGGCAGAAAAAAGTTGCACAATATTCAAAACTAAATAAAGACATACAAAAACAAGCAGACCGTTGCAGTAACAAACGATAAGGCCAAGCTTAGGCTGATGTCAGAGTGCGCGCGAGAAGCGATCCGACGCGAGAAGCGATAATATTTCTTGCTATGAGCAATGCGAGAAGATGGCATAGTAAACGCTTTGAGCGAAGCGAGTTGCATTACTTTAATTTAACTTTACTATTACTGCATTAACTTTAATTTACTGTCGGAATTTTTCATGATTTAATAATGCAAAATTAGGCCAGAAAAGAGCGCGAGCATGCAACTCGAAATGAAAAAGATGAGTTTAATAATTTATACAATGATTTACGAAAATATCAAAGCAAGCATTTTACAGAGGATGCGAAGGTTTTTCAATTTTGGAACGTCTTGTTACTATGATGGGATATTAAACAGTAGGTCGAATAGCTATGTTCAGATTGGCAGATAATGTTGGTCAAATTTTCATGTTAATTGGGCTATACAGGCCATATTGTGGAACTTTCCGGCCATACTTGATCAAATTATTTGCGTATGTAACCTTGAGGTTAAGATTTTTAATCCTGATAAATATATTTCTTTTTGAAACCGAACGGTTTATCAAAATTCAGCCAAATTATTTGGATGTGTAAACTAAACTTAAGCAATCCGAAATTAGACCTCTCAGCAAAACGTGCATTTGTCGGTTTTTGCAATATCAAAAAGTTTTGTTAAATTTTTAAACGCACATTCAAAAATTGTCCATTAATGAAAAAATGGAAAAACAGAGTTCAGACTTTAAAAACTTGTTTGGTTAGCTAACAGTTGTTATATATTATCATAATTTTTTCTCAGTGATAACCACCATGATATAGGATTCATAAGAATATACCTTTCTTTGCCCTTAACATAATGTAAATTAAGGTGCTTTCAAAACAGAGTTGGAGGCTTTTATAGTTTAAAAGATATTAATAATTGCAGTTACAAACACAATAAACATATGCCCTTAAATAACGCTTTGCCACGAAGTCAGTTTTTAAGCAATGTGATTGAAAATTGGCAATTAAGCTTGATATATATCAAGCTTTTCGAAACAATGTCGCACTGTCTCGCATGCATCGGAACGTCGTGATATGCCTATCTCGGTTTTTAAATGCAATAAGCGTAAAATCACGTTTTTGCTGGGAGTGTCAAGATCTAATTTCGGATTGTTGTTTATTTGAATCCAAAATGATGCAATTGCAAATCCGTTCAGTTTCAAAAAGAATGAACCACATTGATTTACAATAAGACGAAGCTAAGCATGCAGCAAAACAGCCGTAAGATCTCAGTTTTCCGACCGATCGGTCCTATGGCAGCCTTAAGATATAGTCATCCGATTTCGACCAAATTTTGCGAATATATTTGAAAGCATATAGAATTAGTAATAAGTGAGTTTAAGGACGCTAACATTAAAAACAAGAAAATTTCTTAAAACTAAGAAACATTTTCGACCGATCGGTCCTATGGCAACCATAAGATATAGTCACCCGATTTCGATCAACTTTATCAAATTAGTTTGAAAGTGTTTAATATTAATAGTCCCCGAACTTAAGAACGATTTACTTGCAAACTAAAAAGATTTTTTCACTAAGACCCATTTTCCGACCGATCAGTCCTATGGCAGCTATAAGATATAGTCATCCGATTTTGACCAAAATTTGCAAATCTGCTTAAGAGCATATATTATTAATAAAGGACGAGTTTGAGACATCCGATCTTGACCAATTTGCAAATCTGTTCGAAAGCATCTAATATTAATAGTGGACGAGTTTGAGGACGCTACTTGAAAACAAAAAAGTTTTTTCAGTAAGACCCATTTTCCGACCGATTGGTTCCTATGGCAGCTATAAGATATAGTCATCCGATCTCGACCAAAATTTGCAAATCTATTAAAGCATATAGTATTAATAATGAACAAGTTTAAGGACGCTAACACTGAAAACAAAAAATTTAATCTCGACTAAGACCCATTTTTTGACCGTTGGTTCCTATGGCAGCTATAAGATATAGACATCTGACCGATCGTTTCCGACATATTAGCAGCGTGCAGTAAACAGTCAGACTCTGTGCAAAATTTCAGCTCGATAGCTTTAAAACTGAGAGACGGACAGACAGACAGACGGACACACAAAGCTCAATTGACTCAGCTCGTCGTTCTGAAATGAATATTTTTATGCGTTGCAAATTTCTGGGCATAATTATAATGCCCTTTGCAAGGGTATAACAAGTACGTTTTTTTTACAAAGGGCGCCTTAAATGCCGATATTTACGTGTAAGAGTTCATGAAAATGCACCTTATACCATTTAATAATAAACACTAGCTGAACTCGCCGCGACTTTGTTCGCGTCCAAGTTTTTAAGAAATTGTAGAAATTGTGTTGTTGCTTATTAATATGATTGGCTTCATTTTGTTGTCCCGGCACACACACACACACACACAAAAACAGGTTTACACACACCCACCCACATGCATCGCCAATATGGGCCCCTGCGATGGCGGTCCTTTCTTACAGCCGTGGCTGCAAAGGCGCGTACAGAAGATAAGTGGCTTCCGAACAGTGTCAGAGGACGCAGCACTAGTTCTCGCTGGAATGATGCCCCATTGACCTACTTGCTACAGAAAGTAGAAGCCCTCCCACAGACGAGTCGCCACGGGAATCTACGATGAAACATTGGCAGACGAGGTGGATATCTACAACCAACGGCAGCTGGACAAGAAGACTGATAGCGGACATTCGGCCGTGGGTGGGTGGAAAACACGGACAAATCGACTTCTATTTGACCCAGTTAAATCCTATCTTTATAAGAGATGCTCGTGCTTTAAGCACGAGACGGCTCCGTTTTGCACACACTGTGCGCGGTCCATAGAAGACGCAGAGCATGTCTTTTTTGTCTGTCCGAGATTTTCTGCAGAATGGGAAGAGCTAAGCAAAGGCATTGGGAGACCATTCACAGTCGTTGACTTGATGGATATTCTACTAAGCTCGCAAAACAATTGGAATGCAATTTGTACCATGGCCGTAGAAATCATCAAGCCCTTGCGTTGCAAATCCTAGACATGGATCTAGTTGAGGCTTTCATGCCATGCATTTCCCTCTTGTGAAGTAATACTTAGCGGTGGTACCGCGAGAGGGAATCGGAGAATAGGGGTGGTTTAAGTGGGTGAGGAACTAGAGGTGTATAACAATCGATGGCACCATCGATTATAATCGATTTTTCGGGTTTTTGTGAACATCGATTACTTTTGGGACACAAACGATTTTTCACGCTTTTTGTGTCATACCTTCAGTTTGTTTCCTTCTCTAGCACTTTTTCGCGCGTCAGAAGCATAAGGTAAGCGTCTATAATATTTGTACATATTTTTGATGGATTTAAACTCAACGTTTCCAGTGGAGAGAAAGTGAAAAGTAAGTATTTAATTGAAAATTTATATAAACTAAGTTCTGTGCATATGCACGCACATATACATACATATGTATGTTAATACCGCTTTGCACATATTATTTTATTAACACTATTTATGTCTTCATTGAAGGTGAGTCCTCATGGACACGCCAAAGCGAAAGCGGGAGCAATTGGTAGTTTGGAATCATTTCAAAAAAAAGCACTGACAAGATAAGCGCCAACTGCAAGCGTTGCGGTAAGCACTACAAAACCTGCGGAAACACAACGAACCTCCACGCGCACCTTAAGCGCGCCCATCCGGAATACCTGGATGCTGATAAAACTCCTGAGCGTACCACTTCTTTCAAATGAAAACGTTTTATGCAAATGGTTCGGCGCTTAAAATAAGTCTCGATAAGAAAGTCATACGTACGATGCGCGAGATGTGCAGCCGCGAGCTAAGTCGAGGAGCTAGATCCAAGGTACAACCCGGCTTCCCAGCAAGGCGCACCTGAGGAAAGAAGTTTTGCCATCGGAATACAATAGATTAAAGGCTAAGTTGATCATCGAGTTGAGCAATGTCGAACAAATAGCTATAACTACGGATTACTGGACTTCGTGTGCAAATGAAGGGTACTTGACCGTAACGTGCTATTTCATCAATAATAATAACTGAAAAACTTCTAACGGCGATTAACCACACTGCGGCCAATATTGCCTAGTCGCTTACAAGCATTTTACAAAGTTGGGAAATTCATAAGAAAGTGCACACGATCGTGACGGACTGCTGGACTTGATGGAAATAATGCATCTACCTTGTTTTGTGCACACAATCAATCTACTGGTTCAGGAACTACTTAAGTCAGAATCATTGTCACCTCTGCTGAGGTGACACTTGCAAAATTCTTTTGCACTTGCAAAAGGATTGTCGCATTTTTTAAGAGCAGCTGAAAGAGGTGCAAGATTGTGATGAACCATATGGGCTAATCCAATAGGTGCCGACGCGTTGGAACAGCGCATTTATTATTGATTGAGCGCATAATACTTGTAAAAGAAGTGATTGCTGCGACTCTATTATCAGCGGATGAAATTCAAGTTTTAGAAGAAGTTTGCCGCATTTTATCACCTTTTTATAAGGCCACAAAACAGGTATCGGCGAACAAAACCGTAACAGTTTCATTTCTAATTCCCACCATTTGCGAATTGCACGAGCAGCTGAACGTGGTAAGTTCAGGAGTGACTACATAAATAACAGCGTTGAAACTTTGTTCTATATAAAAAGAACGGTTGCCTGAGCGATTTTCTGCTTACAAAAGCAGAACGATTACTCGTCTTGCTACTCTGGTGGACCCAAGGTTCAAAAAACATGGTTTTTTTTGTCTTTTATGTCAAAATATCACATGTCTACACCAACAGGCAGTATATTGGGCAAAACATTGCACCAGAGAAAACTGATCCTGTTTCATTTTGGAAGGTAATATATATTTAAATGTCTTCTTATATAAATTTAAAGTTAATAAATCATTTATTTCTCAGGAACAAATTGCAATGAGCGCTTTGCACCATGTGGCGAAAAAGTTTTTATTGCGTGCCCAGCTAGCCCGACTGAATCTGAAAGGGCCTTTAGCAAAGCTGGTCAAATTATTTCGGATCGAAGATGCCGGCTAAAGCCAAAAATAGTTAATATGTTGATGTTTCTCAACAAAAATATGAATTTATAATGTTAAGGGTCTCATATCCTAAAAAAAACCCACTGAAGCGGTAATATTAACTGTTGTTAATATATTTTATAAATTTGTTTGTTACTTATATTAATATGATGAACATATATAATCGGAAATTCGCACTTAAGCGAATATATTAAAGTTTATTTAAATTTAAAAATAAAAATTTGCTTATTTTTCAAAATACAAGCGAAAATGGTATTCCAACTTTGCATTACAAAATTTTGTTTGGAAAAATCGATTATAATCGATTTTTTCAGGGGGAAAATCGAAATAATCGATTTTTCAAACCATCGATGGTTTGACACCTCTATGAGGAACTCCAAGTCCCACACTTTAAGGCTTTCAATGCTTTCCCCTCCTAGAACAACAAAAACCACACCCACCCACAAATATTATATGTACATATGTAGTTATTGTTGTTAGTACTTCTTTCAGAAATGTCGTAAGAACAATTGACAGCGCACCTGTTATTCCTTTGCGACTGTTGTTGCTTTCATTTAAGTATGGAGCGGCAAAATAGACAACAGTTATATAGAAAATAGAGAGTACTCAGCAGCAAGTGTGTATTGTTGTTAGTGTTTGAACTCACTGTTACTTCTCTTCTTTTCACAAATGGTAATTACTGATTTATACCCCTTAAAACCTTGTTTTTTGGTATCATCACCCACTTTGGAGTCAAATTTTCGAAATTTTTTTTCATAGTGCGAGCTTACATAACTAAATGTAGGTCTATGCCAAATCTTAGATCTCTAGAACAAGCGGTCTGGGCTGTGGGTTGATAATTATCAGTAAATTGCAACAAGCTCATATTTCTGCACTTCTCCAAATAATAAGCATGGTCAATTTCCTCAACATATATGTACATTCGTTTCACACCTACATTCGTTTTCACAGTTATACTCTTCACTGAAATCTCTTTCAGCCAGCCATTTGTTTAAATTTGGAAAATCATAATAAACACAAGGGGTTTAGTCCAGAGATTATGGTGAGTGCGGAACTCATTTGGCCCATTCGTAGACCAATTCTTAAAATTATAATGTCATTCACGCAAAGATTGTTTGATACTAAGCTAATTTGAATTTGGGGGAAATTGTATGAATCTTGTACTGCCTGAATGTTATTGTACAATTAATGTAAGGTCTTAATTAGATCACGTAGTCTTTTACTAGTTCCTATAAACATTTTGAGTACCAATCTAGTTGTCCTGCCTTAAATTGTAATTCATTTTGTCGGGATTAACCGGCTGTAACTTTGTCCATTCAGCTGATTTAAATGCAACAAAATTTGTGAAAATAGAAGAGCCTTTAGGCTACATGCTTCTCAGCGGGAGCTAGGAATTGATTTTAGGCACATAGTTTTATGGTGAAATTTTCCTAGAATTCTTCGTAGATTCTCATTCAAGACGCTTTTTGCGAACAAAAAATTTACCCGCCCTAATGTCTATGCTTTTAAAAAAGTCATTTGGATTGGCAAACTCTTATTTGTTTTCATTTGACAAGCTTTACTAAACCGATTTGGCTCAAACTTACCTCACATATAGTTAATAGTTAAATCCCACAAATATTACATATTTTTAAAACATTTTTATTGATGGTCGGAGTCGTACAACACCTTAAAACCATACATCAAAGTAATCCTTATTTAAACTTCATTACCAGTTTGGTTTCAAAATCAACAAACAATAAATATTTCAATCTCAACACACACAAACAACTCAAAATCCATAAACTGAGATAATGGCGTAAGTAAACATAAATCAACCTCTGAACTCTTATAAAATATATTCAATTTAATACCAGCACCGCCGATTACAAGCCCGGCGATTTGCCATATCCCGAACAAGATGATCGCAAACTTTTCTGCAAATTTCATTATAAAGGCGTCTTGATCATAATTATCCCCCTCTTGTTTGCACCCATTCTATTGGGTCGCGAGGTCTTGGTATGTGTTTCTTATTATTTGAAGCTTTCTGCTTCTCTTTTGACCAGTATTTACGTTTAGGTCTATCGCTTCTTATATCTCACCGCATGCATATATGCATACTATATCTTTAACGTGATGCCGGTAGGTGTCCTTGCGTTTATCTTTATCATATTCCTACCCATAATGGGAATTGTGGGCTCCAAAGCAGTGAGCATGGCCCATTACACCGATTTGTTATTTAGCGTCATTGGCAGCGTCGTAATGGGCATTATGATGGACTCGTCAAGATTGAGCGAACGTTTGGGACATGTGATTATCAAAATAGTGGGTGGCAATATACGAGTGTATGGATATCAAAATGGTGTGGAGCCAATTGACAATGGTTTAATCATTTACCTATTTCCACACAGCCTGCAAGTGTTTTTGATGTTAGTAGCTGCTGTGACGTCCTTACTTGTGAGCAGCACTTTTATGGCAGCATTTTGGATGAAGGTGGCTCAGGCTGTGTTGGAGGAATACAATACTGTGAGTAGAAAAAATGGATTTAACTAAGCAGTAATTCTGGGAAAAATTGCTTAACAGGCTGGATTGGTGGCTCTAAACTCTGAAGAAGAACCCTATGAACGTGGATCGTAAGTTTTTGCTTAAAAATGGAATTGATTAGATCAAAAAAAATTTTAAATTTAATAATTGACAACAATTTTGTGTAACTATATCCCGCCGTAAAGAACGACTAGACCGGTTAATCTTAACTTTCAAGATGCAGATAACGGAATCAATTTCAATTTAACTTCATTTTAATTCATTTCAGTTCATTTTTGTTCATTTCAATTGCTATATCCCCTCGGAAAGATCAGTCTTAACTTTCAATTTCATTTAATTTCAGTTAATTTTTATTAATTTCAATCGGTGCTGCAAAGTTCATTTTTCGTCGTTCCGATTTGAGGGTTCGAACCGAAAATTACCAATGGTTAATGATTGGAATTTTTAGGATCGAGGTTTTCGGTAAAAGGTTTTGATTTAAATTTAATAAATCTTAAATTTGTTCAAATTTAACAAATAAACCAAATTTTATGGTACTATAAACTGAGACTTAATTTGAAGGTACTGATTATACAGTTAGCGCAATAGATTTGAGTTGTTTTAATGATAATATGTCAAAGTCTGTATAATCTTTGATTTAGTCTGTTCTCTATTAGTACCATCAAAGGCTCTTATGATGTCAGTACTCCCTTTATTATTTGATAGCTTTCGTCGTCTTCGTAACGTGGAGTTAAGGATCTAAACAATATAGCTTACAGCGGGAGACGATTGCTTATTTTAAGCGTCTATAATAAGCAGTGCTGCAAACCGATTTTGAACCGAACCGGTTAAAGCCCAGAATTCCAACTTTTATTTTTCTGTGAACCAAACCTTAAACCGTGCCATTAGTGGTACTCCTAAAAGTGATTTGCTTTTGATTTTGATTTGATTTAGATTTCGTCGAACAGCTGTTCACAGCAGCTCCATACAAAGTCCAGTGTGCCCAGAAAAGTAAGAAAAGTAAATTCATACTAATTGATTTCGCGAAATCAGCCGCGTAAAAGCGTAATTGTGTAAATTTACGCGACGCAGCTATTGAGCGCCCCTTCTGTTTAGCTATAACTTGTAAGGCTTGATACGTAAATGTAAATCAAAATAAAACTGCCATGATAAAGTGTACAAAAATCATTGATTAAGCGAAAAATATACCTGGCGCTTCATGAAATAGAATGCATTGATGGTAGGTGTACAAAACAAGCTTAATACGAGCATGAAGAAATAAGAATACATAAGAAATCTTTGTCTTATGTCGGTTCGGGTTGATTGCCAAATTGATGCATGCTTTGTGTCGACTGTATTTCGACCCCGAATGGAACTTGAGTTAGCGATTTCAGTTTTTGGTTTGGAGTCGACAAATGAAAATTATAAAATATAAACTAAAATTTTACTTAACCGTAAATTACATTCTTAATATTATTTTGTTTCATGAGCAAATTAGTTGCGTTATTATTAATATTGTAAAAAGCATGGGCCAATGCTTGAACCAAAACCATCGGCCAAAAATCTCGAAACTCAAATTTCCGAACTTTGAACATTGGTAAATTTTGGTTTGAGCACGCAAGCCGGAGCTCAGGAAAAAATTTTTGGTTTTGCAACCCCGATTACACTTTGACTTCATTTTTCTTCATAAATCATCCCGTTTAAACTAGCGGATTGGATAAATATTTCAGATATTTGAGCATATAGCCAAATATATGATCTAATTTTGTGATTTTTATGTCAATTATACCATTTAACCTGGCAAAGTTACAGGCTTTTTAAGACGAAAATACATATTTCATTCAATTATGAGAACTGGATTCCCTCTGAAAATTTGTATGGGAACTGTGGAAAAGCTACTTGATTCAAAGTAGAATTTATCATATACATGTAAGCATATAACAATTTATGCTCAATCAAGTAGCCTCTTTGCAGTTACTATACAGATTAAGGGCCTATATCTTATCTTCTACATAGAGCTAAATGTTACATAAGCTTACAAATGGCAGAATAAATTGTGAGCTTATCTGACACATAGCAGCATTCTGAAAGAAGAGAAATCGGCACTTAGAGTGACAATCTAGTTTTCCTCTTATAAATTTGAATATGTATTTTCGGTTTACAACAGGCTATAGCTCTGCAAAACAAGCTGATATTAATGCAAAAAAATTCTCATAATTAAAGCATTTGTTGGTCTATACGCCTAGGTTGTTACAATAGAAATTCGAAATTATTTTGAAAAAACAACAAATTGGCTAGATTTCAGAATGTTTTTCATTTTGTTGAACCGAACCGAAAATTTATGTTCGGAACAGGTTCAGGTTTAACAATTTCCTCCACTTTGGTTTGGTTTAAGATTCGATTCACCGTTTGGAAAATGAACCGGTGCGGTTTATAGCCGGTTTTGCCACCCTGGTTTTAATACAATCTAGTTCATTTAAAAAATTTTCATTTTATTTAGAACTCATTTTACTCCATTTTGATTCATTTCGATTCATTTCAATTCATTTCACTTTATTAAAGACCCATTAAAATGTATTTTAAAATACTTAAATTCATTTTTTTTAAACTTATTTTAGATCAATTAAATTGGTTTTACTTGACTTACTAAATAATATATTTTTCAGGGACCGTAACTGTTACAGGCTATCGGCACCAAAAGTTGCGTATGCACATACCTTGAGTCCTACTACCATCCAACTTTGATTCCTTAACTATCACTCTCAAGGATATAAAAACTTCGGTACAGACGAAGTTAGCCTTCTCGTTTTCATTCATTTTGATTCATTTGAATTCATTTCAATCCATTTCAATTCACTTTATTTCACTTTAGTTCATTTCGAGTCTTTTCATTTGATTTATACTGTCTATAATTCATTTCAGTTTTTTTTTTTCAATTCATTTTCAATTCATGTAAATTCTTTTCAATTTACTTAAATTTTAATGTATTTTCTCCAAACATTTCATCTATTTGCCCCCCATTCATTTCACATTTTAATTCACAGCAAACCGTATCCCACCCGTCCAGCTGTGGGAATTTTCCTAACCGTTTGTTTTGCAGCCACTTTGGGTGGCATGGTGTCACCCTTCCAAGATCCCAATGGAGTTCTTATCGATACTTTCAATCAGTGAGTAAATTTCGAGAGTAATGTTACTGTTTATCTTAAGTCCACTTGTTTCTTAGCTACATGGGTAAGGGGTCGGCCAATTCGGCCAGTTTTGCTCTGCTACTGATTGGACCTTTTCTCTTGGGTCTATTGGTTATTTGGGTTTGGATCAACATTATATTTCTGGGACTAGCGGGCGGTGCTGTGAAGCGGGATCTGCAAGAGGGAGCCGCAAATGCTGCTGATATTCGAGAAACAATAAGAGAGAAGAAAGAAGCCATGGGTCCCTGGAGCACACATTCCAAAATTGCTCTCGCCCTGATTATCATCACCATATTGTTGCTTTCGACACGAAAGCCACGCTTTATGCCCGGCTGGGATGATCCCATCATGCATACAACATCGGGCTCCTCCGTCGCCATTATGGGAATGTGTATTGTGTGGTTTGCTGTACCGGTCAATTATTACTTCTGTAAATACTATGTGTGTCGTGAACCCACAAAGACCGGGGCGTCCCCTTCGACTGTGGGTTGGAAGGCGGTGAATGCGAACACACCTTGGGCTCACTTATTCATGCTGGGCTCTGCCATATGTTGTGTTTTTGCTGGAATGCATTCGGGATTTTTTTTACTGCTACGCGACATGTTTATAAGGCATAATGTGGGAAATGTCGATGGCTTGCTATACGCCTCAGTTCTGGGCACAATCCTAACGATTCTATCGCCATCCACGCCTTTGTCACAGCGGATGACGCCTTATATGTTCGAAGCGGTGGGTATTTCCATCTAACTTTGGATTTATTATAAATTGGTAAAATATTTCAGGGTTTCAAACTGGGAAAAGGACCCGGTCTGCTTGCACTACCATTTTCTGTTGCTTTGCACAATCAATTTATGCTTCCCACGAGTACTCCTGCCAATATGCTCGTATCTGGCTGGGGTAATGTGCGTCCCTATTTGTTTGTAAGTTTTAATTAAAATATATTATAATCTTTTTTCTTTCATAATTTTCCAACCCACAGCTACTGGGTGGTATTGTGCCCACCATAACCATGTTTATATTTATATTTGCCTTTACCAAGCTACTGGGAGCCACCGCATTTCCTGGCTATGATGACTCCAAATTTAACGCGACCAACTATGAGTTTACCACATTCAAGCCTGCTTAAGCAAAAATAAATCCACTGACATAGCTCAAAAAGGAAAAAAAAAGCATAAAAAAAGGTTCTCTTATTATCTCTGCAATGCGACCGTCGCAGAAAACTTGTTGACACATTCAAGCCAGAGTCCTAAGCACAAATACCAGAACATGTAATAGTTTAGCTGATGTTACATATGACGCAGCTGGCAACAGCCGGCCAAACAGACATCAATCTCAGCCAAAACAAAAAAAGGAGACATTTAGTTGGCCAAACATAGCTAGAGCACAAAAACAGCCATAAAAATGCCAAATTGCTGACCTGGCTCACAGACAAAAGCTCATTTCGAGGATGCACAGGTGCAACTTGAAATTTTTTTTTTACAGATTTTTTGGGAGAATTTTGACTTATAATGACTTAAATGAAACAATGCGGCAGTCTTAAGTTTATTTATATAATTCATCTTACTTTCGTGTATCAAAAACTATTTTAGGGGTAACTTGTGAAAAAAAGTTAATGCCCCAATGAGGTTGCAGGCAAACATTTTTAGCAAGGGCGAAGCTAGCTTTACAAAAAGGTAGGGGCAGCATTGCCTAAACGTTTCTTAAATATTTAAAATAATTAAATCAAGATGCATTCAATCTTCAAAAAAAATGGCGAAAAAATAAAGTTAAAAATAAAAAATTAAATTTTAAGAAGCAAAATCTATGATTTGGGGAGCAGGGGGAATGCTGGCTACGCCCTTGATTTTCAGTCTCGGCTGAATTTATCTGTTGCCAAATATGAATTCAGGGCTTAATTTTTGATTTGAAATTCTAATAATTTAGATATGGAAGTTCCGTAAAGCTCAATCAAAGCAAAGACGACCAAAAATAGAATTCTAAAGAAGGTTTGGTTGTCGTTGTGAAACGTAAGGTACGGCTCGCGGAACCCAAAATTTTGGTTGAACCTTGGTTCGTTCCTAACTTATTGAATCACTAGCTGACCCGAAAAATTCTGCTATATAAATTGATTCTAGTAAATGAATGAATTACCTGTGCACGCCGGTTTTTTTTTGCCATTTTTTGGCATAAACTCTAGTTGTTGAGATATTGACCCCAAATTTGGTTTGTACGCATTTTTTGGACCCCAAAGACGACTTTCAAAGATTCACTCAATTTAGACCAATATTTTATGTAGCTGCCATATAACCGAACTGCTAGATTTGCTACAACCTTGTTGTTTCTTATGCTACTGTACGTAATACGACTTACAAAGTCGGGTTCGAGTAATGGTCTGAAGTATTGAAGTATAGCTCTTATATAGCCGATCTGGCCGATTTGAGCGAACTTTGTTAGTTTTTACGGTATTGAACATGTATTTTAAGCTCCTTAAGCGATTTATTGAACTTTGTTCAATTCGGCACACTATTTCATAAGGCTGCCATATGACCGATCTCTCAGATTTGCACCAACTTAGTTGGTTTTAGAGGGACTCTGAGAGGTTGGAGAAGGAAATCCCTATAATCCTTCAACCCAGAGACGAGATGGTGGCAGAGTTCCACTTCGCCAGGAATTTCACTGTACAAAAATGTGATGAAAGATTGGATCTCACTAGAAGAGACATATAAAATGCAACCATACACAATTCAGTGGTACACAGACACCCCAAGGAGGTGGACTTGGGGTAGCAGGACCTGGAACGAAAAGGTTTGAGTCAATGCATTGACCATTGCAATTAGAGAATTTTCAAGTATATTTCAAGCCGAAATATTTGCTATCTCCCGTTGCGCATACCTCAATATGGGAAAAAACTATTATAATAAAGAAATTGCTATCCTTTCGGATAGCCAAGCAGCGCTCAATGCGCTTAGCAGCAACAAGTTCACCTCTAAGCTAGTCTTAGAAACCAAGAACAAAATAGACCAACTAGGTAGCAGGAACAACTTGTCCCTACGCTGGATACCGGAATACAAAAACATCCCCGGAAACGAAATGGCTGACGAACTGGCACGCAAGGGTGCAGCCACTACAATGGTAGGACCACAACCCTACTGTGGCATAGGCCAATACACCATTAGGGAGCTTCTTAGAAAGGAAGAGAATACTCGTAAAACAGCCTTTTGGGTAAACACCAGGGGCATGAGACAAGCGAAAGCATTAATGGTGGGCCACAACCTGAAAAGGTTCCAAAAAATAAATCCAACAAGGAAAGAATGCCCTCAGGATCCTGACAGGGCTCTACACGGGCCACTGCAGGCTGCGGGGTCACCTGTACAAGCTGGGAATAGCAAACACCCCACTATGTAGATACTGTGAAGAGAAGGAGGAGTCCTCAGAACATATACTAGTCCACTGTGATGCTCTAGCGAGGCGCAGATTCAGTAGATTTGGGGAACACAGCTTACCCCCTTACAGCTTACAATATAAGTAACCTAGAAGCCACGAAAATCCTGACATTCGTACAGAAAATAGGGCTGCTAGGAGAGTTGTAAACTAAGTATGGGGGCACAATAGATCAGTATTGGTCGCAGGGCGCTATTCCCCAACAACAAACTACTACTAGTTGGTTTTAAAGATATTGAACTGAAATTCGGTTTGAACACGTATTTTAAGCTTTTTTAGCGACTTATCGAAAATGGTTCGATTCGTCATACTATTTCATATAACTGCCATATGACTGATCTGTCCGATTTGGACCAACTTTGTGGTATTTTACGCTATGAACTGTTTGTACTTTTATTTACCTACGACATTAACGTTAGTTTCTCTTAACAACGAAATCCAAATTTCTTAACAAAAGCGGGTTTCATACGGATTTTAAATTTTTTCTCTGTTTCTAACAGCTAGTCATTGGTTGCCGCCTCATTTGTTGATAAATTTAGAGCGTAAAAGTTCCTTCGGTGTCCAAGCTATGCGGGTAATACTTTTCGAGGCGAGGTAAGTAAAATAGGGTTGAAAATGGGAATTCTAGTTAGAACTTTTTTAGTTTTCCAGATGCGCTTTGTTGGAGGTCTGGACCGAGAGTACAGCCTTCTTAAAGCATCTTCCAATTGCTGGCCTACAGAGGTGGGAAACGCGAGCTGGTGGAGAATCATTTGGATATTGAGAATGACCACTTGTGCCAATTCTTAGCCTCCATGATATATGTTTATCTATTCGATGAAGAAAGACTTGGCAGCTGAGAAAAAGGAATCGGTCCGGTAATGGTCTCTTTTAATCATTACTGTGGTCACCTCCTGCATACGTGGATTGATACAGTCGAATACCAAAATGGCCGCCCTGCAACTGTGGAAAATGTAATCCAAGTATATTACCTTAGAGACTACATATATTGGGATCGCATTTTGCCCTATATTGTGAGTACTTTAAGGGCTTTTCAAATCTTCATCTAAGCCCCTCTTTCTTTCTCTGTCTTTAGCTGAAATCAGGCCCAAAAATCTGCCGTCAAGGTGTAACACTTACTGCTTATCCATAGTTAAGAATATACCACGCAGCAAAGCCAATGTCTTTCCCGATTATATACTGCCCTATATCATGGATTTGGCCTGTGAACTAAGTGCGGTCATTGTGCGTGTGGCCATTGCCCGGAATATTGCCGCTTTGTCGAAGACAGCTGTTTACTTTCTGGACGAGACACAGCGCAAAGATTCGAACCCACAGATACCCACACCACGGTATGAGGAGCAAATGCAGTTTGCTGACCGATGCACAATACATTGTCAAGCAAACCCTAATGGAGTCGGGCCTTCTTTGTCCAGTGAAATTTTTAAAATTCTATCCAAGGTGTTAAATGAAATAAGTAAGCTATGCCAATATTCCGCAGATTTCAACCAATTTTATAAATGCTCCTGCTTGAAAAGTTGGCAAACAGAATGCAAACTGTTGTTATTGGCTGTTACTGTCATTTTCAGCTATTTTTTTTTTAAATAAAACTGAACTAATTCATATAAATAAAGAAACAAAACTAACAAAAAGTACAATTTTTTAAATGGGAAACAAAATGGAATGAAACAAAACATTCTTATCAATTATCGCGAAAGTAAACGTTTACAACACGTTTTTGAATCCGTTCTCGACACTTTCTCGATAGCGAAAACGTATTGGAAACGATTCAGTTTTAGATCCGTTTTCGCTATCGAGAAATTGTCGAGAACGGATTCGAAAACGTGTATCGAGAACTTACGTCTTGCTGCCACAAACTGAGCGAACAGGTAAATACTTTTCGCACCGAAAACGGTAACACATTCTCGGATAGTATATGTTAGAGAAAACATTCGAGAAAACATCGAAAACGTGATCCGTTCTCAGCTAACGATTGTCGGGTGGGTAAATGATGATTAACAAAACTTTTTTGTGTTTGACGCTACCAAGCCAAACAATTTTTTTTATCTCTTTCTCATGTAAGCTATACAACTTTAAGCACGAATTCAACTGCAATAGAGCCGATTTTCTCGAAACAGTCGCACGCTTGTAGCAAGAAGTGTTAGTTACTGATACATCTGCACACTTTCGTTAACAACTTTGCATTTAAAACCTTGTGCAGCGTTGTGCCATGCTTAACTATTAACCCACAAAACACAACTACACTGCACAGTGGTTGCTCCCATAGGCCAAAAATAAAAAAGTCAAAGTTAAAATTTTGACTTTAAATGCATCAACACTTTTTCATAATTGGTCTAGCTATTAAACTGTATACTTGTTTTTGTTTTGTTCTAACTGTCCTCTTCAAGAATAGCATCAAAAGAGACAGCATAAAATTATTTTGGTATTGCAGCGTGAGCAACTTGCAAGTAGAGCTCTCACTAAAAAAGTTAAAAAAACATTAAAAACAAAGGTATTGTGCGATGGAAGGGATTATTATTATAAATAAAGGTATTAACAATATTTGTAAAATAAATTTGGCTTATCACCACTTCATTCTTACATACGCTTTTTTGAGTACTTTTTGCACATTTCATATAAGTTGGAAGCAAAAATGTGGCAAGCAAGATCAGCAGAACAAAAGCTTTGGTAACCCGAGTTTGGCATCTGATATTACAGGCATTGATGAAGAAGTAATAACCCGATGCGCAACGATATTGCTAGCCTTAGCATCAGGATATTCCATTAATGCTACAAAATTCGAAAGCTATGCGTTGGATACTGCTAAGCAGTTGATAAAAATATATCCATGGTACTATCTTCCAGCAACAGTGCATAAAATTGTAATTCACGGTGCGAAAGTGATAGAGCATGCGTTGCTGTCAATTGGAGAGCTCTCAGAAGAAGCTGCGGAGTCGAACAACAAAGAAATAAAGAAGTGCCGGCTGCAACATACTCGGAAGATGTCTCGCATATTGACAAATACAGATTTAATTAATACACTTCTGTTGCGTTCAGATCCTTTTATAACAAGTCAAAGAAAACTACCAAAGAAAGACAAATCTAAATTTTTTTCCTCTACATTTGATTTATTAGAAGATATTTGTTAATCTTTTTTCCACTCAAATTAAAATCATTTAAATTTTATTTTTTATGATTTAAATACATTTATTCTTAAATATGATTGAAAAAACTAGAGAACCTCATTTGTTTATATTTCGAAAAGCTTGTGGGGAGGGGGAGAGCAGTTACACTTTCACAAATTTATACTGAAGATAATTTAAATATACATATATTGAATGCTAATAATGAAATTTTTGCACTGTAACTCCACTGGAAGTATTTTTGCGCACCATCGCCATATAAGCCATACTAAGGTGCTATGTGAGCTATAGGATACAGTCTTCCGATGTAGCCAATTTTTTTACTATATATTCAAAATATTTTTTTAGATTTTTGGTAAAAATTTCATAACGATATCTCAACGGGAAATATTTATGGCCGCGGCTCCATACAAGCCCAACCACTGTGCACTGGTTAGGGTCAACCTTAAATTGCACATAACAACACAACACACACGCGGCACAATTTGGGCAACCGAAAACAAAAATGGCAAACGCGTTATCAACTTGTAATCTTAAATATCTGGACTAAAAATTAGCATTTTTACAATTTTTATTTTGCTTCTAACTTTTTAAGCAGACGCACTTAAAGTTGCAATATATTTCCTGCTAATTTCATAAAAAACACGTGGCACACAAACAGCTGACTTCAACAGCCCGTCAGCAAAACAGTGTTGCCACAATGTTTGAATATCTTTTGTTTTGTATACCCTGTTCCCATTTAAAATGGGAAAAGGGGAGCATGAAGTTGTGCAAATATTTGTAACAGCCAGACGGAAGCTTCTCCGACCCTATAAAGTATGATATATTCTTGATCAGCATCAACAGCCGAGTCGATATAGCCATGTCCGTCTGTCCGTCTGTCTGTATGCAACACATCAATCTCAGAGACCATAAGAGATAGAGACACAGATGTTTGCATGTACGTCGGTGTATACACGTACCCAGTTCAAGTTTGTTTCAGATTTGGCAATATCGCGTGTGTGTCTCAATTGCACAGGGTATTTTGTAGTCGGGATACTCGGCTAGAGCGCTCGTGCCTGTCTAGACGGTACTGTTCTTCCCAATCTGAAGAACAGAAAAATGTGCTACACATAGTAGGCCAAAATGTTTAAACATAGGCCAAAATAACCCAGAAAATCCAACCTTCAAATGTGCTCAATCGATCTAGCCAGTGCGTGTCCTAAGCATTGTACGAGGAACAAGACCGGCTAACAATTCTTTAAAATAAATTCTTTATTCTTCTACTCCTTTTTGATTGCATTTTTTTTATTTTGAGAATGAGTTATTTGGTATTTTTGTTATTTATGTAAACTTGAACTGGTTGCTTCCTCTAGAGATGGTTTCACCGAGGGTAAGCAAAGACCATTAGGTATAATCTAGGTCAGAAATCTACCATCATTTCAGAAGCAAAGTATCGGAAACAGCTGCGAATCTCAGAGAAGGATTCTGGTTGAAATAGTTCTCTTTGTCCATTGTATTTTTTCTGACTTAACATCGTGAGTTTATTTATTTTATAAGGTTGTCAAAAAAGTCTTGCGGTATTTTTATTGAATTTTCAATTGTTCATAAAATTGGTTATAATAATGCGATTTAAGTCAAATATGCGCCGTTTTGTTCGATCACGAGTTCCCAACGAGATGCCAACTTCATAATGCCCCTCTTATAGAAGCTCGCTTCCCAATTGGCAAAAAACTCGGAGAGCCAATTTTCACAGGACTCTCTTGTGGCCAACTTCCGACTACCAAGCTCGTTCGCCATGGACAGAAATAGGTGGTAATCACTTGGTGCGAGATCCGGACTATACGGTGGATGCAAAGGCGCGTCACCAAAGATGGGTGTGGCCTGCCGTTGTCCTGATGGAAGACAATTCGGCCTCTGTTGATCAAAGATGGCCTCTTCTGCATGAGTGCTGCATTCAAGCGGTCCAGTTGTTGGCAGTACAGGTCCGAATTGAGCGCTTTGGCCATAGGGGAGCAGCTCATAGTGGATGATTCCCTGCCAATCCCACCAAACACACAGAAGAACCTTCCTGGCCGTCAATCCAGGCTTGGCCACCGTCTGGGCAGCTTCACCGCTTTTCGACCACGACCGTTTGCGCTTCACGTTGTCCTAAGTGACCCACTTTTCATCGCCAGTCACCATCCGCTTCAAAAACGGGTCGATTTTGTTGCGATTCAGAAGCGATTCGCATGCATCCATACGGGCAAAAATGTTTTTTTGCGTCAAGTCGTGTGGCACCCATACATCGAGCTTCTTTTTGAATCCAAGCTTCTTCAAATGGTTTATAACGGAAGCATGAATTAAATCTACCAATTTACTTCAGAAACAGGTTGGAATCTGGATCCGTACCGATGAGCAAGCCGTTCAACCGTTCATTTTTAAATTTGAGCGCCTGACAATTGGGACATTCTTTGTCCATTGCACCAATCAGGACTTTCGGATGAGCGGAATATTCTATATTTGGCTCATACTAGAATGCGAGACGAAGGAACGAAGCAGATGTAAATGCTCGATGTACTTGTTGGCGTTGCCGGTCAATTGTTCTGCGTGTGTTAACGTCTGTCCATCTGTCGGTAGTCTTGTGCCTCTTGTGATTGAGAAGAACGCAGTTGCGACATTCTGGCACGCGTAATTTCATTTATTTCATTTAATTGTTGATCTATTCTGGCTGCCTTAACATTTCGCATGTGTGTTGCTGCATTCTTTCGATGGCCCAAATGGTGACCCCTACGTGTTGATGGCATTGTTTACTGTAACACACACACACACACACACAGATAGGCCAAAATGAAAAGATTGATTTTTGAAACGATTGAAAGGCTCTATTCCTCACTAGAACGACCCGATATTGAAGTAAGTTGCTGCCAGTTATTGAAATACAAAATGGTAGCTAAAACCAACAATTGCACTTATACCGAGTGAGAAATGATTCTTTTCAAATTCCCTAAACAAACACCATTTGCAAGCCGTTTTATGTACACTGCAAAGCAACAACAACCAGTGGTCCAGCATCATTGTTAAAGTCCAACGCTTTTAACCAAATTACACAGTACCCCATTTAAGGTAATCCCCGCCTGGTCATTCGCACCTAATTCACATTGTTGTAATCCAAACATTGCCCACGAAAGTGTTGGCACTAAATAATTCATTTGTTAATTTAGACATGGCGTTTCTCCTGGTCTCTTTCTCTGCTGTTGCTGCTGCTGCCGTTGTATACTTTTGGGCTTAGTGGCCAGCTCGAAAATGCTTTTGCGCCTCCTCAGCCTAGACAATAGTCAAACAGAAAACCAGAAATGTTGTCTGCTCCTGCTGCCCATTTTCAGGATTCGCATTTATATTCAAACTATTTAATTATTAAATTCGTCGCGCACACTTCATGAATATTCATGGCACTCACGACATTCCAAAATTGGCCTTTTAATTGTTTTGGTTAAGGCTAACGACCGACCACTGTACGCAAACAAAATAATATAATGGAATATTCAGAATATGGTAAATGGCAAAGGCCAATAGACGAAAATGTATGCAAAATGTTTTTGACAATTTGGCAAATAATACAAAATATTTAATATATGCAAATAAGATAACAGAATCATTATCCAATTTACATAGTTTTTTAGGGAAAAGCTTTTAGCTTTATATATAAAATTCTTAAGATTTCAATTGGAAATAGTTAGCTTTAAGTTAAATCTTGAATGATTGTGGTTAGTTTGTTCCTTCTCCACATGTAAATAATTTACATTTATAATGCAATCATCAGTAATCTCTCACTTAATACTTCACCTCAATCTGTGTTACTTTTTCATTATTTCCCTGACGCTTTAAAATGATTTACAAAAAAAAAGAGGCTTTTGTCTACCTTTCAGCTCTACCCACCAATTGTCAATTTTTCATCTTCCCTTTTCTAGTCATTGCCCAGCCCAAAAAAAAAATGGAATTTTTATATATTCAAATGGCATGCACGCCTTAAGCTGATTTTCCACGCTGGCAAACGCTCCAGCTTCCCTCCCCCTCTAACCCAAGCTCATTATCCTTTTTGACATCTGCGCAGGTTTTTGCGTTCAAATTGGTAGAAAGGAAAAAAAAGAAATAGACAAAAGCCTACAGGTGTTCCCAGTTGCTGAAATTTAATTTACGTTCCCCAAGCTAAGTCATCATTTTGTGTCCTTTTTTTTTTTTTTTTGTTTTTGGCTTGTTTTGAAAACATTTTGCAAACAATTAATTCTGGCTTTTGTACAACGAAATGCACTTGGCTTGCCAGTTGTCCCCGCACACACATAAAAGACTCTCAGCATGTACAGACACAGTCCCCAGCATGTTCTGTCTATTAAATCTACTAATGACTGTCAGAACTTCACAGAATTCTCCTCTCGCATCTATGTATGAAAGAAGCAATGCACATTTTGATAGGCAAAACAACATTTAAATACTTGTTGGATGAAAGGAGTTGATGCTCTAACTGGAGCAAATGACTGTGTCAAGCGGATGACGAGAGGACACTCCTAATGGGATGAATTAATTGCAAGGCTAAAATGTAATTACTTATATCATTATATGCAAAAGTTCGTTGAGTAGAGTATGTGAGAATGGTAGATAAGAGCCCAGACAGTATGCTCAAGGGGATGACTTCGATGCAAAATTAGAACAAGAGTCAGGATAGGAAAATGAAATTATTGTGTCTAGTATATTAGAATATATAATTATACTAGCATAGTATAGTCTTTATCAGTATGGAACCAATATCCCACAATCCACCCACTTTCCACCCACATACACCCCACATCCCACCCACTAACCACCCAATAACCACCTACTTCCCACCCACATACCACCCACTTTCCATCCACTTCGCACCCACTTAAGTTGGTTTTTTGCATGTAGAATTTTTCAGTCATTTTCACACCCTGGAGGCGGATTTTCCATCATTGGAAAATCACTTTTCAAATTATTTCGTATTCTATCCTTACAAACCGAGTTTCAAGTCACTCGGATGTGTAACTTTGAAAATAAGTTTGGAGCCAATCGCTGGGAACTACCCACCCAGGGTGGGTGAATTTTCCAACAAAATTGGTACGCAGTTTTTGTTGAATTTTCATATAGATCTTTGAAAATGAGATTAAACTTGATCGGATAAAAAACAAAAAAGTTTCATACAACAATTTTCCGCGAACTTTCCGACTTTGGGGTCGAATTTTCCAAAATTTGTACGTCACGTTTCTAATATTTTATCGCTGGCAACTAAACCTTTGCCTAAGCAATCTTGACCACCCACTTTTCACCCAGGGGGATGAATTTTCCAGAAAATTGGTATGCAGTTCTTGTTTATTTTCATAAATATTTTTGAAAATAAGTTTGAACTTGATCGGATGATAAACAAAAAAGTTTGATACAAAAGTTTTTCGGGAATTTTCCACATTTCCCGACTGAATTTTCCAAAATCCATTCTTGGTACTCACTTTCAGCAAAAGATAAAACTACTGTAAGTCAGTCAGTCAGTCAATCAATCAGGTTGAACTCTTTTATAAATATAGATACCTCATATGGATGCTTGACAACATAGGTTACAGTCAAGGGTGTAAACATTACCCATTTGAAGAAAAAACTCGATTCATAATTTGTACTTAATATGCTATACAAACCAAATTGCGAATTCACAGCTTTAATAATTCCAGAGATATAGCTCTGAACTACTTTTAAGCCACTTTAAAACCGCTCTTGAACCATTAAAGTATCCAACTCCATATTACCAACCTACAACCCAAATTTCAAGATCAATGATTTTTTATATATGGCTCTGAAACACTTCTGAACCGGTTCTGAATCACTAAAATGTATCCCATGTGTTCTACAAATCGTTTTTGAGCCAACGATTTGTGTGGTTGTTGTGACAAAAGGATTTGTAGAACACATGGAAATAACACCATACTACCAACAAATTGTGAATAACTCTCAGAGATCTTCCTTTGAATATCTGGCACGCGGGGTCCCGCAAGGATCTGTTCTCGGACCGTTGTTCTCTTTGTACCTAAATGACCTTCCAAATGCCAAGTCTTTATGTATGCTGATGACATCCAAATAAATGTAAGTTGTCCACAATGTAATATTACTGAGTGTGTCAACCTATTAAACAGTGAGTTGTCCGTAATTAAAGCTTGTTCAAAAAATAATGGCCTATTATTAAACCCTACAAATAATAATAGTAGACGACAAAAGATCCAGATTGGTAACAACGAAATTGAGTATGTCGACAAAGCAGACAACCTGGGCATAACATTAACTAGCACCCTATCATGGATAGAACACATAATTAAAACGTCAGGCCGAACCTATGGTATGCTTAGGCAATTGTACTTGACCCAAAATTTGATAACGACCAGCCTACGACTGCAAATTGCAAAAGCATATTTAATACCATCTCTGATTCACGGAGTTGAACTTTTTGGAAACTGCAACGCAGCAAGTTAAGAGAGGTTAAATTTCGCTTTTAAAGGCATCTCTAGATAAGTGTTCAAAATAAGTAAATTCGGTCACATTAGTGAACATGCAGATAACATCTTTGGATTGTCTATGCAATCTTGGGTCAAACTTAGAGTCATAACACAACTTCACAGAATTACATATAATGACTGCCAAGCGAGCATACTTATATGATAAGATTGACTTTTCTGCTTCACGGCGCACAGTGGACGGTTTCGCTGATTTAGCATTGCAAAAATCGTAACATTTGAACGGAAAGAGATATTTGAAAAATTCCAAGGGGAATTTAAAATAAGCTTGAGGCCATCATTGTAGGTCAACAGGGCAAGGATCGGCTGCCAAAGAGCAAAGCTTAAGACACTAATTACACTTTCATTAATTACACTTTGACACATTTTTGAACTCAAAAAAGTTGATAGCGTCGAGACCAAAAAATTCTAAAAGGGTGTGATGGTAGTATAAAAACACTGTCTTGGTTTGGTCTGATTAGATGCCGTTTTCTTTTTATTGCACTTTGAACTTTTCAACTTCAGAGTAGGTCTAACGATTCCATATCTCGTAAACTATTTTGAATTTTGCTTTTAATTCTTTGACAAAGTTGTTGCTCTTGGTTTGGCCTACAAAACATTTCTTTGTAACAAATCAAAAAAACTATATCTTCATACTCAAAATTACAAAAGTTGCCCAAAAGTCTAAGATTTTATCACTTTTCTACAGTTTATCAACTTCATTTTGAAATCCGTTTCAAATTTGGACAAGTAATACAGCACATAGTTGTAGCTTAGACCAAAATAAACAAACCGTTACACTCAGAGAAAAAAAAAGAGAAGTTCGCTCTTGAATCAAGAGCATTCGTTCTCAAAAGTACGGTGAGAGTGAAAATTCTTAATTTAAGAGCGAAATTATTAATTCAAGAATGAATTTTTTATCCCGACATTCCTGATTCAAGAGTTTCAGCTCTTGATCCAAGTATGAATAATTATTGATTCAAGAGTTTCAGTACTTGATCCAAGAACGAATAATTCTCAAAATAAAAAAATTAAAAAGAATATTTGGGGTGGGTGAGGGGTGGGAGAGACACGACCGACCCGACCCGACCGACGTGGTGGTCCGTCTCGTCTACCTCCCCCGTCCCACTCACCATTATCAACCACACCAACCCCAACACCACCACTCACCCACCAATCTTTGTTTTAAGTTGTGATTGATTTTGAGATAACCACATCGATATTTTTTTTTACTTACTTTTCTGGGACTTGAACTCGGTACCTCGAAAGACTGAAACACACACAGGCGACGGGCAGCTTAACGAGCTCAGCTAACCTTCGTAAGGTAAAAGACGCGACGAAATCACATAAACGCAGTTGCCTTTCGTACGCATCGCACAACAACAAACTGCGCATGCGCTCTCACTCTCTGCGAGAGCGAGTCCAACGGCATTCTCTCAACGACCAACTGCGCATGCGCTCTCACTCTCTGCGAGAGCGACTCCAACGCTGTTCTCTCAAAGTTAAGTTCCCCTAACAAAATTGAGAATGTTTAGAACGAATTGATCTCGACTCCAAGAGCCAAATTCTTGAAAATTCAGGAACGACAAATTTTTTTTTCAAGAGCGTTCGTACTCAAATTATTCGTTCTAGTTTTTTCTTAGTGTAGAACGAAACAACTTTATTTAGTTACTCTTTCATATAGCTATAGGCCCAGAAGCAAGTACAACTGTCTTAAAAACTCGAAAAAACGAACATTTTCTTTAAAAATGTAAAAATATTGAATTTTTTATTTACAGTTTTTAAGTTATGTTTTCTTACTTACGAAATTTTTGACTGTATCTGCCAATTGGTAACAAAATTGCCATTTTTCGAGTTTTGGTTCCAATTCTACATGCTTAAGGGCCCGTAACTATACGAAGGACCAATCGAATGAAGTTGGTATGTTCCAATCGTTGGTTTATTTAAGTCCAAGCTACGTTTTTGTCCTGCATTGCTTAGTCAAATTCGTCACAGTTTTTAAGAAAAAGTTGAAATATAGTACAAAATGAGGGGAAAACATGATTTTAAGATATTTTTGTAATTTTGAGTATTAAGATGTGACTTTTTTGACTTGCTACTTAAGAATGTTTTGTAAGCCAAGCCAAGAGCAACGACTTCCTCTAAGAGGTCAAAGCGAAATTCCAAGTAGTTTACGGCAAAAACTGAAAACTTCAAAGTGCAAGAAAAAGAAAACGCCAGCCTACCAGACCAAACCCAGCGAAGGTTTCAGTACTACCATCAAATCGTTTCAGAATTCTTAGGTCCCGACTCGATCAACTTTCAGTGTTGCACAGTGTTATTTATTAATCAATCTTTGCACCTATTGACCTACAATGATAACCTAAAGCTCATTTTAAAGCTACAAACAAATCAAATCAATACAAATCTTTCCTGATTGATATAGATATACCTCAAAAATTTCGTGAAGATCGGTTCAGCGCACAGTGGAAAATTAGGCTGATCTATATTGCTAGGCTATATTGGCCGCCAACACGGCATTCTGTGCTGGCAAACGCTTCTTGTAAAGCGACTAGTTCAATAATCAAACGCCATACATATCTACACGGAAGGCTCTAAACTTGACAACAATGTCGGTTTTCCCCAAATTTACAGCTAAACATAGCATTCCGCCTTCCTAAACATTGTAGTGTGTACCAAGGAGAGGCCATCCAGGAGGCTACCACTTATCTTAACAAACTTATGAAAGAGGAAAAATGTATACCTATGCTCGGACAGGCAAGCTGCATCAAGGCACTCGATTTGAACGCCGACAAATCCAAAAGACTTACCGAATGCCAAAAATCCTTAAATGAGATCGCACGGCACATAAGTATCCACTTAATATGAATGCCTGGAAATCTAAGAGAATCACAATCGGGATACCCGTGGACCATTCAAACTGTACTCTAAAGATTAAACTTTTGAAAACTTTTCTTCTGTGCTGCATCGAATTGCAACGTTTAACATTAAACGTGATAAGAAACCCCTGAAACGTAAAGAGAAAGCACATCTCACTCATAGTAGAAAGCCTAATGGCTCTCATTAGAAGACATGACTTCTGTAGAAGTTGTAAATAAGAGGAAGAAGACGAGACGACACCCCGCTTTAAGTAGAACATGACTAAATATAGTGATTCAACCATTTCTACTTAAAATTTCGGAGGTATCCGAGCTGGAAATCCCGATTCTTGTTAAATTTATTTTGTCCACACAATTGTTCAGTAAAAATGAACCCATTGTGGGTGAATTGGGAATGAATATGGCAAAGCAATGAGCTCACTGTAGCCTAAGTGAGAGAGTTACTTGTTGCTCCAGTCATCGCCGCCTAAACTAAACTAATAAAATCTTGTCTCAATCTTAGAAGTGGCTGATGAAGCGTTAACTTAGAATTTTCATATCGTCTACAAAAATTGTCAAAATAGTTTCACTTAAGTACTCTAATTTGCCTGAAATGCTTAAATGTCCCTTTAGAAAGGCAAAAACAGTAAACAAAATAGTAACAACAATTTTGTAAAACCACCAAAATGTTTCTAAGCCCATGCTAACTTCAAGAATACTTGAACTTAAATTGAGTTGGAACTAAGTCGAGCACTAAACCAAAAGTGTAACCTCAGGCAATTGAAAAGACACCGTTTTGTCCGCAACTCAAGCTCATTTATGATTTGTTTTTGTTATTTTTCACCTAATCCCAGCGATTTGACTTTAACTTTGTCTGAGTGGGTTTTGTGTTTTTAAGGGAGGCGAATGTACATGTAGGTGTGTGGGCCCATGTAAATTTCATTTCAAGGCTAAAACACACACGTACGAAATGAAATGAAATTCATTTGGGAGCATCACCATCATCATCATCTCAGTTTCAAAGACATCGTCGTGGTATTACGTAAAAGCGCTTTTACGACTACATTTGTACACACTTTTCCACACACACACACGCACGCGAGCCCAAAAAAGTAGGCTACAATTTGGTGGCTGCTAACAGGTTGGAGGCGACCAGAGATTTGAAAGCGTGCAAATGACAGAGGGAGACAATAAAGCTTAGCTTGAAATGTATTTTTTTCCAATAAACTCAACTGCCAGCTTATTTTTTGTGGCTTGACATTAAATGGCTTTTCAGCTTCATAGATTCTATTTTATTTTATATTTTTGTTTTTTTTTTTTTTGGAATATTTCCAGAATGCTGATGGTAAATCGCATTACAAAGTCATTTATGGTATTCGCCATTCAATAATAATGCCAGTTTGCTGGGTTATTAAAATTTCATATAAACATTTCATGCTGACTTTGACTTCTATGGGGAGTTTTTCGTTTCTGTTTTTTTTTTCGTAGGCGCCAAAATGTCAGCGACACGTTTTCCTACAGCAGCAATTTATCATAAATATGCGTGTATATACCTACACATACGTATGTATGTTTGTGCGGCATATAAATCCCGCCTTGTTTGGGAAAGTCAGCTCTCTCTGGTGTGCCGCTTGCCTTTTGTTTATGTCCCTGTCAGAGTTCGTTTAATTCAACATTAGCGCCTTGCGGTATGGTCCAAGAGGTGAGAGAGGAAGAGTGAGTCGTGTTTTGCCACTGTTGCCGTTGCCCTGGCTCCCTTTTATGAATGCCCCATGGCCATTTTCACACGCTGTTTTGCGCGTATACATATATGTATGTATAAATTTTTTGTGCCTTTTTTTAAATTGTCAAACTGTCAAATAAATTACACGGGAAAACATACAAAAGATCTGCCGCAGTTGGGCTTCTTTTGTTCAACTTAACTTTTTGTAGTTGTTGTTGTTGTGTTGCATATGCATAGGCTCAGCAGCGTTTTGATTGTGTTGGCTGTTCATAAGAAATTGAGGTTTTCATTTCAGTTTTTTTGTGGGGCTTGACTGTCAGGGAAACGCAAAAGATTATTTTATTTAAAAAGTTTGTTAAGAAGTTTTTATTTTTGTTATGTCAAATGTCAATCTACGAATTATGAGAAAATAAAAAGTTTAGGGATTAAAGCGAAAATTACTTCAACAAAAACGAACCAAACAACAACAACCACAGTCGATTAAAGTCAACACTCGTATTGAATATGGGAATAAATGCTTTTGAATTGGGAGATATGCTTAATACGGGTAATGTGGAAAATTGGCAGAATACTGCTGTAAGATACCATTTTCTTTATCAGCTGATCAGGTTAAAACTTATTTTCAAAGATCTTTATGAAAATTCAACAATAACTGCTTAACAATTTTCCGGAAAATTCAACCCCTGGATGGAAAATGGCTGCTCAAGGTTATATGTGAGTAAGTTTAGACTTTCAAAGTTTGTGAAAATCTATCTTTAGGAAAATTCACTCCCCTGGGTGGAATATGCGTGTTTAAGTTTCTATGGGCCAAAGTTTAGTTCCCAGCAAGTAGCTCCAAACTCATTTTCAAATTTAAGCATAAAAAAACTTAACAATGTGACTTTCAAATTATGAAAAATTTACCCCTAAATTTGTATGAAACTCTTTTGGTCTTCATCCGATCAGTTTCAAATTCTTTTTCAAAGATCTATATGAAAATTCAACAATAACTGTATACTAATTGTACGGAAAATTAACCCCTGGGTTGAGATTGGGTGGTCAATGTTATATGGGCGCATGATTAGTTCTCAGCGATAAGCTGAAAATTTATTTTCGAAAACTTATTAACGTGACTTTAAAATTTTGAAAAATCTACCTCAAAGTCGAAAATTGGCAGGAAAACTACCCAGTCGGACTTTGCAGAACGTGGTTCCCAAGGTTAGGTTGAGATGGCTAGGGACAGTAAGACTGTCCCTACACTTGGGCCAAGATAAGCCCATTGCGATACCATATAATTGCCTATTTAAGCCAGGGGGGCGTTCCTCCCGACTGAACCATTGTGACAACGTTAAGAATTTCAGTAGATACGGAATCCCTATCTCGGACACTTCCGAGAGGTTGAGTAGGAAGTGGTGGCCAAGAGTTTTGATTCTCCTTATACTAAGAGCTGGGCAATGGCAAAGAAGATGCAGTAGTGTCTCCTCCTCTTCCTCACACTTGCAGCTTCTACAGAAGTCGTTGTGAGCGACACCCAAGCGTGCTGCATGCCTGCCGATGAGGCACTGACCCGTTAGGGCCCCAACCAGAAGAAAGATTTTTTTCCTACTTTGGCGCAGAAGACTGTTGGTTCGTTTCATGTTGAACGGGGCCCACGTGACCCTAGCTGCAGCGCAAACCGGAAGGTTATTCCATCGTTCCGTAGCCAGGCGCCAGGTTTCATTCCTTGTGTTTAGCTTGTATGAGGCTAAGGGCATCCCTATCAAGCTCTTCTCCGGGAGGAGCTGAATGGTAGTACCCTGTCTTGCCAGTTTGTCGGCTGACTCGTTACCCTCAATGTTACGGTGTCCAGGTACCCAGATGAGGTGGATACGGAGATGCTGAGCGATTGCGTTTAAGGATCTACGGCATTCCGTGTCCGGAGTCAAGAGCCCTTAGAGCTGCTTGACTTTCTGAGTAAATGTATATGTTCCCTTCTTCGATCATAAGTGTGCTAAGGTATTTGGCGGCCTCCTGGATGGCCACCAATTCTGCATGGTTCACACTGCAATGATCAGGGAGACGGAATGAAATTTCCATATTTAAGTCGGTGGTTCAGAATCACCGGCCCGTCAGTGACAGCAGAATAGCTTTTGATTGCATGCCTGACAACAATGAGCTACCGAAGAAGAAAGATCCCACATCGGCCACTGTTCCGTTGAAGGAAAAAGCGACAGATGACGATATCCGGCGAAAACAGCTTTTCGTGCACAAAACATTACTTAAGTTTCTTAAGACACTTGATGACCGCAACTCAAAGTCACTGACAGAAGGCACTGGGAAAAGGCACTGCGCAGGGTACTACGACCGAACTGAATGCACCGGCTACCACGACGTCGATGGAATCTCTGTCGACAACTACCTCCCAAAAGTAGAGTAAGGACGGCGGAAAGCGTGGTAACTAGAAGCGATAGCGATCTGAAGACCCGTCGTAGACTTCGGAGAACCAGAGGATTGGACCAGAAGATATACTTGCTAGCTTAAGCTAAAAGCCGGATCTTCACGCCATTATCGAACGAACCGACCCGGGAGGGATGATTTCAATCGAGAAGTGGCTAGTCCTGAAGGGAGTCTTAATGCGGGCCATTCACGATGCCATGAAACGTCCAAAACATCTTTTCCTGGCTATGTTTGATGGCATAAAGTGGTACAGGGGAGCTAATGTCGTGGTTTGTACCATCGAAGAATCTCTGAACTTACTCACTGACACAATTCACGGCGTGGGTGTTCGATGGCCTGAAGCAAGAATCGCGGACATTACTTAAATAATTTCAGGGTTATGATTCTGAACCTTTTTATACCCTTGCAAAGGGTATTATAATTTTGCCCAGAAGTTTACAACGCATAGAAATATTCATTTCCGACCCCATAACTTATATATATTCTTGATCAGGGCGACGAGCTGAGTCGATTGAGCTTTATCCGTCTGTCTGTCTGTCTGTCCGTCTGTCTCTCCGTCAGTTTCTACGCAAACTAGTCTCTCAGATTTAAAGCTATCGAGCTGAAATTTTGCACAGAGTTTTCTTTTTACTGCACGCTGCTAATATGTCGGAACCGACCGGATCGGATGACTATATCTTATAGCTGCCATAGGAACCACCGGTCAAAAAATGGGTCATAGTGAGAAAAACTTTTTTGTTTTCAATGTTAGCGGCCTTAAACTCTGCCATTGTTAATATTATCTGCTTTCAAACAGATTTGCAAATTTTGGTCAAGATCAGATGACTATATCTTATAGCTGTCATGGGAACCATCGGTAGGAAAATGGGTCTTATTAAGAACAACTTTTTTGTTTTCAATGCTAGCGTCATAAAACTCGGCCATTATTGATACTGTATGTATTCAAACAAATTTGCAAATTTTGGTCAAAATCGGATGACTATATCTTATAGCTGTCATAGGACCGATCGGTCGGAAAATGGGTCTTAGTGAAAAAAACTTTTTTGTTTTTAAGTAAATCGTTCTTAAAGTCGGTGATTCTAAATATGAAACGCTTTCAAACTAATTTGAAAAGTTGATCGACATCGGGTGACTATATCTTATGGTTGTCGGAAAATCTGTTTTAGTTCAAAAATTTTTTGATTTTTATGTAAGCGTTCTTAAACTCTCACATTTTAAGAACAGCATTTGCAAGGGTATAAAAACATCGGCACAGACGAAGTTAGCTTGGCCTTCTCGTTTAAACTGCTTTTAAGCTCATCTAATTGGTTCAAAGACTCCGGGTAGCCTATAACTCTTTTCTTCTATATCGGTTCAGTGGTTTAGATGCCTTTTAGGAAAAATAACTTACATTCAATAATAAATACATGTATAGATTAAAGTTCAAAATTGATGCAGAGGCATTAGTATTATATTTTAGTTCTATTTAAAATCAAAAAAATATATCTCTAAATTTTTGCTGGAAAATGTGTGCTATTGCACTTTCTCAGCTTAGTCGGCTATGCTTTTAAAATATTCAACAGCGATGCAACGAAAGTATATCAAGCATAGCTGCTTTTAAAATTCTCACAGCAAAGCAATGGCACAGCTACGGGTTTTGAATTTTGCGCTTTTGCTTTCCATGTAAACTACGCTTTCGTCAAAGCACAGCACACTCAAAAGCAAATGAAATGTAAAACTGGTATTTTTTTCAAACCCTCAGAAATTCTCTAAATTCTCCTCAATTTTTAAACCAAGTTTTGCCAGCTTTCAATTTGAATTCAATATCTTCATCTGCAAGTATTATTCCTGCGGCACTGGTAAATTATTTCCTTAACTGACAACTTTTCCATTTGATGACTCCCATTTTTTTCACCAAGGCAGACACATTCTTCGGCTTTTAGTTAAATGGATTTAAGTGCTTCGACTTTTTTTTTTGGTTTGCTGTATTCTGGCATTGCTTTATATTTATATATTTGTTTATTTTACTTATGCAAATGCAGTGTGCATACCTCTTATTCACCACAAATACGCATGCATTTGGTTGCACCATTTTAATTAAACACAATTTGCATATGTGGCATGCTGATGTTGCTCATACGCCACATGGTCGCGCCCCCTTTTGTACTTACTTCTACTTACATTTGCATATTTCTTGTTAAGCGTGCGGTTTGTATCTTTCGTTTTGGTACAACTTGCGAAAATTGCGTTTCTGCTGAGTTTTGTTTATTATATTTTTTTTTGGTTGCTGTTGCTGGTTTAGCCCATACATATTTTTTTTTTGGCTGTTCGCCTGTGTTTCATTTAGGAAATTACTCAGCCCCACTTTTGTGACAAGTTTTTGTTTACAAAATTTTAATTTCTAAGTACACATTTTGTTGAAGGACAAAACAAATGATTTAGTTAAAATAGAAAAACATGAATAGAATGTTTTTGGTAAAGAAATCGTTGTTTTCAGGGCGAGACATGGGTTAAGCTGAAAAAATCGCTCTAAGACAAAAAACTCAGAACTTCTTCTTTCATTTTAAGTACACTGAGTGAGAGGCAGTGATTGGAAAGGTACTCATTTATATTACATAGGTAAGGAACAGGGTAAATATCAAAAATATATCTAGGTAAGGTAACAGATATCCGTAATTTGCTGTACCTAGGCAAAGGTACACCCAAACAAAAGTAATCATCAAAATGACACTATTCAGTCATCCATTTGAAACTATTGAGTATCGATTTCTCTTTAATACTCCAAGTACATATCAAGTTGATTTTATCAAATGTATTAAAATGATATTTTTACGATATCAATTTGATACTAACTTGGATCAGGTTGATACTTTTCTGTATTAATTATTTAGTATCAATTTAATACTAACTGTTATCAATTTGATTATTCAATTGTCAGGTTTAAAGTATCATTTTGATACTAGCTTTTCTCAATTTGATTGTCTTATCAAATTTTTAGAATCAATTCAGTTCCTTTCGTATATCTCCGAATATTAAAAAAGAACAATTAACCAAATTCGAATGAATGAAAAACAGACGTGACAATACAGTATAACCGTTTCACATTTAGTGGTATTTTCAGATTGAATGGTGGTATTTTGGCTGAATAAGCAGTCGAAGCTACAAGAAACTCAGTTTTTCAAATCCACTCATGAGATGATGTCTTGTTGTCTCTATAATTCTAAACACTCGGGGGAAAAACCAAGCCAATCGTGCTTGTATTCAAGCAGTTTTGATGTCAAAAGTGTGTTACGACGGACCCAAGCCGAAAACACTGAAATCAAGCAAAAACTTTTGAAATGAAAAATCAAGCATAGATCTTCTTGGTGTTAAGCATAAGAAATATCGATTTCAAGCATAGATCTTCGTGAATTTAAGTAGACTATTCCGATATGGGAGAGGGGACGAGAGAGAGAAAACATAACCCAGCTAACACATACCACCACCTTTTTTATTCTAAGCTGTAAAAAATTGAAAGATACCATTAAAAAAAAACTTTTTGTCTTACTTTACTGGGACCTTGATAACTGAGACTGAACACACATACGACGGCACCTTAGCCCACTCGATTATCAGCCATAAGCAAGACCTGGGTCAAATTCATACATAAGAATGTAAGCAGTTAGCATTTTGCCACTTAACAATAAACAAGGCCCGTGGTCCAGTGGAAACGACATCCGCTTAGAAATCGTCGAGGTCGTGGGATCAAGTTTTCTTTTTTATTTAATTTTCTTTTTTCAATGTTTATTTTGTATACCCATTAAAAATGAGTAGATGGGGATCATGGAGTTGTGCAAATGTATGTAACCGTCAGCACCTCTTCCTCGGTAAGCCTACAAGTTTTGAAATAACGCCAACGAAATTTCCGCAGTATTGGACATCGTCGTACAAAATGCTGCATGTCCTCCTGCTCAGACATATTGCATAGTGAGCATATACCTCCATTTACAATTCTTCTTGGGCAGCTGTTTAACCATAGAAGGTCTTCTCTGGCCTTCATTATCCAAGTTATCTCGCTTTGCTTGAAAGACTCGTTGCAGTATGTGGGCCCTATTGCATAATTAAGGTTTTTATACACTCTTGATGCACTTACTGACGCCTTGTTCATGTGTTGCATGTGGTTATCTACTTTTGATGCGCTTAGGAACCGAACATTGCGGTCAATTCAATCTGCATGCGATTGGTTGTCTCCGAGTGTTAGTTAGATGCTAGGTTCACTGTCCCCTTGTTGATGAAATTCGCCCACACAGAGTTTATACTCGCCTTTGCTTCTTTTGTCCTGGCTGCCACATGCTTGTTAAAGCTCATTGTAGGTGTCAGGATAACCCCAAGGTATTTGTACTCCGGTACCACCTTCACCTGCTCCTCCTGATACGTCCAGTTCTCCGATGCCGCCAGTCTACCGCCTTTTCTAAACACCATAATCTCGGATTTTGTCTTATTGACTTCCATGCCCCACAATATGCAGTATGTCTCGAGGTTATGGATCCTTTGCTGGAGGGTTGAGGGATTGTCCGCTACCATCACAATGTCATCTGCGTACATTAATACCCTAATGTTTGTGTTGTCGATATACAGGCCACCTCCTAAGTGTGCATGCAGATCATCTAAGTACATCGCAAACAGCAACGGTGACATAAGGCATCCTTGCTTTAATCCGTTAATGGTTTCAAACTTCTCAGAAAGCTCACTCCCAGTCTAAATAGCGCAAGACGTTTGCGAGTATACTTTTTCTATAAATTGTATTATTTTTGTGGATACACCTTGTCGTTGGAGCTTGTATATAAGATGTTTACGGAGTACTCGGTCAAAGGCAGCCTTAAAATCTACAAAATAAGCATAAACTTTTCTTTTTTCTTTAAATTTAATGCGGACTATAGATGCTAAGTTGAATATGTTGTCAACCGTTGAGTATCCACGCCGGAATCCTGCTTGGCACTCGTTTAATTTATCGTGCTTTTCGACCCACGTTGTTAGTCTCGTCGACAGTATACTCATTAGTTGCTTCGCTGCACAGTTCATAAAGGATATACCTCGGTAGTTCATCGGATCGTTGATATCTCCTTTTTTATATATTGGAAATATTATACTGTTGAAGAAAGATTTTTCCAAACAGTTGATATCAAACACTCTATTGTATATAGTGACAATTTGTTTAAGCATCTCATTTGGGTCGTTTTTGAAAAATTCATACGGAACTCTGTCTTCTCCAGGAGCTTTGTTGGATTTGGCTTTGTTTAGTGCTGACAATAGTTCCTCCATTGTTAATACTGCATCTAAGTCTGAATCCGTGATATACATTGGTGCATATTGAAACTCCACGGCGTTTTGTTGAGGGTTAAGGAGAATATTAAAGTGATTTCTTAAATCCCTATAGGATCATATAATCATTACAATTTTTTTTAATATAATATCTAATTGATTACTAATCGTAATCCAAATTTAACACCTACGCTCCAAAAAAACTCAAATTTTAAACAAATATATATTTTTTTTTTATCAACTTTTTTCAGTTTTCATTTTGTTTTATGTCGAACGAATTATGTGAACGAAATATAAGTGCAATGACTATGTGCCTGAGGCAGCTACAAAAGCTCGAAGACGCGCTCATTCTGAAGTTTCTTCACATTAATTCAATCATGAATGTTGCTTGCAGAAGCAAACTTGCTCGCCAATTCTTGCAATTGCCGAAACCTATCCTTAATTTCATTATCTCATCTTCATGGGACAAATTAGCGTCAACTGCCATCGATAATGACATGGCCAAGGTCTTCGGACATATTTTTTGCGTACCTAAGAATGCCGTCTACCTATAATGACTTCTGCAAATCTCTTTTTTTTGCTCGCTCAATGATATACTAAGGTCCTTTGCGCTTGCGGGGCGTTATCTAATTCATACAAGGCAGATTGCCAAAGTCCTTGAGTGTACGATAAATTCAAGTTTACGAACGAAATTTCTAGTGATTGACTTAATATTAATGTGAAAAAATGTACCAAAGACATTTATTTAAGAAGTAGTACTTATTTTGGAAGAATTTGCCGCGCCCCAATCCAATTGAAGCCGATTTCAGTCTCGCCAATTCGTGCGAGATTTCTCTGGGTGAAGCTTTTTTAATGCTCTCATAATGTTAAGTAGTACTTTTGACAAGGTAAGTGAAAATTTTGAACTAGCTAAAGTAAAAGGTACTCGAATTTGAACATACCGAAATACGTATGTGCTTCGTAACACTGGCTGCTGCTCACTTTGAGAGCATTCTCTTAAACCATAAGTACTTAACAGCAATGGCAACAACTAGACCAAAAGTAGCCCTCGTGTTTTTTATTTTTTTGTTGATATTATCCTTCCCTTTTCATTTATCTTTTGGCTGCCTCTTCTTGTTTTCTTCCCATTCATTTGTTTATCGCACTGTCAATTGCTTTCATCGCTTTTGTCAATAAAAACCAGTCGAGAGGCTGATGTTTTTTTTAATTAAGGGAAAACGCATTGCAGAGGGAAAAATAAAAGTTACCAACAGTTGGATAAACAAAAAGTTGGACGAACGGCAGGTGTGGGGAGGGGCTCGAGGGTTAACCCCCATAAGCTACCCTTGGCTTGCACCGCTTGGCTGGTCAGCCAAGTGCAGCGACACTCACATGTCATTGGCATGCCTGGAGACTGTTCCATTCCCGTGCGATGCTTATGCAAATGGGTTTTAAGTCAAGAGCGAAGGTCACTGCGTTGTACTCTGCGGCTGTGTCTGTTAAATTGCATTGCCTTGCCAAATCCTCCCATAAAAACTCATTAACTGCTGTGTTGTTGCCTTTTAAGACGCCACTTGGCTTTTACTTCTTCTACACTTATTTTCAACGGGGCCAGGCTAGTTTCAATTTGCTCTACAGAAAGTGCTGGGGCAAAGCCGCTTAAGCGCAACTCGAGACTTTTCAATAATTCACACCAAAAAAAAAAAAAAAACGAAAGCAAGGATGCGCGAATCAAGGGCCATAATGAGCGAAAGCGCGCCAGGTGCACGAATAAAGATAGAAATAAAAATAAACACTAGACCAAAGCAAAGATATTTTTTTTCTATGTAAATTCACGGCAGCAAAGGCAAGCCGTAACACTTAATGAGTTTTACATCTTAATTCCGTAGAAAACACTTGCAGTTGCTTTTAATGTCTTAGGTTTGGCGTCGATATTGATCCAAGGACCATTTACCAGCGCCCATTTGTGAGAGCAGCAAAAATCCACCAATTTTGCAAAACAGAATACTTAAAAGTTGCAAACTGATGATAATGTCATGCCAGCCCAAAAAATAGGACCAGCCCATATAGATGAAGTCGTGCCACATCAAAATTAAAGCTGTAAGCGCGGCCAGTAACTTGCAGCGATAGCCGAGAGTAAGACCAATGAAAATGAGCAAGGCAAATAAGCTCCAAAGTATCTAAAGAAAAATATGAGAAAATTGTAATATAAAATGCTAAATTCATTTCTTAAACCCACCTCCAATCCTTCATCCAGCCAGCTGATATAAACACTAGCCAGACAAATTCTACCCACCAGTAATATGATATGCAACCTTTTCTGCGGCATTTTTGTCCAATCCTCATCCTTTCTCTGATATATTCTTACCGCATAGAGCAACATAAGGCAACCCATATCAGTGCAATCGCTTAACAAAAAGCGATAAAAATAGGCATAAACCGAGAAGAGTATCCGATGAAGTAATTTCTCCAAGATGAGCATTAAAATGCCCACCGCTACACTGCGTTGGCTGGTGATCAACATGATCCCCAAAAAAATGATCACCGTAGCCAGTGTCGTATAGATATAGCCATAACCATCGGGCATATTCAGCATAACCGCCTTCTCCACACTCTCTATGCGAAAATATAAAATAGCATGAAAGACTTCCTCACAGTAATTTGCAAGTATAAAGTATGGCATCCATTTTAAAATCCAGAATTTGCTTTTGCGGTGCAACGATTTCATTGAACTAATTTTGTTAGTTATCATTTTTGGAAAAGTTGAAAGTAAACCCAATTTCGAAAACGTATACTGAGCAAATGACAGTAAAAAGCTAGACATACTTAGAATTGAAATCGAATTGAAGAAAGAAACCCAGTTGAACTCTTTTCGAAATGAGTATGTGTAAAAATATCTAAGCAGTGTTGAGCTGGTGACGGAAATACTCACGACTAAGCACAGTGTGTTTTCTGCTGCAACTTATGATTCATTTATGCCCGAGAGTACGAGTTTTGAAATAAGAAGGTACATATTATACTCTGTACCAAAAGTACATAGATAATTTTAAGTTAGTACAAAAGTATGTAACAGAGAGAAGGAATCATTTTTAACCCTATAATATGTATATATTTGATCAGCATCAACAACCGAGTCTATATAGCCGTGTCCGTCTGAGCAGCAAGCGGCCGCATGAAAGGTCGATAATCGTCGCTCTCGACCTCTCTAAGGCATTCGATATGGATAACCATACGATCTTGCTCCAAGATCTGCTCAACAGCACCCCTCCCAAACAACACCAAGAGATGGTTGCTAAACTACCTCTCAGGTAGGCAGTCCCACGTGGAGTTCAGAGGAGCATCGTCAGGAAACAGGAAGCTAAAGCAGGGAGACCACAAAATGGAGTCCTCTCACCCCTGCTCTTCAATCTATACATCTCCAACCTACCCTCTCCGCCTCCTGATGTTAAAATGGTGTCGTATGGGGGAAAATCGGGGAAAGACGTTAAAACCCTTGAGAGCAGACTTTTTCTCCAGCAGAAATCTTTCACTTTCTGCCGCCAAATCATCTGCTACGCTCCTTACCACCTGGACTAAGGAGGTCAAACAAATGCTTGACATACGTATCAACGGACAGAGCATTCCCACCCTAAACAACCCCAAGATTCTTAGGGTCACGTTTGACTCTCTCTACGTATTCGCCATACACGAAGAGACCGTGGCCAGAAATGCCAGAAGCAGGAATAGAGTGCTCAAAGCAATAGCCGGGAGCTGTGCCCCAACAGGAGAAACAAGGAGACCTACAAGTCGATCGGCAGATCGCTTATCAGTTATGCTGCCTTTATTTGGTCACCCTCCATCAGCGACACCCAGTGGAGGAATCTGCAAACGATGCAGAATTCCGCCCTCCGTGTGGCCACAGGCTGTCACCTGCACCAGGAAACCGAAATCCTCCCTGTTAGGCAACATAACGAGCTCCTGACGCAGCAGTTCCTCATCAACTGCCAGAATCCAGCACATCCCAATCATGACAGCACTAGAGCAGAAATGTGTGGAAGAGACAGGCCAGTCAGATATGACCTGAGAACGGCATATCCCTCCATCGAGCGCATTCTCGCTCCTGAGCCCATGACTCACACTGAGTGCATCGAAGCAAGGAACTTGGCCCACACCAACATGGTCGAAAGCACCATCATGGCCTTGCACAACAACGTGGTACTTGGTGGCATACCACCGCCTATTGATCCGAGTGAGATAAAATTGCCCAGATCAACCAGAGCCACGCTTGCACAACTACGCTCGGGGAAGAGCAATCAACTCAACAGCTATCTTGCCCGCGTTAATCCCGAGGTTGCTGACACATGCCCAAAATGTGGCCAAGGGTCGCATGACACCAAGCACCTTTTCAACTGTGCTCAAAACCGCACCACACTCTGGACCAATCCCATCGAGGCAGACACCTTTCTTGATTTGGAAATGGGTACAATTTAAACATCTACTTTAATTTCATTCTCTCTCTCTTCTTTCTTTTCATACTAACGTACATACTTGTCGAACCAGCCGTTACAACAACAACAACAAAAAGACTTTCTTGTTTTTCTCAGATTAAGGGCCAAAAAATCCGAGATAACCGAACTTAAAACAATCCCAAACGATGTCAAAAGGCGCTCAATTCCGGATTTTCTCAAACCAAGTACGAGAGGACTGACTTGAGTACGGATTTTTCAATCCCGAAATTCTTGTCTTGATCCCGATATTAGCTCGGTAGAGATCTTGACTTTCAACATGTTTGAACATAACTTTAAGTCCCTGTCACTACACCACAGAGGAGGTTAGTTGACCGAACGGCTGTTTCGTTGGTATCTGTACCAAATCATCTGCGGTCTTCACCTGGTACCACAATCAAAAAATAACTCCCTCCTCACGACTGTAATGCCATAATCGCTTGGGAACTCCAATGCAACAATCCACAGCAAATACTTTAGCTTGATATACACATCGGATCGATTTTATCTTGTTATTCGAGCTCGTTTTGATCCCCTCAGCCGTATTCAATCAATAAGGTCTGACCTTCACTTAAGCTCAATTTTCGTACTTAATTTGATCTCGAAATCGGCTTGTGGCTAGAATACCCGAGATTAAATTGAAATAAAAAGTGATCCATTTACAAGTTTTTTTCCTCTGAGAGCTCCTCTCTGATTCGATCATAATAGATGATCTATATGAAGCATCCATTTATAAAATATTTCTGTAGCCCATGAACCCCACTCTGAACTTTCTTTAATTTCAATTAAGTCTTTCGCAATGATTGGCTGATAAAAGTTCTCATTCCCGAAAAAAACTGATGAAGTCCGTTTAGCAGAAACTGAGCCAATATTTTAGGCAGTGCAAAAAACCTTCTGCATATAGAGGACTGCATATCTGCGGTAAATATGTGGAGAGGTGACAATCCCGTTTCCAGATATATGGAGTGTTTTTGGGCAGACGGAATAGATTTTTCAGGAAGTATCCAGGCAGGTTTTCAACCTCAATAATAAACATCGGATTTTACATATTTGCATATTTTGAACCGCATGTCCGATTTAAGTTCTGATTGCACACATCTTATTTTTATTGAAAAACGATCTAAGTGAGCTAAAAACCATTTTGCATAAATTGCATATTTGCATAAAAAAATATGCAAAATATGCAAAATATGTAAAATATGTAAAAAACCTATTTTTTTATGAAATGACATATTTCAGATACATTATTATCCTAATAGGCCAGGGTTAATGTGTTCTTTTTGTGATTCTGTGCTCACCATTTTCTGATTTTGTTGCAAATCCGTTTCACTTTGTAAATCAACTTCATCAATTCAACTTTTAATTAATTAAAATGCCGAAAATAAGCGATAAAAAAACACGTTTGATGCCAAAATGGCTAAAAGAATTGGAATCAAACTGTTTTAAAATATAGGAAGACAACGTTGTCTGTCTTACTTGCAATAAAAAACGAATGAGTACAATATATCAATAAAATAATAATATTCATATTTTAATTTGTTAAATCAGACTGCTTGCGATCAAAAGTCGCAATTGGAGCACCACTTAGCAACTGCACGCCATAAACAATTGGCTGTAAGATGGCAGATGCCAGTTGAAGTGAAGGACGATGAAAATGGTGAATTCAACATTGAACTCTGCGAAGCCTTGATTGCAGCCAACATACCTTTCAATGCTTTAAATAATGAGACATTTGATGGCTTTCTTAAAAAATACATTAAGAAACGAATACCAGAAGAAAGTACATTACGGAAATCCTATCTGGACAAGTGCTATAAAAAAAAAATGGATAGTTTTCGTCAGGCTTTGGGTGACGACAAATTATGGCTCTCGGTCGACAAATCGGGCAGATTTGTGGCCAATTTAATTGTTGGGAACTTAACTGAAAATGGTCGTTCAAAAACCTTTTTAGTTTCAACTAAAGCATTGGATAAGGTCAATTATCAACCAATATCACGTTTTGTAAACAGTTCTATCATAGAACTTTGGCCAAGAGGATATGAAACCAAACCTCTACTGTTAATTACGGATGCGGCAGCATATATGCTGAAGGCTGGACAAAACTGTTACATGTGACTTGCTTGGTGGAATAAATCATTTGGCCGAAATCATACGAAATTCAAAAAATTATACAGAAAACAACGATCTTTAATAAAATTTGAAGTATTATTTCCCTCTTTGGGGCCTTATTTCCTAAAGAAAATTGGGGTCTTATTTCAAAATGAAAAAAATTAGTTTTCTTTTTGATCTCCAGCCGGCAAACATCACATTCTTATTATAAAAAATGTCGCTAATCAAAAACTTTAGATTAGAAATATTGTACACTCGCTTTGGAATTTTATTCGACTCTGCTTAACTGAAAACACTATAGATCTGGTAATCCAAACATTTATTGAGAGGTTGTGTCAATATATGTGGAAAATTGCCATTGAATTAGCTTTCAAATCCAAAATTAAATTGAAAATTTAAAACAGAATTTTAAGACGCACCAAAGAAATATTAAAACTATTACCAAAACGCTTAAAACAATATAACATAGATTAAACTTTGATCCTAAATGATAGGATTTTGATCATGATCAGCTGCATAGGCACGATTTTGTGTAGCCAAATATAGGGCTCGCCGCTTCAGTATGCCCTTATGGCGCTTCAGACGTTTTACCACACTTCGGTTACGTTCACAAGTGCCTCGTAGAGACTTGCAGCCTAGGCAGTCCTTAGGATTCTTGCTTGTGCCATTGCGTTTGCGATTACGAGGCATAAACTCTTTTCGACGCAGCGGCGCTGGCTGACCATGTTGCATTCTATCGTGATGACGCTGCATAACCGAACGTTTAGGCGGGGCACGATTTGGTGACTCAATGTCCAAACCATGATGGAATAACATAAGGTGGTCCCGTCGGCAACAGACATCCACTTATTGTATGCTTGCAATAAGTGCGAGTGAAAGGAACATAGTATACTGAGTGTCGTATTGAGTGTGAGTGAGGCGGCAAAGTGATTGTTGATTAACCCTTAGCATGTCCGTAGGGTTTGAATATGCCATTTATAATAAGAAGACGAGACATATTATTAAAGTTTAATTTTAAATAATTTTGAATTACCAATTAAACGCTGCTTTTGGTTCTTAATACAATTTTTTTTGTTTAAGTACTTAGCTTTAAAATATATTCTTATTTTAAAATAGAAAGAAATTACAAATTTATCCAGCTCTACATTTTGCAATATTTCATATTATTATGTGCACGCTTAAGGGTTAATAAAAAACAAAAAAAAAATCGTCCGCACACAACCTTTCTCGTCAACAAGCAAGCGTGCACTGAAATAAGTGTATACTTCGTAAAACTTCGGCTGCCGACGGGACCACCTTATGTTATTCCATCATGGTCCAAACCAAGATCATCAATTTTGCCCCAACTGAAGACAACTGATAAAGAAATAAAGTGTAGCGACAGTAAGAAAGAAGAATAGGAATATAAATTTAAAAAATAAAAAAATAATTTTTTTCTTTTTACCTTTTCTTGCGATTCAAAGATGTTTTCTCTATCAGAACGAATTTTGTACTGAGCTCAACTAGAATCAAACATCTATAACTGCCTTTGATGTAGATTCTTAGCCTACTTTTCAAATTTGATTTTCTTTTACTTTGCTTACAATTTTATTTCGTTTAATATAAATAATGGCACACCTCAATCTTTAAATATATATATTAAACTTTTCATTTGCAATATTTTTTTAAAATTTTTATAAAACAAAAATTGTTTGCTGTGTGTGTGTGTGTGTGCTTTAAATTAAAGGTTTCTTGACAAATGCACAAAGTGCACTTAATATAAGGTTGTCAAAAAAGTCTTGCGGTATTTTTATTGAATTTTAAATTGTTCATAAAATTGGTTATAATAATGCGATTTAAGTCAAATATGCGCGGTTTTGTCGATGACGAGTTCCCAACGAGATGCCAACTTCATAACGCCCCTCTTATAGAAGCTCGCTTCTCTATTGGCAAAAAACTCGGAGAGCCAATTTTCACAGGACTCTCTTGTGGCCAACTTCCGACTACCAAGCTCGTTCGCCATGTACAGAAATAGGTGGTAATCACTTGGTGCGAGATCCGGACTATACGGTGGATGCAAAAGAACCTCCCATCCGAGCTCCCGGAGCTTCTCGCGTCACCAAAGATGTGTGTGGCCTGGCGCTGTCCTGATGGAAGACAATTCGGCCTCTGTTGATCAAAGATGGCCTCTTCTGCATGGGTGCTGCATTCAAGCGGTCCAGTTGTTGGCAGTACAGGTCCGAATTGAGCGTTTGGCCATAGGGGAGCAGCTCATAGTGGATGATTCCCTGCCAATCCCACCAAACACACAGAAGAAACCTTCCTGGCCGTCAATCCATGGCTTGGCCACCGTCTGGGCAGCTTCACCGCTTTTCGACCACGACCGTTTGCGCTTCACGTTGTCGTAAGTGACCCACTTTTCATCGCCAGTCACCATCCGCTTCAAAAACGGGTCGATTTTGTTGCGATTCAGAAGCGATTCGCATGCATCCATACGGGCAAAAATGTTTCTTTGCGTCAAGTCGTGTGGCACCCATACATCGAGCTTCTTTTTGAATCCAAGCTTCTTCAAATGGTTTATAACGGTTTGATGACTCATGCCCAGCTCTTGGCCGATGCTACGGCTGCTACTATGCTGGTCTCTTTCGATCAATTCAGCGATTTTATCGCAATTTTCGACGACAGGCCTTCCGGACCGTGGCGCATCTTCGATCACCTCTGCACCAGAACGAAAACGTTGAAACCATCGTTGTGCGGTGGAAATGGAAACTGTATCGGGTCCATAAACTGCACAAATTTTATTGGCAGCATGAGATGCATTTTTGCCTTTATCGTAGAAGTACTGTAAAATATGCCGTATTTTCTCTTTATTTTGCTCCATGTTTGCGACGCTATAACTCACGAACGACTAAAAACAAACAACAATAAATCAAACACGTGTTAGCGCTTGAAAAGAGCTTTCCTAAAAGCTCTAGCGTGAACCGATGCGACGAATACAACTAGAACTACGCGCTTGCAAAGACAAGCTTGCGGAAATACCGCAAGACTTTTTTATACATACCTCAGTAAAATTGATATTTGTGCAAAATTTGTTTTGCTTATTACAGTTGTTCTAATAACCGCATAAATGTTTCGATTATACATGTTTTATCTCTTATGCTTTGTAATGTTTTTCCATGCATAAGTTTCTTATCTGCTTTTAATCTATAGTCCCGTTAGAATTTTAAAAGAGACAAAGTCATGACTTTATTTTTTTTATTTGTGCAAAATTCTTCATTTCCATTTTTGGTGTGACACATTAATTATCTCGCTGCCAAAAATTATTGAGTGCATTTAAATATTGTTAAATAATTGACTATAAATAGTATTGATACAAGTTTTTGAGTTTTTTTTTTTTATAAATTTGGACTATTTTTGGTTAGAAATGCCTCTCGCAGCCGAATTAAATGAAAAAGAAAAAACGCAAATTGAAACTTTGGCTGAATGTGGCATTTAAATACCAGAAATTGCCAAAAGATTAAGTCGACATCGAAATACTATCGCGAATTATTTGAAGAATCCTCAGAAATATGCCCGAAACAACAGAAGAGGGGCATTACCAAAAGTTGATGCACGCACTAAACGGCACATAAAGGCGCTAGCAACGGATAAAAACATGAGTTGCGCTCAAATAAAGGCTGATTTGAAGTTGCCAATAAGTAGGCAATGGGTGCAACAGATTTGTCGAAAGGAGTTGCATCTCAAATATGACTCAAAGGTACGGACACCAAAACTGTTACCCCAGCATAAGAAGGCCCGGCTTGCTTTCTATGAAAAATATAAGTTTTGGGACAACGAGTTCATGAAGGTGATTTTCAGTGATGAAAAGAAGAAGAAGTCAGATGGAAATCAAAAGTACTGGCGGGACTCAAGTCATCCCAGGAAGACGAGCTATAGGCGGAACCATGGTGGTGGCTCTCTGATGGTATGGGCGGCATTTAGCTCTGCTGGAAAGTCTCCCATTTGCTTTGTGCCGGGACGGATCAATGCGGAAATGTATAAGGATCTCCTTGAAGGAGAACTTATACCATTTGCGGAGGAGTTCCATGGCGACGACTGGACATTTCAACAGGATAACGCTCCTATACACGTTGCAAGGCATACGATGTCGATTTTCTGTTCCAATGGTATTCCTTTATTACAATGGCCAGCAATAAGTCCGGACTTACATCCAATTGAGGACCTTTGGAGCATCCTTTCAGCAAAGGTTTATGAGGGTGGAAGGCAATTTGAGTCTTTGAAGGAACTAAAAGCGGCCATAGTAGAGAAACGGGCAACTATTGACGTAAACACTGTACATAACTTGGTAAATTCGATGCCCCGCCGCTTGCAATTGGTTGCACAACAAAGAGGCGACTCTATTTCATATTAATAAATTCATTTATGTTCATTTAAATACTTTACAATAAAATATTTGAAAAACATGGTGTGCATTAAATCTTAATATCATCTACCTATTTAAAAAAAATATTAATAAAAAATCAGTCAAGTAAAATTTTCGAAAAATATTTAAAAAGACATGATGCACAAATATCAATTTTACTGAGGTACTTCGAACTTATGCCTTTTAGACAGTCCCCTACCAAATATCAAAAATCTGGCTTTTCAATATTTCATGAATCGAAAAATTCTATTTTGACTGGACAACGTTGGCAATTTATATATTAGTAAGTGTTCATTCCAAAAGATACAATTCGGGCGCTTACACGCACTCAGCTTAATTTCAATTACCTGGAATCTAATGGCGCATATTTCGAATGCAACAAAAGCGAAAGCTGTGGCATAAGAGTTGGCTCTATCGAAAAAAACTGAACCACTTTACCAGCAAAAGAGTAGTTGGACACCGCTTAGCGTTGGGTCGCTTAGCCCCTGTGGTCAAACACAAGTCGCCTTTAGCAGCTCAGAAGCATTATTGGCTATGTTCTTATAAGTCGCTTAGACTTCGCTCCAAGATTGGTCAGAGTTGTCCAGAAGATACTTAAAAGTATTTTAAGAATCATTCTGCATAGATTAGTTAGCCTCTCAGAAGTCGGTTAGCATTTTAATACACAAAAACGATTATAGCTGTCCTCAAATGTGACTTAAGAATCGGCTAAGAGTCAATGAGTTTCGGAGAACTCTCTCAGAACTCGCACTGAAGAATCTTACATGGTTTGCAGGGTGACAGCATACGCAGATGACCTGGTTTTAATGGTAACGGGTAAGTTCTTATACACAATCAGTGAACTATTGGAATCTGCTCTTGCTAAAACCCTTCGGTGGGCAAAACAGAACGGTCTAGGGGTCAACCCATAGAAGAACCAACCGGTGCTGTTCACGAGGAAATATGAGAACACTGAGTTCACAGCTCCATCCCTTGGGGCAGAACGCAGCTCAACATTGTCAAGGAGGCCAAGTATCTAGGTGTCATTCTGGACTCGAAACTCTCCTGGAAGAGAAACTCCGAGAAAAGAATGAGGAAGGCATTGGTCGCACATTATGCCTGCAATAAGACTTTCGGTAGGAGATGGGGAAAGGTATATAGTGTAGAGATAGAGGGGTATAATACGGTCGACGGTTCTTTTCCAGAACTTCTTGAAATGAAGCTAAATTCGTTCGTGAGGAGAATTATGGGAGCGGAGTGGGAGAGAATAGCGTTGAACACGCTTTCACAGTTTCGTTTTTCATGGGAGAGGTGTGTGTGTTTGCAGAAACTACTGAGAGAAGAGAGAGTAATCGGTTATTGAGAGCAGAACACTATCGTTCTCAGATGTGAGCGGCCAGCCGTTTAATCTTTTATTGTTGAACATTTCGAGTGTAAAAAAGTAATCGATTAAAGCATTGTTTATACAATATCCTCTTGTCTTCACGGTGTCACCGTTAGCGTGGAACTATCGATAGCTAAAAAAATACCTTACAATTGTTCAAAGACTTCCGGATAATTGATTTTAAGTCTACGAAAATGTGCAAAACAATGAAGGCTTCCTTCACACAAAACATCAATTTAAAAAGTTCAAAATTAAGCTCAAACTAATAATAGCAGATTCACTCTTAGCCCTCTACCTTGCAGCTCATTTGTTAATATCAGTCTATATAAATACCAAAAAACAAAAAATTTTATAAATATTAAAAATATCAAATCCCAGCAAACACTTTCCCCTTTGCCAAATACATTTCAGTATAAACACAAACTTTGATTGTTTAACATTTCAGTATAAACTCAGACTTTCATAGTGTAACACATTAGTGTATTTGTATCGGTTTTTTAGTAACAATTTTCCACCCATAAAATACTTACATTTCAAATATCAAACGCTAAATATGCCGAACTATAATGGCGCCATCGTAGTGCACGCCCTGCAGGTGTTGAAGACACCGAGCACATTACGTGAAATCGTGCTAACTATAGCCAAAAACACAAATCTAAGCCAGGCCGACCTCAAGGAGCCGGTCAAACAGGCGCTGGAAGTGGGAAACCTTATGGGCTATGTGCAGAAATTCAATGGTAAGTAACCAGACGAATAGGTTGACATTAACTAAAATGCCTGTGAATAGATCGGTATTTGCTTATGCCCATCACATTTGCAAAAATGATGGATGAGGTGCAAAACATGGAGAGAGAGGAAGAGGAGAAGGCAGATCCGAAACCACTCAAGAAGCCCGAGCCAAAGGCGGAAAAGAAAACGTTCAAGAAACCAGCTGCTAAGCTAGAGAAGAATCGCGTAAATGTGGCTGCCAAGATGAAGAAAACTGAGCAAAATTAGATGCTGCTTTTATTATTATTCAGAACTAGTTCAACGCACCAATCCACCATGTTACATGTTACACCTTTCCTATACAGAAGCAAAAGATGTTGCCATTTGGCCATCCTAGCTCAATGCTCAATGCTAGCTCAAATTTTACCGTTTATTTTCAAATGTTTAGAGTTTATTGTCATGTAATCTTTTTTTGGACCTGGTTTTTAAATCAAAAAAATTCAACAAAAATGTTGCAGTAAGAGTTAAAGAGGACCATTTAGATTTCCTCAAAATAAATGATGTTTACAATGTCAAACGTAGAAAAGTAGCTGATTTTATTTGGAAACAAAATTGTGTTATGGGAGGTGTCTGTGCAAGCAACATAAGAAGAAGAACAACGAGATGCACTCCACAGGGCGGGGGAAAGTCATTTCCCCACTTCTTTGGAACTTGGTTCTCAACAAACTTCTTCTTCCCATGGAGTACAGCGTACGATGACCTGGTTTTATTGGTAACGGGTAAGTTCTTATCCACAATCAGTGAACTATTGAAATCTGCTCTTGCTAAAACACTTTGTCGCGCAATACAAGAAAGTAGGAAATACAAGATCCCTGAGTTCACAGCTCCATCCCTTGGGGGGAACGCAGCTCAACATTGTCAAGGAGGCCAAGTATCTAGGTCTCATTCTGGACTCGAAACTCTCCTGGAAGAGAAACTCCGATGAGGAAGTCATTGGGCACATATTACGCCTGCAAAAAGACTTTCGGTAGGAGATGGGGACTGCAACCGTATATCATTCACTGGTTATACACAGCAGTTTTCAGACCTATGCTTACATATAGAGCGCTGGTCTGGTGGCAGGCGGCTAAAACCAAATCCCATCTAAAGAACCTTCAAAAGGTTCAAGGAACGACTCCTCCAGGCGGCCCTGAATGTAGTTCTGAACCTGAAACCTGTAGACACATTCCTGAAGTATACAGCAGCGAGAAGAGCAGCCAGACTCTGGGAACTGAAACTTCTCAAAGCATCTATTACACGGCCACAGCAGCATCCTGCTTGAAGTAGGAATAACTGCAGAGGCAAAGGCAAGTGACTACTGTTTACCAGTTCAGAAGTCGAACAACAATTTTGAACCTGGTTACTGAAGAGAGAGAGCAATGGGACTGCCACATCAGGGAAAACAAGCTTACCATCTATACAAATGGTTCGAAGACGGTGGAGGGCTGAGGAGCGCTCATCTTCTCCGAAGAACTAACGACACAGCTCTCACTCCGTTTACCAAACTGTTGCAGCATTTCTCAGGCAAAGGTCTATGCAATCTGGCAAAAACAAGCTACCAAATTAATCTACGCCTTGGACGAAACTCCAAGTAACATTTCAATTCTGGTTGACAGTCAGACTGCCATTGCACAGTGGTTTTTTTTTTGCCTTTTTTTGGCATAAACTCTATTAGTTGAGATATTGACCCCATATTTGGTTTATAATCATATTTTGGGCCGCAAAGAAGACTTAAGATAAACTTTATAAATTGTTGAATTGGTTTGGCTCTGCTACTTAACGCACATGTGAAATTAATTATTGTCAAATACAAAATATTCTTCTTCTAAATCAATATCATCTAGTCCAAGTTCATACTGTGAGTGATCTTCTTCATCTGACGAGTCCTGTTGGGGATCGCTATCTTCATTTTTATCAATAATTTTTATATTTGGTGATTGCAACAGAGCCATAAACTTCTTCTGGTATGCTTTTTCTTTTCTTATTTTGCCGTTCTTTGAGACAGAGACTAGACAAGAGGGGATCAGAACTATCCATGGCTCTGTTAAAAACGTCTGTAATGTTGTCTAATCGACTGCATTTTCTGGCATGGACCCTTCTATCGTTTTTGTACAGCTTATTTCGGGATTCGGATGCACTTTCCCCCAGGCAGAAAACAGGACCGATAGCAGCATCTATTATTTCGTGTCCTTGTACCAGAACTTCTCATGTGCTCTTTAAAATAATCGACGAAGACTTTTACGTTTTGAGATTTCATCATAGTATGAGCTTTATCTAAATTCTTTTTTCTGATCTTTTTCTTTCAGAGCCATTGTTGCTTCTCCAAATGTCAACTAGGGTTGCATGGCCAAACACGAACTCAGCTGCAATAATGCCGGTTTTATCGAAAAGTCGCACGTTGTAGCAAGACGTGTTAGTTACCCATTAATCTGCACACTTTCGTTAATAACTTTGCATTTAAAACTCTGTGCAGCGTTGTGCCATGCACAACTAATATTCCACGAAACACAGCTACACTTGTAAGGGTCAACCTTAAATTACACATTAACAACACACGGCACAATTGGACAAAAGCACACAACAATGACAAACAAGTTATCAAATCATAATTTATGATACCTGAACTAACGTTTTCCATTTTACAGTCTTTATTTTGCTTCTAACTTTTTAAGCAGACGCACTAAAAATTTTAAAATATTTGCAGCCAGTTTCACAGAAATTACCTGGCACAAAAACATCTGACTTCAACAGCCTGTCAACCAAACAGTGTTGCCACTAAGTTTGTATATGTTTGTTTTTAAAGCTAATATGAGTATGGAAATATTAAAAAATAAGTTAATATTTGAAATCCGAAAAAAAAAATTTGTTGGGGCTTATGCCAAAAAAAAGGCGAGAAAAAACCACTGTGCATTGCAGCTCTGTCATCAAGCACCACAAAAAGCCACCTAGTCCGCAGCACGGTGATAGCCTTTGAACCAAATTCAACAACGCTCCATCACTCTCGTCTGGGTACCTGGCCAAGCCGACATACCAGGCAACAAGGTTCAGCTCACAAGCGGTAACGCACATACAAAGACCTCTGCAGGACATCATGACAGAAGTGACATAGGAAATCCAGAACTAGGGCGGAGCTACATGGGGACCTCGCACCTGGCTGTCACATCTTCCGATCACTCTGGCCCAGATACTCACCTAAAAGAACTTACCAACTCCTACACCTTAGCAAGAACATTATTAAAACTATAAACACCATAGGTCACATGGGCATAGCGACATAATTCCGACGACATAATTTCGCCCAGTACATTTGGAATCGAAATTATGTCGTTTTGAAACGACATTATTCCGACAAAACAAAACGACATTATTTCGCTCGAAATTATGTGGTTTTAAAACGACATTATTCCGACACAACAAAACGACATTATTTCGCTCGAAATTATTTCGTTTCAAAACGACATTGTTCCGACAGACAAAAGCGACATTATTTCGCTCGAAATTATGTCGTCTTAAGACGACATTATTCCTACACAAGCAAAACGACATTATTTCGCTCGAAGTTATGTCGTTTTGGAACGACATTATTCCGACTAAAAACTCTTATTGGAACGTCCAAACTATGTCGTTCTAAAACGACATAATTTCGATCGACCAATTACAAAATTTAAAGACGCTGTCATATAAATCAAAATAAATTTTATATTTAAAGAAAAGGTTTTTGTCTCGCACTGTTGCACTGCATGATCGCTTTAATAAACAAAATTTATTTACCTGTGTCGATAACGATGACGATGTTGAGGAATTAACAAATTTGGAGGATATGACTGATATGCTTAACAGCATCATCCCTGACCTCGACTCATTCATATTAAAACGCACTGACTGAGTTTTCATTTGTTCATGCAAACCCATGCAAAATTTGTTTCGTGAACCCAATATCTGTCCTTTTGAGGCCTTGCTATCACATTAATGTGTGCGAATCGAGTTGGGATAGAGTAGTTGCGAAAAATCTTTTAAAAAACGAAAGTTACAGGCGTATTGCTGAATTCGATGGCGAATTTCATGAAGCCATAAAAAATGTTTATATTTATACATAATAAACATTACAATTGGTTACAAGCTTTTGAAATAGATAAAATAGCAAACTTTCCATATGAATTTTTGGTCGTTGAACTCAAATCAATTGTCTGTTTTTTCCCACCACGTCTGGTTTACAGAGGTATTTGCATAAACGTGTGTATTTATAGGTGCTGTTTCCCTTTTCCAACCAAATTTGTTTTAATGTAAGCTGCATTGAATGATCTTACAGAAAAACCAAACACGTTTTGATTTTGTTCATAAGCTACAATTTTAATGGATTCTAAAATGGAAAATATGGTTATTTTATGATAAAATAATTTTTTTTTTCCATGTTTCAAAAATTCTAAAAAATGGTCTGATGACAGAAAAATATCTTAGGAATGATATAATAGCTCTTTTTAAAGTTATAGCCCAAAAACTATAAAAATTTTCCTTTTTTTGCATGATTCGGAATTTTCTTGTAGTTTGATAATAACATATGGCTATTTAAAAATTATTTGAAATTAATTTTTGTTAATTTAATGACATTTTGGAAGTTAATATTATTTTAAAAATTTAAAAAAGAGTCGTAAATTTATATAATATTTGGTGCATAGCTTTAAAAAGAGCTATTATATCAAAATACTGAAGATGTGGTAATAATTATTTAAAATAAATGGACAATTGATTTGAATTCAGCGACCAATTCTACATATGGAAAGTTGTCTATCTTCTCTATTGCCAAAGCTGGCCTTTTTTTGTAAACCTGTGTCATCATTACAGCTTAAAAAATTTCTAACATGTTAAGAAACTACATACTAGATTTATGTACTATTATTTTCAGACAATAATAAACTTCATGTACGAAATGTTGGAAGATAATCTTACTGTGTTAGGAGTCGGAAAAGAAAAATTTTTGTTTGGCATAATTTGATTTTATTGGCAAAACGTAGCGTCGAAATTATGTCGTTTTAGAACGACATAATTTCGACGTTCAAACTAAAATATTTCGCTCGAAATTGTGTCGTTTTTTTCTGTCGAAATTATGTCGTCGGAATTATGTCGTCACCCCGTCACAGGGACATCAATATTGTGGGAATGAGAAAGAGATAGAAAGCATCCAATGCCTTCTTTGCAAATGCCCTGCACTTCTTATAAAGCGTACCCAGCATCTGAGAAAACCATTCTTTGAAGACCTGGGCAGTCTGGCTGATCTGTACTTGAAGATCAGGCTCTTTTTGTCGACTCAACAGGATGGTTTAAATCAACGGTGGGCATGAAGTTCGAGTTCGGAAGCAGCCCAACAACAACAACAGAAAAACAACCCTCATCAGCGAATCTCGATCGCCCAAAATGAAGCCAAAATGTTTTGTAGGCGACGAGCTCAGATTCGCATTAACTTTGTTGTTGTTCACAATTTGAAGCGAGTTAATTCCAACGCAGTTTATTATGAGACTGACTGGCGCCAATTCTTGGAGCAATGGGAGCAAGGGGTTGCCCACCGCTGCTTTAAATATACATATATTAACGACAAGGTATTACATGCGTAGTACCTGACCGTCAGAACCCAACCAACCCCACCTATCAAACCATTTCCCTTCCCCCCAATTAGGCATCACAATGGGCCATAAGGCCTCTGGGTGAACTCGGCCTTAGCCGTGCGGCATTTTAACCTAACCTAACTTACATATCGCTCAGGCACTTTTCTTAAAAGGCTTCTCGTAGGGCACTTGATTATGGCTTTCCAGTGCTTGGGAGTCACTGAACAGCTCAGGCATTACTTAACGTCGCTCAAAGTCTCTTGAAGGTTAATCAGTCGCTTAGGCATTGGCTCAACACCATCACTGGATAGACTAAAAAATCTTCATGGAAGTCGCCCAACTGTTAGAAAATGGCTAAGCGACACTTCTCACTTAGGTAGTTGCTACACGATTACTTCGTAGCAGGGCTTAATCCCGAAACGAATTTCGGTTCCGGTACCGGTACGTACAGAAATGGATGTTTCGGTTAAAGGTTCTATTTCGGTTTTCAACTAATTTCGGTTTTCGGTTTCGATACGGTACCCGGATTTTTATTTTGGTATACCGGTACGTACCGGTATAAGTAGTACTTATTTTTAATATTGGAAAAATAAAATTCTGAGATAAAGCTAATCCATTTTACACCTGTGTAATAAAACGAGTCAAAATTCAATTCAATTCTGGTTGAGTCCATACAACATCTTAGCATGAAGCATCTTAGCAGATTCATTATAAATTTTACGCTAGAGAATAGCCGTTCCACGCTAACTTGCGTAGCTGGAACAGAAAGCAAGACTTTTGATATCACATACAATTGTGGGAACTTCATGGATGATTTTCACCACCAGTTAAGAATGTTTTCATGGTTTCGAACACATTTAAGTATGGAAAAAGTCTGGAAATGGAATCCAGTAGCTTATTTGTTGCCACAAATGATGCATTTGTATTACCAAGTTTCTTTTCCTGCAATATCATATGTGCCTCAACTTCGTCGACGCCTTTAGTTCAACTAGTATTAGAACTGCCTTCATCATTAAGCAGTGATTGATCAGCAACCGACGAAATTTGTGCATAATTATTTATTAAAAGATTGATTCAAGTACATTTTTTTTGCTCAGTATTTAGCGTTACGTTATAGGTAGGTAGGTAGTTCCGGCTGGCCCTTTGTAGGGACCACACATAGACCTTACGGTCCTTAGTGAGACCGTGTGGCGTTACGTTATAACTAGGTTCCAAAAATATGCCACATAAAATAGCATTGTTTTCAAAAAGTGAGTTTCTTTGAACAAACGTTTTCGCTAAGAGGACGAATTTTTCCATTTTTCCAATTTGCATTTGCAAAAAATTGTATCGGTTCCGGTTCCGGTACGTGATTTGAAACGGTTTATTTCGGTTAACGGTACCGGTTCCGGTATTAAGCCCTGCTTAGTAGGGACTCTCACAATGTTTTGTCAGCTCCTTAAAATGAATTCTTCAATGCACATTATTTTTCATACTCTCTTCCACTTTGGTTATCCAAAAATTTAATCAGCTTTGTGTTATAATTGCATTGCGAGGCACTTAGTAATGAGCAAACATGCGTTTCTAGGCCTCAGGGAGTATTTAGAAATGCTTACGTTAGTTTGAGGCCACTACAGCCATTATACCCCCTTTCGCTGTCTTAACTAATTATGTCTAATTGCTGTGATTATTGCCTGGCGGCCTTAATACAACTGACACATTAACTAATTAGCAAATATCTCATGCTTTAAGCCCCGTACTCAGAATGACAGAAAATTCCTTTCGTCACACTTTGGCTTTGCCTTAATGCTCATGTGCTGTTAGAAAGTGTTTCTATTTTTTGTGAAATACTGTGACGAAAGGAATTTTCTGTTGTTCTGAGTACAAGCCATTAAGTAGGCCTCTGTAATGACATTTCAAATTATATTTCAAGTAAAAAAACCAATAAAATTTTTCTGTATTTATTGATGCCCCGAGTGGCCATAGTATCGGGTTCATCGCATCCATTCTTTGCCGATTCGGTGGCTGAGCATTTGGGCTTTCCATTGCATGATGTGGTGCGGGGGAAATTTGCGAATGGCGAGACACGCTTCGAGCTGCTGGAATCGGTGCGTGGAGCAGATGTCTATGTAGTGCAAACCAGCTGTGAGCCGATCAATGATATGCTGATGGAACTGCTGATAATGGTGCAGTCATGTCGCTATGCATCGGCCAATAAAATAACGGCCGTAATGCCCTTCTTTCCGTATGCCCGTCAGGATAAAATGCAAAGCTGGCAACAGCCGATTACGGCCAAATTGGTGGCCAATATGTTATCGGTGGCAGGGGTAAATCATGTTTTGACAATGGATCTGCATGCGGCTCAACTGCAGGGCTTCTTCGATATACCCTGTGATAATCTATACTCTGATATCATTATAATCCCCTGGATTCAACGTTATATACCCGGATATGAGGATGCTGTAATTGTGGCACCCGATAACGGGGCTGTCAAGATGGGCACCTTAATAAGCGAGAAATTGGGCATACAATTTGCATTGTTTCACAAGCAGCGGCGTTATGTCAATGTGGTCCACGATATGGTCTTGGTGGGTGATGTGCGAGGTCGTGTGGCTATTGTGGTCGATGATATAGCCGATACCAGCAGCACCTTGTGCTTTGCTGTCGATCGTCTGTTCAAGGCAGGAGCCTTGAAAGCCTATGCCATTGTCACACATGGCGTATTCTCTGGTGATTCAATTGAGAGACTTACAAATTCTTTATATGATTTGGTAGTCTGCACAAATACCATACCCCAAACAGCGGAGCTGGCTAAACATCCCAAATTTCGTATAATCGATGTGTCCTTTGTCTTTGCCAAATCCATTTTCAATATGGACGACAATCGAAGTGTGCATCAACTTTTTAGATCTGAGTCAGAATTTCATTCGTTGGAACGATTTTTAGAGCAAAACCAAGGGTTACAGATGGAGAAACCGAAAAGAGCAAGTGCAAGTAATTTAAAAGAAACTCAAACATCTTTTAGAAGCCAATTCGTCCAATCGGCCTTGGAGGATCAGGAGCCAAAACCACGACTTAGCTTAAGGTAGACATAATAAAGCAGGAAATAAAGATAACTCTTATGTTGTTTTTGGAATTATTTGAAAATGTATAAATGTATCGATTTTTTTAGGTGTTAAGGTATGGTAGTCGAATGATGGTTACACTGTATACATATAGATCAGTTTTGTCGAAACTCACACAATCAAGCATTGCGCTTGAGTGCGTTGCAGCGAAACACGAACAACGCTCAACATGAGGAACAAGCAAACGAACGAATGCTTCGTGAGAGAACAAAAAGTCGAACACGTGCATCGTAAGAGAGCAACCCGCCGAGCGTGCTATTTATAGAACACATGTATTTACTCTCTCTAAACGTGTGTCGGCTGCGACGCCGGCTGAATTATGAGTTCCTATCTCATGGGAGAGCCTTTTGCCATTTTGGATACCACTGATATAGATAGATGGATAATATAATTTATTCACATATTGATACGAACAAAGTTTGGATTTTGGTTCTAAAACCGTCAGTCGACAGTGTGCCCACTCAAAGTGCTGCCTCGTACTACTACACCTGGCTGTCCGGCTCGTCGCCGAATACCACATCATTCATCCTCATCAACACAGTTGACTGGACTCACTTTACAATTACAAGCTAATGTTAATCCCACTAATCCCACCCGACAATCGTTACCGAGAACGGATCCGTTTTCGATATATTTTCCAAGTTTTCTCTACCAAAACTATCAAGAATGTGCTCCGTTGTCGGTCTGAAAAAGTATTACCTGCCGCTTAGTTTGTGGCAGCAAAACGTAAGTTCTCCATAGACGATTTCGAATCCGTTCCCGAAAACTGAAACGTTTCCAATACCTTTTCGCTATCAAGAATGTGTCGACAACGGTTTTGAAAACATATTGTAAACGTTTACTTCCGCCAAGAATATTTTGTTTCCAATCAATTCAATTCAATTCAATTCAATTCAATTCAATTCAATTCAATTCAATTCAATTCAATTCATTCATATATATTTATTCTGGTTTATTAAATTGTATCACATTTTGCTTGCCAACGTGTTGTGCATCGTTCAGCAAACTGAACACATCCTGACGTACTACAATGTCATGCCAAGCATCAAATTCCGAATCATTGTGTGGGCATCTTATTCAGAGCATTGTGCTGTGTGTCCTCCAGAAAGTAAACAGCTGTCTTGTCCAAAGCGGCAATATTCTGGGCAAATCCGTGATACAGGGCAGCATATACATGGGCATCGCTGCGTGGTATATCCTTCACTATGGCCAGGCAGGCAGTAAGTGTTTCAATGGCCTACACATGCACCTTGGCGGGACACTTTTGGGCCAGATTCAGATAAGGACAAAAAGAGAAAGAGAAAGAGATTTAGACGATAATTTGAAGAGCCCTTCAAGTACTGATAATACATTGTATCATGTACTCATAACTACAAGTTAGCGCAACCGGAAGTGCCTTTTCGCATGCGCGAGAATTTATGGAACCACAGCGTTGAAACATAGACAAAGTCCAGGGCCGCACAGTCTTTGTTTACATTTGTTGACAATTTTCGATAGAATTTTCGCACTAAATCACGAAATCGAAGCAACCGTGTTGATTCGATACATCAGATTACAGCTTTAAGTCATCGAACCAAGTCCGACTGAGAATATCACAGCAGCGTAGTGGGCAACTTGGACAAATTTTGCAACAGTTGCAGGACGACAATTTTGGTGTTCGACTGTGTCAATCTACTTATTAATTATTAAAGAGACCATCATGTTCAGCGGCAATCTTGCTCACCTGGCCGGATCCCTTATCTTAGCTGTTATCTCTTCGGGCGTCTGGCGTCAGGTCCTGTGTCTGAGTCAGCACCTTAATGCAATGTCCTATATCCTTATGCAGACACTGGATTTTATCAACGGGTGTCATCGGCGTGGAGGTGAAAATTTGCAAATAAGACTGCAGAAATGTGTGGAAGTACTCGGGAAATAGTTTGTCGGCACTCTTCCGATTCATCGAATGTATATATGGGCATTTCCAAACTGACGTGACGTTACGTTCGTACGAAAAGATGTTTTTTAAAAATATGAAAATCTTGGATTTTTAATAAGATTGTTTTACATTTGGGTAGCAATAAAGTAGCACTACAATCAGCAAAAACAATGACATCAATCGATCATAAGGAGTTAAAGATATAAGCAAACATATATGCTCGCGTGACGTTACATAAAACGGAAGTGGGTTTTGACTTGTTTTAGAAAAATGCAAAACTCTGCGAATTGGGCCAAGATTTTTCTATACAAATTTGGTTGGTATGATTTGAAATAATACAAGTTTATTTTCCAGGTTATCTTATTCAAAAATGTTTACCCAATTTTTTTTTATTTGCATAAGTATCTGACGTGACATTACCTGGCGTTACGTTACTTAAATTTCCTCATTATATTTATGTTGTTTTTGTTATAATATAAAGCAGAAACTTACAGATAATTGCAATCATATAGTTTCTTATGGTGTCTTCTGCATTATTTTTTAACTCTCTGAACAATTAGAAATAGTTTAGAGACCACAAATCAATGCAATCTAAAGCAATTTTTACGACAACAAAACGAATCCAAATGAGAAAAATGGCGCTTGCGCGACTTTGCATTCGAAAATCTCGAAATGCGTTTTGAATATATTTAAAATTGGCTCATATTAGTTCATTTTGATTATTTCCCCATGAAAAAATGATAAAAATAGTGTTTTTAAGTACTTTCCATTTTTTGGTCTTGGTGGACTTTTCTGTGGAAAAGCCCATATCCGACATACGCTGCCATACGAATGCTATCATTTATTGAACTTTGTTGTGGTATAGTGTGACCATAGCTTGCAAACTAAATTATACCGCAACCAAATTCAGCATTCTTATGGCAGCTGTATGAAATAGACGTCCAATCTGCGTGATGTTGGCATTTTTTAAAATCTCATAAATATAAAGAACACGTTCCAAGTTTCAATCACATATGTAGCCTTAAAACTGACTGCGTGGCAAAGAATTCTGTAAGGGCATATTTTAATTTGTTTATAACTTCAATAATTTATTTCTTTTAAACTATAAAAGTCTCCATATTTTTGAAAGCACCGTAATTTAATTTTTGAAATTGTTTATAAAATGGACAAAATCAAGTTTTTTTTGGGAGATTGAGATCTCATTTGGGATTTTTTTTTATTGAAATCAAAAATAGTGATAACCCATATTTATTATTTCTTGAGATAGTTCACAGCTTTGTAAGATATTTTCGTAAACCAAAAAATTTTCTTTCGTTTTACGTATTTGGTTAATATCTGGGGTAGTCGGTAAGCGTAGAATTCAAACATTACCCTGTGCCGTACAATTATCCTCCTTCAGCTCCCGTTTCCAGACAAAGTGCATATTTAGGCGTAGTCTCTGCTATCTAGAGGATTCTTTTTATGAAATGTTGCTGCAGTGCATGCAGCCGAATCCACAAACCTGTTGTATACATCTAGCAGTTGCCTGGAATAGGTTTCACTAGTTGAATTCAATGCCCCTTTTGCTTCTGATGTCCTTCGTCGAATGTGAGTTCCAAAGGACATTGATGAGGTTAAAGTTACGCCAAGATACTAATACTCTGCCACTATTATATCTATAAACCCATTTTTCCGCCGCAGCTTGTCTACCTCCTTTCCGAAATATCATTATTTCTGCTTTTGTCAGGTTGACTTCCATTGCCCACTTATTGCAATATAATTCCAAGCTAGATATCATGGTCGGAATTTCTTTAAAAAGGCCACCATATAAATCTTTGTGCATATCGTTTAGGTATAAAGCAGAGATGGGCGCGTCGCGATGTTCCAATGCACACGAGGCAGCGTGTGCATAGGACGTCTGCCGCGGCCGACTGCACCAAATCACACGTACGCTATAAGCATTGAAAGCTATTTATAGAACACGAATGCGGCGCACGCAAATTGTTCTTGTATGCGTGTGAAAAGTGTGACGATATGTGTGCATGCCCATCTCTGGTATAAAGCAATAAGCAAGGGGAAGAGTAATCATTCTTGCTTGACGCCAGTAAAGTATCAGAAACGTTTTCGCCTGTTTTTAATAGTAAATCGTGCGTAAATAGTAAAGCCGAAAACGAAAAAACCCTCGCTTACAGTTACATAGTTTATACAGCATTAAGCAATTCGAAACCAATTGTAATCTACGATTTAAACAGCGGAAAATGTTAAACAACCCACAATCTCAACGACAATGTGCATTATTAATTGAATTCATAAATACAGCCATTACAATGACAATAATAATGATAATGTCGCTGGTTGAACATTTGTCAGACTTAAAATGGCAACAACAAAAACAAAAAATTTATGCAAATTCATGACAAAAATTCAATAAACTTTCACACTCAGACTCCCGCATAGCGGAAATGTGAAAACAGTAAAAAATTATAATAATAATAAAATTAAAACGATTTTATCGCAACAAATAAACAAAACCGTCGCGCATGTGCACACACAATCAGCCCATCAAATTTATGAAAACTTATTTAAATCCTCAAAATTCGACCGCAACAAAAATCAAACGGCAAATATTAATTTACCGGAAATCAGACAGCCATGACGCCGTCTTTCAAAATGGCTGTCCGCATTTATTTGCTTGTGTATCTGCTGTCTGTCCCTTACTGGTGATTAGCTGTCACGAGCTGTGGGTAAAAACAAAAATGAATTATTATCGCGTTGCGTTCAAAATGTTGACATAGATTTAAATTATTTGTAACAAAATCAACGAACTGTGGCCACATCCCCTTCTCTTTGCCTTAAATTGTCACTCCTGCTCCTTTATGCCAGCTCTCACGCCCCAAGGCTGGATTGCTGCTGATTTGATTAGCTTGAAAATGTGGTCGAAAAGAGAAGGGGGGAAAACACAAAGAGTTTGTTATGCTCTTTCACAAAGTGAGACGAGAAGGTATTTTCAATTGAGAACTTAGTCGGTGACAACATTCAGAAACATTATTTTAGGCCTTATGAAATTCCATTTTTTACCCCAGTTAATTTTCTAGATAGTTGGAGGTCCTATAGGCAGCTAGTAAAGAATATTAAAGTTAACCATCTCTTTAATAGAAAACAAAATAATTTAATACATAATAATTGAATTGTTTTAATGGAAAAATTTTATAAATCCAGACTCCTTGAAGAAGGCGCAAAATAATGTCGACAAGCGTAGGAGAAAAATTAAAATAATAAAATTTCATTTTATTGTGGATGAACCTAAACGGTATAAGAAAACCCTCTAAAAAGGTAAAAACTCACATAAAACAACCGAAACGGCTCAGTAGTATAGAAACTACACAAAATTACTTTTGATTAATAACTTTTGAAGTACAAATGAAACAAAGTGTGTCGCTTATGTCTATGTGAGCGTTCCCCAACGCTAACCCGTTGAGTATGTCTTCAGACATATTGACACGAAGGTAGGTTTTCAATCTTTTCAACAGAAAAGAAGTCCATTCAGCTGTTGACGAGGTGACGGTGATCGTCGGGAACAATTGCAACAATATAGCAAAGTTCGGGAAAAAATTATTGAATTTCTCCGATTTCTTGAGCTGTTTTGGCGACCATTTAAGCGAGGAATGTTCAACTCATGTCCCATTTCGTCAGTAAGTTTCCTTTGCACATTCATGTTTTTCCACCCCACGAGTAGGGCAAAGAGTTTTTAGTCGATTTTTTTTGATTCTGGAGCTTCAGATTCCATTTCATCTTGCAAAAGTTGCGTTCTTTTAGCAGACTGTGTTAAAAAATTTGCCGCTGAAGAAACTGTTCCTAGCATATTTCGGATATCCTAAACTTCGCAGGCTTTTGAGACACATAAACTTGACCATGAGTATAGAATGCAAAGGGTTGTTTTCGCATATCAATGTTTGGACACCAGTTTGGTTGCCTGAAAAGTTGGACCCTCAGTAGATAAGAAGAATCTAAACATTTTCCAGCTTTTTCTGAATTCCTTGATAACCTAGAAATATATTGCTCGTTGTCTATATTTGGTGATTTAAGATATTTGTGCTCTGAGGGGGGTGGCTATATGGGCTTAAGGATCCGCTACTGGTATTGAGTTACTAGAGAAAAGTGAGCAAAATTTCAGAACATTAACTCTCGCTAACTAAAGACTCGGAGGAAATGCTTGGGATTCAATTTCGGAAAAAATTTAATATCGAAGCGTTTGATGGCCTAAAAATAAATATAAAGTTACGCCCATGTTATATCAAGTTGACTTTTTTAATATGATGAGTGGGAATCTAGTTGTCCTCCCATAAATTTTAATCATGAATTTCGGGCTAACTTTAAATTTGGTTATGATCCTCACAAAACTGCAACAAAATTTTTTTAATTAGTTCATTTGTTTATCTATTGGATAAGATGGTTCCAATAAATATCCGACAAAAACAATGCTTGTATCAGATGGTTTAGTTTGACAAAATTGCTATAAATCAACTAAAATTTGACTTTGAAGGACAATTTCGACACCATTGGCATTATTTATACCGCGGCTTCATAAAATCATCAATTAATATTTAGTGCGGCCTACAAAAATTCTTGTCGGAAAATTGTTTTATAGCCAATATCGAAATCCAATAACTCGTATTCAGCAAAGGTTGACAAGCATGAATTAGTTTAAGATGCTCGAAATACTCACAAATGGTCTGAATTTGTAGAACTGTGTTATCAAAGCAAATTTTGAGGTTATTAAAAAGCTGGCTCGAGGTAAAATGAAACTACTGTTGTTTTTTCCAATAAATTTCGGTTGCTCACCGGAAAACCATCTTCAGTGACACTACAAAACCATTTACCAATTACAATTAACATTAAGTTTGATCAAAAACAAAAATGTCTCTGCCGTCTGACGTGGAGTTTTGCACTAATCGATCATTTTGTGAGTACATGTCCGTATAGGTGCGCGCAGTTTGCTGTAGTGGTTTTCTTGCTGTATGACTGTTGTTGCCACAAAGTTCGGTGAGTGTCCGCTTTCTATACAGTGTGTCGCAAGCGCTGTTTTCTGTATAGTTGCACAGAGTATCAAATCGGCCTTCATCTGAAAAAATTATCAAGATGATATTATCGCATCCATATATTTAGGTGGAAATAGTATCCCTTTGATATGAAAAAATGATATTATTAAAGATAGGGCAGATATTTGATCTTTTTATACTCTATTCCAAATATACCAAATCGCTTTAAATTTTCATCGGCCATTTCACTTTTTGTGACTTTTTGTTAGTTTTTTTTCACTTTTCACTTCGCACTTCAACTTCTTCTAGCAAGCGTCACACAGAGAATGCAGGCAAGCCAAAAAAAAAGGAGATCGAACAACGACAAGAGAAGCAAAGAGAGGAAATTTGCTTTAGCTCTCAGTTTGTTCGCTCTCTCACTCTTTCGATTGGTTGTAACGTACGAATCGTACATAAAACAATCCTTTTCGGAATGATACATGCCCACTCGTACTTAAAAATTTAATCCTTTTTCCTTTTTTAAGGCTTTAGAAATTCCCGGCAATTTTTGTTTCCGCATAGAGATATCAATTAATCAAAATTTTTTATCGATTTACTGAAGGAATGATAAAGAACGAATGAACGATACACAAGCATCCCTTTCTTAGCTGCAAACATGCAATATATTAAGAGTGGCGAAATCTTTACTTCTGCTTTTTCTGCTTATATTTTTCAAAAACTTTAAAAGCAATCAAAATAATATTTAGAAATAAAAGGGAGACAATTCATTTATTTACAAGTTAAGCTACTCCAAAGAGTATTCCATGTTCTGCTACAAAACTCAACTGACTGATTTCTAATATTTTAAATAGTCTTCACAAATTTTCATCACGTCTTATTTGTCATAACGAGACGAGAGTCAAGTAATGGGCACAATTAATAAGAAACTTTTTGTGACAGCATTGTGCAAACGCCTTTGCAATGTCCCTTTCGCCTATTTCCTCAGTATTGTTGTTTCAAGGCCATAATGAAATATTTATCCTTTGAGAATGAAAAACAAACCTTAACCCCCAATGGTTGGGATCAATGTTATTGTCTTTATTTTTTACCAAAGGGAAAAAATAATAATTATCATAGATAAATCTGGGCCTGTTGTTTACATTTTGTTTGTTTTCACTCACAAAGGCGAGCAATTGTGGTCGGGGGCTTGTTTGTTTGTTATTTTTTTTTTTTTTGTTTCAAGGTCTATTCATAATTTTTGTTAAATATCTTTTGCTCGTTACTGTAAATGAATCTCAAGTGTCAAAAGTTGAAAGAAAGGTCTCACTTTCAGTTCGCTTTGCTGTTCATCATTATTACCTTTTGCTTTTTCCTCCACTTGTGGCATTAATTTCTGCTGTGTAAGCAGATAAATTGCAAAAATGTCAAAAGATGTTGACAGTCATTGGCATTAAAGTGGGATATAATGTCGTTTTCTTTCACTGGACTTGACTTTTTCCAACACAAAAGCTATGTAAAGATGAGAAGATTGAGATTGAAGTGTGAAAAGTCAAATTCAAAATGTTAAGTCAAATTAACAAGGACTTAGTAAGTGAATTAGAACAGAAATCTCTATCAGTAGTAATTTCCAGCAATTTATGGCAAGCAGCTCATGTTCTTAAAGCAATTCCCAGAAGAGCTAATGAGTTTTATAAATAAAAGCAAACTTAACTTTCTTTTTTCTCTTAGATTTTACTTATTTTTTTTTTCCTTTCAATTAAAGTTTTACAAACTTTTTGCAAAATATTCTTTAGCTATTATGCTTACATACCTTAACTTTAAGCGGCAAAACATTTAGGGAGCATTTTCTCATAAATAATGTATATAAAAGATTTTATCCAACCAAAAAAAAGGGCCAAAGTTATTGACAGCATCACAACAAAAACCCTATGCCGTCTTTTGCCTGTTGGCCAGGTTCTTATGTTCATTTTCTTTTTTTTTCGCTACTCTTTTTTTCTTCTTACATATCAAGTTTCCAGCTTCCTGTTTTGTGTGTTGTCCAAGACATTTTGTTGTTATCTTAAAGCCTTCAGGGCAGTTCATAAGCCAAACAATGCAAGCCAACCAACCTATAAAAACACAAGACAAGACAAGAAATTTGTCATACTTATGACCAAGAGGGGATGACTCCCCACATCTTCTACATATTTTAATAGCTTTATTCTGTGTGCTCTGCTCTAACGAAAACAAAAGCAATGCTTAGTTTCGGCTGGCGTGTGAATATTTTGACAGCATGTTTACTTATTGCGGACACTGTGCTGACATTTTAGAGCAAGAACTTGTGTCCAACTGTCAGACTTGTCTGGTCGCCACTTGCAGTCGAAGCTTTTGCTCCAGTTTCCCACAGCTGTCGGAGCAAGGAGATTTGTGCTGTCAGAATTTTTGTAATCAGTCACCGTCCGCAGCGGTTGAAATCCGTAAAAACAATTCAATTAACTGGTGAAATGGCTTAACGTACATTAAAGTCAAGTTGTCTTTCGGTTTAAGCTGGGCTTAAATTTAAATTCGCATTACAACTTTTACATTTCATTGGCAAATGAGGCGTATATTTGATATTAAGCATACGTGCCGTCGCCCGGGCTGTGCAAAAGAGAGAAAGCAATAAAAAATAATTAAAAAATGCCACATTCAATGTATGCAAGAGAAGCAAAAACTGAAACTCCTTTTTAATTATTAAACAACAACACTCCATGCAGGCGACGTATCACTTTTGACGAGTCTCGCGGATGGCAGGGTTAAGAGCATTTTATACTTGTTGACATAAGTATGGGCTGCAGAAGAAGAGTGAAAGAATACATTTAACATACAACATTTAATTCGGCTGGAGATTGTTGTGGAAGAAGTTCTAGTTCCTTAACAAAATCTCAGTGTAGAATATATAATGATTAAGCGTAGTGGACTTCAGGAAGACGCACTCCTCAGGGAAACGTCCCAGGCATTAATAACAAATAATTACACTAGTTTACAAAAAAAAAAAATTAAATGACCAATTTCTACTGAAACTATTATCAAGTGTAGTTTGGATTGGTGATCTACAAAATAGATTTCAAAAATTTTTCATGGCAACGTTTTTTAAATATGAATTTTTTTCATTTTTTCGGTAGGTGCACTTTCATTTTCTGCCATATCTCAAATCATAATGTTCAGATGGTGTCAAGCAAGATATGAATGGAAAGGTCATTAAATTGTCTATAATAACTTAGAACATTGTTTTCAAAATGGCTTAGAAGTTTGAATACAAAGACCAAAAATATATCAAAAAAAAAAAATCGAGATATTGTCGAAAATGGGATTGTACCGGTGCAGATCTGCAATTGTGACAAAACCGGCCTGGTTTACAAAGGTTTGCACAAGAAAACAGACTCTACCGTTTTCGAAAAAAATGCTGTTATACGGAAAATCATGAAAAAAAGGGTCATCATAATGCCTTGTGTAATTGCAACAGGGACTCATAAACTCAATTTAATGATGACTTGAGTGTTTAATTTTGAACAGTTTGAAATCTGATTGCTTTTGAGCGGCAGTCCTATTTATATGAAATATAATAAAATCTCATCTGAGAATAGGCCTTAATGACCTTAACCGTAACTGAAACCGATATTTGTTTCGTTATTGTTATTAGTGTAAAATATCACTTTGCATCATGCAGACAAGAAGTAAAAGTACTCAGCTCAAATTTCTTTTCAGAAATAAAGAGCTGACAAGTTCAGGCTATTTCAAAACTACGTTGACGGCGTACTGAAGGGTATGGGCAGCACATCTAACCCCTGAAAATACGCAAAGATTCCTTGTTAAATTCTTTACCTAATCGAAGGAGGACTCTCTGAGGAATGCAAGGTCGTTATCGTCACTTTGATCATCGCCTTCATCCTCTAGACATAACCATTTAGGAGGATACCTCTTCCGTCCCAATCCCAAATCGATTCAGAACTTATATGACAACGTCTTTAACCCTGTAGTGCCCAAATTTTCTTTTCCAAGAAAAAAATTATTTTTGGATTCAGTATGTATCAAAAGTGAATGTTTGTTTTAGAAAAACTTTTACTTTTGCACGGATCGAGTTTTATAGGACTATATCCTTGGACCGCCTAGAGGCGGCTTTGGGAAGGTAGGCCAACAAAAAATTAGGTATTCAATTCTTTTGTTTACACGTTTTATTATAAATGATATAAAGAAAGGCTCCAAAAACAAATAAAATAACAATTAAAACTAAAGTTACTTAAATTCACAAAGCTTCAAATATTTGTGTACAAAAAGTTTGATTACTTATTTGTGATGAAAATCATAGAAACAGTCTTTTTTCTGGGAAAAGCACAGGTTTATATTACATTTACGGCAGACAATTTGAGTTTCGGAAGTACAACCAGGAAGCTTACTGGTTTTTTTGTCAGCGCGTGATAAAAACATTGGAAAATGCTCGACGGTATCATAACGTACATCATTAATCGGAAGGAAAGTTCTCTTCCCTGTGCATTTATTTTCCTTTCCATCAACTTGTCGCGGGCGCCCGGGTCCTTTTGGCAGATAAGGAGTTTGTAGCATGCAAAGCACATATGCGACCTCTGATCGGAAGTTTGGCAACTGGTATTTTGTGTTATTAGCGTCGGGCTGGTTTATTCGGTGGAACAAAATGTAAGCGTTTACCATGGCTAAATCAAGCATATGTGTAAATAGTCGATTTGTATACTTGTTGCCCTTTACGGGAATTTTATATCGACCAATAAGTCCGTCCATTAAGTCGACACCACCCATGTGGCTGTTGTATTCGTGGATAACATTTGGGCAATTTATGTCAACGTACTTTTTTTCGGAACGAACAAAACGTGAAACCTGAACTTTTGAATTCGTTTCATTCAGGAAAGGCTTTGTGCCTGCGTAAGTCGAAGCAAGTCGTACTGCCTTATTGTCCTTCCAAATCGGCAAAGACAGTTCGACTCCTGATACAGATCCACAAAATTCTGTAGAATATCCACGCACTTGTTTCTTGAGGTCGCTGTCAGATGGCAGCTTACAATTTGGAATGCGATTCGAGCGAACAGTTCCCAAAGAAAATATTCCCCGGGACTTGAGATATACAAGAAGCGGCAAGGAAGTATAATAATTGTCAAAGAAGATAATCTGATTTTTGAAATCCGGAACATTGCGTGACAATCGAACAACTACATTTGCTGCCGCACCAAGATCTGGTGAGCCAGTTTGAACAACGTTGTCACCTGCTCCACAATATATCTCGAAATTATAGCAAAAGCCAGAAGAGCAACTTACTATTATCATTAAAATGCAAATTACCTCGTATTTTTTCAAAGCGATTTCTTGACATTGTGTTCTGAATTGTTCCAAATGCGTACTCCCCCCAATATGAACGAACATTTGGGTAGCGAAAAACTGACATCAAAAATGAAATGCCAATAAATTGTCGAATTTCTAAATTGGTTGTAGAAAACGAAGTATTGACATCCTTTTGGGCAGCATACAAATTTGTTTGCTGGGTGATATGCTCAATGATAGTATCATTCAAAAAGAATTGAAAACACTTGAATGGCGTATCCAGATTTTTAAGTACTCCGAGGTCAGGCTCAGTAAAGGATATTGCAGATTTATCCATGACTAGGTTCGTTTGGCGCCACAACATCTTTTTGAAAAGCGGTGATTTTAGGTCCATAGCCCAAACAGATCCTACACATTCAGCTATTGTGCTTTCTTTAACATGAGCAATATTAAGCTCAGCAGGCGCTTTGCGTTTGCGTTTCTGTGCTTGAGGTGAATTGGATGCAATCGAACTTGAGGGAGACAACAATTTTGCAAAAGGAGTAGGACTTCCGCTTGAAGTTACACAAATCTCTCTAGCCAACATAGAATCCGACATATGTAGCACTTTTTCAATCGCTTCTTCATCTTCCTCATTGACAGGAAGCGCTGCCTCGCAAACATCATCAGTCAAATCGTCCTTTAATTCTTCTTCTCCGTCCGTATCAATGTCAAAATGAATTGAATTTAAAAATTTTTCAATCTCCACGTCGGAAAGAGCTGATAGCTTATTCACTTGTCGCCGTTCCATGTCTACTGAAGCAATTATTTGTACTTAAATATGTCATAGGTTGTTCCACTTTCAAACTTACCTTATAATTTTTTTCCCCGAATTGTCCCAAGACCGCCTCTAGACAGGATACCTTATAAAAGCAATAGAAAGCTAACGAAAACTTATTTTTAGTGTGGCTATCGTATTTTGAGTCCTTGAGACTATCAGCAACACGGTACAATTTTTTTTTCCAGCAGCAAACTTTTTATAATATTTTAAAAAAAATATTTATATTTTGCACTTTTTACAAAATAATTATTTCGTCCGAGTTGCACAAATTTTCTGCTTCAAATGACTACAGCAGCTTGGGCAAGCTCTAGTATGTATTCCAAACGCAACGAACTTAATTTTTGGACTTCCCCGAATTAGAAAAAACGCAAAATCGAGTCAAAAGGAATGAAAAGAATAAAATAACGGTGTTTTAAGCCTTACCCGTCTAGAGGCGGTCTTGGGCACTAGAGGGTTAAAATGGGTGTGTGATGCTAAAACATCTGCTCAGTTGCCAAAGTTCTCATACAAATTTTGGAATTTAACTACTCAATTCCTGTTTTTATACTCTTGCAAAGGGTATTATAATTTTGCCCAAAAGTTTGCAACGCATAGAATTATTCATTTTCCGACCCCATAAACTATATAATATTCTTGATCAGGATCGACGAGCTGAGTCGATTGAGCTTTGTCCGTCCGTCTGTCTGTCCGTCTGTCTGTCCGTCTGTTTCTACGCAAACTAGTCTCTCAGTTTTAAAGCTATCGATGCTGAAATTTTGCACAGAGCCTTCTTTTTACTGCACGCTGCTAATATGTCGGACCGGATCGGATGACTATATCTTATAGCTGCCATAGGAACTATCGGTCGAAAAATGGGTCTTAGTGAGAAAAACTTTTTTGTTCTTAATGTTAGCGTCCTCAAGCTTGACCATTATTAATATTATATGCTTTCAAACAGATTTGCAAATTTTGTTCAAGATCGGATGACTATATCTTATAGCTGCCATAGAACCGATCGGTCGAAAAATGGGTCTTAGTGAGAAAAACTTTTTTGTTCTTAATGTTAGCGTCCTCAAGCTTGACCATTATTAATATTATATGCTTTCAAACAGATTTGCAAATTTTGGTCCAGATCGGATGACTATATCTTATAGCTGCCATAGAACCGATCGGTCGGAAAATGGGTCTTAGTGAAAAAACAACTTTTTTGTTTTTAAGTAAATCGGTCGTAAGGTCGGGGATTATTAATATTAAACGCTTTCAAACTAATAAGAAAAAGTTGATCAACATCGGGTAAATATATCTGATGGTTGCCATAGGACCGATCGGTCGGAAAATCAGTCTTAGGGAGAAAAACTTTTTATACCCTTGTAGAGGGTGTATTAAAATTGTCCAGATGTTTGTAACGCATAGAAGGAAGCATCTCCGACCACATAAAGTATATATATTCTTGATCAGCATGAACGAGCTGAGTTGATATAGCCATGTCCGTCTGTCCGTAGGTCCGTCTGTTTCTATGCTATCTCCTCCGTCAGTTTAAAAGCTATCTTAACCAAACTTTGCACGAAGCCTTTTGGTACAAATACGCTGCATATTTGTCGGAACCGGCCGGATCGGATGACTATAGCATTCAGCTGCCATAGGAACGATCGGTCAAAAAACTAGTTTTAGTGAGAAAAACTTTTTTGTTTTCAATGCAAACGCCCCTAAACCTTGCAATTTTTAGTTTTTTATGGTTTTACATAATTCCACCAAGTTTGATGAAAATCGGACATATATATAGTATAGCTGTCATACAAAAGTTAGTTCAGAGAAAAAGTCTTAGTAGGAAAATCTTTTATGTTTTCAATGCTATCGCTCTCAAACTTGTTACTGATCAATTCTATATGCTACCACACAATTCTGCCAAGTTTGATTCAAATCGGATGACTATAGCATATAGCTGCCATAGGAACGATCGGTCGAAAAAGTAGCTCTAGTGAGAAAAACTTTTTTGTTTTCAATGGTAGCGTCATTAAGCTTTCCAGTTATGAATATTATCGGGTTCAAATCTGATGAATATATCGTATAGCTGCCATATAACAAACTGGCAAGCAAATGGTCAAAATAGTGGCGCCATTTATTGCTGAGCTTAGAAAATAACTCAGCTAAGAATGTTCGACGAAAAATATTAAAAACCTTAATTTATATAAATTAAAGAAGCTACAAGGGTATATAAACTTCGGTCGAGCCGAAGTTAGCTTCCCCTATTTTTTGTTTTCAATTTTATCGTTCTAAAGCTCGGCGATTGTTAATATGATATGTTTGAAATCATATGTTTATCTGTCGGTAAATGGATTTTAGTTAGAAACATTTTTGATTTTTATCTAAACGTTCTTAAACTCTGACATTTCAAAAACCGCATTTGCAAGGGTATAAAAACTTCGGCACAGACGAAGTTAGCTTGGCGTTCTAGTTTTTTTTTTATGAATATACTATTCCATCAGATTTTTGAAATACGACGGCATGAAAGAAACGAACATGTTGCTTGAAATTAGTGCCATGATGTCAACATGTTGAAACATAATAAAAATAATACATAATAAATAATTTAAAAAATTTGCTTTCCTAATCTTATATAAATGACATTGTATGAGAGTGTGCAATATGTGCGCAAAAACAATCAAGCGCAAAAATAATTGTTTCAAAAAGAGTCAGATATATTTACAAACTTTCTATACTCACACTTTACTCTTTCCTATAAGCTATAAACTTCTGGACAGGTTATACAATATTCTGTTGTACTTCCTCCGCAAACTGTTATACCACAAGAGCAAAACTCTTAAGCTGCCATCGAATAGTTAAATTAAAAGTTTAGTGGCACTTAAGCAACGTTATCAGGCAAAATGGCAGCGTACTGTTTCATATTTTATACGCTTCATTGGATATATTTAGAACACACTTGCAGAGAGACACAACCACACATACACTCAAACAGTCACACAGATGGCAATAAAGTCTTTGCCAAAAGTCAAGCGGATTTTGGTATGGCAAAGTTTGTCTAAGCGAAAGCCGCTTAGTCTAGTTAAATAAAAGTGCTACCAGAGTTTAGCACACACACACACACAGACTTGGAACTCAAACAGTAACTGGGCTCATCACAAAATTTGAGCCCCAACCAACACTTTAATTGCATTTACTCTAAGGCAGCCTTCAATTTATGCTTCTGCCATATGCAACTTTGTTAAGGGGCACCAAATGTGGCACCATTTCACATTGCCTTTCTTTCTTTTACCATTGTTTTTGGTGGGAGGGTGAATTTAGAACTTTAAGCCACATTTCAGACCTTTTTTTTAAATCCAAAAAGGCGGCTCGCGTCTGTTTATGTACAGCAGCTGCGACTTACTACATTTTTAAGCATTTAAATATTTAAAAAGCCTTAAAAACCTATGCGGCGACGTAAACCCATAAATATGCAATGAAGTTTTCACTTTTCCTTTCAATCGTAGCCCACCCCAAAATGGAAAAAGAAACAAAATATGGTTATGACTTTTAAACTAATACACAAAACCAAAAATAAAAAAGGAAGTCGAGGGTAAATGAGGAAGTTAATTAGAGGCAGCTGTTGCCTTTCAATTTCATTAGGCGTCTATAAATTTTTCACTGCATTATCTAAGAGGGAAAAAAATGTTTGCCCATCTAGGCAAGTCGTTAAAAGTTTAAAGTTTTAAGGAAAAAAAGTTTCAAAATTGTTACACGGCAAATGACACGCGCTCAGCGTTTTTTTGGTTTTTTTGTGGTCTGTGTGTTAATCTGTGTGAAATTTGCGTTTTAATAGAAATCCCCGGTTGCGAGTGAACTTTTGTCGCGTTATGTATAAAAATGCTTATTACTTTTAAGTACGTGATTTTGCTTGCGTTTTCTTTTTTTTTTTGTTGATGGTGTGGCAAATGCATTAAACGTATTGGTTTTTACGATTGTCAGACATTTTTGTACCATGAAGCCTGAATATAATTTAATTAATGTAATGGACCTGAATGTTACCCTCGGGGTCCGAACACAAAACTAACAGACACTAAAAGAAGATGCATGTTGGTGAACTGGTCCCCATTTTTAAGACCCACAAAGGAAGCCCACTACAATATAAATCCAAATGTACAAAAGAGCTTTCAGGTGGCTGTCATAATTCTAAACATTTCGTTGACATGTGGGAAAATTGTTAAAAGAGTTGGATACACTGACAAAAACAAAACTGTTAAAATGCGAGAGGAACTAGGTACGTTATGTTAGAGAACAATATTTGTATCTATTTCGTAACACATTAAGCGTTTCTGTTTTTAAACTAAGAGGAAAATTGGAGAGTTTTCTTACTTGGAATAGAAACTTTAGATGTCTTCCAAGTATGACGTTTTGATATAGAATTTCTAGATTGAAGATTTTCATATCATTATCTAAGTACGAAAAGTTATGATATCATGTAGTACAATACTGCATGACAGAGCTTGACAGACTCACACTAAAGAAAGACAATTCTGAAATCAAGAGCTTTACAGACTCAAAACCAAAATCGCTCATGTAAGAGTTTTGGAAGAAGTCCGAAACCCTTATTAGCGAGAGTCGAGTCAAGCAGAGCTCTACACACTGCGTCGATTTTGCAGCCGACTGCTTGTGCGCCAAGCTGGCGCTAGTACTGCACATTTTTTTTGTAGTTCAATCCGAAGCGAAGCAATTACTTTTGTGACAAAGTTGCGATATTTGCCGTCGTTAGCGTGCCAAGAGAGCAAGAAACGGAGAGAGAGAAATTGAGAGCCACGAAGTTGCCTTCGTTAGGACGCGGTCACACATGCGGCTGAAAAAAGAACTGACGCCCCACACTGGTTTTTTTTTTGCCTGTTTTTGGCATAAACTCTAGCTGTTGAGATATTGACCCCAAATTTTGTTTGTACGCATATTTTGAACCCGAAAGACGACTTGCAAAGATTCACTCAATTTAGACCAATATTTTATATAGCTGCCATATAACCGATCTGGCAGATTTGCTACAACCTTGTTGTTTCTTATGCTACTGAACTGAAATTTGTTTGTACTCGTATTTTTTGCTTCTAATACGACTTAAAAAATCGGGTTCAACTTGGACCATTTCTTCATATAGCTCCCATATAGTCAATCTGGCCGATTTGAGCTAACTTTACTGGTTTTTACGCTATTGAACTGAATTTTAGTTTGAAAATGTATTTTAAGCTCCTTAAGTGACTTATTTAACTTTGTTCAATTCGGCACACTATTTCATATAGCTGCACCAACTTAGTTGGCTTTAAAGATATTGAACTGAAATTCGGTTTGAACACGTATTTTAAGCTTTTTTAGCGACTTATCGAAAATGGTTCGATTCGGCATACTATTTCATATAGCTGCCATATAAGTGATCGGTCTGATTTGGTCCAACTTTGAGGTATTTTACGCTATTGAGGTGAAATTTTTTTGTTTGCAGTGGACGCTCGCAAATTAGAACCATTTGGTTCCTGGGGTAGTTCTAATATCTGAAAAGTTCTAAGAAATGGCTTCTTTTCTGCTAAATATGCATCGAAGGGAATGTTATTCTAATTAGAATTAATTTGTTTTCAACATTCAAAAAAAATAATATTTTATTCATTCATAATTGAACAAAAAAAGGCTTAAATGACTTTTATTTAGAATTATTTTTCTTTTATTATTTATAGTTATCATGCTTACTGTAGTAGTCTGTTATGTTAGTTTGTTTATTTGTTTTCTTTAAATTAGACAGCACAATGTCTTTTCGGAGCTCCAAAAGATTAGCCATGTGCTTACTATTATGCGTCTCACTATTTTTGCACCATTTAAGCAAATTATTGACGCTTTCCATTGCCGTACCATCTCAAGGTGTTTGAGTGCCATCGACGTCGGCGTCTTCCTGGTCATCTGAAGCCACATCTTCGCCACATCTGTGTATAAAAGGAGCAACCGCCATTACATCACTAGACAGTATCTCGCCACAAATTTTTAAAAAACGAATGCCATGTCGATTTTTAAATTTGGTGAACCAACCAGATTGTTCATCCTTATTGGGATACACTTCACCAAAGATAGTTTTAGCTTTCGCTTTTAATATTGGTCCAGTCATAGTGCACTTCTTTTGCCGTTGATTTAAAAACCATGCATAAAGACGAGTTTCCATTTCAGGATATTCAGCGTTGTGCAAGGATTTATATTTTGCCTCCTGGTATGTGTTTGATATGGCATTCAAGATTAACTCCTTTTTCGATTTTATATAACTGATGGCAGATTTTGCCACATTGTAATCTAAGGCTAAACGGTTTGCTTGATCGCCTTCATCGAGTTGTTTTAATATTTTTGCTTTAGTTTCCAAAGACAAAGTGTTTTTCTTACGCTTATTCGACATTTTAAACTAGTTTTCACTTAATTTTTATCCCCGAATATGTGCCTGCTTTTCAAAAGATTGCATGTGAATGACCGAATATGAGTGCGTTTAACAAAAACACACAAATGGAATCGGAACACACGCAGTTGGGTGAATCCCCTTTTTATATGCAATTCGTTAAAAGGCAAACCAAAATAAAAATTCACCAGAAATTAAAATTATTTCTGATTATTTCTAATTCTGGAAGATTCTTATTTCCGAGAGTTCTAATTTGTGAGCGTCCACGTACTTCTATTTTTAGCTCTAAATATGACTTACAAAACTTTTTTGTGTTTGACGCTACCAAGCAAAAAATTTTTTTATCTCCTCAAGTAATCTATTCAACTTAAGCACTTCTTGTTGCAAGAAGTGTAAGTTAATCATAAATCTGCACACGTTCGTTAACAACTTTGCATTTAAAACCCTGTGCAGCATTGTGCCATGCTTAACTAATATTCCACAAAACACAGTTACTCTGCACTCAGAAAATATTTTTCCATACTTAAGAAAATTGCCCTAAGATCGAAATCGCCTTCAAATTTAGTATACAATTAAAAAAGAAAAAATGCTGCTTCGGTGACTTGATCCTTTCTTGATACTTTCTTAACTATGGTTTTGACGCTACGTCTTGCTTAAGGCAAATAGCCGAGTGGGCTAAGGCGTCCGTCCGGCGTGTTCAGCATTTGTGAGAGGTCCCGAGTTCGAATCCCCAGTAAAAGAAAAAATGAAGAAAACAAATAAAAAAAGAAAAAAAACCGCCACCCTTTTTTTTCAGAAATATTGCCCTGAAATTTAGAACACAATTTCTATTTTTTTTTAGAAAATTTTTCTTAAGAATAAGGCGAGTCGACTTTGGCCCTTTTTATACTCTGTACCGAAGGTACATAGAGTATATTAAGTTTGTGCAAAAGTATGTAACAGGGAGAAGGAATCGTTTCAGACCCTATAAAGTATATATATTCTTGATCAGCATCAACAGCCGAGTCGATATAGCCATGTCCGTCTGTCCGTCCGTCCGTCCGTCCGTCCGTATGAACGAAGAGATCTCAGAGATGGTAAGAGATAGAGGCTTGACATGTATGGGACATATATTTCTTATACTTGCAGGCAGATCAAGTTTATTTTCAATTTTTGCCACAGTTTCCTACAGTTTTGGAGATAGATCGTTCGTTCCTTCTAGAGATACCTTGTAAACAAAATTATTTATCGATTTGCTGAAGGAATGATAAAGATCGGATGAACGATACTCAAGTTATGGGCAAAAAACGGCCAGTTAAGACCCCCCACACCCCCCCACCAACAACCATAGCAACATACCCTAACCGTTCAACACAGGCAATCTTAGTGCGAGAGAGAAAGAGAGAGAGAGGGAGAAACTTAGAGAGCGCACCGCGTTGTGCGCGGGGTGTTTACTGGCCGTTTGACTCCTGAGCAAATGCGAGTGTAAGGGTACAGAGTGTGTTATAGTCGGGCTTGACCGACTTTCTTTCTTGTTTTAGGACAATTTTCTAAAAATTAGGGCGAAAATGCCACTTTTTAGGGCGAGTTGTTTTTTGAGTGTGGCTTGGGGTCAACCTAAAATTGCACATTAACAACACGCGGCACAATTGGGCAACCGAAAATAAAAATGACAAACGCGTTATCAACTTATAATCTTAAATATCTGGACTTTGGAATTTGCATTTTTACAATTTTTATTTTGCTTCTAACTTTCAAAGCAGACGCACTAAAAGTTGCAAAATATTTGCTGCCAATTTCACTCAAAACACATGGCACACAAGCAGCTGACTTCAACAGCCCGTCAACAAAACAGTGTTGCCACAAAGTTTGAATATGTTTGCTTTTTTATCTAATAGGAGTAAGTAAAATTTAGTTAGTAAAATTAAAACTAAAATAAAATTAGTTAAATTAAAATAAAAATACTTAGTAAATATTAAAAACCAGTTAATATTTGAAGTCTGAAAAAAATTTTTTTTTGGGTTTATGCCCCCGGGCACTCAAAAACATTGCCCTATTTGTAAACTGAGGATAGTGAATATTCCCCACTAATACAGAAGCGCTGATATGGGGCACATACATACATACACAAAGTATCTTTCAAGTTGTCTGTTGGTGTCGCTTTTTGCTGTTAAGCCGCTATAGGAATTCTTAAGCGGTTAAAGCCATGCTGGTACAAGATGGCCTCTGTTGACATGCAGAATATATGCAAAGACTGCTGATTTGAGAACCGAAAGGTTTTTAAAACAGCCATACAGTCGACCAGCCTCCTTTGGGGTGTGTGTGTGTGCCTTGTTTTAAGAGTTATGAACATACATAACTTATTGACCTGAAGCCTGCTAAAGCATTCTTTGATTGCGTTTTAAAAACATTTTGTATCGGAATGTTCTTAAAAATTAAAATTTATTCAATTATTTGCTAGATTTTTGTTCACAAGTGATCGCAAGCGCTTCTTCAATCCGGGAATGCAACGATGTTGCGTCTGGATACTAAAAATGGGTTAAGCACTGTCAAATCTCGTCTTCAACTCTGCTTTGACAGTCTCGTGTATCAATTCCTTCAAAATTATATTTTTACCATTTAAACAAAGATTCTGAAGTAAGGATAGGCTTAGCAGATACATTATTAAGGGTGTTCACTTTGTTGTGCACAAAGGCACTTGGGCAAGTTTGACCGACAAGTACTTTGATCTCTGTGCACAATCACATTAGACGTATTCTGCCTGCTATGTTTTCAAGATTTGTTGAGAAAAATTGTATAAATAAAAATGCCATCAAAAAGCGCTAAAGATATTCTTCTGGAATGGAATGCAAGCGAAATGATGAAAGGTTCGATTACTGCTCTATTAAGCTGCGCGATTTATGTCCACCAGACCAAGTTTATTCAGCAATGGATTGTTGGATGACTTTTTGCACGATGTTGAATGCATATATTTTTGCCGTCGAGGACATATCTGTAATGAGCCCAAACCAAAATTAATGGCGAAATAACCTCCTCGCTTGATTTTATGTTGATTGTGTCTGAGAAGTAATTTGGCATATTGCTTAAAAGTGTCCAGTACATCCGTGTTCACCACATTTGGGTGCGACAACAACAGTCTGCCATCCACTGCGTCGCAGTGTCGCTATGCTTGATTCTTGTTGTTGTTTTAATTGTTGACGCAGTTGTCATTGATGGAGTTTTTTTGACAGTGATGGTTACCAATTTAGACGCACCAACCCTATCAACCCTAAGAGGGATCGCCGCTTACGAGAGCCAGCAGCTTTACGGATGCATCACTCTGTTTTTGGGGGGTCACCAACGAGGAGGAGTGTGTCGACTTAAGGTGCAGTAAGCCAGGATCGTGCTGGGTTCGCTACGTTGAACCGGTAAGCAACTTTACCTCACTACATACCATATTAGGTCATGGAAATCTCTGTCTTGAAATTTCAGCTTTTTGGTGATTTTTTGTGAAGATATGATTTGGAAGTCATCCATGGTTGTTTTGAAGTTTGCGCTTTATTCATACAATATATATGATTGATCATATATTTCACAATACGATTTATTTTCATCACTAAATTATAACAAATATTTTAAACAAATTTGGCACAAATACCCAACTTTTCGAAGACAAGGGTCTGGCTCGGGCAAGCTGTGCACAATTTGTTCAGAGGAAACTGTTGTTGGGAATGCTTACACTATTTCCCAAGTGCCTATGTGCACGACAAAGTGAACGCCCTAATTGATTTAATGTATGTAAACTTTTTAGAGTGACCGACCGTTTATAACATGCAAATATTGAATGTTTCTTCTTCTTATTGCGATTCTTTTCTGTGGTCAGAATTTATAAATTGAATACACAATTATTATAATGAATTTCGAAGTCGATTTGATACTATCAAAATGTTTATAATAAATATGGGAACGGGAGAGAAAATTCCGCCGCCACAAATACATACACTCAGAGAAAAAATAGAAAATTTCACTCTTGATTCAAGAGCATTCGTTCTCAAAAGTACGGTAAGAGTGAAAATTCTTGATCCAAGAGCGAAATTCGTGATTCAAGAGTGAATTTTTGATCCCGACATTCCTGATTCAAGAGTTTCAGCTCTTGATCCAAGAACGAATAATTCTCAAAATAAAAAACTTAAAAAGAATATTTGGGGTGGGGGTGTGTGGGGTTGTGAGAGAGACACGACCGACCCGACCCTTCCCGACCGACGTGGTCCGTCTCCCTCCCTCCTCCCACTCACCATTATCCACCCAACCAACCCCAACCACCCCCCAGAAACTTTGTTTTAAACTGTGATTGTTTTTGAGATAACAACATAGATATTCTTTTTTTTTTTACTTACTTTTCTGGGACTTGAGCACGGTACCTCGAAAGACTGAAACACACACAGGCGACGGGCCGCTTAACGAGCTCAGCTATCTTCCATAAGGTAAAAGACGCGACGAAATCACACTTATACGCTCTCTCGCTTTGCGACAGCGAGTCCAACGCAATTCTCTCAACGACCAACTGCGCATGCGCTCTCACTCTCTGCGAGAGCAAATCCACCGCTATTTTCTCACCCCCCTTGCCTATAAAAAACCAAATTGAGAACGTTTAGAACGAATTTATCTCGATTCCAAGAGCGAAATTCTTGAAAATTCAAGAACGACTAATTTTATTTTCAAGAGCGTTCGTACTCCAATTATTCGTTCTAGTTTTTTCTTAGTGTATATCCTGTCACGACTCGATCCCAACACAATTTTGTAACAGAGTCCCGACCTCTAATAAACTCTAGTTCTGGGAGACTAACAGATTTAATTAATTTTGTAGAATTCATTCCGAACTCAACTTGCGACTTAAGACTCTGTTTCAAAAATGCGATTTTACTCCCACGAGAATCTCGCAGCTTAGTTCAAACGAAGTTTGAGAAGAATAACAATGTGCTCTAATCCTTTGTATATCGAATGTTTTATTCTCTTGTCCAAACAAAAATACAAACACACTAACCAAGAGATTGAGAGAAACTCGGCTTATTCAATGCAAAATCGTTCAACTGTTAAATATAAGTAAGAAACTTGTCCCACAGACTATCAGTCAACCCCTACACCAAATACCAAATATTTGCCAAGTTTCATTTCCTTGAGCGAAATGCAAATAAACACTACCAAAAAAATAAGAAAAATCTATTTGTCCATTGACTAAACTCAACTAGTGAAAATGCAAAACAATGGAAATTCGTTTTGTTGTTTTTGTCCTTTTTGTAGTGGTTAAATTGGGAAACAGTCAAATGAACATAAAAGACGGAAAGTTAAATTCTGCATGCAGTCAAGTCTAATGAACAAATGCGAATAAGGATTCATTCAGTTGTGCAAATGGAAATTTTGAGATTTGTGATAAATACCTGGAAAATGTCCATAAACATCTTTAAAAATATGCTCGGTAGGAGTTTAGTCATTAAAAAACATAAACCAGATATGAGAATTCTGTCATAAAAACGAGATGGGGGAGGGGGAAAAAAAACAAAGTTTCATGCATGCTCGCTGGCAAACACAAAAACGTTTTAAATTTCATTTACTGATAATGCGACTTCACCTACCCCGACCCGACCCCTACCCCATCCTCTTTCCACTCAAAATTCATTTGACAACTTCGTCAACAAGAGCCCTTAAGAGAACTTTGGCAAACGTTTGCCCACATTGAAGCAGCATACCTTATGGCTTCACAGGATTTCAAGCTTGCAAAAGCTGATTTGCAGGAACTCGTAACTTGCAGAAGAAGCAAGTAAAGAAAAAAAAACAATATATGTAAGTATATATACATACATATCAAGAAGCAAGGAGATGGCACATAACTCATCATCAAGCGCAATTTGTGTTTAACAATCGTTGATAATCTTTATTGGATGTCAGGCTTTATGTGTGTCCGTGTGAGTGTGTGTGTGTGTGTGGGTGTGTGTACTTAAGACAGACGTGGCACTTGCTCTCTAAAGTTGTCTACGTCAAGTGTCAAAGCGGTATTCACACACACACACACTCAGAATCACACATGTATGCAAGGCTCTCCATCTCCCTTACTCCGTTTGAAGATGTTCTAGTGACAACGAAAGTGTAATTGAGTGCCACACAACAGACAATTCTAATGTGTAGGCAAGTGGACGATGCTCCAACAACAATTAAAGCAGCAATGACAACAACCACAAGACATAAAAAAGAATGTTGAAGAAAATTGCCAAAGCCAGGAAACAAATTTGTACCCACAGGGTTGCATAACAACATTTGAGTTTTTACATACAGTTGGGTCGGTTTGGCAAACGAAGTGGTAAAACTTTTAAAGTGTAACTTAAAGATTGATGTATATGAAGTTGCTAGTTTTAATCGAAATCGATTATCTGTCATAGAAACGATCTATCTAAGGATTAAAAGCATGTCTTAAGCTTCATATTTGTTTAACATATCATATAAGAAATATTATGAGAGGGCAGAGCATTACTCAAGGTACCAAAATTATACTTTTTCCAGCATATTGAAGGCTTGGTGGTGATTCTAGATGATTTTCGTGTGCTGAACACGAATCTGTTTTCATGAATGGTCCTTTACGTAGAGATTTTTAGTAATTTGAGCCTAAAGTTGCCAAAAAAAAATCCTTTTTTGGCTCTTTTAGATGCGTTTTTTGGAGAACCTATACTTTTGTTTTGACTCTTGACTTTGAAAAGGACAGTGGCTCGATTCGCGGTGTGTTTAATGAACTTAGCGGTTGAAAACAAAACATTTTGTTGGCCCCCCATTAAATTTTATTTATATGCTAAATATTATACTAAGGAAGAACATGGGTCTATCTACTAAAATGCTCAAGGCAATATTTCAACTGTACGACAATCACACAGCATTGGTTTGGGATGGTTTCAGACTTTCTGATTGGTTAAAGGCTAACTGTGCAGTCAAGCAGAGGTTTATTCCAAGTCCACTTTTATTCTCTCTTTATGTCGACGACATCACGCATGCCCTACCAGGCGGTGTTACCTTTACTGGACAACTATTCAAAGTGTTGATGTATGCCGACGACATGTGTCTCTTTGCCGATTCTCCGCAAATGCTTCAGGAAATGATTGATAAGGTACACGAATATTGTAGAGAATGGTGCCTTCAAATCAACGACGGACAAATCAAAAATCATGATAATTAGACAGGGGGGCGGTCGTTACTCACGATTAGAAGACTGGGCTATAGAGGGTGTTACCCTTGAAAAGTTGAAGAGCTATATATACCTTGGAGTACTAGTTACTCACAATATGTCATTTAAGGCTCGCCTCTGCGAGAAGTTGAATGATGCAAAAGTGGCGTTAAATTGCGTCATTGAAATCTCTGCTTAGTTGGGAAACGTCAAACCAAGCAGAAAGTACGAAGTCTTCCAAGCGGCAGTACGTTAAGTCCCATGCTATGGATCGCAAGTATGGGGCCACACATCTTATGAATATGTCGAAAGTCTCCTAAACGTCTTCTTAAAAAAAGTATTTAGATTTCCCTTAACTTCCCTAAATTACGCAATATTCATTGAAACTGGTCTGCTTTCGCTGTTCACATACACACTGCATACACATTTCAGCTACGTTAACAAAATAATGATTATAGAGAGCTCAAGACTGCCGAAGATCATGGCTAGATAACTTCAGGGCGAAAGATCCCAGTTCTTTGAAATATCATTTAACATCTCTAACGAGTGCTGCGTCAGTATCGACTTTGAAAACCATCTATGTACTGTAGCAACTAAACCACGCTTAAAATCATTGCCAAAATCTGTGAAGTAGAATGGAGCGGTGTCTCTTTAACTTTGAAATAAACTATCCCAAACATATCTACGATTTTTTAAAATGAAGATATACCATTATTAGTAACTGTATACGAGTTCAAAAAAAAACAATATATTGTTGCTGCCCCAAAGTATGAAATGGGTTTTTGTTTGGCACTTTGTAAGCCTATTCATAAATTATTTGAATTGTCTCTTGAGTCATCCTCTTTCCCTGTGTTGTGGAAGGAATCTTATATCATTCCTCTCCATAAAAAAGGTTATAAGTCGGATGTTGAGAATTATAGAGGTATTTCCAAGTTGTCTGCAATTCCTGAAGCTTTTGAGAAAATTATGACATCTCAACTGCAACATTTATGTAAGTCCATTATTTCTCCCTATCAACATGGATTTGTGAAGCGTCGATCTACTACCATTAACTTATTAGAGCTTACATCTTTAGTGATCAAAGGGTTCTTAGGTAAGAAGCAAACTGACGTCTTTCTCATCTAACAGAGTTTAAGAACGTCTTTAGCTTGAAAATATCATGCAGAGCTTTTGAAAATTGTTTCTCTCGCTCTCGAAATACCGCCTCGAAATAAAACGTTAAAAAACCTTGATTGAGCCCCGCTCATCGAAATTTGTTCTTAAATTTCCCACCAGATAAAAATTCGATTCCTGCTCGAACAAAATCAAATTTGACAACTTTTAAAATGATACGGAGAATTTTTTGAAGAAATTTCGGTGAGGCAAACTTGTCGTATACGTAATATTTCTGGAAACTTTGAAGGCTTTTCGCAGAGGTTACAACTCAAATTAAACTTTTCTTGGTGGTATCTGTTTAGTTTTCGCATGGTACACTGCTCGCCACTTGAATAGGACACCTAAGTCGATTTTCTATTGTTAATTGCTGCTAAACCAAGCCATCTAGGAAAATAATTTTTGTTTTCTTATAAAGTTTATTTAAATGTAGTAATTAGACGAAAATTACAAAATTATTCAAAAGTTGTAAGTATACAAAAAACATTGTTAACCAATAAGTAACAATTTTTGGAGTCTTCATTTTGCACCACTTGCATAGGACACTTTATCTAAAAACCATTTAAGAATATTTCAATCCTTTTCAAATAACAATATTACTTAAGTAAGAAATTACTAACATATTTTTAAACCAAAAAAAGTTTTTAATAGTGTGTTGAGCCTCCTTTTTTCTCCAAAACCTCACACATTCGTTCTGGAAGGGATGCATACAATTTTCCCAAATAATTCAACGATATCGAGCCCCATGCTAATTTGATAGCTGCAATTAGTTCGGGAACGCTCGAATATTGCTGACCTGATCCATATACTTCACGTGTTAGCAATCCCCACACATTCTCAATGATATTCAAGTCCGGTGAATAGGGTGGCCAGTTTAATAACTCCACGTTTTGGCTCGCTATATACGATTTAACAATCCGGGCCGTATGTATAGGGGCATTATCATGTTGATAAATCCATTTTAGATTTGCAAAAAGAGTTTGGAAGTGTGGAAAGGCCTCTTTCAATATACCATTATAACACAACGCATTCATGGTGGTTGAAATAAATTTAAGCTCACAGGTGCCATAATAGGAAATGGCCCCCCATACCTTAATACCTCCAGCACTGCTGTGCAACTTATCAAGATGGTGTGGTTCTTTTCGAAGATCATGAAAATAGTAGCTGTAGCCATCGGGGCCCTCCAAATTAAACTTTTTTTCGTCCGAAAAGACAACACGTTGCCACTCCGAAGTCCAGGTGACATGTGCGCGCGCGAAATCAAGGCGTTGTAACTTCCGAGCCGTGTTAAGAGGTGCCTTCTTCTTGATTTTTAGTCTCTTCAGGTGTGTAGCATTATTAATAACACGACGCATGGTTGTCAAACTTGCTTTAACGTTGCATTTTTCCCTTATCTTGGCCAAAGAGTCGTGCGAATTGGAAGCTTCTCTTAATATAAGTCGCTTGTCCGCGGTGGTAAGCACAATGTGGGTGCGGCCCTTCATGTTTTTACCATAATTAGCCTCATTATTTAAAAAATTTGTTATGGCGTGACGGCTGCTGTCGGCTTTTTTTGCTATTTTGGCAATAGAAAGGCCAGAATCCTTGTAAGCTTGGATTTTTCCTTTCTCCGACTCAGATAATGAAGTGCCACGCCCCATTTTAATTTTTTTTAATTTTATATACACTTCAATTAATGCAAAAAGTTTAAGTAAACCAAAATTTGTGTGCACGTGTCAACGATACCGACCAAATAAAATGCATGTTCTATTCAAGTGGCGCAAAAATTCCATTGAATTTTTGCGAATGCTCACATAAAGTGCAAACAACTTTATAACGGTTATATTCCAAAACTTGGAATATACCAGAAAGAGCGAAGAATGCTTGCACAAAGATAATATGCAAAAAATACCGTTATTCTACCATTTCGTTTTCGAGTTACGAGCAATCTTAAAGAGAGCATACAGGGTGTCCTATTCAAGTGGCGAGCAGTGTACCTTATCGGCGTACACCCTACTGTCCACTGAGAAAAAAAAATCATTTTAAGACCATTATTATAGTCTGTGTTATCAGTTGGTTGGTTTTTGTCTTCACTTAATTCTCCAATCTGAAAAACTTATAAAAAATTGTATTTTAAATGTTACCTCATCTTAACATTGGCACCCACGGATCATACGCGTGACGTTGCGTCAAGTCACAGTAAAGTACTCAGTAATTTAGGTGCAAAAAGCCCGGTGGTGCAGATGGTAAAACTGTTGCCTTAAAACGGTGGAGTTGTGGGTTTCAGTCCGCCCCTTTCATGCCTTGATTTTGTTTTTGTTTTTAACATTATGTTCCAAAATAGATTTCTTCTGCACAATCTCCCAAAAGTTATAGCAACTTAAGCATTGCACTATGGTCCAGATGTCGTTTTTTTTGGCACAAAGTCGATTTTTCGATGTTAATATATCGTTGTTTCCTTATTTTAATGCAATGCAGGCCAATGCATTGGCCCGAAATATATTTTTTTTCTGATAAATTTTTTTGCGAATAAGATTTTGTTTAGCTGGAGCTGTAACAGGATTGATGAGTTCATAGATAAAGTATCTCGATTTAAAATATTTGGAACTTGTTTTTTCAGATTGCAATCTGGACTTTACATTAATTTTTTCTCAGTGTAGGCACCTTTGAATTACAATTTTCACATACAAATTTACCTTCTCCATGTGCATTAGAACAAAACATTAGAAAATGAGTCATGATTTGGTTATTAGATTAAGAAATACGTTAGTTTCTTCCATGTCTGTAAGATGGGCCGACAAATTTATTTGTGCTGACACTTTTCTATTAAGTGAAATCGCTAGTTCTCGAAATCCCTAGCATTCTGTGACTGGAGATTCGACTTTCGACCAGTAGTCGATGAATTGCTTAAGCACGAAGGATCACTTGGCATCGTCCAAACAACTGCATTGCGCATAGAACTTATTTAAATAAAGAAAACGACCAGTTGCGACTGTTGTACAATTTATTTAACAACGCAGAATTGAAATGACATCTCTTATTTAAATTTAAGATCATCTCGTGGAATACCCAACTCTGCATTGCTCCACTTGGAGGGGTTTGGGTAGTCAAACTCGCCCTAAGACATGAAATTGCTTTAGGCATATTTGGTCAACGCACTTACTACATACCATTATGTGATCAGGTTCGTGCCATAAGTGCCAAATCACCCACCACCACATAGCTCCACCTACAGCGACAGCTCCAATCCTGGTCGCCTTTGATTGAGACGGGGGAGCAGCTCGGTACGACACTCTGCAGAAAATATTACGTAATTAGAATTATATATATAATTAAAGCAAATTTACTCACACATGACTTCGTCTATTAATTATGCTGTTCCTAAGAAGACTGCCATCAAAAAGGCTCACTGCTTTCTGACTTAATATTATAGTAGAGCGAATGTTCATATTCGTAATATTTTTTGTATTTTTATTATTTTTTTTATTTTAAGAGTCGCCTTTGATTGACTCAAACGTTGACTGTCAAAATACTGAACTAATTCTATAATTCTTAATCAAAAAATGGCCGTGCTCTCCAGCTCACGTCAATCATAAACAAAAATGATTGACTTTTAATGAACGCTTTTGATTAAGGGTGCCCAAGCCAATTCTGCAAGCCACGCACTGGTTGTTAATTTGCGCAAAGGCATAGCTCGTGCGTATACGGTCCACGCGCGCCATAAGCCTACATAAAGCAACAACAATTTCATATGCGTGCTCTCCTCTTGTTTTGTTGTGGGCGCATGCAGACCTGCGAAATATGTGACTCTCTGCTCTCGCTCATATGGGTCATTCTTTTAGAAACCGAACAGTTAAATGATTCACCATTTTTGATTTCAATAAAAAAAAATCCGAAATTAGATCTCGACATGCCCACCAAAACGTAATTTGCGGTTTTGCAAAACAAATTTTTGTTAATTTTATAAACGATTTCAAAAATGGTTAAAAAAAAAAATGGAAAAATGGAAAAAAAAGGGTTTTTTAAAAACCGTATTACTCAGGTTTGGTTTATCGGACAGGTCTCGTGTTGATATTCCTGAATAGTATTTTAATGTATCTGCTAAAATAATGATTTAATAACATTTTAAATTATTTAATAATATTAAATAATTGTTGCTCAATTTTAAATATAATTTTTTCTCAGTGTTAACCACCATAAAATAGCTTCTCCTTAGAATATACAATTTATTGCCCTAAACATAACTTAAATTAGGGTGCTTTAAAAGGGATGTAGACTTTTACAGTATAACATATATTCATTTTTGAAGTTATAAACAAATAAAAATATGCCAGTTGTTATTGCTTGAGAATCTCCAGTTGAGATATATTTTGTGCACTTGTATTTGTTTTCACGCGGCCGTTAAGTCATTCTGAGCACCCCTGCTGTTGATGATTAAAATCAAGAACCTCTATCAGTAGCACCAATCATTTCCGATATATCCTTTGAGATTTTCTCGAATATAGCAACAACTTAAGCTGTTGTAAATTTGTTGGTTTTTAATATTTGTCGCCGAAACCTCGCCCAAAAAAGTACACTGCAACAGGTCATTGGCATGATTTCTCTCATGAAGTCGATTTTTGTTACGCTAACGAAGAAAGAACAAGTTGGGGCCCTAATTATGGGTGGTTCCAACACAATTCTAATACTAAGAAATAGCGTTTCAATCATTAACAGCAAGTCTCGGTCGCGTACACTGCACTTGCTGTGCCGTCTGCTTGACGCCGAGTGCAAGCGAGTCAATTGAACTTGCTCCGAAGTCAAGGCGAGGCGATGTCTTATGCGCTGAGGCCGCCGGGATTATTATTGCGTATTGCTTTTAAGACATATACATACATATACAAAAGTTAATGTATGTTAGGAAGTATGTTCCTTGTAGGCGTCAAAGCCGCTTTACCGATCTTCACGAGCTTTTCATAGAAACTGTTTTTTCGAGTTGTCATTTGGTTATATCTTTAATGATATAGCCGCAACCGTGACTTCGAGTAATTGAGCAAAACTCTTAACATGAGAGTGCATACGTCAGGACGAGACAGAAACTGACAAACCTACGAAAGTAACATCAATAAAGCTCTTACATACATGTGTTCTATGCCGGCCGTCACATTGTTTGATTTTCGTTTCGCGAGCTATTGGAGTGTCCACAGCTACCACCGTCCCCGCGATTAAATGTTAGTTTGCATCCCTAGTTTCTCAAGTTCCCAACCCCATTGCCATTATGAGTTGTTTTATTTGATTTTTCATTTCCGCTCGTCATCGTTGGCACCAGCAGCGGCAGCAGCGGCAGCAGCAACATGTGCATTGTGTTGGATTTGTTGCCTTTAGGCTGTAGGACGATGATGACGATGATGTAGAAGGAGTCGAGAGTGGGAGAATAAAGACTATGGCATAGTTGGACAGGTTGCACATGACAAGCGTAAAAGTTTTCAAGTGATGCATGCGCACCCATGGGCCATGGCACAGGACGGAGATGGAGACTTAAGCAGATGTGGACAGGTGGGGGGTGTGGCGGGGCAGTACTTGGGTAATCAAGCACGACAGCAGCTGCCATTAAGTTGAGTTAAAACACTGGATGGGAGCAACGGGTACGTAACGTACAAATTTATTTTCTTTTTTTTGTTTTTGTTTTGTTGCTGCCTGGATGGGTATAAGAGGCAAAGTCAAAAACGAGTTTTAATTAAAATGCCTGGCATACTTTAAGGCGCTTTTTGTGTTTTATGATTGAAGTACACGTGGGGAGGAAAAACCAAACTATGAAAGTCGATTAAGGTGATTTTATAACAGTTGACAGGTAGAGAGATGAGCTCGTAATCCATAATTTTAAGTAACAATGGACTGTTTGCAACGTGTGGGCAAATGTCGAAGAACAACATTCCGCCAGTCACTGTAAGAACACAAAATCCTAAAAAAAAACTTAAAATTGTGTCGTCTTTGGAAGTTTTTTGAAAATAGCCGCCAATATGTATAAAAGTATCGATATTTTAGTGTTAAGGTATGGTAATCGAAAGTGTATACACTATTAGGCCTGTTTCCTTTTTCGATTGTCGATCAAATCATGCGGAATCGGAATTGTTAAATGTTGCTGCTTCCAGAAAACTGACTGTCTTTCTTGCCTTTTTACTGTAAAATTTCCATTTATCTCGCATTCGACACTCTTGATGGCAAAACGTGTGTCAACAGCAATTACTTTATAGTTTCTTGGAAATCTACCAGCAACTCTTAGTAATTCCGATCGATCGGATTCGGAAACGTCGAACAGGCCTGTATATATATTAAATGGACCGGAGCGTGTAGTAGATTGTAGAAAATGGACGAGGCAGACACGGTTATTAAAATGACAGACAGAGAGAAAAACCCTTATCGACATACTGTAAAGCGACAACCCGTATTGACATTGTAAATAGTAAACCGTGTAGTAAATAGCAGGGAATAAAACCGAAATGGACGCCTGAAACAACTATACGAGCGCTGTCCCGATTACGAACATAAAGATCGTGCTTACCGAATTTAACGCTAAAGTTTGGAGAGAAGGAATTTTTGGCTCTACAGTCGGTCAGACTTAGCCTTCATGAAACAACCTTCGGTAATGGAGCGAGGTAACATAGATCATACAGTAGTACCAGGAACCTAAACATACGCAGTACCATCCATAAGGCCACCTGGAAGTTCACTGATCCATTAAGGCGAAACCAGATTGGTCATGTTGTGATCGACGGAAGGCACTAATCGAGTATTCTGGTCGTGCGTGCGATTCGAGGTGCCAACATAGACTCGGATCACCACCTTGTTGCAGCCAAAGTTCGCACGCGGCTCAGTGTGGCACATGCCTCACACTCTGGCACACGTCGAACTCTGAAGTCTACACAGCTAAACTTACCCAACTGCTCAGGGAAATCTCGCCATTCCATGTGAGTATCTAAGAACCACTCCATGAGTACGGCTGTCAAGTAGTTACTCGGATACGCCGACTTCCCTCGAAAGCAATCTTGATATGATGAGGATTGCCTCCGCGCTACTGCAAAGAAAAACGCTGCCTATATGAGAACTCTGCAGTCGGGAGCATCGCGGGCTGTTAAAGAGCGATACCGGGAGAAAAGAGAGAGAGGATGAGCGACAAAGGCGAATGCGAGACGAAGTCGAGATGCTTTTTGGCATGAGTGAGATACGCAAATTTGATCAAAAGGTTAAGACGACTAACTAAAGGTGTTCAAGCCCGAAGTTACACAATGCAAGGACGACCAGATTCCTGTGCCTGGTTACAGATCCGCAAGTGGACACTTGCCAAATGGAGAAGCTACTTACCCAACCAGCTGAGGAACACGATAACGAACACGATGCCACCTAGCTACGCCATCAATCGACAACATAGAGATAAGACCGCGACGAAGCCTGTTTAGCCATAAAAAGGGCTAAGGAACAACTAATCAGCTAGCGCCGATGACCTGCCAGCTGAATTGTTTAAGGCTGGAGGCGAGGAGTTGGTAAGGTGCATGTATTAACTCCTATACCGAATATGGTCCGACAAAAGTATGCAAGACGATTGGAGTCTAAGTTTGCGCCAACTACCGTGGGATCAGTCTCCTTCCCATTGCATATAAGGTTCTGTAGAGTATAATTTGTGAAACGTCTTATGCCGTTTATAAGCACACTGATTGGACCTTATCGGTGTGGCTTCAGACGTGGTAAATCCATCACTGACCAGATATTCACATTACGACAAATCCTGAAGAAGTACTATGAGAAAGGTATTAAAACCTACCATCTTTTTGTCGATTATAAAGCCGCCTTCGACACACCGATAAGGTCAAGGTTCTTTGATGCCCTGTCTACCTTTGGTATATCAGCAAAATACGTTCGTCTTTGCCAGTGATTGGAAAGGTACTCAATTTTCTTACCTAGGTAAGGTAGAAGGTAAATGTCAAAAAATATATCTATTTAAGGTAAAAGGTATAGGAAATTTAAATTACCTAGGTAAAGGTAATGGTACAAAAAAGGTACTTTTAAGGTACTTTTTAATGCATGGTTTATCCAACAATACCTACCCGAAAATGTTGTGAACTAAATGACGTGAACTATCCAACCAAATCTTTAAGGTTTCATCGAAATTTAAAGATTCTCAGAAATTTCTACGGGGACATACACTTTTTTGAGTTTTAAGTCCGAAAAATATATTTTTTGATTTTTTTCTTTCCGACTATTTAGTCTAAAATTCCTACTATTTGAATTTTTGACATAATTTACAATATATATTTTTAAAAATAAACATTAATCATTAAGTTCCACATTCGCGTCAACTTCACAAATGGCTTTATCTACATATTTAATCGTGGTCTCGGCCTCGATACATAGGAAGTATAGCTATATCGACAAGTTTTTGAAACTGCTTAAATAGTAAAATTAGCAACCTAATTACTTAAGCTGATAGCAATGTCTACTTGTGATAGGGTGGTTTGTTGTATGTTAAATAAAGTGCTGTCATTTATAATCAACTCAGAATAGCAATCGCATTTTGAAACCATTCAAAAAATAGTTCTTGTACCTTATTTCCATGCTAGTTGTGCAACAGCTGTACTGTATTTCCTTGACTTAAAGCGTCTTAAGGATCAACACAGTAATTAGCTCAAGACTATGTAACTTTAATAGTCACATCGACAATCAAATTGATAGAATGCCTAAACTAGATTAGTTTCCCACTCAGGCTATCATTTGAAGTTAAATTCTCATTCTTATTAAAGTTCCTTATACACTGATCGGCATAAGTATTTTGACAAAGAAATTTTCATAAATAAACCATTATATCTTTTAAACAAAAAATCCCAAAATTTTTAAATTTTTATCGGATGCTGGTGTAACAGTAAGCTTTCAATAAAACATAAGAAGTACACAATCAGCTGCTTGGGTTGGAAAATATTAATCAAAATGTGCAAATGGCAGTTGGCATAAGTATTTTGACAGTTGATTTATTCTCAGCACAGGACCTCAAATGATAAAAGAATGATTGATTCTAGACAAGTTTATCACGCTGAACCCGAATCTGCCTTTAGAAATTCCATATCTCTAATGGATTAACTGTAAATTGGGCATTAAAATGCAGAAAATGGCTAATTTGACCGTTTTCCCCTGGACCCTATATGCTAGAAAACAAGATATTTAAAAAAACTTGATTTGTTATGTAATAGTACTTGTTTTTATCTGTAAAATGTAGTATATACTTTATTCATTTCATAATATATAAGTTCGTGATCGATCTGCAAAGTATGGACGATATTCAAATTTTTTGAATTTTTTTTTATTTTACATGAGCGCCAGTGTAGTTTTTAAAGAAATAATTCATATTTGGGTGCATTTTACCTTAAAAACTAACTGGCGCTCATGAAAAGCACAAAAAATTTAAATTTTCATGTACATCGTCCATACTTTGCAGATCGATCACGAACTTATATGTTATGAAATGAATAAAAATTTCAAAATTTTGGGATTTTTTTGTTTAAAAGATATAATGGTTTATTTATGAAAATTTCTTTGTCAAAATACTTATGCCGACCAGTGTACCTTACTTTTTGACAAGGTAAATGAAAATTTCGAACTAGGTAAAGTAAAAGGTACTGGAATTTAAAAATACCCAGTTAAGATAAAAGGTACACAAAACATGTATCTAGGTATGTACCTAGGTATTTGTACCTAGGTTCATCCTAAAGCAGTCTTTACACTTGTCATATATCTCTCAATAGTCTCCCTAAAGACACGATATTATAGTGTAATAGGCAAACATACAACTCTGACGAGAAACTTTTGCCTTCTCTTTAGACAAATATGATGAAATAGAACCGGTTCTATTTGATAAAAGTAACTCTGTTAAGACAAAGCTGTCAATTTTGTGGTGTTGCCATTTCCAATCAATTATCAATTGATCTAAATTGAGAACTCTGAAAGTTGATAACATCTGTCATTGGAGTGGTTAATTTGAATGCATCATCGGCAAATGGCACATTCCTTATACCACCAGGTAAAACTTTATCATCCGGGAAATTAAGAAGATTATCTTCAATGCTTGTGCATGGCGTGGAATTGTAGGCGGCGTCGTTTGCTCTTCCGTTGCAGCCAATATTAACATAAATAGAACTGTACTCTGGATCTGCCAGAGCAAGAACCACAATGCAGTGGAATCCTTTATAATTGTAATAAAATGCTCCGTCATTCCTTCCAGTTTGAAATGCAATATGCTTGCCATCTAAAGAAAACATGTTGAAAAGTGGAATTTTGAAAATCTATAACTATAGCACAAACCTAGCGCACCGAGGCAAAAAGTAAAGTTCCACATTTCGTCTAAATTTTGCGAAATGGTTCGCCATTCCTGCTGTGGTTGAGGCATCTAGAAAATGAAACTACATTTTAGAAGCGATTGACCTTATATGCTGTAAAAGGATAAACTACCATTATATAAATTGATTTTAAGTCGGTAATTGCATTAATGACTTGTGGCACAATTTTTGAAATTTTCGGTTGGAAAATTCTGAATGCAACTGATAGGGACGCAATAGAGTCTCCGGTAGCAAAAAATCGCAGTGTCATAAGAAGGCTGAAAGAGCAAAACTTTGTGAAAAGTTGAGTTGTTCATGTATTTTAAATTTCTGAAGGTTTCGTTGACCTCGTACTGGAGCTCATGTAAGATATGCTGCGCCATTTCTCTGCTTTTATAGCGACGCAAAAGCCGATTTCGACTTCACGCTTTTTACAATGTCGTCTTCTTTTTCGTAGTTTTGTAGTCAGCCAAAACCGCAACCATTAATGTTAATGTGCTTCATTGATTGTTATCCACTTTCATACAAACAAGTCGCACTTTTCTTTCTTGGGCTGTGTGTCAATAATTGTTGAACCAGCTCTCAACATCTAGTTCCAGATTCTCTGTTATTTAAAGTGTAATAGCTAATCATAGCTTCTCTAAAGAGTTTATCTTTAGAGAATTTTGACAACCGACTCTTTAGAGAAACATGATAAATGTAAAGGCTGCCTTACACTGGTCTTTGCATGATGACGTTGAGAAGCACGAAAAGCTCCGTCAAACTATGAAAGAACCTCTCTGAGCCTCTTGATACCAAAAGAGGTGACACCTTATCGTGTGACTTCGTTAATATGCTGATGAAGTAATCTCTGCGCCAGTGTCCAAATGCCAACAGATCGGCTACCATCTTTTATAAAGAAATAATGCTACTCGAATATGCCGATGATATTGACATTATAGGCAAAAACGAACAGGCGGTAAGCAGGGCGTTTTCAGAGATTGAGAATCAGTCTAGACAGATGGGCTTAGCGGTAAACGAGGACCAGACAAAGTACCTAGTATAGACGGACAAGAAGTCTACGCGATTTTGTCTACCTCGGAACGATGATAACCAGCGACAACAGCCTGGAAATGCGAAGAAGCAAAACTCTTGCAAACCGATGCTACTACGGGCTCAGTAGGCAGTTCAAGAGCAGAGCCATTTCCCGAAAAACGAAAATTGTGCTATGCAAGTCGCTTATCATCCCAGTCCTGCAATATCATCAGCGGATAAGGCGGCGATTGGCGTTTTCAATGGAAAGTTTCTTCGTAGGATTTATGGACCGTTGAAAGTTGGTGAGGAATTTCGTATCCGAAAGAATGTGCATGAATAGTCAAGCGCATTGATCAACAGTGGCTACGCTGGATTGGACATGTCGCCAATGATATAATCGCTACCAAAAATTTTATTGTCCGTGTTAGACATCGCAACCGATACCGAAAATCGTTTATGTGTAAATGGTAACTAAAAAACACTCGTTTACAATTGAAATTCTCAAGTCTTTATGCCCATTGAGGATAAAACTTGCCAAATACAATTTGTTAGAAAAAGTCTAATGCGACCAATTCTCGCCAAACAGTCTCAATCTTGAGTTCGCGCTGCGCTTTGTTATTTGAAGCCACAATTTGACAGCGCAAAATGAGGCAAACCAGAATATTTGAATGACACCTAGCTCTTTCCATTCACTTTGATATTTGACAGTCCACTTAATTAATACACTCATATGCACACACATATCGGTTTACATCCAGGCACTCCATTGTGGGCTAATACAATCTAATTGATTTCTGCCATTTGCGGCCAGACGCATGACATATTGTATAATCAACTGTGGACCCGAAAACAAAATGCTACTTTATTTACATACTTGGGCTGAGTAATGTAAATGGAACTGCACACGCACAGCCATTCGCCAAAAAAAAAAACAAACAAACCAAATTCGATGCGTGTTTTTCAATAATTAATATTCGAGGGCACTTTATGCTGCATAATGCGAACGCTAATTTAAATGCATTTTGTTGCAAAACTAAGCACAAAAATTCCAATGCTAAGCCACACGCAGCGACAACAACAATAACTTAGTTTGGCTAAAAGCTTGTGCAAAACGCTAATTGAGTTTACGTACTCTGTGCGCATGCTGATGGTCTGTCCAGCTGCGAAGTCCGCATGCAATTCTTGCATTGGGAAAATGTGTAAAATCCTAAAATTGCTGACTGCAAAATTTGTCACGCGCAATCAGCGATGAGCGGTGTTTGCAGCCCCATGCCTGGATTATGTGGGTGGAGTGGGATGTGAGGGCCTGTTGGTTAGCCGACAAAGCCGCACTCAAAAATGTTCAAGGTTTTCCACTCGCCACTCCGTCACTCGTAATGAAAAATCTCCTTTGGGTACTTTTGGTGGTTTAGTTGACAGCTGTCAAAAGCATTTGTATGGGCTTCTTTAGGCTGCCATAAGCCATGCATTTAATTAAACTTCTTTGGAAAACAAAACCAAAAATTTAACGTATGAAAGGTTTTGGATGAAGCCCCTGTTAGAGAACAGTTTGCTTTACAGTTTTTTGTTATACTTTGAATAATATTTTTTAATAGTTTTGGGCTTAAAATAATCTGTGTAATATTTGTATAGCAATTAGTATAATAGTTAACAGTTAACGGTTCATATAACCACGACTGGATATTAGCAAAGAAAATGAATACCTAGAAGCGACATCTCATGCAGATAACTCGTCATGGCCCGTCATCGATGTATCGATCACACATACGTAACATTGCCCTCGGTATCGATTGGGGTTCAGGGATTTAGTTTACGAAGTCAGAGCCTAGGTTCGCTACAATTTATATTCTTGATCAGCATGACAAGCCGAGTTGATCCAGCCAAGTCTGTCTGTCCGTCCGTCTGTTTCTATGCTATCTCCTTCGTCCGTTTTTAAGAAATCTTTATTATACTTTGAACGAAGTATAGCCCTCGTATGCAACTTGTGTATAAGAGCTATAAGAACCAACTCTAAAACTTTTCAAAATCCACTTATTATCGATCCTAAACTGTTGCTTTTATTTAACATAATATTTTTTCGCAAAATTGCACTCAAACAAACAAAAATTGACATACATTGACCCAATTTGTTTAGTTTTTCAATTACCATTCACATTATGCTAAATCAAATATAAAACCAAAATAACAAAGCAATAACATTTGTAAATTATAAATGGGCGAAATCAAATATCAGCCACATGTTGCACACTTTGAGCTTTTATCAAATTGGATGAAATTAGTGCAAAAAAACAAAAATCAAACACGCGCAAATATCTAACCAATTTGTTTGACAAATATGTGGGGCATGAATTGAATTCCACACACAAATTCAGCGTGACCCTCATCAATGTGAGGCACAAAATGGAGTAAAAAAAACACAGATTTGTACATGCAATATTTGATATTTTTACATTGGCTACAAATTGGTTTTATTGAACACGCTCGCATCGCTGGAATATTCAGTTTTTTTTTTTGGACTTTTTCCTCTGAATTTCTGGTTACACGGTTTTTGTGATTAATGGGAACAAAAACATTTGTGAAAACCTCAGGCCCAACTGTTGTGGCTGACGTGATCCAATGGTTTTGGTTATGTTGATTTAATGAATTTTCGGCTTAAAACCAATTAAAATGACCAACCGATTTTGTTGCACAAAATGCCATTAATTAATTTTAATTTAGTTTGTATTTTGTTTTTTTTTATTAGCATTTCACATCACGTAAGTATTTCAGGTTGAGTGCCACCTGTCAATTTGTGGTAAAGTGTAGGAATTTGATTAACATGGGTTAATTACTTTGATGGAAAGTGATGATTTTTGTAGGGTTTTCAGTTAGTATTTAATTGAAAAGCAATTAATTGTATCAAAATGGCTAGGAAAAATATTATACACTAAACAGTTGATTGGCATATTGTCGATTGAGTTAAACAGATTTATGGATTTTGGCAAAGGTTACATTTTATGAGGAACAAAAGGTTCAAGTAATTCGATGGGTTTGATTCTTGATTTCTTCCCTCAAATGAGTTTTCTTGTCGAAATTTTAAATGAAGATTATTTAACATGCGAAAAACGGGCAACTGTTTGAGGTTGTCTGTTAAAAACGGGATCAGCTTAACTTAATTAATAGAAAAAAACCAAAAACACTTTCAGTTCTGTATTCGCTTACTGACACTCACCAACTTTTTAACTCTTTACAAAAATGTTGTCAAATATTTTTTTTCAATTTTGACGCTTTATTGTGTAAAATTTGTTACAAGTTCATTTTCATGGCTAACCACTTCTGCCAATTTTCGAAAACCATCTCGAAAAAACGAAATAAAAAATTGCGAATTCTCACCGTTTTTGCTTGAATGCTCGGCTCAAACTCAGAAAAGTAAACTTTCCCGCAAATTGTGTTTTGTTGGCACAAAAGTTGACATACAAAAACTATGTTGTTTTCACTTCAGCGTAATAACTCATAATGAAGTTGGTTGGAACATTGTCCAATTCGATTTAAAACTGGTGACGTCAGCTCTTAAAAATCCTTTTTAATTTTTTTGTACAAGTAAAAGCATAAACTTACTCAGAACAGTTGTAAAAAATTATCTCAACAGAAAAATTAAATTAAATCATACCAAAAATATCGATTTTCGACTTGATTTATCAAGACCTTCTACGTTGGAGATGAAGCTTCGTGTTTGGCCCCCGTGTAAGCTGGAAGTAGTACTGGGCCAGCCAGCCAAAAATATGAAAAGGTGAATCAGGGAGTACAGAAAGCAAGTACGTCAGCTGAAGTCTTACGTCCTCGTCCACACAAGCTCAATTATGCCCGGCGCTGACTTGTACATACAACAACAAAATATTGCTATTAGGAATTTCCAAGCAGAAGCTCAGCTTATTGATAACAACCACAACAAGCTCTTGCGGCAATGAAACTTTTTGTTGGACCACTTGAAACCTTAGAGCAGAGGTGTACAGTATCAGCTTACGGCCGCGTAAACACCAATAAGAACCACAAGAAATAGAAAAGAGAAAACTAACTTTTTGTGCATGTGTGTGTGTGTGTGCTCGTGGCTGTCTGACACACACGAAAATATTTGCTGCCAACAAGAAAACCTTCGCTCGGAGAGAATGAGAAAAGAGAAAACATATGAACTTGTTGTTGCACTACTCATAGCCATAACCCAGCGGTGCACAGCTAAATGAACTCTGCCCACATCATTGACTAAAAAAGCCCACAAGTATAAAACACTCTCGCTATACTTTGTATACAGTGTGGTCAAACGGAATTTGCTTCGTTTGTCAAAAGTTCGTAAGGCGTTTGTATTATACCTAAATCTTCATCGTTTTTATACCCTTGTTGAGGGTATATTAAAATTGTCCAGATGTTTGTAACGCATAGAAGGAAGCATCTCCGACCACATAATGTATATATATTCTTGATCAGCATGACGAGCTGAGTTGATATAGCCAAGTCCGTCTCTCCGTCCGTTTGTTCTTCTGTTTCTATGCGATCTCCTCCGTCAGTTCCGATATATTAGCGTATGCAGTAAATGAAGGCCAAACTTTAGCACGATAGTCTTGTGGTACTGAAAGACTAGTCTGCACATTTATCAGACAGCCGGACAGACGGATCGGATGGACTATAGCTCAATCGACTCAGCTCGTCGCCCTGATCAAGAATATATACAGTTTATGCGGTCGAAAAAGAATGTTTTTGTGAGTAACAAACTTTTTTGTCAAAATTACAATACGCTTTGAACGGGGATACCCAATGCTCGTTTTTATAAGGAAACTTCTACAAACTGGCTTTTGGACAGCACCTTAGAACTAAGTTTTATTAAAATCGGACACTACCTGTGTATGGTACTCAAGTGCGTGTCGCATACAAATAGATTAGAACCTAAAAACTCTGAAAAAAAGGGCCACATCTGTTTTCAGTAGGATAGAAATCTTTTTTGCTTTCAACCACGAGATTCTGTCAAGTGCTTGCTTGGAGGTCCAACATCGGATGTACTATACGGAAAAACGAAGGTCGAAAAGATAGTTTTAGTGAGAACAACTTTTTTGTTTTCAACGCAAACGCCACCAAACGTCGTTTTGAATGCTTCTACATTCCACTAAGTTTGATGAAAATCGGACATCTATATAGTATAGCTGCCATACAAAAGTTAGGTGTGAAAAAAAGTTTTATTAGGAAAAGCATATTTGTTTTCCATGCTTTAGCTCCCAAACTTGTTATTGATCAATATAATATGCTACTACACAATTCTACCAAGTTTGATTCAAATCGGATGACTATAGCATATAGCTGCCATAGGAACTATCGGTCGAAAAAGAAGTCTTAGTGAGAAAAATTTTTTTGTCTTCAACGCGAACGTCCCCAATCCTCGTATTTATAAGGTTTCAATGCTTTTACACAATTGAACTAAGTTTTATTAAAATCGGACAACTTTATGGTATAGCTGCCATACAAAAGATAGTTCTGAAAAAAAGTCTTAGTAGGAAAAACTTTTTTGTTTTCAATGCTATGGCTCCCAAACTTGTTACTGATCAGTATTATATGCTATCACACAATTCTGCCAAGTTTGATCCAAATCGGATGACTGTAGCATTCAGCTGCCATAGGAACGATCGGTCGAAAAAGTAGTTCTAGTGAGAAAAACTTTTCTGTTTTCAATGGTAGCGTCTTTTTACTTTCCAGCTATGAATATTATCAGTTGCCACACAATTTTGTGAAGTTTGGTCAAAATCTCATGAATATATTGTAAAGCTGCCATATAACAAACAGGCAAGCAAATGGTCAAAGTAGTGGCGCCTTTTATTGCTGAGTTTGGGAAATAACTCAGCTAAGAATGTTCGACAAAAATCATTTAAAACCTTAATTTATATAAATTATACAAGCTACAAGGGTATATAAACTTCGGTCGAGCCGAAGTTAGCTTTTCTTTATTTTTTGTATTGCATTCCCAATGATCCTGTTTACATATGCTGAATTTTACAGATTTTTAACTTAAGCCCTTAAAAATTAAGTTAAAATTGTTGTCGTTGTGTTTTGCAAGTACAAAAGTACCCATAAAACGCGAATAGAGGCTTGTTTTTTAAAACTGGATGATGCTTACAGAGGGGACCACTTTATCATAATTTAAGGGTCTCATGCTGGGGTTTTTTTTAGTGTTACAAGTAACAAGATACTGTGTCGCAACGAATACACGGCGTGCACATAGGGCCTGGGCACCCCAGTTAGAGATATGCTTTGAGTGTGTGTGTGTGTTGTGATTCTTTGAATTTAGTTTTTAGCCACACCAAAACCTTTTGTACCGTAATTAAATTTGTTTCAAATCAAAAATTAATTTTATTTGCAATTCTAGTCTTCATTTTCCACTAGAATAGACATCAATGTGACCACTTTATATCCAATTGCAGCATATTTATTCTTCATCAACTCCATTTTCCATATTTGTGCTTTCAATAAATTTCCAAAACTATGAATTAGTTCCATCTGCAAGGTGAAGTGACTACTGCATCAGTTCACACGGTGACAGCGACAACAACAGCTGCAACTAATAATAATGTGCAATTATGTATGTATGTGAATACCACTGTGCACCAACCCCTCCCCCCCCCACCCAGGGCACTGCGGCATAATTCTGTTGCGCAATTACGTAAATTACCCAAGTGAAATTCAATATGCCTGGCCAAGCCAAATGGAAATGGCGCAAGCCTTATAACTTAGCTGTGTGAGTGTGTGTGTGTGTGTGGGCCTCTGGCAGTGCTAATTGCCCATGTTTTACATGATTGAGCAAGATAGCAATGTAAAGGAGGAGATTCGCTGAGTGAATTGAGGTACTGAACGACAGATAACTCATGTAAATGAATAGGAGTAATGTATGGGCGAAGGCTGCTGAGACGCTTAATCAATGATCAGCTTTTAAACAAAGTAGATCACTGATCAAACTGCACTGACTGAAGAAAGTATTCAACCCAAAACATTTACCACCAACAAATACTTCAAAATAACCTAATACAAAATGCGGCAAATAATTAAATTCCATGTCATTTAAGTTACACGAACGAAAATACAAAAATGTGCCATTGTTGCTGTTTCTTTAGTCTAGGCCTTTTCAATTTGCCTGCCAAGCTAAAATTGGCAACAAAAAAAAAACCTGGCAGCTACACCAGCAACAAGAATACCAGAAGTAATAAAATATGGTCAGTATGATAAGCCTCAGCAGATAAGAAAATTTGTGCCACACAACAAACAATGGACGACGGTTAGGAAAAATAGTAGAAGTAACAAAAAAAAAAAAAAAAATGAGAACAGAAACGAACAACAGCCGCCACATAAATCAAACAAATTGCAAGTAAAAATGTTGGGCAATAAAAAATAAGCGAGACAAATATTACTAAGTATAAAAATAGAAAATAGGGACAATAGCAAAGTATTTCCGTTTTTTTTTCCAGGAAAATTCAAGCCTTAATGAAAACAAATGGATTTTGTTGTAGCCTAAGCAAATGTAAAATGAGATATTAAGGTATTAACGAGATGCTAAGAAAGAAGTGGCTTAGAATACCTGAAGTTTAAAGGACTTTGTGGAAAGTAGTATCACATTTAAGATGACCATTAAAGGCAATTGAATTGCAAGAGTTCTTACGAGGCAGACCACTTAAGTTCAAGTGTTGAACGAGGTTTTGTTTAGATTTGTAGGTCCTTTTCCAACTGCAAAAATCATACCAGTCCCTAAGGGTAATGATTAATTTAGCCCAGCAGTGGGCAAGCCCTTGCTCCTATTGCTTCGAGATTTTTTTTCACATAATAAACTGTGAAAATTGTGAACAACTACAAAGTCATTGCGAATCGGAGCACGGCGCCTTCAAGACGCGCACACAAACAGCGCAACAGATGCATTTTCGGCGATCGAGACTCGCTCTGTTATTGTTATTGTTGCACTGCTCCCAAACTCAAATTTCATGCCCACCGCTGATCAAGGTCTTTCATTAGCTTTCTAATATCCGGACTTCTATTAATGCACTGAAAACAAAAGACTAAGCAAAATACCTTCTTGTGGGTTGAACTGACCGTCAGGTACAGTAAACATAACGTAATGATAATGATAACTATACTACATGTATTTAAAATCATTTCCAATACTTTTATTCAGTTTCCCATAAAAAAAAATTTCTTGGGCCAAAATTTCGCCCAGCATTCCCAGAGTGGATTAAAAGAAATTCAAATTTTGGTTTAAAGCTAGAGTTCACTTTTCACACAAAATATGTCCAAGTAGGTAATGAACAAATTTTCGTATAACTTTACAAATACATTTACTGCCATTTAAACTACAACTCACACAACTAACATCCCAAAAAAATACTTTCTTTCAGCACTGTGAATATCGAAAAATTTATTTACCAACAATGTCCAACATATCCATAACTTTTGTCGGTCTGTTTAGTCAAGGCGTGGTGCCCAGTCCTGAACTTAGTCAGAATATGGCCGATTTTGATGCAATGATATCGGTCCAATCCGAACTGGATCTTAAAATCTGTCGCTTGAGTAATGAACTGGCCGTGACCGCACGCAATCTGGCTATCGACTTGGCCGAATATCAGTATCGGCGCACGGAAATGGGTGAACCACTGAGGGAGCTAAGTGATGCTGAACTGGAGGACATATGTCAGGAGACTCTGGGAAGTATCCTTCTTAAATATAATGATCATAAAAAATTCAAGAAATACTTGGATACAAGAATGAATGATCTCAAGTTGCTCATTGAGAAGGATATTACCACGGCCAATGAGAAGGCAGCAGCTGCAGCTGCCGAGTTGAAGTGATCGTTTAGTTTATATGTTTCTGAAAGGATTGCTTTATACCATGTAAGTTTACAACTTATAAAATGTTTACTAATGAACTTAATCTGGCTGATTCTTTTGGAAATACTAAACACACAGCAAGATTAGAAACCGAGGAGCAGCAACTATATGGCATTTTTAAGAAGTTTATTTTATACAAAAGTTTTGGTCTCAACTGTACTTACTTTATGTGAGAGTTAACACTTTTCTTGTTGTTTTTGGCGCATTACACTTTACTATAAAATTTTGATAATGATAATAAAATTATAATTTGTCGTGCTTATAAGCAAAATCAAGCTTATGGTTCTTCAAATGGAAGGATTGATCAAGCTAAATAAAAATCTAACGAAATGGCACTACAACTTAACGTTTTAAGTCTTCATTTTGTTAATTTTTTTATAATTTTTTTGATATTTTAGCTGTAAATAAATTTTTTTATGGTATTGAGTAGGGCGTTACATTATCGATGGAAGATCTATTTTGTAAATCATATCCAAATTTGGTTTATTACGACTTTGAGAAGGGAAGCCTCGCATATTTATATGAGAGTAGGTATTTAGTGAAAGGACCCAGGGACTTCTGGAAGAGGATTGTTCTTGATTGCCTCATACACAAAATCAATCAACAAAACTCAGCGTTGAATAAAATCAGATTCTTACAGGCAAACACATCGATCGGTTGCATGTGAATTTGCTGATCGAACATGATGGTGTTCATTTCAGTCAATGCACAAAACTCAGCGTTGAATATATTCAAAATCATAGCAGCAAACGCAACCTGCATTTGAGTGAGATTCGGCTGATTGAACAGGTTTGCTAGTATATCGGCTTTTATGCTTACGAACAACAAGCACATTTTTTTGTTCTCCCCATTTGGCTGACACTGCTTAAAACGCCGGAGCAAGCTGCTTAACCCATGAGAAAACTCATCGTTATTAAGCCGAACTAACAAACACCCGAATTTAATGGAATGAAGACGAACATGATTATAATCAGAGCGCCAACAAGGCAACAAGGTTTGATTGAATAAAAATCAGCATCGAACATGTGTGTGTATGAAAATTTAATCGGTTGAACCCAAAGCAAGTATATTCGAGAGTTAATTCATGTATGAACGTTTTGCAATCACAAGAAGCCGCTCTCTAATGTATACCAATAATAAATGTAGTCTAATCGGCCATAGGCAATGACTTTTGTTGCACGTTTGGTCCTCTTTAACAAAATTAGAGCCGTTGAGGTCTGAAATTTTACTGGCTTACTGATCGAAGAAGAGGCAAAAATGTTTGAACGATGGTGGGTTAATATGGTTTTCACACTGAGCACATCTTTAGGGAACGAATGGAATTTTTGAAAGATGTGATGTATTCACACTGGCCACATCCAACATCCACCATCCATTGGCAATGTGCTTAGTTTGCAAACAAAGAAAGAAAAGGTGTACAAATTGTAAGAAATATTAATAACAATATTAATTGTTACAAAAACTTATGGTGGCGCTGGATTCAAATGAGTCAGTTGAAGAATTCAACGAAGAGGAAATGTTTGCATGGCTTTCTAGTTCCAAATGCTACTAAAATCGTGAGAGAAAAATTAACGAAAATTGAAAGATCGCTTCATGTGAAACAATACTTCTGCAGATTTTAGTCCAAGGAGATCAGATCCGCTGTAGTAAATAATTGTGTCAGCAAAAGCCAATAAAAACAATAAGTCAAAATTTTATTGAATTTTTAATTCATTTTATTTTCATCTAAATATGGGACTGGTGGTTAAATATCATTGAGGTCGAACTGCAGCTGGTCATATCAGGGCCCATCTCTGCTTTCACTCTGCTCGCGATTCCTTTTTCCGGCTCTACTACAGAACTACAGAAATAAAAACAAATATGCCTATTTATCAAACATACCAGCTGCTGCTGGCTTCTACATTTATCTTAATCCAAACATTCTATCCAATCATTGTTTACACTTTCACTGTGATTTCCAACTTTTTCACATTGAATGACAAATTTTTAGTGTTGCATTTGAAAACTATCGGCTGAAAATGTAGTCGAACAGTGTGAGATAGGAACATCCATCGTGAATGTTGAAATGGATGAGAAAATTTCGGCACGGCAAAAACTTACAGCACATGCAGTCAATGGATGGTGGATGTGGTATGTAGCCCAATGTGAATAGGCTATAAGGGACCGGTCCGCGAATGGAAGCGCAGGCTTTACGACGGGTTCGAAACTTCGAACAGAACCTTTTGCAGAATTTTAAGGGTTTGCTTCTTCGATTCTTATACCCTAAGCGATGTTGTATAGTAATGAGAAGTCAGTTTGAAATCTTTTAAGAATAAATGTTACAAATGTGACCTATCCAAAATGGCCTTTTAAGAGTTCTTCAAGGTCTGCAAGCTTTATTTTCTCTAAAAATTATATACTAAAACGAGAAAGTTGGAAGTCAGTATGGGTAGCAGCATACAACAAAAAAAAGTGGAATCATATATATTGGGATATGGGCATTTCCACAGAAATGTCAACCGCAACCAAAAATTTTAAAGTGGTTAAAAACACTATGTTTTATCTAATTTTCATGGGGAAACAGTAAAGTTGCATTAATGAAAGCCAATCTTACATTTATACATAGCCCATTTCGAAATATTCGAAATATGTAAATAAATATTGCGCTATCGCAATTTTTCTAATTTGGACATTAATTTTGCATTTTTTTTTGATAAAAGTGCTATTAGATTTCTTTTACCTTTGCTATCTAAAATCTTTCTGAGGGTACAAATGGTCAAAAAAGAATGCACAAGAAACCATGAGAAACTATGTGATTGCAATAAACTTTAAGTTTTTCTTCGCATTATAATGGAAACCACATAAAAAGTATGATGGAACAAAATGTCGCATGCGGCGACATGTCGCACATGTGCACTTAAATTTAAGAGATGGGTTTTTCATGTAAGATTCTATTTAACCTATAATTGGATCGAAAGATACACAGTCAACTGGCACCTAAAATAATAAAATGTTTCAGTGCTTAATAAGGCCTATAATCACGTATGCAGCGCCCATATGGTTTAACATTTCGCCATCATATATGGAAAGGATACGAATCTTTGAACGTAAATGCCTCAGAGCCTGCACAGCGCTTTACAGAACCCCACAAAGCGATTATACGAAGTTCTACCCAAACAGTTATTTGTATAACACAGCTAACGTTTACAGGATCGACAACTATTTGATCAACCTTATAAGGAGCCACATTCAAAAATGTTTAGATTGCGAAGTTAACAACCTTGTTAATGGACCATTCTACATCAATGAGGACTACATTAAAAAAACACTGGAACTAGGATTCATCTCACCAGAGGCCTTTACTTACCTGGATAAGCATTATATGGTGCAAAATGCAGGGCTACAGACAAAACTATAAAATATTCTACACCAGAACAAAACGAATTCAGATTCGACACAAGCATATCTTCCAAAGACGTTACAGCTTCCAAGAAATTTTGGTGGTGACAGGATTAGCCTATATACATGTATACAAACATATATTCTTAGTTTGTACCATTTGTTTTAACCTTTTATCTTATTTGTAAATAATTAAAAATGTATGTTATTTTTGTATCATTTCGTTTGGACAAAATTGTAATTTTCATTTTTTCTCTAAAAAGAATACTATATATTTAAGTTAATCATAGACGCTGAGAGCTCTATGCGGGACATTGCATCTTTACTCCAACATACGCATATCTCTTGTTTATTTAGATTAAGCAATTAATTACTGAATTATATAAAAAAAAAAAACAAAAAAATCTATTTATGAAAATATTTATAATTTCCAAATCGTTGGGATAAGTCTTATGGAAGACAAAATTATTTAGTTTGAACGTAGAAGTATCATCAGACGCTTTTGATGCAAAATTTTCTGTCCACAATTTGCATTTAGACTTACAGTCTATCGAAAAAAAAGAAACAATGTTGTGCAAATCGGTGAAAAACTAACTTGCATTTTGGAAAGACCTTGAAACGACCTTAAATTTCGCATTAAGCTCACATCGAAACAAGCCGAAACTAAACACTTTCTATCCCTTTCTTTCAATATAAATATTAACATAACTTGTCGATCTGTCAAAGGAATGGTAAAGATCGCATAAACTATAGTTAAGTTATAAGCAAAAGAAATTTCGCTGTCGCAGCGCAGCAGCTCCGTTGCGTTCTAGTGCTACTGCAGCAACAAAATGCCCACTCTGCAGGTGCAGAGTAAATTACAGTCTGGCTTGGACGATTTTTGTACTAAATTTTTTTTCAAAAAAATTTAAAAAAATTATATTTTTAATTACAATTTGGTAAAATATTTCGAAAACGAACTAAAATGAGCAAAATCTTTTAATGATACCGTATTATGTCTTAATTTTTTAACTCGTTTCTGGCAACAGAAATAAAAAACTTTTTCACATTTACAGATTCCTAACAAGGCTGCAACCCGGTTTCAAACCCAACCCAGCAGGACTGGTTCGGTTCGAGTTTCTGGGTACATCGAACACAATTGCAACTTTAGTAGCGACAATCCGTGAGAATCTGACAACTTTTACTCCACGGAACACGTGACATTTAGGTTCGGCTCGCCTACAAAACATCGCACCAACAACCCACAAAAACAAAGACAAAACACAAACTTTATTTTTTTTCCTGAAATTTACATACCTTGTGCTACATTTTACCATTTCAATACATTAATTGTTGTATATATTTATAACTGTTTATATAATTAATTATAACTCAACCTGCGGTGGCACGAAATTCAAATATTGATTAAAAGCTAGAACTGACTTTTCACACAAAAAATGTCCAAGTAGGTAATGAAAAAATTTTCGTATAATTTTACATATAAATTTACTGCCATATCTGAACTACAATTCACACAACTAACATCCTAAAAAACACGCAATTTTATTACTGTGAAAATCTAAAAATTTATTTACTAACAATGCCCTACATACCCATAACTTTTTTCGATCTGTTTAGTCCAGGCGTGGTCCCCAGTCCTCAACTGAGTTATAATATGTGCACTTTTGAGCTAATGATAAAGCTCCGATCCGATATGGATCTTAAAATCAGTCGCTTAAGTAATGAACTTGGCGAAACCGAAGACGATCTGGCTGAGACTTTGGCGGAATATGAGTTTCGGTGCCGGGTAATGAGCGCATCAATGACGGAGCTAAGTGACGATGAACTGGAGGACATATTTGAGCGGTATCTGGGAAGTATCCTTGACAACCTGGAAGCTTATAAGAACTGCATGAAATACTTGGATGCGAGCATGAATGATCTCAAGTTGCACATTGAGAAGGAAATTACCACGGCCAATGAGGAGGCAGCAGCTGCAGCTGCCGTGTCGAGCGTTTAGTTTTTATGTTTCTGAAGAGATTGCTTAATAACAAGTAAGTTTACAACTTATAAAATGTTTACTAATGAATCTAATCTAGCTGATTCTTTTAGCACCACCAAACACACAGCAAGATTAGAAACCAAGGAGCAGCAACTATTTGGCATTTTTAAGAAGTTTAATTTAAACACCAGTTTTGGTCTTAACTGTGTACTTACTTCATGTAAGAGTTACCATTTTTATTGTTGGGTCTGGCGCATTACCAATACTATTAATTTAATGATAATGATAATTAAATTATGATTCGTTCTCAGCTCAAATGTTAGAATTGATCAAGCTAAATAAAAATCTAACAAAAGGTCACTACAATTTAACGTTTTAAGTCTTAATTTTTCAACTCGTTTCTGGCAACAGAAATAAAAAACTTTTTTCACATTTACAGATTCTTAACAGGGCTGCAAACCCAACCCAGCAGGACTGGTTCGGTTCGACAATTCTGGGTACATCGAACTAAACCAGGAACCGAACCTTTTTAATTTATGACTAACAGAAGCTGAATTCGAAACGTACCTCCTCTGTGTTTGAAAAAGGGTTGGTTAAAAAAATGATTTCACTTTAAGGTTTTGTATAATTTTCGATGTACGCTGATGATATGTGCATCCCAGCGGAAAGCTCGCAAATGCTGCAAAATGTACTTAACCATCTAGGAAGCTGTTGTGAGCAGTGAGGTCTGCAAATAAATACTGAAAAATTGAAGGTTATGACCATTGGAGCAAGAAGAAACAGGCTAAGAGATGGGGAGTGTCTGCAAATAAATGGAAGAACGCTAAAGAAAGTGCGGTCCTACGATAAAATGAATTTCTCATATCATAAAAAGGGAAACTTGAAGAAGCAAACATTGCTATAAACGTTACATGGAGGATATTGCTGAGTAGAGACAACGTGAAGTCAAGTTGCAAATATAAGGTGTTCCAGGCAACTGTAAGAAGCATCATGTGTTATGCTGCTGAAATTTGGGGATTTCTTAGATTCGACGATGTTGAACGGTTGTTGACGTTTTTCATCAAAAAAGTTTTCAAGCTACCGCAGAATACGCCAAATTATGCGATTTATATAGAAACTGGCCTTCCAACTCAGCAACTGCATTTCAACTATGTAGCCAAGGTCCTGAACATGCTGGAGACAAGACTGCGTAAGCAAATAATGAGTCAACTGCTTCTTGGGAAAACTCAGTTTTTTTTCTATTTCAAACAACTGCGGGCTAAACTTTGATTGGGACAATATACAAGGATGGCGTCATACACAAGCTGAAGTCATAAGAATGCTTTGCGAAGAAGAGGGTCAAATCTTTATAAGCCGAGCTAGACAGAGCACTGAAAGGTCCACTTATAAAAAGCTGACTCATAACCTGGGTCAATCAAACTATTTTCAAGATAGCCTAAGAACAAACTGCATTAGCAATATTTTTAAGGCGAGGTGCGAAATGATTGCATTAAACTTTAGGCCACACAGAAGGGACTTGGATGAAACCTGCAGCCTTTGTAATATGCGTGAGACGGAAAATGTGGAACACTTTATCGGCACTTGTCCCATCCTTAGAGAGATGCGATATCTCCACTTCCGTCGCATCACTTTGAACGAGTTTGAACTCCAAAGCATTTTAAACGGAGAAAGTTGGCGCATCCAATCAGCATTTTTAGCAGAAGCCACCAAATATCGGCGACAAATTATAAACGAAGATTTTAATTTTCGCGATATTTTAGTGATAAATAATATTTTAAATGGTACATTATCGTTAGAAGACCCACTTTGTAAATAGTGGGCGGAGAGAGACTCCGTTAGTGTGTCGGCCTAATGAAACTGCACACCACACTGTGACGCGTGCATTTAATTACGTCTCATGAAGTATCTGTGGGTTGGAAACACTGCATATTCAAGAATTTTGTTTGTTTACTTTGCCTTTTAGATCAAAATAGGCCTCATCTGACATAAAAAGACAGATAAACATGTTTTCGTCCTCATCCACCATTTAAAGCATCTTCCATCTAAATTCAAAGCGCATCAACAAGTCTGCTGCGTTCAGTTTGTTATCCATTTGAATCTTTTGAGGGAATAAGCTCAAATCTTTGCGCATAATTGTCTGCAATGACTGTCTGCTGATACCCATTTGAGCAGATAAGATCTTTGTCGAAACTCTTGGATTGATCCAATCGGCTCACGTACTTAAGCAAGGAATTAATTAGCAAAAAAGGGGGGGATGACATCTAGCAAGGATTAGGTCATTTTGGGCCGTTTGCGTTGGGTGGTGTTCCTTAATCACGGAAACAGGAACATCACAGGATGGGTGGGAGCGTGGTGACAGTTCTATCGAGGTCACCAACTTTGGACTTCCTTAGGTTTTGTGTAGTGACAGCTTCCGTTGCTTGTGATTTGCCATTTTTTTGGTGTATATATAGTGATGAGAGTTTGTTGAGTCGAGGATTGTGTGGACTGCTGCCAAGGGGAAGATCCCCCCCTCAGAGAAGGACTGAGCCAGCCGGATTGCCCATAATAAGAAAAGGCAAAGGCATAATGTTTCAGAGAAGGACTAAGCCAGCCGGATTGCCCATCGAGAAGAGATGCAGATCCATAACAATACAGATCCATAACAGATCCACTGAAAATTTCAGTTATATAACACTGTGAAAAATTTTTGAACTCAAAAAAGTTGATCGCGTCGATACAAAAAAAAATTGCGAAATTGTGTTGGTGGTATAAAAACCCTGTCTGGGTTTGATCTGATTAGCTGCCGTTTACTTTTTTATGGCACTTTGAACTTTTTAGCTTCAGAGTAGGATTTAAGATTTCATATCTCGTCAACTATTTTGAATTTTGTTTTTTTATCTTCAACAAAGTTGTTGGTCTTGGCTTGGCCTACAAAACATTTCTTAGTAGCAAATCAAAAAAATTACTTGTTCGTGCTCAAAATTACAAAACTTGCAACAAGTTTTGACTACTTTTTTTTCAGTTTTTCAACTTCATCTTGAAACCCGTTACAAATTCGGACAAGTAATACAGTACAAAGATATAGCTAAGACCAAAATAAACAAACCGTTAGAACGAACCAACTTTATTTAATTACTTTTTCATATAGTTATAGGCCCACAAGCATGTACAACTGCCATTGAAAAAGCGAACATTTTTGGTAAAAAAGTAAAAATATTAAATTTTTTTTATAGTTTTTAAGTTGGCTTTTTTAAGGTTTTAAGCTTGACTAAATACAAAACAATCGAAATTTTTGCCTGTGTCGACCAATTGGTACCAAAAATTGCCATCTTTCGAGTTTTGGTTCCAATTCTACATGCTTAAGGGCCCGTTACTATACGAAGGAACAATCGAATGAAGTTGGTATGTTCCCATCGTTTGTTTATTTAAGTCCAAGCTACGTTTTGGTTCTGCTTTGATTAGTCCAATTCGTTACAGTTTTCAAGACAAAGTTGAAAAACAGTACAAAATAAGGGGAAAACATGATGATTTTACGAAATTTTTGCAATTTTGGGTATAAAGATGGTTCTTTATTGACTTGCTAGTTAGAAGTATTTTGTAAGCCGAGTCCAGAGCAACAAGTTTCTCTCAGACGTCAAAGCGAAATTCCAAATAATTTACGAGATATGGAGTTGCACATCCCAATTAAAATTCGGTGAATGTTTAATTATCAGCCATTTTAATCAGATTGTATATTATGGCGGTTCAAAATATGCAAAATACTCATAATGGTATGTATTTTCTAGTGTAAAGCGCTTAAGTTAGATAAGCTTTTGTTTCGTGTTGTATTTAATGTTATTGATGGAACATATTTTATGTAGAACCTAGCCTTAATACTTGTGCTTCGTGGAGCAGAACTAGCAAGATGACGCCGAATTACCGAAAGTTTTAATGTGGTAGTGAGTGTTATTGTGTATACATTTATATAGAGTTAACAACTTAAGAAATAACTGAATATATTTAGACAAGGTAAATTTTCGTCATGTCGATTTACTGTAAGTTTGGTTGACTGGCTGCGCGATCAAATAAACCGAAATTTCGATTCTGAATGCTTAATGACATAAAAAATAGAGGCACGTTAACTTCGGCTCAACCAAAGCTTATATACCCTTGCAGCTCGATGATTTTTAATGATTTTCATTCCACAATTTCATTCATTCGACCGATTGCTACCGATTTGGACCAATCTTAGCAGAATTATGAGGAAGCATATAATATTTAAAAATATGGAGTTTTGAAGAGATAGCATTAACAACAAAAAAGTTTTTCTTATTAAGACTATTTCTTAGACCTCCGATTTTCATACAACTTGCTAGAATTATGAAAAAGCAAAGAAAACTAAAAAATACGAGGTTTTTAGTAAGTTTGCATTGAAAACAAAAAAGTTTTTCTCACAGCTATATGCTATAGTCTTCCGATCCGGCCGGTTCCAACAAATGTACAGCGTATAAGTACCCATAAACTTTGTACAAAGTTGGGTAAAGTTAGCTTTGAAACTGACGGAGGAGATGTATGTAGGTGGCGGGAGTGGCCTGGTCACACCGGCAAAATAATATATTCGAAATTAACTTATAGCATAAACAGCAAATATTTGAAGTTTCAACTTTCTATCTTTATTTTTAGAGCTTATACCAAAAAAAATGGCAATTCAGAATAATGTGCAATGGTTGGCAAAAGCCCCTGCGCTTATAACAGCTGTCCCAATCACCGTATTCACACGATTTTGCCGAGAGAGAGAGTTCTATTGAAAGTTATGCTCAGATTGACAGCAAAATCAGACTGCTTATTATTTAGAAGTTTATGTGTGGAAGGCTGGTACTTATTTGGGCTGCGAGAACTTGTTCAATGATGAAGTACGGGAGTATGGAAATTGGTCTAAACTCATCTGTACTTTTCGGAACTGGTAATATTTTCGCCACTTTCCACATTTCTGGAAATGTTGACGTTGTTATCGCATTGTTTATTATGTGTGTAAAGGGTCTTAATATCATAGGAAAACTTGGGATTCTGTTCATCCAGGCCTTCAGCAATTGATTTAATTTTGGAAATTGCATCTGAGACATCACAGGGTCTTACGCTTATAAAGTCTAAACAATTAAAACAATTATTAAATGGCCCAGCTGTAAGATAGGGGTTGCATGTAGTTTCAGGTACGTTTAATTTGGTAAATTTGTGATTAAACTCAACTCAACTCTTGAATCGCTCCAAGCAGCTCGAGTCCTTTAACAAGAAATTAAGAAGCCAAGCCGGAACTATTTTCTTTTAAAAATTTCAGTTATACAATGAACAACATTCCTTCCCAGTCTTTAACAATAGATGGTCTAACAACTAATGTTGTTTTCACGATGTATATATTTATACAGTTAGAAATATACTTCTTATATTTCAGAAAAAAGAGTCCAACATTTGTTCAAAATTATTTCTATTTTGTGCTGCTTCAAGATTGAGTTTGTTCAAACGAATCCCAAAAAAAGTCTTTTCTTTAGTATTTCTATAGAAAACAAGGGAGAAAGTGGGTCAAGCCAGACTATAAGATACTCTGTACCAATTAATGCCGTCGCTCGCCTTTGCTCGCTCGTTATACGCTCATCTCTAAGATTCTCTCTCCCTCTCTCTCCCGAAGATTGTGTTTGTTTGAATACATCTCACTCACAACTTGTGTATCGTTCATCCGATCCTTATTATTCCTTCAGCAAATCGATAAATTATTTCGATTACTAGATATCTCTAGAAGGTACGAACCATCTATCAACAAAACTGTGGGAAATATGACGTTAAAAAAAAACTTGATCTGCCTGCAAGTATAAGAAGAATATGTCCCATACATGTCAAATCTCTATCTCTTACCATCTCTGAGATCTTTGCGTTTATACAGACTGACAGACAGACAGACAGACGGACTCGGCTGTTGATGCTGATCAAGAATATATATACTTTATAGGGTCGAAAATGATTCCTTTTCACTGTTACATACTTTTGCATAAACTTAATATACTCTGTGTACCTTTGGTACAGAGTATAAATATATATGCAATGGTACAGCTAAAGTCGGGTTTCCTTTAAAAGTTTTCATATTTTTTGTTCACATTAATATTTATTAAATGTTAATTTCTTTTTGCTTAAATCAAGTATTAATGACTTACAAATTTCAGCTTTTCATGCCATTTTTGTGCACATGTTTGTCTCAAAACCCAGCTTCAACTGCTTTCTTTGTGGTTCGCATATCCTTGGTCAACTTAAATCCCATTTAATGTGCTCTCTGTGAATGAAATTAAAGCCGCAACAATCTCATTTCCGCTCATTTTTCACGCAGCCAAACAGACACACACACACACAAGCCCCAGAGACGTTGCAAATTAAATTGCGTATACGCACAGTTGCCATTTGCGGTGAGTGTGCTCTGTGTTCTGTGCTCTGTTGACTCTATCGTTAAGTGCATAAATTCAATAATGTCCGAGCGTCGTCTGGCAGTGTCAACTTGCTGGTAAGATAGAGTTGCCAGATCGCCAGATATTTTTGTGGAGGTTTTTACAATTTATTGGAATTTCCTTTAACTGGGCACGGAAAACGAGTCGAAATATAACTTAATCTATTAGCAGGGTGTTAAATAAATCAGCTCAATTAAAATGAATTGAAATTTGGTTATTTTCAAATATCTCAAAAGTTATTTGAATGCAGTCAAGCAAAATGCAAATGAATACACAATTCAATTTACATTTATCCCTCACAAATGCTGCCGGGCGTAAACCAAATAAACGCAAAAACTAAAACTTTTATTGACACTGGACCACAAGACGGAACCTCAAAACAAAATGGAGTCCTTAGTCCGATGGCAAATGGAAATGGTTAGTCAAAGTCTTTAGTGCATATTTGCAGTTACTTCGTTTTGTGGGCTAAGTATTAATGGAGATTGGCTTTGACTTTAATTATTGAAAATGCATTTTGTTTAAGTCTTAACGAGCTGGTCAGACGAAATGTAAATTAAGTGTTGGAGGGGTGTTGGGGGGTGGGGTAACTGTCCACCATTTCAAGATTTTCTTGTACAATTTAATGCAAATGAAAAATGAATATATTTCTTTTACGAGGTCAGCCTTTGGAATCAGACAATCTCTTGAAATTTTGTAGGAAATTGTAAAATGACTTATGAAACTGCCCCCGCCTTTCTTAGCTAAACTTTCTATTGTTCAATGCAAATGAAAAATGGTTTCATGAATTTCTATTTCAAATTTTTTCATCTAAAATGCAATCTTTCAATTAGATTCAACTATCTTCAACTTGGCTCATCAATAACCATTGCCAGTCAACTTTTTATTTTTGAAGGTCATCATCTTCTTCGTCTTGTCGAGGCCTGTCGTCGCTTATCTTTTTATTATGATAAATTGCCGCTGCCAACATATTTCACAATGTGCTGAAAAATAGAATGAAGCGATAATGAGATGTTATTAATATCAACTTGCGACTTATTTAGTGACAAACAATGCAAACGACTTGAAATTATGCAAAATAAAAAAAAAAACAACGTATAACCCGCCTCTTGTTAAGCAGCTCTCCAAAGTGTCAAGAAAACAAATGACGGTCACTTTTTTGTATTCCGCCCAGAAAAGTGTGGGCAAGTGTTGAAAATTTTCCCCCTTTTTTCTTATTTTCAAGGTCTTTTCTTGCCCCTTACAGGTTTCGGTAACTTGAGAATATAAAAGGGATTTTTATTTTCTTATTTGGACCGCATCAAAATGACTCAAACGAAGCTTATTAAAATGAACAAAAAAAAAAAAATAAAGAAAATCGTAGGCCATTATAAATATGCAAAGTTTTTTTTTATAATTGCCCTTAGGCATATCCAATAACAAAAATCAATATGGCCCTTATTTTTTCCCTTCTGTAATCTGCTTAGTATCATTTAATTACTGCGGCCACTTTAATTAGCTAATTAACAATTTATGCTACATTAATTGTACTTATTTGGTTGCTGCTCATTAGGTTTTTTATTTAAGTAAGTTGAAATGCTTGAAGAAAAGTTAACGAATTTTTGGTAAACAAACTAAAATAAAGCAATTTTGGAGTCGGCTGAGAGTCAAACCTAAAATTCTAGGCACACACCACTCCAGACACCAAAAAGGCGGCTGGTCCTCCATACTGTTTTTCCAACTACCTCTCGTTTTTGCTGCAGGTCCAACACATGCCTCCTAGGGAACGCCAAGCCGAGTGTAACCATTTAGCCACAGACAAACATTTTCCACTCTCCTTAGCTTTTAAGCAGACTACATTGATTCAAGGCAGCTTGTTCAGTTTAATTTAGTCATAGTTTTTAGGGACTTTTATAGGGGCTCAAAAACAAAAATACAAATTAATAAACTTTTTCAGGCTGACTATACTCTAACAAGAGGAATTTTGGACTGGTTTATACGGATGTTGAATTCTCAAGTCTTTATTCGACAACATTGAGATATAAATAGCGCCCATTGTCAGTGTTTGAAGTGTGGAAGCAACAAAGTCTGCTGATGAGTGAATTGTGGTCAATTCCGAAACAGACGGTTGTGCAGACGTTACCATTGCTGTCCCAATAATGTTTGTGTGTGGCTCTGTTGAAGTGTGTTGATTTGCATAGAATTGCAATCAACCATTATTGACCTAGCGTCCAGTTTTGTAGTGTACAGCTCGAGGAACTTCAATTTTTAGCTGATGTTATACGCCAAAATATCAATTCGTTGCACGACTAAGTTCGAGAGTGCGCATTCTTGCTGTGCTCGGGTCCAGCTCGTCGGATTGATCCTGGTTCTTTCTACCCTAGTCGCACGGGTTACGCTGCCACATTTGAAATCCACAAAAAAAAATTATAATAATAATCAAATACTTCAAAGTAAATCATAAACGGAAGCGCCGATCACTGCCAAAAGAAAGGATTCGTGAAAAGATCATACCTGATAGAGGGTGCTTGTGATGTTATATGCCCCTCGTCTTTACCCTCCCGACCTTGACAAACGTTGTACTTATTTTTAAGTTGTCCCTATAGTAAAGGTTCTTAAACCTCTATGTTATTTTGTGAGAGTTGAGCATGAGTACTAGACAGACCATTATATCAGTTAAGAATTCATTTTTAATTCGTAGTGACCATTCATGTTTTAATTCTAAGAATATTACCGCTTAATCATAAGAAATGCAAGAAAAGAAAAATTAAAGGCAATACTAAAACATTATAGTATCAAATGATATTCCGTAAATGATTCAAGAAAACAATTCAACTTCAGTTACATTCATTTGAGAGAGTCATTAGTAGCAATCCGGGGAGATACTCATATACATATATACCCAAAAGACGCAATATTACCATTATACTCACAACTTCCTTATGCATATTAACTCATCGCTGTAATCGTTGGGCCCAAGATGACGTAGATGGTCTCGTTGTGCTATTAGAGGGAATTTATAATTAGATATTTATATATATAGAGAAATTTACTAAATTGGCTACCAGACTCATATTTCTCAGCAAATTGAACAAAAACATTACTCTACTAATTATCGATATTTCTTTACATTGTCTTAATTTCTGAGCAATTGTTAAATGCCCATTTATGGGGTCACAATTTACTGGGAACTCTGAAAAAAACAAATTCGGGTCACTCAAAGAAACTTGGATCCACAGTGCATCGAACAGCTGATCTTTGCAGCTGACCTTGGACAGGCACTATAGCACCACAACCATGTTTTGTCCATACTTGAACTTCATTAGGCATGAACGTTGAACTTGAATTCAATCTCTGACCGAAGTCTGACGTTTAAACGTCACGCGAGCTGAGGGCGACTGAGGGCCAAAAAGAAGAAGAAGAATACGATGTTAACCAGAGGTCATGGTAACATTGGTTGGCGTTCTTAGATTGCAGCGGATTGCAGAGGAACGTGCTTTTAGAAGGGAATCAGCTCGAATCAGAATGAAAAGAAATCGTGCACCAAGGTCAGAAAGATTGAGATTACAGCGTGCGACTACTGGACGGCAACGTCGGCAACAACAAATTCTGCCTGGCGGCAAGGTTAAGTTGACGGAGCTGCTTCTACCACCAGAGCTATCAACTCCTCATCTTCCGCAAATGGCCCAAAATGCAGCTCTCAGAACAGTCACTGGATGACATTCAATGACACATGAAAAAATTTTCAAAAAAATCATTTTTTTGCTCGAAAACGCAATAAATTTAGTTTCCAAACGCCTAGGAAAAATATTAGAAAAATACCAAAAAACTATTTTTATTTTTTCTACATAAGAACCGCACTTCAGCGAAGAAAATAAGATATCAATGAACAAAATCTATAAATAAATTCAAGAGCTGGGAGCAATAGAGTGCTGAAAAAAGCGTAGTTTCTGAAATTTTGCAGAAATAAACTTTCATTTGCTTTGACTTTTGTTCCGTTTTGGAATTTTTTTTTTTTTGATCTGGCTATTCGCTAACTTCTAATATTGACCAAAAAACAAAGAAAATAGAAAAAAACTGTTAGTTCCTTCGACTTAAATTGATCCGGCTGCGATATTTCTTCATAGATTTTCTTCATTCAGATACTTCATTTTCTGAGTGTAGGAGGTACGATCCTTACGTCGAAATAATAAAAATAATTTTTATTGGATTTTTTTACATTTATTCCTAGGCGATCGACAAATGAAAGGTCTTGCATTTTCCAGCAAAAGTATAACGATGCGTTACAAGTTATTTTTGGTCATTGTATCTAAGACATTCTAATACCGACTTGCAAACAATGACTATTACGCTAATGTACGGAACTATGGAATTACCATTCAGATTCATATCTTGACTTGACACCATCTGACTGAGATTGAGAGAACGAGCAGAAAACTACTTAAGAGCAAACTACCGAAAAAATGAACAAATGTATACGTAAAACTTAAAACTAAATAACCCGAAAATCTCTGACCCGGTGGGGGAGGATTTTTAAGCCAGTCCGGCAAGCTATGCCCCTACTAACAGCTGGGAGTGGTCAGAGATTTCCCCGGAGATAATTATAGAGAGACGTTTTTAGTGAGAAGAGAGAGAGAGAGTTCTGTTGAGAGCAGGTGGTTGAGATCATTGTAATTCTTACATAAAACCCGAAATCGATTATGCTGGGCATAATCAGTTGTGCATCTAGACAAGATAAAAGGTAAATAGTTTCTAGTTGGCCTAGAAGGAACGGAAAAGTTAAGGCGACCTAAAAGATCAGAAGAGTCTACATCACCGATAATTAGCTTATGAAGGAAAGAAACACCTAAGACTGTTCTGCGTTTAGCTAACAAAGGAAGGTCAATAAGCAAAAGTCTGCTGAAGTACGTTGGTAAACGAAGGTTAGGGTCCCAATTTTAGCCACGTAGGGCAAAAAGCAAGAACTGCTTTTGAACTGATTCAATTCGATCGATATACTTTTTATATTGCCGACAGTTTCTGTTACACATAAACTTAAAAGATTCGGTTCCTGGTTCATACAAAAAAAAACTCGAACCGAACCAGTTCTGCTAAGTTATGTTTGGAACCGGGTTGCAGTTTTTCAATGGATTAAAGTAAAATTGGCTCAAACAGCACCTCCAGGAGGGCCAGGGCCAAGCTTCTCTCAATCTCTTGGCGTGTGTGCTTATAATTTTTCGCACAAGAGAAAGGGACCTACAGTCTAACGCCGAATCCGAACGGGCATAGTTGGAGAATTTTTTGCTTTTTCATGGCTTGTTACTTCACAGCTGGCGCCAGTAACTGCTGAAGGTGATCGGGTGTGTAAAAGCTTTTTCCGAAAGAAAGAAAAAACTTTTTTTATTAGATGGTCCGAGGCGGGATCGAACCCACAACCTCCCGCACCAGCAGCCACACATGCAACTGGTACGCCACGCCCGACTGGTATTAAGAATTTAAGTGCACTTGATCTTGAAAACAACTTATTTGCTTTGAAGAAATTCAAAGATAGATTAAAGGGGAAAGAGTTGACTTTTCAGACAGAAAATGTCTAAGTAGGTAATGAACAAATCGTCGTACAACTTTACATATAAATTTATTGCCATCTAAACTACAACTCACAATACTAACATCTTGAAAAAATCAACAAAATTATCTACCGACAATGTCCAACATATCCATAAATTTTGTCAGTCTGCTTAGCCCAGGCGTGGAGCCCGATTTTGAACTAAGCGATAATATGGCTTTTTTTGAAACAATGACAAAGCTCCGATCCGAACTGGATCTTAGAATCCGTCGCTTGAGTAATGAACTGAACTCAACCAAAGACTTTTGGGCCGAGTTTTTGGCCGAATTTGAGTATCGGCGCCGGAGCGTTGAACTGAAGCACACATATGAGCGGCATCTGGGAAGTGTCCTTTACGACCTGGATGTCCATAAAAACTGCATGCAACGTTTGGATGCGAGTATTAATGATTTCAAGTTGTTAATTGAGAAGGAAATTACCGTGGCCAATGAGAAGGCAGCAGCTGGAACTGCCGACTTACAGCAAGATTAGAAACCAAAGAGTAGCAACTATTTGGTATTTTTAAGAAGTTTAATTTAAATACATGTGTTGGTCTCAACTGTGTACTTACTTTATTGGGTCTGGCGCATTACAAATACTATTAATTGGATGATAATGATAATTAAATTATAATTCGTAGTGCTTATAAGCAAAATCAAGCTTGTGGTTCTTTATATGGTTGGATTGATCAAGCTAAATAAAAATCTATCAATAGAGCTCTACAATTTAACGTTTTAAGTCTTAATTTTTCAACTCGTTTTTGCCAAAGGAAATAAAAAACTTTTTAAACATTTACCAATCCATTGAAAATCCAAGCGATAACTTCCGAATACAAAACTAAATTTTTCAAGAAATTTTTTAGTTTTCAGCCGGGTATACAGCAGCGTGGAATCTAAACTTCATATAAAAAAAAACAGAGCGCAGAAGTTTTAGATTACCCTTGCGTTGCTTTGGTATCCAGCAACAAGAACGAAATCCGCAGTCGATAGTTGGCCTAGAATGTGCGGCTTGAAAGTACAGCTGATACACAGCACAGGAATATATTTGATATTGCTTAGCCAACGGCCCATTACCGAATGTATTATCCTTCTCTGTACCAGGGCGGTAAATGGAAATTACCATTTCAATTTAAAACCCATTACAACTTCTATCATGAAATGGAAAATCGCATCAGAAATAATTGTAATTACTTTTTATTACCACTAACACTAGTAACACTAGAGACATTTTTGTTTGTAGTTTGAAAAGCTAAACTCAAAAATCGATTTAAAATAAAATATTTTTTTTTAAGTTTTTTAAATATGAATTTTTTTAATTATTACGGTAGGTACACTAATATTTGAATAAATTCTGTAGCTAGATCGAATTAAGTGGAGAAACTAACAGTCAAATATGAGTATTTAATGTGTTTACTAATAATAACATTGTCTTTTTCTTCGACTTTTGGTCAAAATAATAATAATTAGTCAGCAAATAGCCAGACCAGAGAAAATAATCAAGAACAGAACAAAAGTCGAAGCAAATGAAAACTATTTTCTAAAAAATCTCAAAACTATTACATTTTTGTTTTGGGTACCAGCACTCAATTCGGTAATCATCTATAAGTTTTCTTTACCAATAATAAATTATTTTCTTCCTAGAGCTGCGAGTCTTAAGCAGAAAGGTAGAGTCTGCATACTTTCCAGCTATAAATATTATCAGTTTCCACACAATTAATAGGAGCTTGGTCAGAATCTGATGAAAATATCGTACAGCTGACAAGCAAATGGTCAAAGTAGTGGCACCATCTATTGCTGATTTTGGGAAATAACTCAGCTATGAAAGTTCAACGAAAATCATTAAAAACCTTAATTTATATAAATTGTACAAGCTGCAAAGGTATATAAAATTCCGGTCGAGACGAAGTTAGCTTTCCTCTATGTTTTTTTCAAATGTTCTTGCTCGTTGTATTTATTTATTTTATTTATTTATTTAGAGTCGACAAACAAATGCTGTCAACGAAAGTATAAATGCGATTACAAAAAAATTTCTATGAGCTAAGGAAGCCTATCAAAGAAAATCTAATAAAATTACATAAATAAACTAATAACGACTCCGACACGGTGGGGGTATTTTATTTGCCCGTCCGGCCAGCTATGCCCCTATTCACAGCCGATTGTAGTCGGAGACGTTATTAGAGCTAACAAAAACTTTAATAATATAGAGATCGAGAAAAGGGAGAGAGAGAAAAAACCAAAACCTATAGTTGATGTAGGAGCAAAGGAAAAAACTAAGATAATATAATAAATTAAACTAAAGCAGAGATAGAGAGAAAACTATCTAAAAGAAAACTTTAAAAATAAAAAATGTATACGTAAAACTTTAAACTAAATAACCGGAAAATCTCTGACCCGGCAAGCTATGCCCCTACTCACAGCTGGGAGTGGTCAGAGATTTCCACGGAGATAATTATAGAGAGACGTTTTTAGAGAGAAGAGAGAGAGAGATCTGTTGAGAGCAGGTGATAGAGATCATTGTAGTTCTTACATAAAACCCGAAATCGATTATGCTGGGCATAATCAGTTGTGCATCTAGACAAGATAAAAGGAAAATAGTTTCTAGTTGGCCTAGCAAGGAACGGAAAAGTTAAGGTCGACCTAAAAGTTCAGAAGAGTCTACATCACCGATAATTAGCTTATGAGACGAAAAGGACAACAGACTCAGATGAAGCCACAAAGTCTGCTGGAGTACGTTGGTAACCGAAGGTTAGGGTCCCAATTTAAGCCACGTAGTGGCAAAAAGCAAGAATTGCTTTTGAACCTGATTCAATTCGATCGACTTATGACTTTTTAAACTGCGGACACCAGATGGACGAGCAGTATTCAAGTACTGGGCGAACTAGAGTCAGTATACAGACAGCTTTGTGGTATATGGATCATTAAATTGCCTTCGACCAACGTTTAATGAATCCAAGTACACCTTTCGCCCTATTAACAACTCAGAGGAGATATGAGGATTAAAACTCAACGTACTGTAGATATTCGTTCCATGGGTTCATTGCCAATCGTATAGGTAGCCAGCGAAGGTTTGCAACGATGGAAAGTCATAAACATGCACTTGGAGCAATTACAGGTGTAATTGATTAATCAAGCACCAGGACTGCAAGGAGTTTAAATCATCTTGCAGTCTGATCGAATGCGTCGGGTCGTTGAAAGATAAAATAAGTTTCACATCGATCGGCGTACATAAGTATCCGAGAGTAAGACAATATTGTTGGGAGATCATTAATAAAAAGACTAAAAAACAAAGGGCCGAGGTGGCTACCTTGTGGTACACCAGAAGTGACAAAGACAGGCTTTGAAGTATTAGAGCGAAGCAGAACTTTTTGAGTTCTATCTTTAAAATAGGACGAAATCCAAATCAGAAAAGAGGAAGGAAATCCTAAACGAGAGGAGAATATCGTGGTTCACAGAATCAAATGCTTTACTGAAGTCGGTGTAGATGACATCAGTTTGATTTTTTAAAAGGAATCCATCGTTAACCATTGAGGTAAATTCAAGCAAATTGGTCGTAGTTGACCGACGCTTTGTAAATCCATGCTGGAAAGGTGATAAAATCGATTTACAATAGTGCTGTAAGGATGAGGTTAGAATCTGTTCAAATAATTTTGGAATAGCGGAAAGCTTGGCTATACCCCTATAATTGGATCATATCAGATATTTCCTCCCTTTTTGTGAAGAGGAATGATATAAGATTCTCTTCCAAAGATTGAAGTATTTGCATAATAGAGGCATTACCCATCGTGCAGTTTAAATGCCGGACAATGTCTTGCTGGAGTCCAGTGACGAAGATACCTTGCTTAAGGTATCCGATTTCGGTTTGCAGCAAATTCGTGCAAAAGGATTCAGTGATGAGAACGCTATGTGGCACGCCTCTATATGTAGCACCTGAAGTTCTAATAACAGGCGGACGTGCTGCCTACACCAAAAAGGTGGATATCGTGGAGTTTGGGTGTGGTGCTTTTCACCTGTCTAAGCGGCACTTTGCCCTTCTCCGATGAGTATGGAACTCCCGCCGCTGATCAAATCAAAAAGGGTAAATTTGGCTACCGACATCCGGCCTGGAAAAAAGTCTCACTACGTGCCAAAATGCTCATCAATCAAAGGCTCATTGTGGATCCCGAGAAGCGACCCTCAATTGAAGCAGTTCTGCAATCCAATTGGTTACGCGACATTCAAATGCTGCGCAAGGCCAAGCGGCTGATGAAACTCAATAATATGGATATAGAGGAGGAGAAAAATAAATTTCTTGAACCACCCACCAAACGATCGCGGCGTTGATGACGTAATTGGGCGAGAAAAAGTTTTAATTTTCTGGAAAAATTAAGCGACTTTCCACTTATCACCACCAAGTACATTTTTTTTGCGGTTGATTTAATTTTACATGTTGTCTAGTGTAGGTTTATATTGGAAACAGCCAATCATTTTGTAACACTTTTTACGGGATCGATCAATAAATCGAAGATAAATTGACCTAATGTTAACCCTTTTATTGTTAAGCACCTGAACAAAAATCACATTCTGTTATTGCCATTAGGAATTATATTTGGACTCTGCAGCTAAAATGCTAAGAAAATAAAGTCCTGAATTTGATTTACATATGGGCAGCAAACCTTTTAAGATTTGGAATCGAAATTTTTTTGTTGCCAAATTAAATTTTTTAATTGAAATCGCTATAAAGCAGATTTTCCGATTTTTTCTTTACGAAATTAATCAGAGCTTAAAAAGGCGTCTAATAATTGCAAAACCGATTTGAAAAGAATGTTTTACGAGATTTTTGATTCGATTCATTTCTTGCTTGAACTAACAAAAAAAAATACAATAATTAATTTATAAAACAAACGTTTCCATAAAATTTTTCGATTTTCTAGTTTATCATTCCAAACTACTAGAAATTGAGAGAAGCTTGGCACTGGCCCTCTTTTAAAGGTGCTTTTTGAGGCAATTTTACAATTAACTGCTTGTATGCAAATCGTTCATAAGAAAATATCTCTTGTATGCAAACCTTATTTACCAAAATTGAAATTTCTGCATACTATTAATATCGGTTGTAATCAAATTTTCTTACATGGCATCTGAGAGCCCTACAGATGACTTTATATTAACAACTGCAAGAATGTAACATTATTAATATTCTAACACCTACAATAATCAAAAGATGCTGGCTACGAAGTGGAAATAATGCAATCTTAGAAATGTTCTCTTAGGAATGAGAAATCTAAACGCGGCGTGCAGAAAAGATACACGTAAATGTTGAAATGAGAAAACTACACGCGACGTGTTGAAAAGCTACACGAAACCTGTAGGATTTCAATATCTAAACGCGGCGTTCAGAAAAGCTACACGCCACGTGTTGAAATGATAAAGCTAAACGCGACGTGCAGAAAAGATACACGTAACGTGTTGAAATGAGAAAACTACACGCTACGTGTTGAAAAGCTACACGAAACCTGTAGGATTTCAATATCTAAACGCGGCGTTCAGAAAAGCTACACGCCACGTGTTGAAATGATAAAGCTACACGCGAAACGTTATGGGTTGAAAATCCTACATTTTCGTGTAGCTTTTGCATTTTTGTTTCTCTGTGCATGGGGTCAGAATTGTTTTCTTGGTTTAATTGTTAGTGGACCAGTCTTGCCACAGGAATTCACCATAAAGCTAAATAAAGACTATGCGCTAGATCAGAGCTGGCTTCAGCGTTGGTGCAAGAATCCTATGAAATATATTATATAGCTTTTATCTCAGATCATTTGCAGAATACTCTGGATTAATTAACCCAAAACTGTATATTTAAAGCCGATGAAACTAGATTGTACTACAAAGGCAACCATAAATATAGAAAAGGATTCCAAAACCAGAAGCAATGCCTTTCATTTGTGTTTTCGTGCAATGCAACTGATTTATTCAAATAAGCATATTGTATTTTAAAGTCCAATATAGACAGCAGAATACTTTCAATGCGACAATGATTTTGCCTGTTTTGGAAATAGTTCGGTAAAGGATATGGTTGAAAGAAAATTAAATTCTAATTGAAGATGAATATTTTGATCAAACTGATTTTAATACAAAACATCGCTCAAACAGGGCCTACTAAATTTAGATATTAATAAATAAATTATTTTTATATTTCTAAAAATTTTATCCATTTGTTTTGTTGCTTGCTTCGTTTTGAATTGAATATAATAATAGAGACTTTTCTGATTGGACTAACGACCAGTAGTCGGTGAAATGCCTATACATCGGAAATTGCTTAACCGGTTCCGAACAATTGAACATAGAACCAAAATATTTTACCATGAGAGATTGCTCTAAATAAATTCTTACTTTATAATAAACACACACATAAATACACACACACAATAAAAGTCTGAAACAATACAGATCTTTAAATTAATCTGAGCTAGTTCTACCATTTAAAGGAACACAAACATGGTTATGCTTTTCAACACGACTGAATACAATTTAATTAAATAAATAATTTTGTTTTGAACCAACAAGACACTTGACAATTGCAACGTTAAGTAATCGCGTACAGTTGACACCAAAACTTTTGTTTTTGGATTTTTTATACGGGAAATGGCACATGTAGTATGAGTATGTTTGCTGCAAGAATCAGTTGATTAAATTATAATAATTAAAAAATTTCATAGATGGTAGACTTACTTGACAACTAACTAAAACGAAAATTTTCATAATTGCGCAAATTTAAATGCTCACGATGACTGAGCTGCTGCCTGCTCATTGGCTGTGGTAATGTCCTTCTCAATGAGCAACTTTAGTTTCCTTATATCCGCATCCAAATAGACCAAACGCTCATATTGGGAACCCAACTTGCCAATGATGCGTCCCAGATGACGCTTAAATATGTCCTGCAGTTCTTCCTCACCCATATCTCCCATCGATTGGCCCCTTAGATTGCACTGGAACTCATTTTCGGCCAAAGCCTCGGCCAAATCGTCTTCGGTCTCGTCCTGTTCCTTACGCAAGCGACAGATTTCACGATCCAATTCGGATCGTTGATTGGACATGGCATCAAAAGTGGCCATATTGTGACTAAGCTCACGACTGGGCACCACGCCCGGAGTAAACAGACGAATAAAAGATTTGGAAATGTTGGACATGTTGTGATTTTATTTTCCCCAAGGGTGAGGAGTTTTTTAACTGAGATCTTACTTATAGTTGTGTGAGTTGTAGTTCAGATGGCAGTAAATTTGTTTATAAAGTTATACGACGATTTGCTCATTACCTACTAAGACAGTTTTTGGGTGAAAAATCAGTTTAAGGCATTTTGGTATACAGAAAAAATAGGCAATTTCATCGAAGCAAAAAATAGGGGAAACTCTGGTTCAAAGAGGGAAATTTATGATCCAGGTATGAACTTTTAATCCCAAAAATTCTTAATCCCACATTTAAAAAAAAAAACAATCTAAGTTCCAGATTAAAAATCTTTTTTTACAAGAAGCTCGCAATCTGTAAAAAAAAACTATAGAAATACCTTGCAATGACATTCAAATTCTCTCAACTTAAACTAAGATCCAACAGGCAAATAATTTGCTCAAATTCTAATGAAAAAGTGGCTAAATAGGTCAAATTAGGATCAAATTATTTGCATATGGAACCATAGTTTTAGTATTAAGTCTGCAAACATGGTTATTTAGCCAAATTTTAATCAAAATTTGGGCAAATTATTTGCCTGTGGGACCTTAGCCTTATCAACAGTTCTATGTAGTGTCAGGAAAAGTGAAATAAAAATTTATTTCGGCCAATGATTAAGTTGCTTTAACTTACTCGTTTATGCTTAGATTTATTTTGGAAGACTTTGTTTCAAAAACACAATCGATACTTGCAAAAGGATACGATCTTACGGCCTAGCCGATCTAAGGCAAAGGTCTTAGCTTTTACGCCAGCGGGTTTTTTGCATGCTGAGAGCTTTTACAGTGATTGGCGGCACCGTAACGCAAGTAATCGATGGTGGAGCGAGATTAGGTGACATGTCGTATGTTCTAAATTCGAATCCCAGACGAGGAGGGAAAAGTTAAAAATTCAAAATACCTCACCCAATTCCGGCTCACCAAAAGGTGATCAATTTGGCATAGAAAAAAGTCTTAGTAAGAAAAACTTTTTTGTTTTCCATGCTTTCGTTCCCAAACTTGATACTAAGCAGTATTATATGCTACTCCACAAGTTCTGCCAACTTCAATCCAAATCGGATGACTATAGCAAATAGCTTCCATAGGAACCATTGGACGAAAAACAAATTTTAGTGGGAAAAACTTTTTTGTTTTCAATGCAAACGTCCTCAAGCCTCGAATTTATAAGATTTCTATGCTTTATCATAATTCCATCAAGGTTTGATGAAAATCACACATAGAACAGATAGGTCTGACATATAGCTGCCATAGGAACTATCGGTCGAAAGAAAAACTTTTTTGTTTTCAATGTTAGCGTCCTTTAACTCGGCCATTATTAATATTATACGCTTTCAAACAGATTTGCAAATTTTGTTCAAGATCGGATGACTATATCTTATAGCTGTCATAGGAACCACCGGTCGGAAAATGGGTCTTACTGAGAAAAAACTTTTTTGTTTTCAATGTAAGTGTTCGTAAACTTGTCCATTATTAATATTATATGCTTTCAAACAGATTTGCAAATTTTGGTCAAGATCGGATGACTATATCTTATAGCTGCCATAGGACCGATCGGTCGGAAAATGGATCTTAGTGAAAATATTTTTTTGTTTTCAAGTTAATCGTTCTGAAGATCGGTGATTATTAATATTAAACGCTTTCAAACTAATTTGAAAAATTTGGTCGAAATCGGATGACTATATCTTAAGCCTGCCATAGGACTGATCGGTCAGAAAATGAGTCTTAGTGAGAAAAACTTTTTTGTTTTCAATTTTAGTCGGTGATTGTTAATTTGATATGTTTTCAAAAAGATTCGCGAAATTTGGTCGAAATCAGATGTTCATCTGTTGGAAAATGGGTTTAAGTTACAGACGTTTTTGATTTTTATGTAAGCAGTCTTAAACTCTGTCATTTCAAAAACAGCATTTGCAGGGATATAAAAACTTCGGCACAGACGAAGTTAGCTTGGCCTTCTCGTTATTAATATTATATCCGTTCACATAATTCTGATAAGTTTGATCCGAATCGGGTGACTATAGTATATAGCTGCCATAGAAACGATCGGTCGAAATAGTTGTTCTCGTGAAAAAAACTTTTTTGTTTTCAATATAAGCGTCTTTATACTTTACGATTATGAATATTATCCGTTTTAACACGAGTTTGGCAAGTTTGATCAAAATCAGATGAATATATCGGAATTAGAAAAAGTGTTACTTGAAGAGGCTACTATAACTGTGTATAGTTTTCATATTTTGGTCAATAACTCTGCTGAGAACTCTTGTTGGTGTAATTTAGTCCGCTTCATTATTTCGCAAAAGTTTAACTTAAGAGGCACAACTCAAAATGGTTTAGAAAAAATTAATAATAGAATATTATTTAAGCTCACTCGAAATAGTTTGCTTTTTAAATTAGGGAAAAAACTAGAAATTTTTAGTGTTGCTATTTTTGTTGTGTACTATTTTTAGTTGTGACACTTTTGATGAAATAAATTTTGATTAAAATAAATTAATACAACAAAATTTGTGGAAATATAAAATTGGCCGTATGTTTGCTTTCCCACATTATGAGACTTTATTTTGGGTTTGATTGTGGTAATGACTCTTACGTCTTTTTGATTTCATCACTCACAGTTTAATGATTAAATATGTTTGTTGAATGATAATGTGTGTCTCGTAATAGGCTAGTCAGACTGAGCAGATCTAACATCTAACATCCAACATCCAGAGTTTAAATGCTTTATTACCATTTGCTAAGCCAACATTTTAAAGCTTTTGTTTTGTCAAAATATAAAGAAGGTCGGTGTCTAATAGGAACATGCCACGAAGATAAAATATTTCGACATGATAAATATTTAGGACTCAAAATAATTTTTGATAATCTGATTCTAACAAATCTGAAATTTATAGTACTCTGGGTACTTGAATTTCGAAATTTCATTTTTATTATAACGTAATCACTAGCTTTATATTTGCGTTGTTATTGTAAAATTACCGATAATCCAAAAAGCATCAAATAATTTTTGGTATACATCAGAGAGTGACTTCGTGTGATTACAAAACGTTCATACATTAATCCACACCCGAATATATTTGCTTTGCTTTCAACCGATCAAATTTTTATACGCACATATGTTCGCTGCTGATTTTTATTCAATCGAACCTTGTTGCCTTGTTGGCGCTCTGATTATAATCATGTTCGTCTTCATTCCATTAAATTCGGGTGTTTGTTAGTTCGTCTTAATAACGATTGAGCAGAAATTAACTCTTATGAGTTTTCTCGTGGGTTAAGCAGCGCTGCCGACAAAGATGGAAAAGACAGAGAGCGACAGAACTTGCTCCGGCGTTTTAAGCACTGCCAGCCAAATGGAGAGAACAGAAAAATGTGCTTGTTGTTCGTGAGCATAAAAGCCGATATACTTGCAAACATGTTCAATCAGCCGACTCTCGCTCAAATGCAGGTGGCGTTTGCTGTTATGACTTTGAATAGATTCAACGTTGAGTTTTGTTCGTTGACTAAATGTACACAATCATGTTCGATCAGCCAACTCACATCCAAACGATCGTTGCGTTTGCCCGTATGAAGCTGATTTTATTCAACGCTGAGTTTTATTGATTGCTTTTGTGTTATGAGGCAATCAAGAACAATCCTCTTCCAAAAGTCCCTGGGTCCTTTCACTATATACTTACTCTTATAAAAATATGTGAGGCTTCCCTTCTCAAAGTCTTAACAAACCAAATTTGGATGATTTACAAAATGGATCTTCCAACGATAATGTAACGCCCTATTCAATACCATACAAAAATTTATTTACCGCTAAAATATCAAAAAAATTATAAAAAAAAATCTGAAGAAGTGAATTAATTAATTGTTTTTAACCGAACCTTTTTCCAAACAGAGGAAGTACGGTTCGAGTTCCGATGCTGTAAGTCATAATTTTACAATATTCGGACCTGGTCTGGATCGGTGTACCCAGAAAACTCGAACCGAAGCAGTTGGTTTAGAACCGGATTGCAGACTTGTTAGGAATCGATCAACAAAATGAAGACTTAAAACCTTAATTTGTAGTGCCATTTCGTTAGATTTTTATTTAGCTTGATCAATACTACCATTTGAAGAACCATAAGCTTAATTTTGCTTATAAGCGCGACAAATTATAATTGAATTATCATTATTAAAAATTAATAGTAAGTATAATATGTTAATTGTAAAGTGTAATGCGCCAAAAACAACAATAAAAGTTTAAGCTCTCCCATGAAGTAAGCAAGTACAGTTGAGACCAAAACTTGTGTTTAAATTAAACTTCTTAAAAATGTCAAATAGTTGCTGCTCCTTGGTTTATAATCTTGCTGTGAGTTTGTTGGTTCTAAAAGAATCAGCTGGATTAAGTTTATTAGTAAACATTTTATAACTTGTTAACTTACTTGGTATAAAGGAATCTTTTTAGAAACATAAGAACTAAACGCTCGACTCGGCAGCTGCAGCTGCTGCCTCCTCATTGGCCGTGGTAATATCCTTTTCAATGAGCAACTTCAGATTTTTCATTCTTTTATGCAAGTATTTCATGCAGTTCTTATGAGTATGATGATTGAAAAATTTACTTTCCAGAGCCAGCCTAAATATGTGCTCCAGTTCAGCCTCACTTAGCTGCGTCAGCGGTTCGCCCATTAATGTTCGCCGAATCTCATATTCGGCCAAGTTCCCGGCCACATTCATTGCGGTCTCGCTCAATTCATTACCCAAGCGACAGATTTTAACTGCCAGTTCGGATCGGATCGATATCATTGCATCAAAATCGGCCATATTCTGACAAAGTTCAGGACTGGGCACCACGCCTGGACTAAACAGACCGACGAAAAATATGGATATGTTGGACATTGTTGTTAAATAAATTTTTAGATTTTCACTGTGCTAAATGTACGTTTTTTTTGGGATGTTAGTAGTGCGAGTTGTAGTTCAGATGGCAGTAGATTTAATTGTAAAAGTTATACGACGATTTTTTCATTACCTACTTGGACATTTTTTGTGTGAAAAGTCGACTCTAGCTTTTCATCAAAATTTGAATTTCTTGCAATCCATACTGTGGGAAACTGGATAAAACGACTGTCGGAAATGATTTTGAATACAAATAGTATAGCTATTTTATGCCAAAAATTTTGAACCTTTTTACAAAATGATTTGTTAATGGCAGCCGCTTAAAGTGGAGTTTTCTTAATGTTATTTTAACCGTCATTTTTGATCGAAATCTACAGTGCTATCGTTAACATTACATTATGTGTTACGCTACGTTTACTGTACCTGACCAACAATTATATTTTAAAACGTTTTTTTGGTGCATTCACCAAAAAAATTTTATTTTGTGTAGGACCAAATTTATCTTAGAATTTGAAGTTTCTATAAAGAGCCTCTTGGAATTCCTTTAAAACCGGGAAAATAAATCAAAAAAAACCTGTTCAGTAATGATAATAAGATAAGTTGCGGTGGTGCAGTGCAATAAAACAAAATTTCCTGAGTTTTTGGAATTTTGACTTTTAGTGTTCTCGTCCTATCTCGTCTATCGATGTCATACACAGATACAAAAATTATGCAAAAGCTACATGAAAATGTGGGATTTCTAACCGTTTTGACCGAGATTTTCAACCCATATTGTTTGTGTAGCTTTTCTGCACGCCCCGTTTAGATATTGAAATCCTACACGTTACGTGTAGCTTTTCTGCACGCCACGTGAAGCTTTCTCATTTCAACACGTCGCGTTTAGCTTTCTCATTTCATCACGTGGCGTGTAGCTTTTCTGCACGCTGCGTTTAGCTTTCTCATTTCTAAACGCGGCCTCAGATCAGCTACACAATCGTTATAAGTTGAAAAACTCGGTCAAAACGTGTAGAAATCCTACTTTTTCACTTATACAAAAAAAAAAATGACTGCGCACTTTTTATTTATTTATTTTTATATAATGCGCGCGCGCGCTGCTGCTCTGCTGCTATCTTGAAAGCTCAATTATTTCGATATGCTCATCATTTCAGGGCAGAAGAGGACAAGCAACCCAGATTTCCAAACGAAAAATGTAAGAATTCATTAATGATTTAGAGCTACATTTTACGTTTAGAATTGTCACACGCGCGTGTAGGATTTCAATATCCACACGCCGCGTGTAGAAAACCTACACGTTCGTGTGGTAATCAGATTACTGCATGAAAAATGTAGAAGTTATTTGGAAATAATCTGAATTTATAATTTCGTGAAGACTTTGTTTTTGCCCACGCATCATTTGGCTTTTCGTTTAGATATTGCAATCCAACACGTTAAGTGTAGCTTTTCTGCACGTGGCGTGTAGCTTTCTGAATTCTACATTTTGCTTGTGCAATTTACATAGCAGGGCGCAACACGTTACGTTTAGCTTTGACGTTTCTACACGCGCCATGTAGCCAATTTTTTTTTCTCTGTGTAGCGTTACCAGGCGTGGATCTTGGATTCGACTTTGCGGGGGGCTTTGGGCTCGCGAGAAAATTATTTTCCATCGAAAAATGTTACTTTATTTGTGCAATATTAGTCTTCACTTACATTTTTATGAGATCATTAATTTAAAATTTGTTTTAATATTTGAATATAGTTAAATCTCTTATATAATACTTGATCTCAACATTCCTCGACAGAACAGTGCAATGTTGCAAGACGACAAGGTTTGACTTGAATCATGTTAACTATTTTGTCTGTTGAAATTTTCATATCTTGGCTTACGTTTCCAGCGCTTGCCCGTTGAGTCTGTGATCAGACATATTGACTCGAAGGAAGCTTTCAAATTTGTTCAGTGAAAAGTGGGCTCTTTTTAACTATGTGTTCTTGCAATTCTTATGCCACAAAATAATTTCTTGTTTCAGCTCGGTTCTCTGCAATTCACATTGTTTTGTCTAGAACAAGCTAGCTGAACAAAATTATTTTTTTGGCTTTTTGCATTAGACAAAAAAAAAATTGTTCTAGAGTCAGGGTCGGAAATGTCCCGTAAGTCGTTATGGATTCTATGATTCAACGTATAACTTCTAAAGTACTAAAACTACAAACTCAAATGAATACATTCTGAAAAGAGAAACTAACGCTAAATAATGAAATATGCAGATTTTTAAGTCCATCGGAAGAATTAAAATTTAATCGACCCACAAAACAGGAAAATGTACTACTTTTTCTCAAAAAATATAAACGAAAAAATTTAATATTAAGATTGAAACTTTAATTTCATTGTCCATTCTGTAAAATTTTTGTATACCAAGTTTTCACCAGTACTAAACAATTAGGTCATTAAAAAAAGTTAAGAAGCGTGTTTCGTGTAGAACAAGCTAGCTGCACAAAATTATTTTAAAATGCCAATGGAATCTTTGTGGTGTCCTGTTCAACATTTGTAAGGAGCCTCACCCTGAAAAACACACACTTCATCCCCAGTTGGCTTCTGAAAGTTGTGATAGTTTCATGCAAAAATAGGCAAATTTGTGTAGATGGCCACTAAACCACTTCAGGTAGAAAGATGCTGTGCAAATGTTTTTTTTTTGTATTGAAGAGAAAAATGTTTATTTTATTTATAGACGATTCATAGGCGTGACATCTTAAAAGTGGAAAGAAAACAAAATTTGTTTGTACATTAGAAATACAGTGTGTCAGAAAAAAGAAGTATAAAGAAAGTATGATAAAATTGAAAATAAAAAAAAAGTAGTTTAACACTTTTGAACACCACCAAATTTATAACACCCAATGTCAACAAACTGCACTAACATATACCAAAAATTTAGCTAGCATGAAAAGTTATACTCTATCAAAGATTGAAATCACGAAGAATTTGCATCAAAAATTATGCACAACTTTAAAACGGCACAAAAAAAAAAACTTCACATATTTAATCCCAAATTTGATATCCATGAGAAGCACTGACCTTTAACCTTACCTTAATGGGAACAGGGTATAAAAACAAAAAACAACAAAAATTATTTATGTTAAAATTAGGGATATATATGTTTAATGTAAATTAATTTTAAGTCAGTTTCTTTTTTATTTTTTTTATTATTCTGTAAAGAAATTGTCGTTGTGACTAGTGCATTAACTTAAGGAACTCCTTGTAGCACTAGGAAGAAGAAAATAAAATAAATCTAAATCTAACTGAATCACCCATATTCACTTGAAATAAATTTAGTTGTGTTTAGTCCCAATATAATGCTTTTTTTAACATGTGCAAATTTTGAATGACAAGCTTGCACTTTGGAAGTCTATTTCTAGAAGTATACGGTTCTTTTCCGAAATTTTTTTTTGTTTTACTATTTCCACATATTTGTTTACGATTTTGCATTGTTACTTTTGCCAATTGTGAGAATCAATTTTGTCCAGCTAGCTTGTACTATACGAAACACTGTGCAATTGCTTAAGTCCTTCTCATCAATTTTTTTGCAGCTTTCACAATTTTTTCAACTGTTCACTTGGTGCTGAAACGAAATTCTCTAAAGCCAGAATGTCAAAAAAATTGTTCATTAAATCTTAGCTCTGTTTCTTAAATCTTGAGTTATGTGTTGTGCGACCTTTGATAATGTCTGGCTGTCTCTATCATAATAAAGCTTTTGTAATGCTCCTCTAAAACTAGCTTAGGTTAGGTTAGGTTAGAATGGTTGAAATGGGAGAGAGTCCCATTTCATCACTTTGGCCAATGAACCCGTTGTGTTACCATATAACCCTTTCTACACTGCGATCGTAGAGGGAGGGTCTTCCCCGTTAAACCATCTAGAAAATATCACAAATTTGAGTAGAGCGGCTAGATCTAATTCAGAGATGTCTGACAGATCGTTTAGAAAAGGACGACCCAAAACTGTGGGTCGCCTTCTGCTAAGAGCTGGGCAATGCAGAAGAGGTGTTGTATACTCTCCTCCTCGTCCACTGAATTGCAGCTTCTACAGAAGTCATTGTGTCTGATGCCAAGCCTAGCGGCGTGTCTTCCTATTAGGCAGTGTCCAGTAAGGGCACTCTCAGCCTGAGAGCGGCGTTACTGGCGATTTCTCTACCCAGAAGATCTAGAGGCATAAGGTGTAACATTATGTTAAGTGCATCTGTTGGAGTTGTACGCAATGCACCAGTCATGCATAATGCAGCACTACGTTGAACTTTGGTTATGGTTCTGAGGACGGAAGGTTTCCCCAGAGCCGGCCACCATATTGCGTATGATTGCGTATAGTAGTATTGGACGTACAACGGCTGTGTACAGCCAGTGTACTATTTCCGGGGAAAATCCCCATTCACGACCAATCGCACGTTTGCACGAGAAAAGTGCAAAAAAGTATTGGCTTTTTTGATACGTTCAGTTATGTTTTCGTTCTAATATAATTTTGCGAGTTAACCACCCTGCTGGTAAGCATGAGTCGGATGAACTCCACCAGATGTGCCTCCACATTTAGATTTGTCAAGGCAGAGGTGATAGCGTTGTGGAGAACATTGTTAAACGCACCCTCGATGTCGAGGAATGCCGTAAGCGCATATTCTTTTGCCTCAGTGATATCTCAACTTTCGAGACAAGACTACTAGCTTACAAAAATAAGAAAATGAAATGAACCCTTTCTACTAGAACTTTTATTTAGTTAAGTTTTGAGTTTTGAACTCTAAAATCGAATGAATCGTTTTTCAAGTTCAGCACTCTAAAGTACAGTATAAAAAAGTTTAAGTACAAATGGGTCCTTTTGGCTGTAAACTAGTGTAATGTAATTCGTAAAGGGCCAAGAGCTTTCAGACGAGTTTCTTAGCAGACTGTGTCAAAATTAATCACTGAAGAAACTATTCAAAGCATATTTCACACACATAAACTTACTGAATGGCTCAATCAATGCGTATAGAATGTCAAAGTCTGTTTTGCACATATCAGTTTTGGGACTTAAATTTGGTAGTCCGCGCAGATAAGAGATATACAGATCTATAGCTACTTGCTCTTTCGGAATTTTTTTCACCTGCCGTGAAAATCGTCTCGGTGGCTAGTTAAAATTATTCCAAAGCATTTCAAAGCTTATTCCAAAGTTCTTCGTTCGTAAAATTGTTCACTGCTGATGGCTGCATATTTTCCAGCTTTTTCTGAAGTCCTTGTTCATATTGCTTTTTGCATTTATTTGGTGACATAAGAATTTGTATAAAGCGCCCCACCAAAGGCCCATCTTTAACTTCAAGTTAAAAGCTCATTTAAAATCCTTTCGCATTTTGATGAATTGCATTTTTAAAGATAATTTTCTTTTGTATTTTAAATCTTTTCCCTTGACCACATTATTGTTACCTTTTCATTTTTTTTTTTTTTTACAATATTCCCATTCATATGCAAATGACACTCGAGCCCTTAAGAAAGAGAGAAAAATTGCAATGAATTTAAATTACATAAAAATTTTGTCCTTTCTACTGAGAGATATATACTAGGTATTTAGTATATACGATATACTATGAAGAGACACCAGAAGAAAAAAAGGAAACTTGGGGCGCTTGTTCTAATTAATAAGGGCACGTCGACAGCATCATTGCCGTTTGAGCCTTATATAAATATAAGTACTTTTTTTTTTCCTTACACGAATTTCCCAGCGGCATTTGTGTGCGAAAATGCAAAAACAACACACTCTCTCTCTCACACAGACACACATACACACACAATAATAAAAAAAAAAAAGAAAATACAACGTACAAAACGAAAGAAAATGATGAAATGAAACAAAAGAGAAATAGAGATATCTCATTATGGACAAAAGGAGGCCAAAATGAGCCTGAAATGAAATGAAAAAATTATGCAAAAAGAAAAAACTGAAACATTGGCCATGCCATTTTCAACCTGCTGTTCCTTGACCATCCTGATGAATTTATGAATTTGCTTACAATGCTCTGCTGAAAAATTTTCATGTCCGAGAAAAAACACGCGTGCCAAAAATAATCAAAATATAATAAGCAGCTCTTCAAGGCGCAAACAAATGAGGCATATAATAAATTTTTGTATTCTTGTTTTGTCCTTAGCTGGAGAGTTTTGTATTTGGTTGTGGCGATTTATGGTGCCAAGGTTGGATATATTTGGGGTGCAGTTTAGGGTAGCAAAGGTAGTAATGAGAGGAAAGGAAAAGAAAAATTACTTTCAGTAAAAATTTAAATAAAAGTGTTAACACAATATCTTTAAGCAAGGTTTGGTAATAATTTTGAAGTTAAGCTTTACGAATTACAGCATAAAATTAATTCAAACATTTCTTATACAGCTTTGGTAAGAATTAAAATCGACCTCACAGTATTAGCAAACTAGTTTCACCGCTTAAAATTGAGAACAAAGGTTCTTGAATCAAGAACTTTTCGTACTTACAGCAAACCGAAACATTTGTGAAAAGTCCGTTTTTAGTTCGAATACAAAATAACTTGGCTTAAGAACAAATAGTACAAACAATGCTAGCTCCAAAACGTGTGCAACGAAAAATTGGAATTATTTTAAATCGAATCTGTTCTTAAAATTCCCTACTTTTTCTATCACTTTGGTTATGGAGTTGGGGTAGATTTCTGATCTATTCTTTTGGATTTTTCCAGCCTTGTTTCATTTCATACAGAAGCATATTTTAAAGAACAAATAGGAAATAGCTTTAAAATTTAATGGGCTTAGGCTAGGTTAGGTTGCAATGGCTGAGAGCGACAAGTCACTCTCCCACTTAGGCCACATTGGGCTTTTTTCTTCCCTGTTTCTTCACTGTTAACCCTTTTAAATCTGAGGGGGGGTCCTCGGTAGTGAACCATCGTGTGGAAAGAATGAATTTTAGTAGAGATGGGATACCTAGCCCGGATGTCTTCAAGAGGTTGAGTAGCAGAGGTTGACCAAGTCTCCTTCTACTCAAAGCGGGGCAATGGCAGAGAAGGTGTTGTACTGTTTCCTCCTCTTCGTCGTATCTGCAACTTCTGCATGGTAAGTGACGCCTAGGCGTGCTGAATGGAAGACAGTGACCCGTGAGGGTCCTCACCAGAAATGAAATGTGGTCCTTTCTGTGACGTAAAAGTGTGTTAGTACGATTTTGGTTGAATGTTGGCCACTTAAGTCTCGCTACAGCACAGGAGGAAAGGTTTTTCCACCGATCTGTAGCAAGACGAAGTGTTTTAGCTTTTGTGTGAAGCTTAAATTTTGCCTTAGGCATCCCTATCGTTGTCTTCTCTGAAAGTAGCTCGATGGTCGTACATTTTCTGGGCAGTTTGTCCGCAGACTCATTTACTTCTAAGTTGCGGTGTCCAGGAACGAATAGAGAAAACGACCCCTCCTACTTTTTCGTCGAGCTATTAATGGTCCTCTTGGTCTTCGAGTATGGGCTTAACCCAAGAACATTTTGGACCTACTTTCTTCTTCTTCTTTAATTGTTAATTTTTTGTTCAGTGAGAGCTTTTTTGTCTCTCTTACTGTTCTCTGAGCTGTTCAGTGATATGTTCAGTCTCTCATGCTGAGTGAGTTGTTCAGGCTTTTTTGCTCAGTGAATTGTTCGGTGAGCTGTTCAGTCTCTTCTGCTCATTGAAACTAAAAAAAAAGAGTATCAAATTAATATTTTGGGTATTAATTTGAAACTTAAAATATTAATTTGATACGCAAAATTATTAATTTGAAACTACAAAGTAAGGAGTATAAAATTGGTATTTTGAGTATTATTTTGATACATTAAATATTAATTTGATACTCAAAAGTATTCATTTAAAAAACGAGTATCCAAAAATAACGAATATCCAATTGATATTTTGGGTATCAATAAGATCCTTAAAATATTAATTTAATACGCAAAAGTACTAATTTGAAAATACAAAATAAAGAATATCATTTTGATATTTGGGTATTAAATGTATATTTTTGGTATTAATTTGATCCTTAAAATACTAATAAAGAGTATCAAATTGAAATCTTGGGTATCAAACTGTTATTTTGGATATTAATATTAGTCTGTCTTGCTTAGTGGGCTGTTCAGTAATACTATGCTCAGTATATATTAGAGTAACTCGTTGAGAGAAGCTTGGCCCTGGCCCTCCTAGAGGTGCTGTTTGAGCCAATTTTACTTTTACTAACTCGTAACTAGAATTGTTCGGTGTGAGCTGATCAGTGACTGTTCACATACTTCGTTAACTGTTCAGCTGTTATTGGCTTCGCCTTTCTGTTTGTAGTCAATGTATGACAACTCTGCATTAAGCAAATAACGTCTGCTTTTCTTTTATTCAGTATGTCATTGATCAAAAAGCACAGCGATATTTGGAACCATTTCTCGGAAATGGATAATAAGACGAGGAAATGTAAATATGTATTTCAGCGTTTCTTTAAGTTGCAACTCACAAAGCAAACTTATCCGTAACCTCAAAAGGAAACACCCGGCTGCAATGGAACCAGTTGTCCGACAGCACTAAAATGTGGAGCAAGTCGGAAATGTAAGCCAGCAAAGATCGGACGAACGATACGGAAGTTATGAGCAAACGAAAGTAAGGTACAGAGTAAACTTCAGTCGGGCTTGAGCGACTTTCTGAATGGTTTTTTTTATTTTACCTTGTCTGTGACTCGATCTCGGGACCTAGAAAACTGAACACACGGCTATCAAGCAGCCTTCGTGAAAGTGCCACCAAATCATAGTAAGGAATGTAGCCATAAGCGCTCAGCACTTAGGCACTCAACCAGCAAAAAGCTTTGTGGTCCAGAAGAAAAGACAGCTATCTCAGAACGAAAAGGTCGTGGTCTGGAGTCGCCTGCCAAGAATAAAAAACCTTCTTTCTATGTGTTTTGTTGGTTTTCTTTTCTGAGGTGTTTATAACATTGTCTATCAGCCATGCTCCATTTTCGCTATGTCTTATGAACGGAAAATAAGAAAAAAAACCCATTACCAAATGGTCATGATTTTAGAACGTCCTATTTTTGTCTCATCATCTTTACATACATCTTTTCGGTCTTCATTACCTTCCATCTTCCTTTCTTTTTTAAAGAACAGTAAGAATTTTCCCACTTGGCATAAATATACCACATACAATCGGTATCAACAAGTTCATCCTCTCTATATTCTCTCTTTCTATTCCTTTGCACTGTTGTCTATTATTCTATTTCTTTTTTTTTCATTTTGTTATCTGCTGGCAAATTAAGCAATTTTCAACGGTTGATGAAAGTTACCATTTTTACGAGTAGTTCACAAACATTTGTAGCTTCCATCGACTTTGCACACTTTTAGGTTATCATCTCTACAGGCAGGACCCTAAGCTGGATTACAAAAAGGATTTGCGGGTTTTTACAAGGCATTTCGTTGATTATTTTATTTTTAGAAAAAAAAAGAAAACAAAATATATATAAAATACAGCAACAGTCTCTCTAAAGTCATGCAAATCGCCCAACCATTTTTGGTTAAATAACCCACACTGAACCGCCATGAGAAGATGGTCAACCAGCGATTAGCATGAGATGATGGCGTTGGTTTTTTAGGGGCAAACTAAAGCACACTTAAATTTCGCTTTCATTTTCATATGAAGCAAATATTTAGACTACAAGGCCGTTTCAGAGTAGAGTTTTTAATAAGTTAGTTTGGCCTTAAAATTCACGGTTAGTTTTCTGTGTGCGCTCGCATAATTAAAAATGTACACACACGTGCGGCTCCTGCTGCCACGATGGTTGAGAAGGATGCGGATGTGGATACGTATGATGTGCCTGGCCTGTTAAATATGCGCTCGCTGGCACAGCTGAAAGTTTCACATCATCACAGCCTTGTGGGTCGAGTTGATACAAAAACAAAAACCGAAGGCTAGCGCGATTATTTATGAACAAAAGTTGTGCAAAGGAAAGATGAAGTCATTAGAAAGTGGTAAAGGTGGTAATTGATGCAATTTATAGCAAGCCAAAAGAGCGTAACTAAGCATCTATATAATATGAAAATATATTATATATATTTTAAAGCTTATTTAAGCAAAGACAAATTTCTCTATTTCTTTACTTTTAGTTGGATACCCAACTTTAAGTTACTTCGAATGGTTTCGATGTGGTGCATTTGAAAAATTCACAAAATTAACATTGAACATTACCGACGCTTTAAACTACTTAGAAAAACTGTATATGACTTAATCAAGAATTCGGAAAAATTTAAAAGTGCGATAACGACCAGACAAGCAAGGAGTGAGCTAAAAATTGTTTGAATTGGTAAAGAAAGAAGTATAAGTAAAATTGACACTTGTTGACTCTGGTCTACCTGAAGCTACATCCAACATGTACCTTGAAACTTTACAAAATAGAAACTTTGACAGTAGGTTTATGTGCGTGGATCAGTGTTATGTCCTTGAATCTGTACTTCAAGTTAAGTCAAATGCAATTGGATTAGATGATATGAATCCTAAGTTTCTCAAAATTATTCTTCCACAAATGCTTCCACATATTACACATATATGCAACACAGTGCTCACTACATCGACATTTCAAAACTTATGGAAATTAGCTAAAATAATCCCAATCCCAAAAGGGAACAGTGTTGTGGAACAATTGATGGCACAACAAATAATCAAATTTCTGACAGATAACTCATTATTTAGTAATAAACAGTCTGGTTATAGAAAACATAGAAGCTGCACCACGGCAATACTGAACATCACTGAGGACATTAGAAAACAAATAGATGATGGCAAAGTGACCTTTCTGACACTACTTGACTTCAGCAAAGCTTTTGACACGGTTAATCACGAAATCTTAGTTACCAAGCTAGTCAAATTTTATAATTTTACTGATACTGCCATTAAATTAATAAAATCCTATTTATGTGATAGAAAGCAGGCGGATCCAAACTGTATCTTAAACTTGGTGTTCCCCAAGGTTCAGTTCTTGGTCCACTTCTTTTTTCCTTATGTGTAAATGACCTTCCTGACCTGCTAAGTAATTGTAATGTCCACATGTACGCAGATGATGTCCAAATGTATGTTAGTCGTCCTTTGAGTAAAATAAATGAGTGTGTCAATTTTTGGTATTTGTTATCTTTTAAGTGTTAATGAATGGGCTAAGCGTAATGGACTGTCATTAAACCCAGCAAAGTGTAAATGCCTAGTTATATACAAAAAATCATTGAGTGCAAGAGATCTTGCGAAATTAATAATTGACAATACACCATTAGAATATATATATAATATATAATAGGCATAACATTTAATGACACATTAACTTGGAATGATCAAGTAACTAAAGCTGCAGGGAAAACCCATGGAATTCTAAGACAACTATCCTTTAGTAAGTGCTTTTTAAATACAAATATCAGACTTTTAATCGCAAAGACTTACTTGTTACCAATGCTTTGCTATGGGATAGAAATATTTGGGAATTGTAACGCTGCCTCTCAGAGAAGATTAAACGTAACATTCAACAATATCGCTAGTCTATATGTCTATAATGGAAGACAATCGGACCACATTACGCACTTCGCTAACCAGATATACGACCTTGACTTCAGAACTGAACTGGATACAGATCTCTAATACTTCTGCATAAGATAATATACACACCTGATCATATTAATAGGTACACACCGGAATTTTTTAATTATATATGGTTTTTTCGTACTTTCAGTGTTGACAACTTCTTAATTTTTGGTTTTTTGTTGCTGTCAATGTCTGGCCACACTGTGACAAAGAGGTGAAAGAGGGGCTGCCCCGTATATCAAAGCTTTTCTATAAATTGCGAGTCCACCACACATTTCGCCTGATCATAATAATAGGTACAGTCTCCGTTTCTCACAAGTATCAAGTGAATAATTTTGTAATCAGTGATCTTTTGGTAACTAAAGGTAAATTCAGTATAGCACCTGTCAATACAGAGAATTAAATAATTATTTTTTTCAGAAAAAATGGGTCGAAATTCTCATTGTACTAAAGAAGAAGCTCGATTGGTTCGTAGTCTGAGAAAAGAAGGCAAATCTTTACGTGTCATCGCTAAATTAATGAACAGGTCTCATAATTTTGTTAAAAATGCATTAGAATGAAAACCAAGACAAGAAACCCGTGGAAGGCCACAAAAAACCACAGAAACCCTTGACCACTACATAGTAGCTTAGAGCAAAAAGGACCCATTTAAGTCATCGAAGGCTATTGCAGCCGAAATTGGGAATTCAGTTAGTGCTTCAACTATCCGAAGACGACTACAACCTACCTGGAAGAATTGCCAGAAAAGTCCCACTTATGCGCAAAAAAAATATCACCATGAGGCAAACTTTTGCAAGGGACCACAAAGACTGGGTAGGATGTACCCGGGAGAAAAAATGGAGAAACATATTATGGAGCGATGAAACCAAGATTAATTTGTTTGGGAATGACTGTGAACGCGCTAATGGAAAGGAATTCCATCCACGGCTTACAAAAAAACAGTCAAACATGGAGGTGGCAATATAATGGTATGGGGTTGCTTCTCCTGGTACGGCGTAGGTCCAATTTATCAGACTACGAACAAAATGAATGCTGAAGAGTACAAATCCATGTTGGAAACAGTTATGGTACCGTATGCTGAGGAAAATATGCCATTACGTTGGGTATTTCAGCAATAAAATGATCCTAAACACACATCAAGGCTGTTATCTAAATTTTTCGAGGACCAAAAAGTTGACGTTCTGAAGTGGCCAAGCCAATCCCCCGACCTTAACCCCATTGAAAACTTGTGGGGAGACTTAAAAAAGAAATTGACAAAGCATTCATTTTCAAATAAACAAAAATTATGGGAAGGTGTCCAAAAACTGTGGTATGAGACACCAGTAGAGACCTGCCAGGCTCTTATTAAAAGTATGCCAAAAAGAATAGCAGTAGTGGCCAAAAATAGAGGTGGATACACTGGATACAAAGTTAGGAAATACTAATTTACCTAAAAAAAGAATGGAAATACAAATTTTTTTTCTTAAGGCTTGTATCCAGCACTGCGGAAAATTCCTGCCAGGAAATTGCAATTTATTTCTTGTGTGTGTGGAACATAACTAAAGCAGGGTGACCATGCACCTAAAAGGTGCAAGGTCACTCTGATTAATCAGCTGTTAAGCACTGTTAATAATTTGAATTTTAATAAATGTAAAGAGATTAAAAATTATATTTTCCTGGGGAAGCATGCATCGCGGAGTAGGTGCTACTTTATGCTATACTAGAGGATGATAGGCCGATGGCTGAGCATGACAATCGTTAATGCAGTATGTTGTTATCTGCACAACTTTAAAATGCTATAATCTCCAAAGTAGTATGACTTCTCGGTTGGTCGCCAATCAAATACATACATACTTTAAATCCATTCACATTAATATTAAGGATTTTGTCATCTCAGTGGGCAGATCAGTACCTTGGCTTAGGTCGATGGGCGAACCGCTGGAACATACCCGTTAATCGATCAAAAAGTCAACACGATCGCTATGAGACCCGCAAAAGTTGCTCGAGTGCGACTCCTAGGATAAAGATTCCCATATGCGGATACCGCGGTTAAATACCATGGCTTGTCTCTGGACCGCCGCTTGACCAGTCTATGTGTCTCGGGCAGTAGCTACGGTTGCAGCTATGACATTAAAGCTCAATTGTCTTCTCAAGCTTCGTAGTGGTGGATCTGGGGGATCCCTTTATGGGGTACAGCGTGCTCCACTACCCTCAAGAACCTAGAATCTTCTATGTGTGGTCCCTGGTATGAGAGGCATACGATTTGAAAGGCGATTTGGACGCTTTGCCATTATGCTCCCCAAATTAATATGCACACCAGCAGTTTTGTTTGTTTGTTTGGTTATTATTATGTATCATGACCGACTGGTGGCCCACTCCCATAGACTTGCCTCTGATCTGACGACAAAGAGGCTCAGAAGTCGTCTCAACCTACGACATCTTATCGACCTTTGTGTCCATGGAGGACATCTCTCGGGCCGCCTCAGCAATTTTGCATAAGTGTCCCCTTGGCACCATCCCCTACCAATCTTTGCACACTGCTGGTTCCCTAGCAAGATGACAGCTCATAACAAAAACATAAAAGCATTCCCCCCTAATTTTTGCTCATCACGTCCAAAATAATTGTAACCAATATATTCCTGAGCTGTGTATCAGCTGTTCTCTCGATCCACACGCGCTATCGATAGGCCAACTATCGATAAGAAACTGTGGGTTTCGTTCATGTTGCTGGATACTCAAGCAACGAAAAGGTAAAGGCCTGTTCTGAGAAGCGCGGAAAATTTAGCTCGCTAAATTGCACATAATAAATTTAGCATCCACATAAATTATTAGTGAGCCCATATATAAGTCAAAGAGACCAAATACAGAAACGGCCACACTGGGGATCAGCTGTTTTGTTTTGTTTACAAACAAAAGTTGAAAGTGTTTTTTTTTTTCAAAAATAGTTTAATTAAGCTGGGCAACAGGAACACAGATATGTCTGTTGATGGAGGTAGCGGCATCAAATTCCGGTTCAAGGCGTTGGGCGAGGATCAAATTATTGCCCGTTTGAGACACACTTGGAGTAGGTGCAGATCGAGGAGGAGGCCTACAAGTCTATTTTACGGATATGGGAGATGATATGCGTCCTGCCATCGTCTTAATGGGGTCAGCATGTCGTCAACAAGGCTGATCTGTTTGAGATGTCGGGCATAATCCCGGACTTCTACTTGAAGGATTATTTGGAAGTCTGCCGTTCGGGCAACTGTAATCGTTTGGAGAAGTGTATACAAGAGATTGGGTCATCCGCCTACAGTGTGGGTCGGCTGAAGCAGTTTGTGGAGTACATAGTGCTTCATGCGGCCCTGACAAATGCCCAGATATGCGACAATATGGGGGGGGGGGGGTAGCACTTTTGGTGCTTGATTCAAAGTTGGTTGAATATGCATTTCTTTGTAGGAATGCTGCTATCGCCTCCAGGACGGCGGCTCGGAGTATCTGCAAATCATGGATTTGGGCTGTGCCATCATTTTGGCTCTCAAGTGAAACGCAATGCTAAAGATTGGAAAATATATTTTTAGTTTTCATACAAAATTATTGTTTTATTTGCCGTAAATTCAAAATCCTGCTCCTGGCGTTCACGTTTGACAGCCACGCCCACACCGCTGGAGCTGGCAATGCTGCCCACAGCTGTCGCATCGCTATCCAACTCTATTTTTTGGTGGTCCGCGGTGGTGGTAAACTGGATGACCGGGTTTGGATGTCACCACCTGTTTGTTTGGCATCCACCGAGTGCGGACGCTTGCGTCCGTTGGCATGGGAGACGATTTTAGGGGTATGGCACTCCAGTGCTGATTTCGTAACTTTCTTGGGCTGATCTGTGGCCCTTAGCTTATATTTTCCTCGCGATTGAATCTCTCGGTGCGTTTCCTTTTGGGTTCATGTTTCCCCTGCATTGTCGATTTTGACGTCAAAAAAATGAGCTGCTTATATTTCCGCCATGGCATCAGCTGTTCATTCAATCCACTCACGATCCACACTGCTATCGATACGTCAACTATCGATGACCAATTGTCTATTTATTTAGCGCGTCTCAGAATGCAGAAACGAAATTCCGCCGCGGAAAGTTTCCGCCACTGTTTTTTTTATATGGAGTGCGTCATAAAAATTTATTTTCCGCGCTTCTCAGAACAGGCCTTAAACTAAAAATTCCTGGCACAGTTTTTTTTATATGAAGTTTGCCAGGAATTTGTAGTTTCCGCGGTGCTGGATACCCGGCTTTACCAACACATGAAGTGTACCTATTATTATGATCACACTGAAAACGTATCTGATACACAAAATGATCTCTTTTATGTTATATTATTATTCTATGTTACAATTAAGTTTATTTTATTAAAAACAAATAGTTTAAGAACCAATGAGAACAAATTTTAAGTTTGAAACAATGAATAAAACTGTTTTCTGTTACCTTAAAGTCAGAGTTGATGTGTGTACCTATTAATATGAGCAGGTGTGTATCTTTATGCTGGGAACGATGCGGTATATTGCGACGAGCTTGGCAGCCGTGTGTAGTACTGGTATGAAGATGGAAAAAGGATCAGGCTGACGGTTTATATACCATGCCTTTAGTATATCTCTAAACGCGTCTTTTAAATTCAATACACATGTATGTTACAATGAAAAAATTGTGAAAAATTCCATTTAAATAAAGACTACTACTACTACATGTGTAGATGTGTGTTGCAATTGTGTTGTGTATCCCTGTTGAACACACTTGCATTTTATTTACTATCTTCACTTATTACATTTAAACGTGGTTGTGTTAAATTGACGTATTGTTGAATTGTTGTGTTTGTTGAAATGGCTTTGTAATATATGTGTAGGTGTGTGTTGAAATTGTTATGTGTTAAATTTCTTCGTGTTTAATTTGTTTTGTGTTGATTTGGCGTGTGTTGAATTGTTGTGTTAGGTGAAATGACTCTGTGTTATAAAGACGAGTGTTGCAATTGTTCTGTGATGACTTTGTTTTGTGTTGAATTTGTTTGTGTTAAGTTGACGAATTGTTGAATTGCTTTGTTGAGTGAAATGACTGTGTGTTTTATAGACGTGTCACCATAAATATGCTTTAAACTTTAGGTAATGAATGACCTAAAAGCGTTTTTTTTATTAGAGGTAGTCGAGGATCTTTTATTATCGCAGTGGAACTTAATTCATATGAAAGTCAGTATCAACTTATAGTATGTATGTATTGGTAAGTTGCTCTGTATTTATTGTTCTGCTTTAAACACATCTGCAGCACGCGACGCTTGACGAGAGACTCCGTAAGAGTGGTAGGTTCCGCACACGCATGCCAACGGTGTGGTGGGAATATCACGAGCAGTGTTGTATATTGTTAACATTTTTTAGGTAATGAAAGAAAAAAATTCGTTCCAAATAAAACACCAAAATCATGAATTGGACACCACACAACCATCAACACCAACTCCTTTCCTTCTAAATTGTTCAACATTTGTTACAGCATATTTTACTGTTACTTGAACTCAGAACCTCGGGACTTAACACTAAAGGTGGCCTCTTAACACACACGACTATCAAGCCCTATTTTCAGAGAGCGGCAAATCGTAGTAAAGAATGAAACCATAAGCATTTGGCATTTAGACACTCAATCAGCAACAAGACCCGTGGTGAAGAGAATGAAACGTTGCCTGAGAACGTTGAGATCATGAGAATCACCGCAGAAGCATAGTTTTTTTGTGTATTAATTAACACAAAAGCGTCAATAGCTTAATGGTTTTTCCGCTTAAAACTTTACAATGGAAATACACCAACACAGTAGCAAACTGAATGAAAAACCCGCCCAACTAAATTTGTATAAAGGTTTATAAAGCGACTTCACACCTCGAACAAAACCAAAATGCAATTTGTGGCCGTGTGTATTGCGTTGATGCCTTTAATGGCAGCTGCAATTGGTGAAAGCATCTGTGGCCAAGTATTTTGGCAGCCACATCAACCGCCAAGTGCTGTTTACCACCCCCCCGCTCCACTTTCATTCGCGCTCTCATTCAACCACTCGTTCTGGACCTAATGAAGCCAACACCTGGAGCAGTGACAAATGACAATGACAAGTGCAAGGTTTACGTTGTTGTTGTTGGCAGTTGACAGTCTTGCGGACGTGGACGTGACCAGCAACAAGTTCAAGTTAGACTGTTTACTGCAAAAAAGATCATCATTTAAGGATAATTGAATACTCGTATACGAGGAGCATTTTATGAAGCACACAAATGTTGCGCTCATATATCTTTGGCACTACATAAAAGTTATGAACGTGGCGGCATAAAAATTAAGTCATAATGCATTTCCGGGCTTAACCATAAAAAGGGGAGCAGCAAGCGGCAACTACAACAATGTGACCGACGGACCGGGCAAAATGTCCCATAAAAACCCGGAACGCGATTGTTGGGCTCATAAATCGACACTTGATCATAAAGCACTGCCGATGGGGCAACAAAATAAACAATTTGTACGCGAAATGCTTAATAAATTGCAACTAAGCTTTGAGTAGGAACACATGTCGTATGCGTAATTTGCTTAGAGTTTTCGGAAAATTAACACGCATATGGGGGCACTTAATTTGTCAGAGGACTGCTGGAGGGGGCGGTGGAGTAGCCATGTGGCATGCAACATGTTGTGAAGCTTAAATTGAAAATTACAAAAAGCAGACGACGCGAGCACGCAACCCAAAAAGGAGAAGCATCCATTTGAAAGGACCACAAAAGCGCGCGTGTTGCGGCTAGGGCTGGGTGATGGCTGGTTGGCTGGCATAGGTGTTGCGGGGTTGCGGAGGAGGGTGGTGGTGTTTGAAGGCGTGGCGCATTTGTTGACGACGTGTATGAAAATTTTGCACAAAAATTTATGGCCATGCTTAAGAAGCGTACGTATGAAATAATATACAGAAAGGACCCGAGACAATAGCAGCACCACCAGCAGCAGCAGCAGCCACAAACAACAAGCGATTTCTGTTGCTTCTCTTGTTGAATTTTAAAATGCTCTTTAAACAATGTGCTCAAAACTGATGGCAGCGATTTGTTCTCTGTTGACAATGCTGTAAGGATAACACAACAGCAGCGGTTAGTGCCAAGGACAGGGTAGAAGACTATGCATTTATGAATGTGAATGAGCGAGCTACTTAAAGTTTATTTTTGGTTTCATGTGGGGAAAATGACGAATGGGCAACACTGTACAGTTCAAAACGGTTCGGTTCAGAGTTTCTTTAAGCATCTCTTAAGCCGGGGCATGAACTCTTTTGAATTATTGAGCTTTAGTATCAGACACATTTTGAAAAAGGTTTGGTTCAAGACTTTCAAAATCCGAGATATCCGGGCTAAAATCAATCCCAAAGGATGTACGTAGTCTGTTAATCACGGATATTCTAAAACCACATACGAGAGGATTGATTTGAGTACGGATTTTTTAGTCCCGGATTTCATGTCTTGATCCCGATTTCAGCTCGGGAAAGCTTGACGTTATTTCGATATAGGCTTATTTCAATAAATAATTTTATCTTGTTATTCGAGCTCGATTTGATCCCTCAGTCGGATCTAAACTAAAAGGTCTGACCATAAAATCCTCCAAATATATTCGAAAAGGCTCCATTTAGAAAACAAAAGCTCCAAAATATTTTAAAAAAAATCAATTTCAATAAAAGCAACATTGAAAAATTGGGAGATGAAAAATTTAAGACTCGCTCACTCTCTCAACAGAACACTAGATTTTGTTTTTCTCGTGTTTTCTGTTTTTTAGGTATCGATGAGAGAACACACGAAACTGTGTTACTATTACAGTTTGATAGGGATAATTTCCTTCAGCTGTCAGCAGCTGAGCATAAAGCAGCCTTTACACTTATCATATTTCTCTAAAGAGTCGGTTGTCAAAATTCTCTAAAGAGAAACTCTTTAGAGAATCTATGATTAGCTATTACACTTTTAATAACAGAGAATCTTGAACTAGATGTTAAGAGCTAGTTCAACGAATTCAGTACTGGTTCAACAATTTTGACACAAAACTCAAGAGAAAGAAAGTAAGACTTGTTTGTGTGAAAATGGATAACAATCAAATAAATGCATTAACATTGATTGTTGCGGTTTTGGCTGAAGACGAAATGGATGATCCGGGACCAAAAAGAAGACGTCATTGTAAAAAGCGATCCATGTGGGGTCGGCTTTTGCGTCGCTGTAAAGGCAAAGACATGATGCAGTTTGTCATCAACTTTGCACAAGTTGCTTGAGTTTGTAAGACCTAAAGTTGAAAATAAGGATACATTCTTAAGAGAAGCCATTCCCACACAATCACGGTAAACACACAACTACATTTTCCAAACGTAGCTAAAGTGTTGCTCTTTTAGCCTTCTTGTGACACTGCGATTTCTGCGATCTGTTGCAGTCAGAATTTTCCAACCGACAATTTCCAAAATTGTGCCAGCATATGAAATCAATCGCTTCTAAAATTTAGTTTAATTTTCCATTAATCCATTAAACACTTAAGCCGGGTATCCAGCACCGCGGAAACTAAAAATTCCTGGCAAACTTCATATAAAAAAAACTGTGCCAGGAATTTTTAGTTTAAGGCCTGTTCTGAGAAGCGCGGAAAATAAATTTTTATGACGCACTCCATATAAAAAAAACAGTGGCGGAAACTTTCCGCGACGGAATTTTGTTTCTGTATTCTGAGACGCGCTAAATAAATAGACAATTGGCCTATCGATAGTTGACGTATCGATAGCGGTGTGGGTCGTGAGTGGATTGAATGAACAGCTGATGCCATGGCGGAAATATAAGCAGCTCATTTTTTTTACGTCAAAATCGACAATGCACGGGAAACATGAACCCAAAAGAAAACGCACCGAGAGATTCAATCGTGAGGAAACTATTAGCTAAGGACCACAAATCAGCCCAAGAAAGTTACGAAATCAGCACTGGAGTGCCATACCCCTAAAATCGTCTCCTATGCCAACGGACGCAAGCGTCCGCACTCGGTGGATGCCAAACAAACAGGTGGTGACATCCAAACCCAATCATCAAGTTTACCACCACTGCGGACCAGCTAAAAATAGAGTTGGATAGCGATCCGACTGCTGTGGGCAGCATTGCCAGCTCCAGCGGTGTGGGCGTGGCTGTCAAACGTGAACGCCAGGAGGAGGATTTTGAAATAAAACAATAATTTTGTTTGAAAACTAAAAATATATTTTCCAATCTTTAGCATTGCGTTTCACTTGAGAGCCAAAATGATGGCACTGCCCAAATCCATGATTTGCAGATACTCCGAGCCTCCGTCCTGGAGACGATAGCAGCATTCCTACAAAGAAATGCATATTCAACCAACTTTGAATCTAGCATCAAAAGTGCTACCCCCCCCCCCCCATATTGTCGCATAATCTGGGCATTCGTCAGGGCCGCATGAAGCACTATGTACTCCACAAACTGCTTCAGCTGACCCACACTGTAGGCGGATGACCCAATCTCTTGTACAAACTTCTCTAAACGATTACTGTTGCCCGAACGGCAGACTTCCAAATAATCCTTCAAGTAGAAGTCCGGGATTATGCCCATCTCAAACAGATCAGCCTTGTTGACGACATGCTCGACCCCATTAAGACGATGGCAGGACGCATATCATCTCCCAATATCCGACTGGTAGGCCTCCTCCTCGATCTGCACCTACTCCAAGTGTGTCTCAAACGGGCAATAATTTGATCCTCGCCCAACGCCTTGAACCGGAATTTTATGCCGCTACCTCCATCAACATACATATCTGTGTTCCTGTTGCCCAGCTTAATTAAACTATTTTTGAAAACAAAAAAAAAAACACTTTCAACTTTTGTTTGTAAACAAAACAAAACAGCTGATCCCCAGTGTGGCCGTTTCTGTATTTGGTCTCTTTGACTTGTATATGGGCTCACTAATAATTTATGTGGATGCTAAATTTATTATGTGCAATTTAGCGAGCTAAATTTTCCGCGCTTCTCAGAACAGGCCTTTACCTTTTCGTTGCTTGAGTATCCAGCAACATGAACGAAACCCACAGTTTCTTATCGATAGTTGGCCTATCGATAGCGCGTGTGGATCGAGAGAACAGCTGATACACAGCTCAGGAATATATTGTTTACAATTATTTTGGACGTGATGACCGAAAATTTGGGGGGAATGCTTCTTTGTTTTTGTTATGCTGGGGAACCAGCAGAGTGCAGAGATTGGTAGGGGATGTAGCCAGGGGGATACTTATGCCATATTGCTGAGGCGGCCTAAGAAATGCCCTCCATGGACACAAAGGTCGATGGGATGTAGTAGGTTGAGCCTGTTTGTCGCCATATCAGATGCAAGTCTATGCGAGTGGGCCAGTCGGTCAGGATGCATACATATTGAATTGGGCTTATAATGGCAAGCGTCCAAATCGTGGTATTTAGTTGTATGCACACATGCCAGGGACCTCACATAAAAGACTCTAATTTATTGAGGGCAGTGGAGCATTCCGTACCGAATACCGGGATCCCCTATTCCAGGAAAGCAAGATGATCATTTTGGATCGCAGCGAAATACCACTACGAGGCTGCAACCGTAGCTACTGCCCGAGTCACATAGTCTTTCCTGGTCAAGCGGCGGTCCAGAGACAAGCCAAGGTATTTAACCGCGGTATCCGTATATGGGAATCTTGATCCTAGAAGTCGCACTCGAGCAACTTTTGCGGGTCTCATAGCGATCGTGTTGACTCTTTGAACGATTAACGGGTATGTTCCAGCTGTTCGCCCATCGACCAAGGCCCAGGTACTGATCTGCCCTCTGAGTTGACAAAATCCTTAATATTAATGTGAATGTATTTATTGTATTTGATTGGCGACTAACCGAGAAGTCATACTACTTTGGAGATTATACCATTTTAAAGTTGTGCAGATAACAACATGCTGCATTAATGATTTGCGCCATTGGGGCAAAGTGTCATGCTCAGCCATCGGCCTATCATCCTCTAATATAGCATAAAGTAGCACCTACTCCGCGATGCATGCTTCCCCCGGAAAATATAATTTTTATTCTCTTTACATTAATTTAAATTCAAATCATTAACAGTGCTTAACAGCTGATTAATCAGAGTGACCTTGCTCCTTTTAGGTGCATGGTCACCCTGCTTAAGTTATGTTCCACACACACAAGAAATAAATTGCAAATTCCTGGCACGAAATTTCCGCAGTGCTGGATACAAGCCTTTAATCAAAATTTCGACAAAATGTGAAACTTTCTTTTTTGCCCTGGTCCAAATTCCACTTTTTAACATTTTTTCTTTAGATGGCAAAGATAGTGCATTTCGAGCTAGAATAAATGACGGATCACTTTATTATAATTATAATGGATTCCACAGCATTGTGCTTCTTGCTCTGGTATATGCAGAGTACAGTTTAGTTTATGTTGATATTGACTGCAATGTAAGAGCAAACGACACCGCCGTTTACGGCAATTCCACGCTATGAACAGGCATTGAATATAGTCTTCTTCACTTCCCGGATGATGAAGTTTTACCTGGCGATACAAGGAATGTGCCATTTGTTATAGTTGCCGAAGATGCATTCAAACTAACCACTCGAATGACATATGTTATCATCTTTCAGAGTTCTCAATTTAGATTAATCGATAAATAAAATCGAGTTTATCGAACAAAAATGTGTATTTTTTTGGAAATGGCAACGCCACAAAATTGACTGCTTTGTCTCAGCAGAGTTACTTTTATCAAATAGAACAGGTTCTATATCATCAAGGCAAAAGCTTCTCGTCAAAGTTATATGTTTGCCTATTACACTATAATATTGTGTCGTTAGAGATACTCTTTAGAGATATATGACAAGTGTAAAGACTGCTTAAGTAACTGAACAAATCGAGCCATGCTTCAGTGCAAAGTGTCTTTTTGTTGTTGTGTTATAGCCTATTTTCACTGGCTTCATTTCTTATCATTTTCATTTCTAAAAATGATGCTGTTTCTATTGACAAATCGTCATCATTTTGATATTCGCAATGCCACATTGACAAAAACAGCTGAGTGGTTTGATTTAAACAACAGGCGCCATTTTCAAACTCACGGGGACTTTTTGCAATATTTACCCAAAAAAAGACATGCCCGGCAGGAAAGCAATTACCCTGGGCGAACGCATTGTTCCCGCCCTGAACTATCAGCAGAAAGCTAAATACACAATTTTTTTTTGACTAATTTATATTTTAAACAAAACTGCGCCTACTTTTTGAATTTAAATCAACAGTTTATTGATAACGACACTTTCTATTTCCAGCGAGTAACGAGTAGTGCCAGAGAGTAGCGAGTACTTTTTAAAAAAATACCAAATTCCTTCGTGGCGAATGCCATCATTTTTGAGAAATGAAAGAAATGAAGAAGAAATGAAGAAATGAGAAATAACACACTCACCTTGGCCTACTAGGATTTAAATCTGTTTGAAAATATACAAAATTCGATGTCTAATCATTTATATGCTTATTGTTAAAGCTGCCGTTACACTTATCATATATCTCTAAAGAGACTCTCTGACGATAGTGTAATAGCAAAGCAAATAACTCTAAATACATATATAAAAATAACTCTAAAATTTAGCCTTTTTTGATGCAATCTGACAAGTTTAGTTTGATAAGAGTTTCTCTCTAGAGAATTTTGACAACCGACTATTAAGAGATATATGACAAGTGTAAAGGCAGCATAAGCATTATATAGGTAGCATTATATAGGTAGGCAGCAAATTAAGTTTGATTAGCCGTTTACCTAAAAATCTGATCCAGCTCGATGGCATGCAAATGGATAATTTCCATGATTTATTTTTTATGTACTCAAACAGCTGGAGAGTTTTCACGACAATCTCAGTCCTTAACAATGTCGAATTAATTAATTGCAAATTAATTCCTTGGACTGATTTCCCCAGTCTGGTCCTCACATCAATTTTAAGCCATATAAGCTTGCGTTTAAGCATTACCTTTATAACCTCTTTTATGGACAGCTCTTTCACTCGTATATCATCCATAATATTTCTCGAGGCTATTGGAGCCATTTGCGGGGCATTATATATTGGGTTTAAAATTTCGCAAAACACTTCGCAGTCTAACAGTAAAAATGCTCTGCTGTGCAGTAATAACAATGTTCATGATAGACGCAATTATTGTCTTTTCATTGGCCTCATAGGCTATTTTCCTTTTCTTTGAATTTTTTTGCACACCGGTGTTCTCGTTGACCTCATTACCGAGTACTTCCAGATGTTAAGCCGTCAAATGCCGCCTCAAATTTGTAATATGGTGGCCCGATAATTTTATCCCACATTAGCTGCATAGCGATTCATTAAAAGTCTTGTCAAATTTAAAAAAAAAATGCACTTTATTTTTAATTTTACGACCTTTGCACTTTATAGTCAACAATCAACTGCGTCAATGTTAACGTTTTGTTTTGCCTGCTACAGAAGCACACAAACATGCATACACACTTACAGTTTACTGAGGCACACACACATGCTTAGAAGACACTTTCGACAAATTCTGCCCAGGAAAGTGTCTTATGAAAACAGATGAACAAAGCAACCGAAAAAAAACTCTCAATGATTGAGCAAAGAGCACGCTGTGAAAAGTCAGAGGTGAGATGTCATTTCGTTTCACTTTTTCATAGTGTCTGCGAATGACTGTATTTTTTCTGACAGCCTGTGAAAAGGGAGCACTTTTTGCACTCTGCTTATAAGTATGGAATATTTTTTTATAATTCTGCCTTTTATTATTCGATCTTTCTGAATATTTCAGAAATTATAGAAATGTAAGTTTTAAATTTGCGATGGATATATTAAAAATTTTATTATGATGGCGGGTGCGTGCCAAAAACTAGATACAAGCTTGATCTGCGTGCAGACAATAGAAGTCTACATTTTAAATTTGTTTGCACTAGCTATTCTTGTCCCTGGTGCACTAACAGACGGACCGACGAATAGGGTTATATCGAGTCGGCTATTGATGCTGATATATAGATATATTTTAGCGAGCCTGGGCCCGACTCCGGAACCCCTGCCCCCATCTGGCTACGCCCTTCATTGTCACGTATGTGTAATAGATCCATCGATGACGATTGAAATTAACCAGTCTCTACTTTTTCCACACGAGCATAGAACACATGTTCTAATATGGATTTGTCAGAATTGAACTGATTAAATTGGCGTCTTGTGATAACCTTTAACCACTAATTGGCTGAGTACATTCTGCTTCCCTGTTACCTCGGTTTCTAAACTATAAATTCGGTTTCAGATTGATTTTTTCTCAGTGAATGCACATTGTATGTACATATTATGTAAGTTTAGACATATATAAAAGATTACCAAGTTAAGCCAACAAACATGAGTTAGTGTTACATGTGTAAGTGTCCTCAAAATGACAGACATCTCAGATGTCTACATATTCTTTTTGGCCGCCGGACATGTTTCACTTTCGCCCAAGTCCAGCAAAACATAAATATGTATTGTATGCACGAGTATGCGACTCTGCACTTATTTTCATTTTATATCTATGTATATCTCTATACATATCTAGTGAAATCTAAAACTACATAATGCCATTGGCTCTCTGCATTGAAACTAGAAACGTTGCACTTGTCTGTGAACAAACGAAACCCACCACCGTAAAAAAAAAAAAAGGAAGGAAGGAGTTGTGGCCAGCGACCCAGACAAAGGCAAGACTCGGGTACGGAGACTGACCAGACCATGGCAGGACCCGGACTAAGTCACATCACGAAGCTTCTTTCATTGTTTGCAGACGTAAGTAAATGTACATAAAATTTATTCCAGCTCATGTGAATAACCAACTGCGGGGTGGCGGTGCCACGAAGGGAACTATGTATGTTACTGTGGAAATGTATGCAGATGTGCCCAGTTTCTTGAGTTTGCCTTTTGTTTTGTAATAAATGTCTAAGATTTTTATACAGAACAAGCAACAACCATAACGACAAACTACAAACGGGCTACATTTATGTCTTCTCAATAAAATGGCAGAACAAAAAAAAAAGGAAAAAATTGTAACAAATGCGCTGCAGTTTGGCAAATTCAATTTGTGTCGCCGGGTGAAGTTTGATTGAGACAACGACTTAAAGATTTCAATATATTATTTGGTTGGAAGGAAAGAATTGTATTCATATTGAGTTGGTAAAGTTTGGTAGGAAACAATTTATATACAATAAATACTTTTAAATAAAATTTAAATTTTTTTGTACTTGACTCTAAAGACAATCAAAATCAGAAAGAAAACTTAAATTCTGCAGTTGATATTATATAATTTATAGTTCAATATTACAGACTACACTTTAATAAATAAGGTTAGAGAAATTTAAGGGAAAACTTACGGTGTGAACCTTCGATTTTACATGTGTGTGTGCGAAGTCTGCTGATCATAATTTCCCCATGACATTTGATTGTATGCCCGTTATTCATTTTTGTGAGTTCTAGAGTCTTTGGTGTTAATGTAAGTCAAATATGTAACTTCACTTCATAAGCAAAAAGTTTTAGAACTAGTTGGGAATTTAAAAAAAAATACAGATATACTTAAAGTATTTCGGACTTTCCTTTGCATACTTTTTGGAGTTTGAATTGTAATCCTTATTTGTACTCAATCCGAGAATTAACTGTAAGTACTAAATGTCTTTGATTTAAGAACTGTCCTAACTCAAAAAAGTTCTTTAAGTTTCGAGTTAATTTAGTAAAATATTTTATTTTTTAAAGCTTTTTAAACAAATTCGAAAATATGATGTATTAACAGTAAACCAAAGGTTCTTCGGACAATATACTCTGCAAAACAGCTTAGATCGCACTTGTTGAAACTGGAATATGAACTTGTAAAATGATATATCGACATATTCTCATCTCACTTGGAGAGTTTAGAATATGTACCAACAAAAATCGCGTTTTATTGAGTTATGACAATCTTGAAGTAAGTTAGCAAATTGTTCTCATCTCAATCTCGATTTTAAAAAGTTTCGTAATTAATTTAAGTGCGTCAGACAACTAAATACCCTTGACATTTTAAGCAGGGATGCAAACCGCTTGGAAATAAGGACTGGTTCAGTTCAGTGGTTAAATTTTGTAAAGTATGTGAAAAATGCGGAAGTCAAATTTACGACAAGATTTATCATCTCGCAACTTATCAACCATGCTACAGTTTTCTATAAAGCTTCAGTTGAAAATTTGATTGATATATGGGTATTTCCACAGAAATGTCAACCACAGCCAAAAATGTAAAAGTGGTTAAAAACACTATGTTTTATCTAATTTTCATGGGGAAACAGGCCAATTTCATTAATGAAAGCCAATCTTACATTTATACATAGCCCATTTCGAAATAATCGGATTTACGGCAGCGCTAGCGCAATTTTTCTAATTTGGACATTAATTTTGCACTTTTTTTTTTGATAAAAGTTCCTTTAGATTTTTTTTATCTTTTGTTATTTAAAATCTTTCTGAGGGTACAAATGGTCAAAAAAGAACGCACAAGAAACCATGAGAAACTATGTGATTGCAATAAACTTTAAGTTTTTCTTCGCATTATAATGGAAACCACATAAAAAGTATGATGGAACAAAATGTCGCATGCGACATGTCGCGTGCGAAAGTGATTAAAATTCAATAAACAATAAACTACTTAATATTTTTGAATCAAATAAAAAACATTTTTAAGATAAGGTTCTTAAGATACATTAATGCATAATATTTTAAAATTAGTCGCATTAAAATATTCCTTCAGGATCCGCTGAAATCAGTGATTTAACTTGAAAGTGACTTCTGTTTTTGTCGCATGCGAATGTATTGGTTTTTTGTAAATATCTTGAAAACGAAAAATTGCCCAAAATCAACTTTAGCACCAATTATTGTGCTAATCAAGAGCTATAAGTTTCGTCTCTAGTCAAAATAAAATAATGTTTTGGTATATACTTTTCTTCACTTTAAATGCGTACGAATGTCGCATTCGACATTTGAGAAATGCCCATATATTGATATATTATGCTAAAAAAAAACAAAAATAAAAAATTTTCGGTTGCAATGCAACCCACTCCCTCCTGGGACTCGAACCACGACCTCTTCCGTTCAATAACACATTGACACGGCCGATTAGACGATTTTGCCGTAGCGGGTCAATTGTTAAGCGCAGCCAGTTGCAGTATAAGAACTTATGCTGCGAAAATCTCTGCTCTTATACTGCAACTGGTTGGGCCTAACAGTCGCCGCTTGATAGTCAAGTGGTGGTGTTAGTGTTTCAGTGCGCAGAAGGTACTGAGCTCATGTCCCAGTATCGTCGGATTAACAATTTACAACATTTATAAGTTTTTCAGAAAGAAGAAAATTTTAATAACTAAAACAACTAACTAAACCAACCAAATCACACCACCCTTTCCCACCCATCACCTAAAAATAAAAATGCTTAATTCATTTTTTTTATTTTTTCATATTCAAAAATTAGATTGTTTCATCTTAAAGTCGAGTATAATCGATCTTAATTCAATATTGTTGGATTTAAATTTAAATTGAGAATATAATTTCGGTTAAGATTATCGCGTCTCTGTCGAATTCTGACACCGTTTCGTCTCTTTTCAAGATTATAATCTTGGTTTTAGATTGATTTTTTTCTCAGTGTAAGGAATCACTCATTTCGTGCTCAATTGATAAAATAGCTAGATTTGTTAGACGGAATGTGCTCATGGTTGATCTTAAGTCGTTTTTTATTAATTGCTTATAGCAATCGTCAAATCGGAAGAAAAATTCGTACCATCACGATTAAATTCGGTAGCGAACCTTCTAGTTTCGTGTATATTATGAACTTAAGTAAGGCAAGCGAGCCCTCATTCATCACAAAGGCTCGAAGACGTAAGCGCTACGTCTGAAGTTCCTCCATATTAACGTCATCAAGTAGGTTGCCTGCGGAATGCACTAAATTGAGCCACTTCGTGTCATCGGAATCCAGTAAAATATATGAGGAGAGAAGTAATCAAACTTATTTATTTACTTATTCAGAGGTAAGTTTAACAATGTTCAGTTAAAAACTAATTTTAAAATTAATCCAATTAAAATCCAGCTAATAGCAAACTCGGACCCGGTGGGACTAATTTATTTGCCAATGCCAGCTACAACTTGCTCGCCAAATCCTGCAATTGCTGACGCCTTTCCCGTATTTCTGTGATGATTTTGTCTATCGATTCGAATAGCTTTCACCCTATTTCGCCTTCGTACGACAAATTAACGTCTTTACTGCCATTGTCAAAAGGATGATTTTTACTCTTCGCCTAGAAGGATGCATTGATAGGCCAAGGTTTTCAGCCATATCTTTAGCATAGCTAAAAGCTTCGTCTACCCATTACTCTCGCTGTTCCAGTAAAGTCGTCTGCAAACCTCTTTTTTTCTGAGCGCTCAAAGTTATGTTAAGCCCTTTTTGTTTTAGATATTTGTGGGCATCTTCTACTTCAACCAGCACAGGGTGCCAAAGGCCTAAGAAACAAAGAAAACAAAATGACTGCATCGCAACCACCAAAGTTCCTGCATCTGTTCTATTGCTTAAACTTTCATCCATATCCGTCAACTTTTTCAGAGTGGCCAATATATCATTGTACTGATTTTGAGTCAAAATCACGGCATCATCTATCGCGTTCTTTTTAAGTTTTTTCCAGTAGTTGATACCAAAATACTCCAGCGATGCGTGGACATGGCAAAAAATGCATAGCAACGCTCTAAGGTACCAAAAAAAGTTACTGCACCTGAGGTTTATGGAATGGTTTAAGTTATTTCTTTAATTCTTTGCTGAACTTGTGAATATTTTCCAGACATAACAGCAGCATTGTCATAAGCCTGGCCTCTACAGTTCAATACACTCAGAAAATTATTTTTCTATATTGAAGAAAATCGCCCTAAAATCGCCTTCTTAGCAAGTAGGTTGACTAATTCTAAAAAGATGCCCCTATTGCAGCTAGTGTCATCTTCTCTGTGACCACGTATGGCACGATTTTGCTTTGCCAAAAAATCTTATAATATTGAACATTCTGCCGAAAATTTCTTGGAATCTTTTCGATACTTGTTCCATAATATCTTGCTCTGATTTGTCAATATGCTGTCCTCTTTGTACTCTGGATTACAGCTCTTTCCATTGTAAATAATTTTGCTTGTGAAGAGGACTGGATTCGTGATTTAAAACCTTGGGGTTAAGTTTCCACCAAGAATTGAATCCGTGAGATGAGCAAAATTTGCCGCCCCTAAAAATTCGCCCCTTTTGCTCCAATTGCTGTCGGAGCGAGAGTTATTTTTCGGTAACTGGCGCCTCGCAGTCGCACAAGCGACAATCCTTGCTCTCCGGCGCACAAGCAGACGCCGCACACCCGGCCATACGTAAGTAATTTGATCAAATATGTCCGAAATGTTTCTTAATTTGGCCTTTTAGGCATAATTTTCAACAAAATTTGGGCAAATTTGGGACCTTAGCTTAAGTTTAAAATAATGCTTTTTTTTAATTTAAAAAAAAGTGCCTTAAACTATTTATATAATTCAGTTAGATAAAAATATTACAAAATCTTTGCCAATTTTATGCATTAAACGACTTTATCTCTTTTGGTTGCCTTGGCATGCATGTCGTATGCTTAGTATTACTTTGTTTTTTTTATTTCAACTTATGCAAAATGCTGTCGAAAAAAACAAACAAAAAAGGGCCAACAAACTACAAGTAATAAAAAATGCTAATTTAATGTTATTTTTGCTGCTTTACTTGTCTTTCTCCTACTTTGACTTTGACTTCCTACTTGTTCTTCCGTGTTCCCTGTTTGACTTTGTCATGTCATTTTCGGCTGATTTTGTATTTATTTTGTCTTGGCTTTTATCTTTTTTTTTTTTTTTAGCTTTTTGACATAAACAGTAAATGATTTATGCTAAAATGTTCAGGGCGCAACTAATTTAAAACTTGGCCACAATTTTTTTTTTTCGTCCAGTCATTCGAGTTCATATCGAAACTTCCGTTGCCGGATATTGAAGAAAATGACTCCCGCTTTAAGCTACAAACTAACTTATTACCTAATGTAAGAAATTGAAAATCAATTAATAAAAAAATCTAAATCGCATTATATTTGTTTCACCCACATTTTTAGAGAGCGAACGAGCCAGATGGAAAAAAAACAAGGCAATCAAATTGATTGTATTTGATGGCTTAGCTCTCTCCTTCAAATACACAAAAGCAAAAGCAAGAAGCAAAAAGCATGAGCCATAAATCTTGAGAGCACTTTCTTCCTTTTTCGCCTTCATGCCAGTGCAATTCGCCTGAGTGTCCTCCCGAGTGCCGAGTATTTGCCATGCGATGGCACAATGTCCAAAAATGCACACTGCAAATAATACAAAAACCCAAATTGGAAAGAAAAAATATAAGGTGATTCCCAATGGAATAGTGAAGATGGAATGCTCTTCTGGCTCTAAGCGGTTTCACAGCAGGAAACGGAATAAAATAGGGAAGTATCAGCTGGGGCTTTTATAAGAAGCGATCAAGCTTAAGCTAAGAATGCTAAATTGAGTAAAATTTACACAAATCATAACTTACCCACAACCTATTTGGACACAACCTTTCGCTGCATACTGAAAAAAATGTTAGCTAAAAAGGAAACATTTTTCGAACTTGCCATGTCCTGCATTGTCAAGGCTTCATAGATACTATCCTTTATTTATACATTATTTACACACGGGTTTCTTTTTACACTCGGTTCTCTATTTACAATGTCGGCGGCAATTGAAGCAACAGTATCATCAGCATTCCTCTGCAGCATCATCACGAGTCTACCCAGCAGGTTAAGCGGTAACTTTGACGGAAACTATGCTGACAGCGAGCAACAACTTCTGACGCAGTTCATCCATTGTTGAGCAGAAAGCACAACCGGATGGTCTCCAGAAAATACGGGCATCATTTCGTCTACACTCGCTGTCAAAATAGCGAAATATGCAGTATAAGCAGTCGCCGACGGTATCACTTCCTTCTGCAACGGCCGGCGTAACGGCTCCTGAAAGGGAACGGCCACAGGAAGGTGTCTATTTTGGTGTTTCGGCGTAACAAATTGGTCAAGCGGCTTGGGCCACACCTGATTTGTAAACGACGGTTTTTTCGGGCTTTTTTTATCCATACTTATAAATCTGTAGGCCCGACTGACTGACTGAACAACCCACAGCCAATACCGCGTATCCTAGAGAACTAAGATTTGGCATAGACCTTCGCTTAGTTATGCAGGCGCGCACTATGAAAGAAAATTTGGAAAATTTGACCGCGAGGTGGGTGAAAATGGCAAAATTTGTATGGAATATAACTCTCTATTTGCTCTGTAACTGTTGTCGATTGTCTCCATACATAAATGAAACCAACAACAGTTGCAAAATGATAAAAGTTACGCTCTCAAATGTTCTCACGACATTTCTGCTCTCATGATCAAAATCCGCGGGAGTGCACTGCAAGTAGCATGATACAACTAAAACAAGTATGGCGCTCAGTCAACATTCTGAACTAAGCGCTTTTGCTTAAACCGCGAGAGGGAGCGGAAGAGTGAGCGCTAGAGTAAACGCAAACGTCACACATACAGAAATGTAGTATGTGAGTGTGTGGAACAAAAAAACGAAGCAGTTCCCAGCCAACCAGCGGAGTCCGCCAGGTGCTCCATTAGGACTCCCTGTACGGTGCGCTGAGCCTCCTAGGGAGGCTCCGAAAAGTGTCCCAAAGGAGCATATCCGCCGGAGAAAAGGGCCTTTTCAATATATATGAAAAAAAAGTGTGAGTAAAGGACTCCTCAAATTAGTGATTTCGGCGTCCCGGAATGCTCACTCAGATAACCCGCAAAGGCTCCGTGCGGACTCCTCTATTAGCCTATTGTTTTTTGAAAAGGACTCCTTAAATCATCCAAAGATAACCTAGACGGAGTGTTTCGGTATTGGTTTCGGTGATCCGATAATGGTCCGAAGAGGAGTCCCTACGGTTTCTCAAAATGCTCCTAATTTTATTTATAATTAATAAATGTTATATTTTTTTTTATTTTTTTTATTATTGAACAAAAGAAACATCAACATGATAATAAATTGACATAACGGGATTCAGTGTTCCCTAAACGATACCAAGCGGTGCTCCATTTTCACTCCTGCTTCGGGGCGCTCCGAAAACGCTACTTCGAGGTGCTGCTTTGGGAGTCCCTTTTTACTTCCGCATATGGCGGGCTGGGTTACAGATTTATAGATATATATTAGGGCGTGTCAATTTGCTTGGGTGAAAAAAAAAGTGGTAAGCGACCACCAGAATCAGAATCTACGAAGAGTTCTAAGAAAATTTCAGGTTAATTCATTCTGATTCATCTTTTTACAACAAATTTTATAATTATTTGAAATCTTTATGCTTCTCAGCGGGAACTAGGAATTGATTTTAGACACATAGTTTCATGGTGAAATTTTCCTAGAATTCTTCGTAGATTTCGATTCTGGTGAAAGCTTTTTGCGAAAAAAAGTTGACCCGCCGTAATATACATGTATGTAATACATATATGCATGAACAATTTTTTTTGCATGCTACAGGTCGGTTGTGTGTTTTTGGCTGTGTGGAGTGGGATGGTGTGGGATGGTGGTAGAGGGGACGAGGGGAGAAAAGTGGTAAACAGTGGGGGAACAGTGGTATTGGGAAGAAGAGTGGAGGGAGAGTGGCAAAAGGGGGTAGGGAAAAAGAGGGAAAGCAAATTCGAATTGAATATTAATTGAAGATTGGCTGCCATGAGGTCAAGTTGTGAATTCAGTGCGTCCCATGACACCCACTCCTTTTTTTGCTTTGATCTTTTGTTCATTTTTAGTTTAATTCGTTGGTTCACCGAGACGGTATTTATTTGTTATTTCCAATCTTATTTTTTGACACCTTTTTTTTTATGGATGTCGAAGTTGTATCTTGTCTCTTTAAATTTCGGGAAAGACTAAAGCCTCATTTACACTTCCTGATCACTCAGCTGAGTTTTCGTCCGAGTTGCTGTCTGACCGTGCAAAAAGGCGTCTAAGGCTACTCAGCTAAGCGATCAGATGAAATAAAACCGGTTCTTTCTGGCTGACGATATACATTTGTTATAGATTTTTGGCTATCGGTTAAGTATTTTTTTCTATGTGAAATTAATTCGTAGTGAAATTAAGCAAATAAATTGCCGATCGCCATGACCCAACCAAATAAGAAAGCAACAGCCATGCTCCATTATCGCTTTCGCAAAAATTTTGCGATTTTAGCCCAAATTTGGTCCCTAACCCGGTTTGAAATCGCAAAAGCTTTGCCAAAGTGAAAATGGGAGCAGTACCAAATTGAGTTTTAATCCTCATATCTCCACCACAAAGCTTCTATACACTGCTCTAGTCCGTCCTGTACTTGATTACTGCTCGTCCGTCTGGTGTCCGCAATATAAAAAGTATATCGATCGAATTGAATCAGTTCAAAAGCAATTGTTCAAAAATTAACAAATGTTCAAACATGAACATGAGACGAGACTTCAAACCACATGTAGCGCAGCCGATCATAACTCAGCATCATAAAATACCTATGTCATTAAATTTAATTACGGTTGCTTTCAAGGATAAGACAAACCACTTGAAAAGGGCATCCGGTGCACTTAACATGCATCGTGGAAGGCAACGTGTAGTCCTTCCACGAATGCATTTCTATATTTGCATACACGGATGTGACTACACTCACATCCTTAAGATAAGATTAGAAATAAGGGATGAGAAATTCTGAATAAAAGGTACCTCGCTCAGACTGAGCAGGTTAGTATAATTGAAACCTGCAACAAGCGTGCTCATTAAAAGTGTATAAGTACATACATATTTTGGTCCTTCGAGCCGAATCTACTTGAAGGATTGGTGGGTCCGTGCAGTGTTAAGCGTTTTCCGTGGCTTAGGACAACAGATTCGGTGGTTTTTATTTAAAAACTGTAAATTAATACAACAGGGTCTATTTGGTGACCTAATTAAAAACAATAATCAGACGCGAAACAAACAAATACATACAATTTTTTGGTCCTTCGAGCCGGATGTTCGATTTTCGCGGAAAATTGTTGTAAGAGCTACACATTTTTTGGTTGATCGAAATCCGTGAAGTTGGTGCGAATATGGGAATATTCGATATAGCCATGGCACGCATCAAGCCTTATGAGAAGGCAAGATTAAAGGTCAATATGAGTGACCACGCCATGCAGGACGCCGGGCCATCAGAACGAAATGATGTGCTGCGGTACACGACGCCCACACATGCTACCGAAGCGGACAGCTTTGGCTCTGCAAGCCCAATAGACGAATTGGCGAAAGTATTGGATTCACTTGCAGGAAAACTAAGTCAAGCTATTGAAGAAGCTAGCAAATGTTTCATGGAATTGCACACTGATGAAATACTTAAGCACAATTCCAAGATTGAAGTTATGCTTGGGGAGTTGGAAGAAACGCATAACAAGCTGAGGACTATGAATAATCTCAGCCATTTTGACAAGATTCTCGATCTGAGAATAGAGGCCATTACGATGATGGAAATGCTGGATATCATTCAGGCCCGTGAAAATGTTGGATATAATTCCAATAATTTGTGCTCGAGCGGAAATACAGCAATTCTTGCTTTTTGCCCTACGTGGCTTAAACCTTCGTTTACCAACGTACTCCAGCAGACTTTTGCTTATTGACCTTCCTTCGTTAACTAACCGTAGAACAGTCTTAGGTGTTTCTTTTCTTCATAAGCTAATTATCGGTGATGTAGACTCTTCTGATCTTTTAGGTCGGCTTAACTTTTCCGTTCCTTCTAGGCCAACTAGAAACTATTTACCTTTTATCTTGTCTAGATGCACAACTGATTATGCCCAGCATAATCGATTTCGGCTTTTATGTAAGAATTACAATGATCTCAATCACCTGCTCTCAACAGAACTCTCTCTCTCTTCTCTCTAAAAACGTCTCTCTATAATTATCTCCGGGAAAATCTCTGACCACTCCCAACTGTGAGGGGCATAGCTTGCCGGATTTTCCGGTTATTGAATTTTAAGTTTAACATATACATTTTTTAATTTTAAAGTTTACTTTTAGATAGATCTCTGTTTTTTTTTTAATTTATTATATTATCTTAGTTTTTTCCTTTGTTCCTACATAACTATAGGTTTTGGTTTTTTCTCTCACTTTCTCTCTCTCCCTCTTCTCGATCTCTATATTATTAAAGGTTTTGTTAGCTCTAATAACGTCTCCGACTATAATCGGCTGTGAATAGGGGCATAGCTGGCCGGACGGGCAAATAAAATTCCCCCACCGTGTCGGAGTCGTTATTAGTTTATTTTGTAATATTATTAGGTTTTCTCGATAGGCTTCCTTAGCACATAAAATTTTTTTTTTGTAACATATTTATACTTTTGTTGACAGCCTTTGTTTGTCGACACTAAATAAATAAATAAATAAACACACCTGCGAACCAATATTTATCAAGCGTCAACTCTTTTGGCGAATTTATTAAGTCGCAAGCAGCCACGTTCCCAGAGGAGCGCCAGGAAGTCTTCTTCCAAAAAATGATTGTGTAAATGTATACTATTAAAAATAGTTCAACATGTTAGTATAAGTTGAAGATATTTTAATAAGTATGGATACATAAATGAAATAAATTGAATTAAAAATTAAACTTCCTTATCGCTTCCTGCCATGCCAGGGGACTGAACCTTGCTCGTTGAAATATTGAGTTAACTTTTCGCGCATTTGCATTGGTGCGAGGGCAGCACGGTTTCCACCTGCCTCCATTACATTCTTTTTCGCTTCCATAGTTTTTTCGTCCTGCATTTCACTTGCAACTAAAATTTTAAATTCTTCCTTATTCATTTCGGATTTTATTCTTCCTGTGTTCTTCTTTTATGTAAACAACGTGACGTTGCTCACAATGTTCATATGATCCAGCTGATTCCGATGAACCAATGGCTCTGAAACTGACTTATCTGAGCTTCTCAGGCATGTGTAAAAGCGAAACTGAGTTGCTTAAATGAGTAAAGGTCTGATGAAAACTCAGCTGAGTGATCAGGTCGTGTAAATGAGGCTTAGGGAAGCTATGCGTTACCAATTATGGACAAGCAGCACTGTTGCTGCTGTGAAATGCACAATCCTCATATATTTACTAGAAATGGGCGCGGGACGGAAATATCGCTACACAGAAAAAAAAACGGCAGGATATTTTCAATCTTTTTAATCTTGGAGTAAACCCGGCATGAGCTTGAAAATTCGATATCGATTTACAGGATATTTGACACAATTCAAGCTTCCAATGGCTCAAGCCTTTCGAACTTGAATCATTCCAAATGTGCATACTTCAATCCCCTTTGAGATCACATGTTCATAATTAAGAGAGAGAGAGCGACAAAATTTAAGTTGCATTTTCGATTTGAGAGCAAGAGCGACAAAGTTTAAGTAGCATTTTTGACATGCGGCAACAAACGATGGCGATGGTCGTGAGCGATGAGATGCCATTCCATTCGTGTTCAGATAGTGCGCATGGTCGTGGGCTCGAATCCCAGTTGAGCCCAATAAATTTTTATATTTCTTTGATTTTCAGAAGTTAAAAAAACCAAAGCTGGTGTTGGGTCTTGAAGTGTATAAGGGGATGTCCTATGGAATATGGCGGAGGAACGGAAGAAGAGAGGTATCTTTTTATTAAGATTAAATTGTTCTCGAATTTTTTGCTTAATTAAGGATTAAAAAAGGCAGATCAAATCAATCTTTTTCCGGATCGGGTCAAGCGTATTCGGGATTACGTTGTTTTCATTACCGATTGGGAATGATTTGATCCCGTATGGATTGATTTTTTTTTTGAGTGTAGACTCGAAGTTGTGCGGAAGAGGCTTATTTTCTGTATCCACTTGACAGTAAGGAATTAATTTAAAACTCTGGAGATTCCGAGACAATTTCTTAGCATCTTCGACGCGGGTACACACGGGTTTCTATTTACACACGGTTCTTTATTTACAATGTCAATACTGGTTTGTCCATTTTATTTACAGCGTCCGTCCTCGTTCATCTGTTAGTCTGTCTACCCTTCCCGTCCAGCCTATTTACCGTGTGAAAATCGTCTCCGTCTTAAAAATACCTTAACGCTAAAATATCGATATACCCACATCTTGCCGTTCATTTTCAAATAATTCCAAAGTCCACAGAAGAAAAATAAATTATTTGATTATTATTATTATTATTTAATAATAGTTAATACAATGCATACAACCAAATAAAGTTCCAAATCTCCACTTTAAGTTTACAATAGAAAATCACAAATGAGAAAAACAAACTGAAACTAGAAAGAGTAAAAAAAAATATCCAACTTGTGATGTAGTGCGCCCTACGTGGTGCTCTCATTCCGCCCGTATTGCTTCGTTTTTGGATTCGAATTCGGACGCCTGGATGCATTAAAAATAAACGACTGTGGCTAGCGCTCAATTTGGAATGAAATTGGCGCAAATACCAAAAATTTATACAATGGCAAATGCAGCAAAATGAAAAATGAGTAGGAAGAGTAGAAAGAACGAAATAAAGAAAGAAAAAAGCAACGTAGCCCCAGAGCACAAATTGAAAAGCCATACAAATCAAATTGCGTGGGTGTGAGTGTCTGAGGCGAGTTTATTTAAGCACGTTTGTGTGTGGGTAAGTACTTATTATGTGTGTGTGTGTGTGTGTGTGGAACCGGATGGGTTTTTATAATTTATAAACGGCCATCAGGAGCGCTCATTATGTGCTGGCCACACAAAATAAGTAAGTGGCACTCATTTATATACAAAGTAAACATCGTGGGAAAATGCATAAAAACTGACCAACAGTGACCAACTGCGTCATAAATGAGCCTTGAAGAGCTCATACATTGGCTCTTAAGTTTTGTATAAGCATCGCACATTTTTATGGCTCGTTTCTTGGGTCTTTCTTGTGTCGATAATGCAATCAATTTGCTTTTTGCCAATTTCAGTTTGTTGTCTCCGTTCTTTTATTTATTTCTTGTCGTTCCTTCTTGCCTTTGGCAGCAATCAAGGGATGCAAAGCATTATAAATGCATCAAACGACTTTATTGTAAAAAACAAACAAACAAAAAAGTAAAACAAATCCTTAGAAGGGATGGCGAAAACTTGAAATTAGTCAGTTTTGACAATAGTTAAACTAATTAAAGCATGGTCTTAATCCTTATTTTACCAGAATATGCTTCCCAAAAAGAATCATATTAAAAGCAGTGTAGCAAACCGACTTCGAACTGCTTGTCTTGACGCGCGGAATATGACCACAGCAAATTAACCAAACCAAAACCTTTGCTATGATTAGAAAACCAAATTTTGCTATCCCTGTTCTAGAGCAAATCTAGCTTGTCTCTCCCCAATGCAAAGCTGCATAAATTATTGCCCTTGCGAGTTAATAGATTTTTCACTTTTTTTCTCAATGCAAATAATTGTTAAGCGAGATGGGAGATGAGACGGGGACTGAAAACTCATTCGAAATCAAAGAAAGAAAATTCAAAGAATTTCGTGCAAAACTTAATTACTCGCTGCAGCAGCTGTAGCATCAGCATCAGACCGTCGAACTGAACTCGAACTCAAACTGTTACCCAAAAGGAACGAATCTGCATTAAAAGATGCAGAGGAGCAGTGGAAAAGAAGGCTGGACTCACAGTAGTCAGTGTGCAAAGTCAGTTCGTTTCATTTGTTTATGCATATTTTACGGACCAAGGCTGCACATTAACAGAGAGAGAGAGAGAGCGGTCGGTGGAGGATGGTGGGAGCCAACAGAAGTCACAAGACAAGCTGTTGCCATTGTTGTTGTTGTTGTTGTTGCTGCGTGGGCAAACAGTGAGCTCAGCTCTTTGCTCTCTATGCGTTTGCCTTAATGACCGTTCGACACTAGCCTCCTATCCAGTCTCAGCTATGGACAGTGTCGCGAGTTCTTTACAAAACTGATCAATATTTTAAGCAATTTGTCCGTAAATCAACAAAGATATAGGGAAATAGTTAAAGATGGCCTCGAGTGCCAAAAAGGAAACTCATTCAAAATATATTTCATTTTAGAAACATTTTTTTGAAAAACTCAGGACAAAAATTACGGCCACATATAAAACATTTATCGAAAAAAGTAACTCATTGTAGCACAAAATTAAAAGCAAGTGATAAATCGAGTTTCAAACTTAACAAATTTTCAAGGAAGCGCAAACGATTGTGGTTTTTGTGCATGAGCGATAATTTATCGAGCCTCAGGGCAAGAGATTTTTATCGATAAAATTTCCCGTTAGAGCATTACTCTTGCAAAATCAAAAGCTACAACGATGGTTCGCAGGGTTCTCAATATCGTACCGATAAATCGATTTATCGATGTTTATGTTTTACGATACGGTACATTCCCATATCATATTTTTTGTAGGCTGCCGGGTTTTTGGAAAGAAAACATATTGATATTTTTTCGATATGGAAAAAGGACCATTTCGATATTGATATTTTGTTGTAAGAAACATCGATATTATCGATATTCTCGATATTTTTTATAAATAGAGACATCTTTACAAAAAGCAGATCTATTGAGGCAAATTAAGATGTCATTTGACTACTTTTAAAAACTATTTTCTGATTGCGTTCAAAATCTAGAGATCGGAGCTCCAAAGCAAGGAAAAATATGGACTTTGGAAGGATTTCTTTTCTTTCAGACAGCTGCTATGTGTCGGATAAACTTACATTTTGTTTTTGTGAGATATAATTCTACATAGTAGATGTAAAATTGGCGCTAAATGTATTTTTATTAATTTAACAAAAGATATGTACTTGCTAGTTTTGAGCAGGTTCGGCAACTTGGCATTGTCTTTTGCTGTCGGTTATTGCACCTTTGCTGACTTGGAACTCCCAAGCAGTCATAGCAATGCTGTCTGCTGATTTCCAATCTATGGGCAAAAACTACTGAAGATAGAACCGGGAAATTGTTGAAACAAATGTACAGTCGACAAGCCTTCTTTGTGGTGTTGTGTGTTTCTGCTTAACATGACCTCGAGCCGGCTAAAACTTGCTAGTTCACAAAAAGTTGTGAAAACTTATTAATGAATTTATATTAATGTGATTGAGGAAAGATGGTTAACTTGGATAATGGTAACTTGAATAAAAAAGGCATATTTTTATGAATGAATTAGTAAATCTCACTTTTTATAGCCGAAACCAACAAAAATATCGACAAAATATATCAACAAATTATATTCGATATCGCCTCAGAAAAATATTCGATAACGATATTTCGTCTTTTTTAGGCATTTCCGGATCCCTTATTTCTTGTAGCGATAAAGTCGATAATCGATATTTATCTAGTGGATATATCTGACCATAATTTGACCATTCAGTACATTTCATCATCTCACTTGATGAATTTCAAATCAGTCTAAACGGTTGTATAGACTTATACACTTTTAAATGAGCACTGTTGTAAGATTTAATTTGTACTGACACGCTCAGTGTGAGCGTTCTATCTTTTATTAAGAATTTATCATCCCTTAACTTCTTACTTAACTAAGGCACTATTTGTAAGATAGCTGCGTGTGTATAAATATAAAAATGCATTCGTGTGAAGAATACACATTGCCTCACACGATGCATTAAATTGGTGGGATCCGGATGACCTTTTCATGTGGTTCCCATGCTTTATCCTTATCAAGTGGTGTGTCTGCTGGGCTGGACTGATCCTTGTCACTGCAGCTATTAATATGTAATGCTTTTACAAAAGTTGGCATGTTTATTACACAGATGGCGATATAGGCTAAATATTTCAATATGAGATTAACACTACGTGTGGGCCGGGTTGAATATCATGTTCAAGTTCGAACAACGGTTCTGCCTCGTTTTATCGAATCGGATCATATTTATATGGTAAGGTATCAATAGGTCCTAATATTTTGGTCATGACTTCATTAAGCGCTGCACTTAGAAAAGAAACCAAGAACTACAAAAGGGTAAGTATCAAAACACTTGATTCAAGTACAAAACTATAATTTCACGTACGATTTTTCAATCCCGAAATACTTGTTTTAAGACTTTTTCGTGATATTCTAAGTACATTTCGAACTATTCTAAAATCTTTTTGACCATACTATTAGGTTGTTATGGTCTTCAGTACAGGCCGACTTACTCTCAAAAAAAAAACCAAGTATTTTTCATCGAAGTCAAATAAACTGTAAAGTCCACCCCGAAACATTCTTGAAATAAAATAATACTTCGTTAAATACGTACAAAATGTTCTTGGCTTAAGCCCATTAAATTCTAAAGCTTTTCCCTATTTGTTCTTGAAATTAAGTCCTTGTGTTACATCAAATGAGGCTGGGAAAATCCAGAGGAAATGAATTAACCAAAGACTATGATGTACTGTAGGTCAGAAATCTACCCTCACTCCATAACAAAAGTGTTAGAGCCAGAAGAGAATTTTAAAAACAGATACGACTTAAAATAATTCGCATTTTCCGTAGCACACTTTTTGGAGCTTGCATTGTAAGTCTATTTTGTCCTCAATCCAAGAAATTTTGTACTTGAACTAAAAACTATTTTTTCTTAAATTTATCGGCTAACTGTAAGTACGAATCATTTGGTTATCATTTTAATAAAATTAACTGTCGTTTTTCGATTCTAGAATGTTTCGTACTTAAAGTTCTAAAATCCTATAACAAAACATCCTTAGAATATTAAGTTCAAAATGATATAAATTATATCCCGATCTACCTAGAACTCTGCCGGTCGGTTTTGTATATGGAATGGACACTACATATTGTCTTTCCATATTTAGTTCTATTAAAAATTTTTTCAAGGGTTACAAAAGGCTTTAGGATGTAACGATTTATCGATATAATCAATATTTTGTGGACTCGATTATCAAATATCGATTTATTTCATTTTTAATTTTTGATATCGATTTTGATATTTTGGAAAATATCGACAACCACGGTTGCAACCTTACCTCTAATACAACAAGTCAAAAATATGGAAAACAAGATCGAACTTGTCGGCGTCATCGTCGATTTCATGCAAGCGAAATGAGCGCTTCGCTTGGGCGTGAAAATTTCAGCAGATGCTGTTTATTGAATAAAGTAATTGACAATATTTTCCAAGTATGTTGAATCGACTCCGTGGCCTTTTAGACTGATGTTCTATTTCCCAATATAAAGTTATTTGAAATTTACTTGACGCTTAAATTACCAATTCCAGCTCTACATGTAGTTGTACAACAAGTCGGTGTTGTCGCCACCTTCTCTTACTACCTTCTTTACATTCGGCTCTCCTGCTCAGACTGATCTGTTCCAAATGACTCCAAGTTCTCAATTTCAGCAACATATGACCATGAAGAGATGATAGTCTATAGTAATCGATATATGACTGGCAGATTGACTCATGGTTATCGATAGGTGGCTATTTAGTTGCCACAAATGCATGGCAAGTTCGATAGCCATTCTGTCGTTTATGTATCATAATTAATACGTTATTAACCATAATTGAAAGAGACTATTTTATACATTGCTGCCAATGAGCCTTTTAAGGAACTGTTCATATAGATGTCTAATAGAACGACCGCCTACTGCGCCACATGTTGAACAGTAATTGAACTGAACTGAAAAACGAAATGTGCGCTTATAGAAACACCTGTTGTGAGTTTTCCGACTGTTTTTTTTCACTAAATCTTCGCGTAGCAATTACTAACAAACCCGCAGAAGTAAGTATTCAATTCGGTCCATTCGTTTTCATATTTTAAGCAACCGAACAAACCACCATCCATTTTTGTATGGATAGAAATATGAAAACAATAAAACTTTTGTTCCGATATGGTTAATGAAGTTCAAATTTCGAATAAAGATTAAATCCCAATCAAATATTATATATTTCTGATACCAAGTTTCCGGTTTCAAAAATATGAATTCTCGAACAAAAGCTTCCAAATAAACTCTAATTATACGTTGACGGTTCTGACTACTTATGGTAAACCGTTCCGGGTTTGGTTTCAATCCCTGAAATCCGTATTTTCGGCAAAATTTTAAAAAAATTTTCCTTTAGTTTTTCTGTTTTTTGACCCAATTTAATTGAGCTTATTTCTCTGTTACCTAGAATCACAGTGCCCGCAACGCCTTTTCCGCTCTACTTCACCTCCTTCTCCCACCACTCTTGACCTCATGCCGCGTTTTTAACGAACTTGAAGCCCAGGTCCATAGAAGCCGTTTGCATATTCATTGGTCAGCATCCCACGCTTTTATAAAACATCCAACGACCAGGAGGAGTCCACTTGCTTTGAGCGTAAATATTTTAAGTACTTTAAACAATTCATTAATTTACATTTAGCTCTTGCTATGATGTAGCAAAAGTTGCTTATAATTTAGTACGCATCCAGAGATAGAGTCCACAGGAGTTGCAGATAAAAAAGTTGCGTTTTCTATGGAGTGGAAAAGCGAGTAGCCAGATGAGACTAATTAAATTTTGATGAGTATTTAAAATGTAGTTATTAAGCCCAAAAGTATGCAGGAGTTCATTAAAAAAAAGAATTATATGTATCATGTTTAGTAGTTTTTCCAATTTTAAGCCAAGTTGAAGTATTTGAAAACTTTATTTTTGTTGCTTTTGAATTAGTCGTAACATTTTTTTCCTAATTTTCTCATCAGTTTTAACAGTTGTTTGGTATTTCTGCATTTTCAAAAGTCTTCTAACAATTTGCAATCATTTCGGGCAATTTGATCGCATTTTCTAGCTCAGCCCACAACTATGCAACAGTTTCATATGCGGCGAGGTGTTTAGCCAAATTAAGCACACAGAATGAAATTGAAATTGAAATAAAAAAAAACTCATGAAATCCTTTGGAACATAGCCCCGGTAATTGCCAACAGCAACAAGAGCAACAACAGCATTTAATGGAAAAAAATCAAGCCATAGCCATCAGTTTTTGCAGCTGCCCGCAGTGCTTATGTTTTTTTGTCATCTCCTTTTGCTGTCTCTGCTAATTGCAACAACAATTGCAATGAACTAAACTGAATCTGAAATCTGAAATCTAGGCCACAAGCCGAACATAGCTGATGCTTGGACTGATGCCGATGCGGATGCTGATGTTGATGCTGATGCTGAGGGGATAACAAGCTGGGCGCATTTTACAAATTATAATCGTCATTTGTCATGCTGCTGCTACTAATGCTGCTCACAGCAAGGACTCCAAATAGATGGACTCTCGCAGTGGGTCAGTCCTTCACCCACATCGATGCTACATAAATGGAAGGAGTGTTGAGGATTTGCTTCTTGCTTTCTGATTTTTATTGACACATTGAAATGACAGGGGACAGGGAACAAGAAAGAAGACAGCAGTCAACAAGAGATGATGAAAAATTACCACACTAAGTGAATTAGCAGATTTTCCGTACAAGATTTCACTAACAAATTTTCCTGAAAGTATATAGCAAATATGCATACACTCGAAAAAAACGGGAGGGGTCACACTAAGAGCAGTGCAGTCCAATTTACAAACAAAATAAATACTTTAAATTTAATTGGAAAAAAATAATACCAAATTTTCAACCAACGAGAAGCAAAAGGGAATTGGAATTGCCCTTGCAAATACTTAACGATTTTTTATCATTTTATTTCAACTAAATATTCAGGATTTTTTTTTTTACGAAAGATCAGCTTAAAACCATAATCTTGCTCTTAGCATCTTTTTATTGCATTTGATTTGGAATATTTAGTACTTTTATGTAAGTAATAGAAATCTTAAAATTAAGGTAAGTTTAATGAGTGGAACTAAATAAAATTCTAATGAAAAAAATTGTCTAAAAAAAATAATTATATTTTATTTATCTCAAAGTTTTTTCACTTTACTTCATTGACTTCCAAATGTTGGTACACAAAAAAAAAATAAGAAACTAAAATCAAGCTCACAAGAATTGATTTGATCTTAACGGATTGCAATTTCAAGTACGAGTCGTACTGGAATCTACTTGAAACAAGTACGAAAAAACTGGAAATAGTCCTCAAATTTGCGCATCAATCCGAAAATGATAGCTTATAGCAATGGGCGAGGATGAGGTCTAAATTTTAGACATATTTTTTGGGTCCATGAAAGTTTATTTTTTGTTCACTTATTTATTTGATTATTATACCCTTGTAGAGGGTATATTAAAATTGTCCAGATGTTTGTAACGTATAGAAGGAAGCATCTCCGAACATATAGCCATGTCCGTCTGTTTCTATGCTAGCTCCTCCGTCAGTTTTAAAGCTATCGTAACCAAACTTTGCACGAAGTCTTTTGGTACTAATACGCGGCACATTTGTAGGAAACGGCCGGATCGGATGAATATAGCATGTAGCTGGCGTAGGAACGATCGGTCGAAAAACTAGTTTTAGTGAGAAAAACTTTTTTTTACAATACAAACGCCCCCAAACCTCGTATGTATCAGTTTTTTATGCTTTTACATAATTCCACCAAGTATGATGAAAATCAGACAATGAAAATTATCGGCTTCTACACAATTTTATAGAGTTTGGTCAAAATCGGATGAATATATCTTATAGCTGCCTTATAACAAACATCTATTGCCGAGTTTGGGAAACAACTCAGCGAAGAATGTTCGATGAAAACCATTTTTTTAAATGGGTTTTGGTGTCTGAAGATTTATCACTCATACATATTGTGTAGCCATTGCTTAGATTTTTAAATTTTTAGGTTTGAAGTCATAACACTTGACAAAAAGGTACCATGACAATTGGAAAATTTATTTTTAATATAACCAAGACAATATCAGGGCTGTAATAGAATGATTCATTTTTATTTTTAATTCACAATAAATTAACAAAAATTAGATTTAATTCAATTTTTCCAAAATCAGAATTGAATTGATTTTGATTTAATTAATTTAAAAAAAAAAGAATTGAATTGATTTTGTATAAATTCAAGTGAATTAGTGACTTAACTTAAAAAGCATGATTTGTTTTTATTATTACTCGCAGAGTAAAAAGGGTCTACTAATTTCGGGCAAATGTATGTAACAGACAGAAAAAAGTTTAAAAAGACCTCTTATTTTGTGGATGTTTGTTTAGGATATATAGCGATTTTGCCGAGTCGGACAAATATGCTGAAAATTCTCATTCGGCTGGCGATATGCGGGCACTCAATGCTTCTTCAGAAGTATCTAAAAATATAAAAGCCTATAATAAAAATAAATATGCTTCACTATTAGATATTTTCCAGCAAATGAAAAATCGAAGTATTCCACAATATTAGAATCCACACAGCTCAAAGCTGTGTTGCATTCCAAAGACATTTCTAGGACATCGTTCTTTCTTATTTTAAGAATCTCCGCTTCAGTTCCAATATCAAAACTTGGATTTTAAGCCTTAACCCACATACATTTTATTTTTGTGGACAAAAAACGGAAGCTACAATGGCAGTTTTAACGGATTTGTCCAAATTGAAAAACTTTTGGCCTTACTTCTTACACATTTGTGGCGCAAGGCAGCCTGCAGCTTAGCAAACTTGCATCCGGTGTTTTCAACTCTGATTCATTAGTCTATGTAGATATTGAATTAAGGTTGTAAAACTATTTATTCGGGGGTGCTTAACCCTGCGTACGCCACAGATTTATACCTTATTGCTAATTGTAAAATAGGTTTTAAGCAGCAGATTATTGGTAGGTATAGTGCCATCATTTTCAACCGACTTAGCAATGCAGCTCTTAGAGGTGGATGGCCCATAATCATCATTGTTGTCTTCTTGCGAAGTATTTACTTTCTTTAGCTGCGATATTTTGCACCCTTTTATATTAAAATTATATTTTTCCCTTTGCTAATTAATTGTAACGCATTAACTGTTTCAAACTGTTTCAATAACAATAATAATAATTGTAATTTAAACAGGCAAATGTGGCAAAATCAATATTGTAGCAGAGTTAATTCAATTCTGTTGTAAATCAAATGAATGAACATACAAGTTTTATAATTCATTTGAGTTTACACAAAATCAATTCAATTCTGATTATGGAAAAATTGAATTAATTCAAAATATGTCAATTCGATGCCTGAATGATTCTCAGGAATGATTCAAAATTGAATCATTCGTTTACAGCTCTGGACAATATGTAAATAATATTTCGTATAATAAGTCGTAATAATAATCGTATATTGTTGCACCATTTCTACTATTCTGCGCTGTACACTTCTAGAAGAAAGCAAGAATTATCGATAGTACTATCGATATATCGAATAACTGGGTTTTTCCATACTAACGATGGTAATTTTCCACTATCGATCGATATTATCATCCTTTGGCATTTTTCGCTAGCGTTGAAAAAGCAGATCGGTTTTTAGGCATGGGTAAGAAAATGAAAAAAATTTCTGGTGTATGAGGAGCGCATCATTCCCAACTGTCCCAATTCGGGACCTCAGATTTATGAAAGAAGGGCTTAGATCTACTAGCAATTACGCGCATGCCTCAAAATTTTTGGAAAATGAGTGGGCTTTACTTAACAAGCCACCACAACAGGCTATCCTAGATACAGAGCTGCCAACACCTTTTGAAAAGCCGCTTCCTTTAAACCACTGTTCCAGTTCATGGATAGCTACAAAGACAAAGAACAACAAATCAGATACCATCATTAATATGTGTCAATATTGGAAAACGCACATTCCATGGAATATGGAAGTCAAGATGATATACGTTTAATTTCATCATAATTCATAATTCATAATTGCATCCCAACCGATACCCCTTTTAAATCGTGTGCTACACGTTTTCTTTGCGTGCCTGCCACATGCACAGAACCTGAAAGAAAGTTCAGCAAAGCTGGAAGCATTATAAGTGATAGACGTGCTACTTTATAAGCCAAAAATGTGGACATGCTGTTATTTATTTACCAAAATTTCAATTTAAAATATCTCCATAACTTATGAAAAGACGTCATCATTTAAGTTTATATGTATTATTCTTAGGAAAGGAAATCTTTCATTTTATATTACTCATAAAAAAATGTTGAATCTGTAAGCTCTAATTAATTAATCGTTTAAATAAATGGAACTAGTTGTAATATACGTATGTTTATTCTCTGTTTTTCATTCGTTTAATTGCATGTGGAGAAACCGATATTATCGATAATATCGTCTTTTTGTCTAAAAAAAGCTTCAACATCGATAGTTTTGCAGCTCTACTTTAAAGTGAGGCCACACACAAACTGAACTGAAGTGCTGCGCAACCAGGTTGCGGCCGTTGCGCCTATTACTATACGTATTTGTCTAGAAGGTGCGGACACGGCTCTATGGACTCGTCTGATCCAGAATATATCTACTCCATATGATCAGAGATGCTTCGATCTTATTATACCCTTGCAAAGAGTATTATAATTTTGCCCAGGAGTTTGCAACGCATAGAAATATTCATTTCCGACCCCATAATCCGGATCATCCGGATCGGATGACTACTTCTTGCAGCTGCCATAGGAAAGATCGGTCGAAAAGTCAGTTTGGTGAGAAAAACTTTTTTGTGTTTAATTTTAGCGTTCTTAAACTTGGCCATTATTAATATTTTATGCTTTAAAACAGATGTGCGAATTTTGGTCGATATCAAATGACTATATTTTATTGTTGCCATGTCGGGAAATGTGTCCCTTTTTAGTACCTTCAGGGAACGGATTGTATTTTTAAGCAATGCTCTTGTTTAATCCTTTTTGGTCTACACTTGTAGTAGTCAACTTTGAAGGTTTCGAATATAAATGATATTTGTGGAGACCCAACTTTCCTAGAAGGCGTAGCAACTTTTCAAGTAAAAAAAATGTATGATATTTGGCAGTCGAGTTTTGATTTATATGTAAATCTGCCTTTACACTTATCATCTATCTCTCAAGAGACTCTCTGACGATAGTGTAATAGCAAAGCAAATAACTCTAAATATTTTTAAAATTTAGCCTTTATTGATGCAATTTGACAGGTTCAATTTGATAAGAGTTAAGAGAATTTTGACAACCGACTATTTAGAGATATATGACAAGTGTAAGGGCAGCATAAGCGTTCTTAAACTCTTACTTTTCAAAAACAGCATTTGCAAGGGTATAAAAACTTAGGCACAGACGAATCTCGTTTTACACACATTTTCACAAACCCATTTTACTCTTTGTAACTTTGGTAAAGGGTATAAAAAGATATCCTGTTTTGTGTGAGAAGTTAAAAAGGGAACTAATTAATGTAGCTTTCTTTTTTTTAATTGTGCAAGAAAATGATTATATGAAAATCAAATTGGGTACATTTTACTGTGGTTTTTAACGCCATGAAACCCACCATCTCCTCTTCTCTTCCCCCATTCCCCTTAATAATCCGCTATTAGGCATCGCAAGGGAAGACCCACCCTTTACTGTCTAAAAGTAAAAATTTAGAAGTTATATGGTTCACAACGGGCCTTTTTTTATGGCCTTAGGCGTCGCGCACACATGTAGCTGAAAGATGAACTGACTGCAGAACTGAAAGCTTTGCTGACAACAGAATTTGATTCAGCACACCTATAATTTTGAAGGTGCGCACACATGTTGCTGACCTGAGCTTAGCTTATTCATTTTATTCTTGCTAGCAGCATGGTGTCGCCTCGATTGGGAAATTTTTGAATTGTGAAAAAATTTAAAAGTACAGAGAAAGTTTAAGCAAATGAAAAAAAGAATATGAGTTCACGAGATTGTTACTGTTTTTACTATTGTTACAAAGAGACATTGGGTGAATTTCATTGGGTGAATATGGACACTTATATGTACAATACGCTACAATATTTTAAATAAAATGGGAGATCGCATTCAGAAGTAGGAAAGTCTTATTCATTCGCATCTATGTACATAAGTACGTATGTGAGCTTCTTAATTGAGAATGTGATTTGTGATAAAAGAGCATATATCACTTGTAGCATTGACATTTTTTGAAAATTCTATTTAAAAAGTTTTAGTTTTAATGCAATTTCAATTAATGTTTCGTAGTCTTTGACTGCTGTGTAACTGCCGCCGTTACTAAATACATCAGCGAGCTGAAATAAACAAGCATGCTTGTTCTTTCAAACAAAGCTGAACTTACGGCTGAATTCAAGTGTTCAATTAAGCGCATAGTGTGCGCATTTCCATGCATGCAGTGTGTTTGTTTTTCGAAGGCTTAAAGCTCGGTCTAAAGTTCTGCCGTCTGTTCATATTTCAGCTGCATGTGTGCGCGGCCCCTAAGGGAAGAAGCTTCACTGCTTCTACCATCGCAACCTAACCTAGCCCAGCCATCGCAATGGGCCATAAGGCCTATGGATGATCTCGGCCTCAGCCGAGCATTTCTTCTTGAGATGGAATGTCGCTCCTAGGGACGTCTGCAGCTTCCGATTTAATACGGAGATTTTCTAATTAAGGAACGTCTGCAACTTCCGCATCTAACAGAGCTTAGGAACGTCTTCAGCTGTCAGCTGACAGTCTATTAATAAAGTCAAACATATCATGCAGGGCTTTTGAAAATTGTTTCTCTCGCTCCCGTAAGAGTTCGCCTTTTGAAAAGGTTATAAAGACCTTGATTGAACCCCGCTCTTGGTCCATGCTGACTCCACACTAGTCACACTTTTCGAAATAGACAGGCTTAAAAATTGTATCCCATATAAGAGCGTGCATAAAACACATCTCTTCGTTGGACAAGGGCTCGCTTTGTCAAAATTAGATCTTAGTTTACCGACCAAAAATACATTCGATTCCTGCTCCATAATTGTTTTTTTGGTCGATTCAAATTCAAATTCGGCAACTTTTAAAATGATACAGAGAATTCGTTAACAAAATTTCGATATTAAAAGCACGTGTCGTATACGTAATATTTGTGGAAACTTTGAAGGCTTTTCGCAGAGGTTAAAACTTAATTTTAAGTTTTTTGATTTTTTAATTTATTATGTACACCCTAAAAGCAATCATTTATGATGGTTAAGTTTTTATTAACTACTGTATCTTATTTTTAATTTTGTGCATAAAATAAATAACTATAGTTCATTGTCAAAATTAAAACTTAAAACTAATTTCTTTACACTTTGTTCTTAGTTACACTTAAATATTTAGTTTATACAAAAAAAAATTCAAGAACATTTTTGTAATCTCCTTGTTTAAGCTCTTCTTCTGCAACGCACACCAAACAGCTCCAACCCAGGGCGACATTTTGGCATGGTATCGAGCAGTGAAGCACCAAACGCATTACGCAATGTAATACTCAGATCTTCTATATTCCCTATATCACAGTTAGCCATTAGAAAACTATTTGACAATAATATTTCACACGATGTTCCTGACACCAGTTTGGGTTCATATCTATAAATGGCCACACACATGCGTATCTGCTCTCGTTGTAGTAGCCAGGGTATTACCAATTTCCAATTAGCTTGACTCAAATCCAAATCATCTTTTATCAACACATTGTTAACCATTTGCTCCACCGAGGAAGGTATTTGCGATTTATAGCCATGAACACAAAAACTGTAGAGTATGAGCAATTTAAAACAAAGTTTATGCATAATAACCACTTTGTATCTTTTTGGGTGTCTGTCTGTAATAAAGTTTCAAAACAAACTGAACAAAAATTTTTTATAAACAACGTACATACGTGATTTGTAAAGGGTCAGAACAACTGACATTTGCTGACGTGTTTGAGCCAACGCAAATGTAGTTAAAGCTCAATGGAAACAGCTTTAAGGCGAGAGGAGAACTTTTAAGAAGCCACAGCAGTGACCACAAGCCAGTGCTTCTTTCACTCTTTTGGCCTATTTCTTCTTTGATTCGTTTTACAGATAGACGAATCTCTGTTCCCCTTCTTTCACAATAATCTTAATCTTTCGCTTGCCATTTCTCTCACAATTTGCATTGTTAAATATTTAATTTGGGTTTAATCTTTTTTTTAGCCATCATGCTACGTGACTTTCGATTGCTTTTCAGTGCAGCACGTGGCAATCACCCAGTCGCTTGGTAAACTTTTCAGTTTGATTTTTTTTTTAAAGCTAACTTCCAATGACGTCAATGTTTGACGTTAATTTTGAACGGCAAAAAAAAAACAAAATTATTTAAATATTTTTCTAGTTAGTTGTAAGCTTAGAAGCGTAATAACAAAATATATAAATAGTCTTTTTCTCTAGTGCCAAAACTTAAAGCCAACTAGCCAAGAAATTCTTAAAAAGTCGGCTTGAATGCCAAAACATATTTATTTATTTATGAATTTGTTCTTCCAGTTTTGAGTGCAACCAATTATTTTATTTGCTTTTTTCTACTGCATATTTTAAGCTTAAAACTTGGTACTCAGACGCTTAGAATATGCTCAGAGTCCATATAATTACACTGCTTAGAGAATGCGTTGAGAATATACTCAGAGTGCCGATAATGCACTATGAAAATGAGCATAAAGCTGCCAATCTATATTCTCGCAAGAGGTCAGAGCATTATGAAACTTGATTGATAATTGTGAGAACTGAACAAAAAAATGTAACAAATTAAAGCAATGGAAACCAAAACACAAAACTAAAATCATTATGAGAACTGCAAGAAGGACAAACATTAAAGTGGGTGAATCGCACCCCATTATATGGCAAACTAAAGGCATTTCAAAGCCGGAAACTGCCACACTTGTGGCGGAGCAACTTTTTCGGTATGAATCTCCCGTAGATACGGCTGGTATGTCATTGCCTACACAGAATTAATTCTTTTTTTACACCTACCGCCACCTTCCAGCCAACTTTAAATCCGTATTCACCATGACGAGCAGTGTTGATATTGCTATTTCCGTCTATCCGTCCGTATGTTTCTATGCTTATGCTATACTTTGCACGAAATATTCAGGTACAAACATGCTTCATATTTGTCGGAACCGGCCGGATGGGATAACAATAGCATATATCTGCCATCGGAACCATTGGTCAAAAAAATAGTTTTAGTGAGACAAACTTTTTTGTTTTCAATGGTAGCGTTTTTATACACTGTAGTTAAGAGTATGATCGGTTTGGGAAGTTGTAGGAACATATCGTATAGCTGCCATATAATAAACTGGCAAGCAAATTGATGGATTAATAGGTGTAACTAACTTAATTGAATATTACTTAAATGCTAACAATTATTGTTTAGTAAAACCATAGACTAAGATATCTAGACTGAACGATTGCGCAGTCGATACCGCTTCTGTCAGAAATTAGTCAGCTGTTCGCTCTTATTTACGCTCTCTGGATACATTTGGTCCGCTATTCGCTCCCACTTACGCTCTCTGGATACATTTGGGAATATGTCCGACTCGCTCTAACCACTGCGTTTTCCTTCTGACTCAATAAAGTATCTTTTTGGGCACTATCGTTTAGAGGCAGCGGAAATTTGTTCTCTAATAATCATTCTCCATGGTCCGAGGCATAGAAGAACTAACATAGAAGCACACTTTGCTGCGTCGACAACTTTTCACTCAGATATTTGTCAGCTGCTCGCTGTCATTTTGGCTCTTTGAGTTATTTTTTGACTCTCTGACTTTTTATACCCGTTACTCGTAGAGTAAAAGGGTCTACTAAAGTCGTGCAAATGTATGTAACAGGCAGAAGGAATCATTTCCGACCATATAAAGTATATATATTCTTGATCAGCATCAACAGCCGAGTCGATATAGCCATGTCCGTCTGTCCGTCTGTCCGTCTGTCCGTCTGTCCGTCCGTCCGTCCGTCCGTCCGTCTGTATGAACACCTAGATCTCAGAGACTAGAAGAGCTAGAGCAACCAAATTTGAAATGTAGACTCCTATTGTCTGCACGCAGATCAAGTTTATTTTCAATTTTTGCCACGCCCCCTCACGCCCCCGCAATTTGGAAAAAACGTCATATCTCCTACAGTTTTTATGATAGATGGTTCGTACTTTCTAGAGATATCTAGTACTTAAAATTATTTATCGATTTGCTGAAGGAATGATAAAGATCGGATGAACGATACTCAAGTTATGAGCAAAAAACGATCAGTTAACACAGACCACCCACCCCACCCATAACCTAAGCAATGCGTTCAGCAGCAATCTTAGTGAGAGAGAGAGAGAGAGAAAGAGAGAGAGAGAGAGAGAGACTTAGAGAGCGCACTGTGTTGTGCGGATAATAAATAGCCGAGTTAAAAAATGTTGCATACTTTTCGGCTGACCCACCTCAGGCATACAGGAAGGCTATTAAACATTTGTTTCCATGAGTAACGGGTATATCGAAGTCGGTTAGAGCCGACTTTAACTTACGCTCTCGTTTTTAGCTGTGTCCGTCTCCCTCTAACCACCGTGTTTTCCTGCGTCGACAGTAATTTTGAGTAACAGATTTTGTTATCTCTATGGAGTATCTACATACGTGTCACAATGGAGTTAACATCACTCAAAAAAGAGAGGCGTTTCTAAGTGTGCTTCAATGTTAGTTCTCCTATGTCCGAGGCCAAAGACTGACTTGCTGACGCGTTAAGGCTAGAGATGGAGAATCACGCTATCGCGTAAATACGATGATTAGTGTGGCCAGGGCTGCCACAGTACTCTCCCTGCAGTGACTATGTAGGAACAAATGATCTTAAAGTTCTATAGGTAAGTATAGCTGGGATGTATGTCCGGCGTGAGTTTTTACAGGATTTGTACAATTCCCAATGTGGAGGAAAGCTTGTGTATAATTTTCGCTGTGATGCTTGTTGAGTGCAGAAACTGATAAATCCGTATTACTGAGCATGTGCACCGAGTACAGATTTGCGTAGTTGCGTCGATGGTAACCTAGCGTTGAGGCCGTTGCTTCCAGTGGGCGTCGATAAGCAAGTTCGCACAAGCAGGGTTGAGGTTGCAGAGTCAATAGTACTGGGTATTGTACCCCGAGTAGAGACATTCGTGTGCCACGTGTTGTGCAATTTGTTTGCCTCTTGTTGTGTTGTGTGACTTTGTGTTGAGATCGAGAACTTGTAAGTAGACTCAGGCGGGCACCAATTGTCAAACAAAGAGCGTCTCGAGTTGTAGCAGGTTGCTTGTGGTCGATCTGGGGATGGGGATCGTTGATGAAGATGCGCTGAAGATCCAAATTCAGCTGCGCGACGTACTTTCACAAGTAGGAACTATCGTTTGACAGTGTAACATCTGAAAAATTGGTCAAATGCTAAACAAACGTGAGACCGAATACATTTAGGTGCAGAGGCGGCTGAGTGCAGTGTGAAATCGCGTAAATTGACCTGCAGCAGGGCTTGGAATGTTTTAGGCACGTGACCAGCAGATGTGGGCAGCAGGTGTAGGCAGACTGGGGGAGGAACTTTTTCGCTCGTGAACAGCCTGACCTGTAAGACATTGGCTGCAGCAGGACGCTTACGGTTGGACGTGCAGGACAGGATACATGCAGGCACTTGGCGACAGTCAGGAGGTCGGTGTCATTTGTATTTATGTGTGTGTGAATTGCCGTTGATGTTTCAAAACTTGTAGAAGAAATTCCATTGTCAAAACTTAACCTAGGCTGCTGTTGCCGGCTGCGAATGAGTAAGTCCTGGTTGGAGCAAAGCTGTGTGTGAGTGTGACAATGCCCCAAAATGCGTTTAAGTGTTTGCTGTAGAGACCGTGTGTGTGCCACACACTTGCTCAATAAGACTCGAATCGCTGTTGCTGTCGAAATAGTGTTTCTTGTCTTAAGTTGGCTGGTCGCCTATTGAATATGCTGTTCATTGAAAGCTGTATTTCGACATGTTTTTCAAAATAGCGTCACCAGTTTCTCAACAGCGTCAGTGTATGGGTGTGGGCGTGTGAATTTCGTCAGAGATTAAAATTTTTCCACATCAGATTGGAAATGCCGATATACCAATTTAATGTCTGTTAAGTTTTACGGAAGCTTTAGTGGCTTACGGGCCAAATAACCAGAACAAAATTTTTAAATCTATAAAAAAATGTTTTTGTCCTCAAGTTTTTTTGTCTGTTGCCTAGAGTAATTGGCCCAATAAGTACACAGAAAATAAATAAGATCAGGTATTTCAATTTAATATCAGTAATATCAATATTTTCATATCAAAGTGAAACTATTTAATATCAATATGAACCTGTAGTACTACATTGATACTAAAAATATTATATTAAAGTGTGAAATGAACAAAGTGATATGAAAAATGCCCTAGTGATATGATTTCAGATCAAAGTAGACATCGAAATTCTGAAAGTAGAAATTAGAAAGAGACACACAGAGTTTCTCAAATCAAAGAGAGAGACAGCAATAGTATATCTCGAAAAAAGCAAAAACAATGCTCATTGCTCTGCTGCCGCAAGCGCGAAAACGAATGCCGGTCGTTTTTTCTTCGTGAACGTTTTGAAGTTGGCGTCGGGTCTGCAGCGAACTTCTAGCTTCTACTTGCGAATTTCGTCATTCGAAAGTCGCTAATAGTGTGTAGGATTATGTGCTTGTTTTTTAATTTTAAGCTTTCTACGCAGTTGTGAAGTAATGTCTAATTTTCATATAACAAATTTCACGTCTGCCTACTCGTCCAAATTATTTGAAAACTTTTACATTACTTCACCGTTTTCGTGTGTTGTATAAGTATGTATGTATATTTGTGTCCGCGATGAGTTTTTTTTGTTGTGCCCTTGAACATCAAACAGCACACATACATGCATATGCAAACATGCGTACATACAAATGTACGCATCCCTGTGGTTCTGGCTCGGGCTACTTGCTTACACGAACTAGTCCACTGCTTAGTTCAAAAGGACTAGTCAAGGGCTAGGATAAGCTGGTGTAAAGAAATATATTGGGTGGTGCGCTACGTACGCTCAGGATTGGTACTTGACTATCCCACGTTGACTAGTCATGGGCCAATCAATGCTGATGCAACGGCGGGAGACTATTTATAAGGATAATTTTTTGGTTATCAATATAAATATTAATCAATGCATAGAATTGCATAAAATTGATAAAATACTACTTAGTGTGTCTAATGAACCATATTTACTGACATATAAATATGAAGTCTTATCTTTTAATACCCATTACCAAGCATTTGAAATAGGCTTACAATGGGAGTTCCTCCCATTTATTTGAACTATAACCCAAGTGGTAAAAATATGATCCGAAGAAAAAATTTTAAATTTTAAGTCTAGAATTTAACGATACCATTACATATACTTTATTTTCAGAATATCACCTTAAAAAAAATAAATGAAATGAAATGAAAATTGACATTTTAGTGGTGATCATTGATCGTAAGTTCATATCATATACATATTAAAAAATAAATATTGCATTGGTATTACAATAATACCCTTTTGATATTTTAAAAATATTTCTTTGATACTAAAACCATTTCCTACAGGTATTTGAATATAGAGCTTTGATACTATAATAATATATCATTGATATTAAAGAATATCAAATTGTTGATCTGAAAAAATATCACTTTGATATGTTCGAAATGTCAAAGTGATATATTCGAACATATCATCTGGGTATTTTTCAGATGGAGGCCGATTTGATACTACAGAATACCAAGTTAATACTAAATATCGTGATCTTTTTTTTTTGTGTGTTAAGTTTTACGGAAGCTTTAGCGGTTTACGGGCCAAATAACCAGAACCAAAATTTTTAAATCTTAAAGGGCGCTGTCCAAGGCTACGAAAACGGCCGCGAAATGAAAAACTCCATATAAAAAAAACTGTTAAGGAATTTTTGTGTGTGGCCGTTTCAAATTCGGTTTCTACAAATCGCGAAAAATGCTTACGTTTGTCAATACGTTTTATACAAGCGCTGTTAAGTGCTTTAAGTGCTGTTAACGCCTCTTTTTTGCCGTGACGTGAACAAAATAGGTTTTTATTCTAATTTGTGCGGCGAAATTTAATGGCCAATTTGAAAATGCGCGCATCTAAATAAGATTCCTACAGAAAGCGTCGCCAAATGGCACATTCTATGGCGGGCAAGCTGAATTTAATAAACGCCGTGAAAAATTGCGCCTTATTTTTAAATTCAAATCAATAGTTTATTGGTGATGACACTTTCTATTTCCAGAGAGTAACGAGTAGTGCCAGAGAGTAGCGAGTACTTTTTAAAAAAATACCAAATTCCTTCGTGGGGAACGCCATCATTTTTGAGAAATGAAGGAAATGAAGGGCAAAATGCAACAACAGTTTGTATGGAAGAAATGATATCATTTTCTTCATTTCTTGTCATTTCCCTGACAGGGCCCCGACTATGAAGCTTCATGTGTCTTTGGTGGAACACTAGGCTATAAGCTACAACTTTCGAGTTCAGCTGAGCTATTACTTGTCGTCAAGTTCGAAACGGGTTTCAGCAGATGACAGTTGAGAAAATCATTATGCTGACATGATCTGTCAAAACTTGGCGTAGTTTTTTTGCAACTTGATGTGAATGAAATCTTTGACGTGATAGCCAAGATATAATTTTTTTGATTTAGAACTATCATAATGATAACAATGTAGAGCTATTACTAACTTTGTTAAAGACGTAAAAGCATATAATATCAAAACAGTTTACGAGATATGGTATATTCATGATTATGAATCCTGCATGGTGTTGTTGTTTATAAGTTCGCGGGCATATTTAACAGCGCCAGAGCAGCGCAAGGTTTCTTTGAAACGTTTATCGACAGAGTAAATTGTGTTATCGTGCTATTAACATAGGCTTAGCAGACTCTGTTAAGAATCTGAGGAATATCAACTTTTTCACAAGAAATTTTTTGGCGACCCAACCAAAAAAAATTTCGTCCTCAAGTTTTTTCGTCTGTTGCCTAGTGTAACTGGCCCAATAAGTAGTTCTCATACATATTTTCAAGAATTATAGTACACTTCGGTCTACTTAAAAAATTCTCATAATTTATTTTCTCTTTCTTGCATCAAGAACTAGCCTACTCAAACAATTTCGAGTTGTATTATATATTTAAAGCTAAAACTTTTTTTTGATATTTATTTTTTTTGTGAAGTCCAATTTTCTCTCTATATTTTTTTGTATATTTATTAAAATGTCAATCTACGCCATTCAACAACTTCATTTTGGCTTACATGTTTCACATCAGTTATAAATTTCATTTAGTTCATTTAAGTCGCGACATTTAATTATAGAATTTAAAAAAAACACACTCACTGAAAAAAGGGAATCAACTTTAAAAATAGAAACTCAAATTTGTGTTATTAAATTTTTTAGCTGTATAAAAACTGAAATGAAACATTTGACGACAGCTGCAAAATATTTGCATAGATTGATACAATTTCTTCATTTTTTTTTTGTTTGTACGCGTTATTATTTTTTTACCATGAACCCATAAATCCTAGGCCAAAAAAGTCAAACTAATAAATGTCAAAGAGACATGCTGAAGCGGCGGGACTGGACATGGGCAAACACACACACACACACACACATTACACAACTAATTGGAGATGGAATATGGTAGCAGCAGCTGTCGCTCAAACAGCCAGCACCCAACAAAAAGGGTTGAACGTGCCGGGTTCAGTCAAAAACACTGTATCTACGCCAGACAAACATTTAAATTATAATTTTTTAATAATAAAACATACACACAAAATAAAACATTGGAGGCGTATCTGGTGCTCCACAAAATGGCGCAGAGGCCATTTGGGAGCTTTTTTGGCCCGGAAAGAAATTATGGCAAACAATTTAAAAAATGTTTGCAAACAAACCAAACAGGAACAACAACTAAAATAAAGAAAGGGGGCGAGGAAAAGGAGACGGAAATGTTATCTAGGAAACGAGACAATGGACGGGATAGACGGACTAACAAGCGAACGAGTGTACAGTGAAGACAAATTTAATTGAAACGGAAGAGTTAACAGAGCTAAAAAACCGCACTCAGTGATGATTACTCAAAATTAAGACAGCTGTGGTTGCCCTTGGTCTGTAAATCCAACAAAATTTGTGTCAATATCAATTTGAGACAACGTGTATAGCATAGCAAAATACTAACGCTTACCCAAAAATCGACTCGAATTTCGTGACCCGGCCCGATTAATTAAAAATAATTTTAATTTAACAAAACATTTGCATAAAATGTAATTAAAATTAAAATTAGTTTTATAGTTTCCACTGTATCCATAAACAAAGGACTTGGTCAAACACAAACGGCCCAAGATAAAAGCCTTTTCATTGCCAGAGAGTTGGCTACTTCCTACTGCCTCTTGCCTGATATCCTTTTGGCTGTTGCCATCGCTGTGTTGCTGCTTTTAACCTTTTCGTTTCACTTAGTTAAGCAAAAAATGAAATTTTTATTGCCAAAATGCATAAATGAATAGAAAATAGTTAGAGCAAACCAAAGCCAAACAAAAAACTGAGAACAGGACAAGACAGGACTGGACAGTATAGCAGAGCAGAGCAGAGCAGAGCACAGGACACTGCATATATGCACCTGCTGTGTGTGTTTTGTTTAGAAATTTGCTGCTCTTTGCGCTATTCGTTTTTTTTCCTGGTGGGGAAACCAACACAAAACACAAAAGTTCAACTCAGCACAAAACTAAAAATTTGTTAAAAAACAAAAAAAAAGAAAAAATCAACAGTGTGTTCCTATTGCTATGATTTGTAAATTATGGAAGACGGTTTCCTTCCTTTCAAAACACACATGTGGCATAACTTTTTCATCAATTAACAAATAATAAACAACAAATCTGACAAATGCCCAAAGGGTGTCTCATCACAAACTTCCCTGGCAAAACTTGTTTCAAAAGCAAATCAGAAAGTCATCATCACAAAAGTCCAAAGTAGTCGACCAAACCCATTTGCATTTCGAACCAAATGAAGAAAAAGTATCTACTGGCAGAGAGGGAGGAAGAAAAGTGCATAGAAATTTCTGCCTCGGCACACTTTAAAAGTAATTTGTCTTTTTTGCGCCTGCAACATGCAATTTGCATAAAACTTGCATGTTGCCTTTTTGGGGACCCCTTCGGCATAAAATCCACTTCGTTGGCAGCTGCCTTCAAAAATAGATTCCAGTTGCTGATGTTAATTGCAGCTCCCCCCCCCCCCCCTCACGCCACGCTTAAAGAGTACGTTTTCAATAATGCGGAAAACTTGTACTACCATCAACTAGTAGCCCTCTACTTCTAAGTGCAAATTCTTTACTAATGACTTTCCATTGTTCTAAGGACACTGGAAAAAAATGTGTCAATAGATGCCAAAAGTGGGTGTGTGTGTGTCTGTGTGTGTATGGGATGGCCAAGTAAGCGTGTAAATATGTTAAGCGTTGGAGAGAACAAAAGAATAAAAATAAAAAACGAGTTCAAGTGAAGTTATAGCGAAAGTTGCAAGCTACGTAAAAAAAATTTATTTGTGTGGAAAACTAAAGTTAAAATATTGTTAATTAGTTGGAGAAGCCGACTATAAGCTCTTGAAATCAAGCTAAATTCGTTCTCAGTTTGGTTTTTATAAGCAAGCGGAGTGAGGAGAAGTATTGGAGCGGAGTGAGGAGAAGTATTGGAGCGGAGAGGGCAGAACAGCGTTGAACACGCTCTCACAGTTTCGTTTTGCATGGGAAAGGGGTGTGTGCAGAAACTACTGAGAGGAAAGCAATTAATGTTGAACATTTCGATATGAAGATGTAATCTATTATAGGATTGTATAAAATAAAGACAATGTTAAAAACACTTCAAATAAAAACAAAAAAACATTAAATAAAAAGGATATTTAAACTACCCCGCACTACTCCAAACTATGCGCTCCACTTAGAAACCGGCCTGCCTTCATTGTTCATTATACGGTCTGCAAAACCACTTCACATACATACGGAAAGTTATGGATATGCCGAATTGTAGACTAGCCAAAACAGTCACTGCTATGATGCTGTCGGAAAAATCACAAATTTTTGACAATTGGCTGTCCTTATTTTAGGATCATGAGGTATCCATAGACCTTCAAAGACCTTCACCAACTGCTGTTGGAGAAAGCTGTTATCAGAGAAAGAGACTCTTTTCTAAGTCAAGCCAGGCAAAGTGTGGTCCGAAACACTTACAAAAAACTAGAGCTGAATCTGGAATCGCTTAACTATTTTCATGACCGTTATGACACTCAAGCAATCTCACTTATATGTCGAGGACGCTGTGAGATGCTTAGTCTCAACTACAGGCCGCACTGGAGCTCTGTTAACACAGATTGTAGCCTCTGTAATTTGCACGCAACTGAAGACGTCATGCATCTGCTTGGGGTATGCCCAATTCTAGCTGAGATAAGAAGCGCCCATCTGGGAAGCCGTTTCCTTTTAGAAGCAGACGTCATAAATTGGCTAAATTGCAAGAACTGGACAACATTATCCTCCTTTCTACAACAGGCGCTAAAATATATAACCGCTGTAAATTAAATTATGTATCTTTTCTACCTAGTTTTTTTCGTCTTGGTCAATTCTTAAATCGAAAACTATGTTTCTTTGTTTTAAATTTTTGTTTGTTTATATCGTTAACAATGTACAAAAACTCAAATGCTATGGCTGACGGTTAAAAATCAAGCCAAAAATTTATATTAATAAATATCTACTACTACTACATTAAATAAAAAGAAAAACTATGCTCCTACGGGGATTTGATGGCTTATCCTCTCGAACACTTTCCTTGTTGCTCGCTGGGCGGCAAACTGTCCATTGACGTCCTATCAAATATTTTTTAAGATATTCGTTTATATATTGAGAATATTCGTACTTGGATACTCAGCTGTTGTTGAATATATTTACTTGTTGGGTCGGTGAAGCTTCCTTCGGGCTGTTACATACATTTGCACAACTTCATGATCCCCTTTTCCCATTTTTAATAGGATCAGAGTGTAAAAACAATTTAAATAGTTATATTTATAAACTATTGTTGATTCATTCGATTCAATATTCCCAGAAAAACTATGTTATTTACATTTGTAAAATTACTTCAGCATTACAAAATTGTTTAAGCCGTGACCTTAGAACAGGGGTTGACGAGTCGCTATCTGCTGTGCTTAATAAAACTATCAGCGGCAGCGACGTCGATACACCTACAGTATAAGTTCGTCGCTGGTCGTTTTAGTGGCTACACAATCATTTTTGTCGACCCCAGCTTTAAGGTTGGTACGGAGATACCCGCGAAATCAAAAACTCTATACAAAAAAAACGGATTTCGCAGGTTGCTGTTTCGTGAGTTCATCTGGAGTTCACGCCCGAAATAGGCATATCGATATCACAGCGATAGTCACGCGATGAGTGATGATTTCGAGGGTGTGAAATAAATGTAAGCCATATTTTTCGTAATCACGCCACACAAGTGTGTAACGGTGTGTCCGCAAAATACATACAAGTGTGCGGCGCGTTGTTATAAAATGAGTAATTAATGTACATCTTTTCATTGGAGGAGAAGGAGTTCCTAATTGATGTAATAAAAGAGAAAATTGTGCTGTGGCAGCATTATGAAAGCGGTTTGAAAAAAAACATCTGGGAAGGTAAAGTAAAGGCTGCCCTTGAAAGGGGAGATAAATTCAATTGTGATTTGGCGACCTTTCTAATTGTTAATGTAAGTTTTCCGGCTCGAGGTCAGGATGATAGAAAAAACTATTTTTATGTTTCTTTTTTCCGATATATATGGGTTGCTCTTTGGCAACCGTCTTAAGGGCAAAACTACAAAAAAATAAACACCAATATTTAACATAAAATCATTCAACAAAATTCACAAAAACAGTTTACGTACAATTTATACACGTCTGCACCGTGTGACGTGGAGTTTTTAACTAATTATTCAGTTCGCGAGTAGGTGTCTGTATAAGTGAGCGCAGTTCTCAGTGTCCGTTTTGTTGGTGTGTTTATGATGTGCAAAATTTCTAATGTGTAGCGCTTGTTGTAATGATGTTCTTGTTGTAGTATTGTCGCTGCCTCTTAAATTTGATGAGTGGAAGCTTTCTACACAATGGGTCTCAAGCGCAGTTTTTTGTATGTGTGTTTGATGACGTAGCTTGAAGTCAGATTTATGTTGGGCTATGCAGGTCTTCAATTTGGATTTTGTCGTTCCTAAATAGATTTTGTTGCATCTATCGTTTTTATATCCTTCGCATGGTATCTTGTAAATGACATTCTTGACATCCGCTTTGTCTATTTTTGATTTGATCCTGTTATAAAATCCTTTCATCGTATTTGTAGGTTTACGAGCAATTTGTATGTTTTGTTGGTCGTAGCAATTTGAGCGTGCGAATCGTTCTGATAGTTTGGGTACGTATGTGAGTGATCGGTATTTCTGTATTATTCTTTTATTTACGTTTTTGTGTCTTTTCAACAATGAATCTATTACCCACATAGTGAAATCATTATCTGATAAAATTATTTTTATTTCAGATTCTATGGCTGTCTGATATGTTGTGTCGCTGATATAAGTCATTCTTTGAATGTACCCAAGTGCCGTATTCAATATCATGCTTCTTGGATGTTTTGAATTCAAGTTGATGATCCGTCCTGAGGCTGTTGGTTTTATGTACCATTTTGTTTATAAAAAGTTGCCGTGTCTTCTTCTAGTTCCAATGTGAATTTAATGTTTCTGTGATAGTTATTCATCGTAGATAAATATAGTACTTATTGAGTTTAAGTATGTTATTCACAATTGTTAGGGGCAGCTTACGCTGCCGGAGTGCTAAGCACGTCAAGAGTGGAAGCGATGGAGGCGTACCCATCACAATTCAAGGCGGCAGCGATGTGGAGTGGGAGATAGCCCACTCCCACTGTCGTTTCGACAGAATTGTCGACGCAAAGGAGGTGTGTGTATGCCATACATATAAACAAATACATGTTAATTCCCTTTTGCAGAACCTATAGCTCTTCGTACGAGATGGCTGATGATGAGCAACTTTGGCCCAATACAATGTGATTCAATTGTGGACGACGGCGATTCCGTATGTCGAACGGATGAGTTGCACAACTTGCCAATGGTCGGACTTGTAACTTCTTTGTCGCCGCAAGTCGTAGACGACATCTCCTAATCTGTGCCGTTTTATTATTTTATATTATTACGTTTAACATCTGCCCTCTATTAGAACTTTACTGTAAGTTAGTCGGCACTGTCGAAGCCTAGGTGCCGCTTCTTTCAAAAAACATAAAGCTATTGTAGCAACATTGGAGGCCATCAGACCTAATCTCTGTTAATTAGTTTAAATTTTCCCGTCAATTTAAATTTGTAAGCAAAACAACTAGAGATGAGCGTCTTTTTTCGCACTTGCTATCGACGAAATAATATGCAGAGATTTCGCAAGTATCTCCGTACCAAACTTTTGAAAGAAATTAGCGTGACAGCTAGAATTGGTTTTTGGCTAGAATTTGGATTTCCATCCAGAGATTTCAGGACAATTTATAATTCAAAAATAACTAATCAAAGTGTCTATTAAAACGGAGGTTAAGGTCTAATACGTCCAAATGATAAAAAACAAATTGAATTTTCAGTTTTTATCGAAATCACATTTTCGTCGCCAACCTACAAGATGTTCACTAGGTTCAACCCAAAGAAATGTACTGTATTTTGCGGATTTCTGTCTGAAATCTCCTAAAGAGGAAAAGAAGAAGAAAAATTGATATTTTAAAAACACTTTAAATAATTGCTCCAATGCAAGCCATCTCAAGCTTATCCTTTTGCCAATTATTGTTTTCTTTTTTTTTGCCAACTGCCAACTAACTGCGAAAATGCAATAGCAACTGTCAATTCGTTTTTTGCTGACTCTTTTTTCATGCTTCCATATGTTGTTGGCAGACCACTATTTATTACTCACACACTTTTCACAAGGTCATCATGTGGCCATTGCATTCGCCATTATGTCGGCTCTCGTTTTCTTTCTCTCTCTCTATACCATTCGGTTTTAAATGCAACTGTCATTACTTAGCACAAAATATTGGCCACAGGATGTGAAATTTCGTTTTGTTTAATAATTTGAAAAATGTTTAAATTTCCCACCCATTTGTATGAGCTAAATAAATGGCGAAAAATATTGTTTTTGTGGTTTTTCTACACGAGAGGCAATTTGAAGTTATGCCTAACTTATTAATGAATATTAATTACGCCATAAATGTTCAGCGGTTAAGCTTCATGGTTGTTTATTTTTTTAATTTTTTTATTTTTTATTTAATGGTTGCCATAATTTTGTTGTTTAAACAAATTATATTTGGCATTTATTATTAATTGATTGGTTAGGATAATGATTAAAAATTAATATACCTAAGATTAAGAACATTTGACAGAGATTCCCTAGAACAGTTTGGCGTGGCGCAAATATTTCCAGCACAGAGATGCGCATTAGGTTCGAGAGCTATAGCTTTCTACTGTACAGCCGGGGTCTGACAGGGAACATAAATTCACTCGCCATAAAATGGGGTATCGCTACAAATTTTCAACCTCTACAAATTCTTTCTAATTGATTCGTTTTCAGTCGTAGCTCGCGTACCGATATAATTACCAAATAAGCAGTCATCGAGGCAAAGTAATGTCCTCATCGAGGCAAAGTAAAGTCCTTATAGAGGCAAAGCAAAGGCCTCATCCAGGCAAAGCAAAGGCCTCATCCAGGCAAAGCAAAGTCCTCGTCGAGGCAAAGTAAAGTCCTCATAGAGGCAAAGCAAAGGCCTCATCCAGGCAAAGTAAAGTCATCATCGAGGCAAAGTAAAGTCCTCTTCTAGACAAAGTAAAGTCCTCATCGAGGCAAAGTAAAGTCCTTATAGAGGCAAAGCAAAGGCCTCATCCAGGCAAAGCAATGGCCTCATCCAGGCAAAGCAAAGTCCTCATCGAGACAAAGTAAAGTCCTCATAGAGGCAAAGCAAAGGCCTCATCCAGGCAAAGCAAAGTCCTCATCGAGGCAAAGTAAAGTCCTCTTCTAGACAAAGTAAAGTCCTCATTGAGGCAAAGTTAAGTCCTCATCGAGGCCAAGTAAAGTTCTCATCGAGGCACAGTAAAGTCCTCATCGAGGCAAAGTCCTCATTGAGGCAAAGTAAAGTCCTCATTGAGGCAAAGCAAAGTCCACATCGAGGCAAAGTAAAGTCATCATTGTGGCAAAGTAAAGTCCTCATCGATGCAAAGCAAAGTCCTCATCGAGGCCAAGTAAAGTTCTCATCGAGGCAAAGTAAAGTCCTCATTGAGGCAAAGTAAAGTCCTCATCGAGGCAAAGCAAAGTCCCCATCAAGGCAAAGTAAAGTCCTCATCGAGGCAAAGGAAAGTCCTCATCGAGGTAAAGCAAAATCCTCATCGAGGCCAAGCAATGTCCCGGCATCGGAGAAGAAAATAAACCAACAATGATTTTTTCTCCGTGGCTCTCTTAAAATGCTGGGCTTTAACAAAAAAGAAACAAAACAAAAATTCTGACATTTTGATTCTTCCTTTTAATCGAAAGAGAATACAAGGATTACGATTGTTTATCTCATCATTTTTGTTTCAGCTTTTAATTAAATTGTCAGCGTAACCTTCAATGTCGGTGTAGTCCCCATCACTCTTGCTATCCCTTTAGTTTACCATTCGGCGAGAAAAACTATTCACAGCTTATCGGCAAACAATGGACCATTGAATAAATATCAGAAGCAAATAGCCATAAATATATTTTCCCTCTTTCAACAAAAATTTTGTTTTTCAACAATTTTTTTTTATTAGATTCTCGCAGCTTTGCACATGGCGGAAAATATATTTTTTAGGCTCAAAAAAAAAAAAAACAAAGAATCATTTAGGCCGCTTTAAAAGCCACAAATGGCACATGGTTTTGCGCTGTTGGGATTTGCACGAAGGGAAAAAAAGAGATGACAATAGCTAGCCATAACGTTATAACGGTAACGTGTAGACTTTTACGGCGGAACTTTACGATGCCCGCATCATTTGATTTTATTGCCAAGTGTCAAAAAAAAGAAGCAGAAGATGGAGCATTTCTTGTCCTTGAGCCAGTTGCGCGTCCCTTTTCTGTTTGTGATGCCATCCGTTTTGGAGAATGCACAAAATGCAAATCACCCGGCGGGATAATCAATTCGAAAATGGCATCAAAGTTTGACGGAAACTGCAACACAAAAGGAACATACAAACAAACATACATACATACAATGGGCAAAGCCTGAGGGGCAAGGACAGCAGCTGCGTGTGTGTCACTGTCTATGGGGGATGGGGGTGGTTGGGTAAGCGTGGCAAGGCCAAAGTAAAATCAATTAATTTATGAAATTTTCTATGCATTTGTTGACATTTTCACAGCCATCACCCTACGGGCTGAAGCAAACATTTGCATGTTTTTCCAACGTATTTTCTGACATTTGATTTTCTTTTTATTGACATTTCCTATTTACTGCCAATAGTCCAGGACTCAGGTTTCGCATCCATGTCATGACAGTTTATTTTATGCTAGTGAATAAGGAATTTGCCAAAAAATGTTGCATACCTTTTTGGGCTGTCACATTGGCAGGTGACGAAAATTCCAGAAAAATGTTGGGTTAGGTTAGGGATGTGCATGGAATCCAATAAAGGACCTTTGTGGGATAAACAAAAAAAAATGGGGAAATAATTGGATTGCAACAGTAGGATGATGATTGGGTAAAGTTTGGTTTCTACTTTAAATATGTGCATTTCTGCCGTTGATTGCGTTACAACTAATTACACTGTTACAAAATCTAACTTTATTTCTTGCCGCTTTTCTGACTCGTAAAAGAATAAAATGAATTTCGCCACAGAAATTTTTTTTAGAAAATTTCAAATTCTGACTTTTTTATTTTCACTTTCACTTTGAGAGGTGAGTGTATATACATAATTCACCAAAGGCAGTGATTGGAAAGATACAAATGACAAGATAAATGTCCAAAAATATACCTAGCTAAGGTAAAAGGTATCCGAAGTTTCCAGTACATGGGTAAAGGTAAAGGTACGAAAATTTAAAAGCTTGGTTGATCCATTTTTATTAGTAATGAATACTAAAATCATAACAACCTTACTTGTGTTTTAGTTTCAAAATACTTTGAATACAGTCATGAAAACTGTATTATCTTGTGGCGCAAGGATCTATTTACTTAAGCTTACAATTTTTTAACACAGAATCTTCTAAGAACTTTGGCTTAAAGTTTCCTTCAAAACTGTACACTTTAAATGTTCCAAATATATATATTTGGGTATATCTAAGTTATGAACTTCAGCTAATATAGTAGCAACTATTTCATGGGTAAGGGAAAATCGCACACGCTTATACACACTTGATCATATTAATAGGTACACACCGAAATTTTTTAATTATAGATGTTTTTCGTACTTTTAGTGTTGACAACTTTTTAATTTTTGGTTTTTTGTTGTTGTCAATGACTGGCCACACTGTGACAAAGAGTTGAAAGAGGGGCTGCCCCGTATATCAAAGCTTTTCTATAAATTGCGAGTCCACCACACATTTCGCCTGATCATAATAATAGGTACAGTCTTCGTTTCTCACAAGTATCAAGTGAATAATTTTGTAATCAGTGATCTTTTGGTAACTAGAGGTAAATTAAGAATATAGAAAGAAAACCAAGACAGGAAACCCGTGGAAGGCCACAAAAAACAACAGAAACCCTTGACCACTACATAGTAACTTTGAGCAAAAAGGACCCATTTAAGTCATCGAAGGCTATTGCAGCCGAAATTGGGAATTGAGTAAGTGCTCCAACTATCCGAAGACGACTACAAGATGCCAACCTACCAGGAAGAATTGCCAGAAGAGTCCCACTTATGCGCAAAAAAAATATCACCATGAGGCAAACTTATGCAAGGGACCACAAAGACTGGGTAGGATGCACCGGGGAGAAAAAATGGAGAAACATATTATGGAGCGATGAAAACAAGATTAATCCTAATGGAAAGGAATTCCATCCACGGTTTACAAAAAAAAAACAGTCAAACATGGAGATGGCAATATAATGGTATGGGGTTGCTTCTCCTGGTACGGCGTAGGTCCAATTTATCAGACTACGAACAAAATGAATGCTGAAGAGTACAAATCCATATTGGAAACAGTTATGGTACCGTATGCTGAGGAAAATATGCCATTACGTTGGGTATTTCAGCAAGATAATGATCCTAAACACACATCAAGGCTATTATCTAAATTTTTCGAGGACCAAAAAGTTGACGTTCTGAACTGGCCAAGCCAATCCCCCCGACCTTAACCCCATTGAAAACTTGTGGGGAGACTTAAAAAAGAAATTGGCAAAGCATTCATTTACAAATAAACAAAAATTATGGGAAGGTGTCCAAAAACTGTGGTATGAGACACCAGTAGAGACCTGCCAGGCTCTTATTAAAAGTATGCCAAAAAGAATAGTAGTAGTGGCCAAAAATAGAGGTGGATACACTGGATACTACGTTAGGAAATACTAATTTACCTAAAAAAAGAACACAAAATGGAAATTAAAATTTTTTTTCTTACCAACACATGAAGTGTACCTATTATTATGATCACACTGAAAACGTATCTGAAACACAAAATGATCTCTTTTATGTTATATTATTATTCTATGTTACAATTAAGTTTATTTTATTAAAAACAAATAGTTTAAGACCCAATGAGAACAAATTTTAAGTTTGAAACAATGAATAAAACTGTTTTCTGTTACCTTAAAGTCAGAGTTGATGTGTGTACCTATTAATATGATCAGGTGTGTATATCTGATAAATTTAAGTAAGAAGCCTCACAAAGTTACAAAAAAAGGCATTAAGTGTGTGTAGTGCTGCCCATCGTCGTTCCGGCCGGTACTACCCATCCTAATTGTTTGTTTTTCTTATAACTCGACTATCGTTCATCCGACCTTCTTCATTTCTTAGAAAATTCGATAAATAATCTTGATTAATTAATATCTTTAGAAGGTACAAACCATCTTTCTACAAAACTGTGGGAGATATGACGTAAAGGCGTGAGGGGGAGTGACAAAAATTTAAAATAAACTGCAAATATAAGAAATATTTTTTCCAGACGTGTCAAACCTATATCTCTAACCATTTCTGCGATCTCTTCGTTCAAACGGACAGACGTACGGACGGACATGGCGATATCAACTCGGCTGTTCATGCTGATCAAGAATATATGTACTTTATAGGCTCGGAAAAGATTCCTTCTCCCTGTTACAAACTTTTGCACAAACTTACTATACATTGTGCATATTTGGTGCAGAGTATACAAATTCAACAACTCCCAAACCATTAAGTTCAATCCACAAAGCGCCAAAGGCTTATTTACACGTGTATTTATTAGAGGTGCGTGATTGACGTGAATTTGGACGTGTCACGAAATACAAAAAAATAACTGCATCTGAAACTAAGAGCTTTTCCGTAATCATGGAGGTAATCAATGTGGATAGGCTAGGTTACTTTCAAATACTCGCCTGATTTTAATTTTAAAGCAAGCTTAATTTTTAATGAAGTAATTTTGAAATTGGTTAGAAAAAAAAAATTTAAGTTATCCTTTAACAAACTTCACAAGTTTATCCTTGCGCCACAAGATTTAAAATGATTTGAAACTATTTCACAGTTTGATAACTCGATTGAATAATAGTTGAACTATTTGCATACGTGTTTCAGCTTGTTTAATGGTTGTCAAATATAAAAAAACAATCGAGAAGTCTAAACTAACTTCGTCTGTGCCAAAGTGTTAATACTCTTGCAAGTGCTCTTTTTGAAATATCTGAGTTAAAGAACGCTAACATTAAAATTCAAAATATTTCCTTACTAAAGCCAATTTTCCGAACGATCGTTAGCCGATATCGACCAAATTTTGCAAATCTGTTTGAAAGCATGTAAAATGAGTTTAAGAACGATAAAATTGAAAACAAAAATGTTTTTTTGTTTAGCTTTGGCAGCTATATGATATATACAGCCATGATCCCATTTTCACTTTCGCAAAACTTTTGCAATTCAAAACCCGTTTTGGGAACAAATTTAGACTTAATATCGCAAAATTTTTGCGAAAGCGAAAATGGGAGCATGGCTGATAGTTATCTGATCTGGGCAGTTTCGAAATATTGGCAACGTGCAGTAAAAATTTTCCAAAATTTCAGCTCGATAGCTTAGAAAAAAGCAGAGGTACAGACGGTTCAAGAGTATATATAGTTTATGTGGTTTGTAAATGAATATTTGTATGAGTTGCAAACTTTTGGTTAAAATTATTATACCCTTTTGCAAGGGCATTAAAAACATTTAAAATTTGTCACTGTTGCTCGATTTTCCGCCTGTTTTAATTTAATATATTTACCGTCACGCTTCCGTGAGTGTAGGCAAAGGCGGGCAACAAAGACACATACATACATGCAATATTTGAAATTTTAGACGATTTTGCAAATGAAATAAATACATTGAGGCGCTGATGCAAATAATTTAATACAAAAACAACAAGCGGCGAGGTAAAAACACCAAATACGAAAATCAACAAATGCAAATAAAATTATAAGCCTAAAAGGCAGCAACAGCCAGCGGCAACACCATTTTTAAGCAGTCAGCGAAGCGCACGTGCAAAATTCCTGTTAATTATTTAAGGCAGACTGTTCCCTGCCCCTCTCCACCTCTCCCTCGCCCCCTTGTGGCTGTCTGCATGTTTGTTTGCGCTCGTTGAACACATTTTCAATTAACAGAAAAACATTCACATGGTAACACCCAGCCAACCCCAACCCCCTCACTCTTTGATTTGTTTAATTAAATTACACTCAAACAAAAGCCTTTCAATCATTCACAGTTTTTCAATCACTCATTGGCTTATTCACGCGCTTAACTTGGCACAAAAGTCAACATGCGGGTGTGTGTGTGTAGAATTTGAATAGCTTAAGTCCAATTTACTCGTACAACATCTTAGATATTTAGCAAAATGCAATGCAAATCGTGCGTTGAATTTCAGCTATCTTGAGTGTTTTGGTTCCAGGTTCTGGATTGCTGAACGGACACACGGATAATAACGATTGCTTAAGCTGATGAAGCAAATGAAAGCTAATTTTAGATAAGAAATAGTAAGACGAAAATTGTATAAAAACTTTAGAATTTCAAAAGGACTTAACAAGAATATACAGAGTTAAAAAAAAGGCGGTTGTTTAGATGTACACACCTTTAAATGAGCACACGGTTGTTATTTTGAATTTGAATCACTCTTGCAAGCGATCTTGCTTTTATTCTAAACAAGTTGCTACGCCCCTTTAGTATTTTGAACACAAAACGAAGAAGTGAAGCTTACATTACAATTTCCATCTATCCATTACAATTTAAATTAAGTTGCCGATTTTACATAAGGTGACAGAAAATTTAGAAACAAAATAAATAAAAACAAAACCATCTAACAATCTAAACTCATATATGATTTTTGCAAATTATGAGATTTTTTTTTGGACCGTTCGATGTATCTCAACTCATTATAAAATTTGGCAAATTTCACCGCCTATTTACCCGTTGACAATTGCCAACTATTGAATCTTCATGATAATCTAAACTCATTATAAAATTTTGAAAATTTCGTCATTTTTTTGGATCGATTGGCATACACCTCCTTTTTACCCGTCGATAATTGTCAACAAGTAAATCTTCATGAAAATCTAAACTCAATAAAATTTGGAAAATTTCGCAATTTTTTTGGGCAGATTGGCTTTTATCGAGTTTTTAATTGGTATTGTATGCTATTCGGCGCGGATCCAACATATCAAGAGCTTAAAAATCCGTCCAGCCATTCTTGAGTTATAAGTGGTGTAACATATATAAACGACTTTGTTTTATATATGGGCAAATCCTGCGTGACGAACGCCACATTCGTACGCTTTTTTGGAATAAAATATAAACATTTTTGATCTTTCAAAAGAGATACCTTCAACTTATACATAGTGTTTAGTGGGATTTAAGTGTACTTTAGAATGGTATAAAACATAATTTAATAACAGGGGCTCTGCCCCACTTATGGGTAACTATTAAGTCAGCGGTAACATAGCTTGGCGTACTATTCAGCCATAATATGAACTTTTATGATCACATTTGGATCATCGTTAGCAAAGCCAAAGGGGTTTTCGCTTTTGTTAACCGTTGGTCTAAGGATTTTAATGACCCATACTCCACTAAGCTTCTTTACGTCTCCCTTGTCCGACCTATACTTGAGTACCGCTCATGCGTATGGTCAACACAGGTCGACAAGCCCAAGTGGAGTTTAGAGGAGCCCACTCTAAGACCATGAAAATAAAACAAGGAGTGCCCCAAGGTGGAGTCCTCTCCCCTTTACTCTTTAAGCACAGATCCCACCTCCGCCAGAAGATATCAAACTAATCACCTACGCAGATGATTGCTCCATTATTTCGACAGAGCGAAACTTAATGGAGATCGAACATAGGCTGAATGCATACCTGCCCAACCTGGCAGACTTTTTCACAAGCAGGAATCTCAGCCTTTCGGCCCCAAGATCGTCTGCCACCATTATAACCACCTGGTCCAAGGAGGTCACGATGTCCTTAAACATCCATAATAGGCCAGCCAGTACCTACGGTCAAATATCCCAGGATACTCGGAGTGACGTTTGACCCCCTTCTGACTTTTTCCAGACACTCTGAAGATGTCATCAAGAATGTGAGAAGCCGCAATAAAGTCCCCAAAACCATTTCAGGAAGCACCTGAGGCAAGGACAAGGAGACCATATCGTACGTATCGACTACGTATTAAGCGAATGGCAGATCTATGGTCAACTACGCGGCCCCCATCTGGTCACCTGCCATAAGCGACAACCAATGGAAAAATCTGCACGTGGCCACGGGATGTCACGTTATGACACACCCCGATTACCATCACCAAGAGACTGATGTACTGTCGGTAAAAAAAAAACCACCACAGACCCCTGACCCAACAGTACCTCATCGGGTGCCCACATGAGTCCCACCCCAACCATGCTTGCACCACAGCAAAGATGTCTCTCAGGAAAACAGCAGTGCGCAATGACTTACTAGCGGAGCTACCTGAAGTGCTACCACTCCAAGGAACAGGAGCGATCACGGCAACAATCTGCGCAGACGCAAAGAAAACAATACACACTAACATGGTAGCCAGAACCATCGAGGCCTATCAGAACAACATCGTTCTTGGTGGCAGACCTCCCCCCAACCCAGCCGAGGAGAACCTCCCCAGGAAAGCAAGAACAACTCTGGCCCTGCTCCGCTCCGGGAGGAGCAGCTTCCTCAACAACTACCTTGCTCGGATAAACCCCGAGATGGCTGATGAGTGCCTTAAATGCGGACTCTCCCCCCATGACACTAAGCACCTCTTTAACTGTCCACTCGCACCCACCGTCCTCACTCCTAGGTTTGGAGTTTCAACAACACCACTTTAACTTTTACCCTCCCTTCTTTCCTTTAATCTTTTCTTTCTATGTACATACGGATCAACCCAGCCGCTACAACAACAACAACACAGTCGCCTGCCATAGTATGTGGATATACCTCATCTCTATTAAGCCTACCGTCTCTGCAAGATCGAAGAATCTGTCTCGGAGCTATGTTCTTTCATAAACTAACAAATGGCTTTATTGACTCTACTTTTTTTTTGAGCCAAATACATTTTTCGATCCCTCCTAGTTCTACACGACGGATCCGGCCAATTTGCTCACGTATCAGTAGATCTAATCTCGAATCTCACGACCCGCTTCGAATCATATGCATGTTACATAACGATTTATACCATTTGATAACTTCTGATCTTATCTAATATCTTGTCATACTTATCTTGCCAGCAATTGTAAATCTTTGCCTCTTGAGTCGGAGCACATCATAAAAATGTTCTTCTAAATCGGACGGAGGCTGGATTAGAATTAACCATATTTATACCCTTGCACACTGGCCGGAATTGTTAAATTTTTGACACAAATTAGACGGACCCAGTCAGAGTGCTATAACTTGGAACATTTAATAGTACTGGCATATATAAGAAACGATCAAAATTTAAGACCGATGCGACCGATTGTTTTTGAAAGTTAACTCAATCGCTGGACTGCGCTCGAAGTGTGGGACTTTAACCTCTATGCTACCGCCACCTTACCCGTTTTCACGATGGGACTGGCGTTCGGTATTACTTCGCTAGGATTCTCTCGCTATATTGCCGCCATGTTGCTTATTGCAGACTAATTCTCTTCCAAGTCAAATATGATGCTCACCAGATTACAGATTACGGCTGGAGTCCTCCCCGTCCTCATGCTCAGCTTATTTCATTTTTAATTAAATGTCGGACGTACAAAAAATTCATTATCTGCGTCTTGTGTGACCTCCTGACAGTCTGAACTGATTGAGTCGTCCACGTGCTTAAACCTCAAAAACCAAGCACCCGTTTCGAAGAGAAGGTATAACTACTGATTACTGTTATCTCAAGTAGCCTTTTTACATTTCGGTTATACTTCAACAATCTGCAAACGTTCACGTAGCATTCCATGAGTGTTTTTATGGTACATTTCACTTAATATTTGGTTACGCCAATGTTATATGAAGTAGCCTTTTTAAAACCCCTATAAAAATTTGTAGTGGGAATCTAGTTGTCCTCCCATAAATTTTATTCTTCATTTTCGGGTTTTGACTGGCTGTAACTTGCTTATGGTCCTGACAAAAATGCAACAAAATTTCCATAATTAGTGCATATGTCCACAAAGTGTGCAATGTCCGACAAACACAATGGATTGTGTCGGATGGTTTAGTTTGACAAAATTGCTATAAATCAAGTAAAATTTGACTTTGAAGGCCAATTTCGACACCATTGTCTCATTTTTCTCAGTTCCGTTGATATGTGTACTGTCCTAGAGGCTTCATAAAATCAGCAATTAATGCTTAGTGTGGCATACAGAAATTCTAGAACGGTTTAAAGTCGGAAAATTGGTTTTCCGCTAATATCTTGGAAACGGAAACTAAGATATGACTTTGACATGCCAACTCGAATTCAGCATGGGTAGACAAGTAAGTATAAGTTAAAGTTGCTTGGTATACTTTTCGCTGTAGAACAGTCTTATCATTAAGATTGTACATTAAACGACATACAAAATCATGAAATTTGCAAAATTTTATAAGTTTGGCAATTGCAGAAGCGGAAATGGTTAAATTAAGAGATCCAAAAAGTAAATAAGTTAGATTATGATGAAGAAAGCTAAAGTGCGGGGTGAATTTCAAGCAATTCAAAAAATTAGAAAATGTGCAAAATTTTATAAATAGTTCAAATTTACATGAAGATTTAATAGTTCGCAATTGAAGACGGGTAATAAAGAGGTGTCAGTCTATCGGTTTAAAAATATTACGCTTGCAAAAATTCCTTTTTGAGTTCAGATTGACATGAAGACGGGCATTTGCCCGACGGGTAAATAGGAGGTGTTGATCCAACGGACCAAAAATAATGGAAATTTGCTAACTTTTTTGAGTTTAGATTATCATCATTATAAATAGACAGATAGTGAAGATCAAAAGATCCTAAAATTCCCGAAAACTGCTAAATTTTTTAATGAGTTCAGACTATTATGAAGATTTGATAGATGCCAATTGACAAGTAAGTTTCAGTTCTTCGTTTTGTTTTAAAAATACTAAACGGGACGTAGTAACGCTCGCCCATTACCTGCTAGTCTAACATATGATAATTCTATAGTAGTCATTTCTTTTCAAACAACTGAAATAAATTCACTTCCAAACTAATTACAATTACTTAACAAAATCAATTTTAAACAAAGTTTTAAGAAAGTTACTCACATCTAGTTTATGAATCAAAGCTAAATGTAACAAGTTGCCATTTACTATACAAAAATAAAGAAATTCCACAAATGACAATCAGTCCATGGTAAACCCGCAGCTGGAAAACATACCTACAGAATGAGCGACCACATAGTAACAGATTTTCAACATCAGCCACGTAAATACATAGACATCTATACAGCAATGCTATCCTGGTTAAATGCATCAAATCTCTCGCCAATGGAGATGCGTCAACGTCAACAACTCTTGCATTTGCGCCTACTGATGCTAGACAAAATCGATGAGGAGTATTATATCAAGAGATATATAAAGCTACGCACACGTTAGTCCACGAAAAGAAAGGAAGCATCTAATTTATGTAATGTTTTTTTGTTTTTTTTTTTTAATGAATGTGATTCGTTTCGTTAGCATTATCATAAGTATATTCATAAAACATAATAGTTAATAGTTTTTGCTCTTGTTCTTCTCTCAATATAAAGTTATACATAATATATAGAATATTTATATGGTATATATAGCATTTTAAAAATTATTTGCCTTTTGGTAAGAAAAAAAAAAGAGAAAAAGACTTTGCTCAAATTATTTCAGAGGAGATACATAGATACGTTTATAGGAAAGTGTAGCTGAAATTTAAATTAAACAATTTGTAGTAAAAGTTTTTATAAACAATTTTTAAGGAAATTTCTTAGAAACGTTTCCCTGACCCAACCCACTCTATTTTAGTAAAAGATTTCTGACCCAGATTGTATCTTTAAAATTCTATTGAAGGCTTAGCTTTTTAGAGCCATGCTGTCAGTGTGAACCTTTTCAGCTTGGTAACGAATGAAAAATTATTATAGAAGTTTAATTCAAGGCTGCAAACCGGTCCTAAAGCAATCCCCGGTTTGGGTTTTTTGTGTCTCTCAAACCAAACCATAACTTGTCGAACCTGAACCCGAACTGGAGCTCAACTTTTAGGTGCAAAAACGACTTAAGTGAGATTATATGCGATTTTCTGTGGATTATTTAGTGAATATGCGGCTATAAATTCATATCTGAATTCAATATATTACGATTTTTAAACGGAAAATAAAGAAAAATTAAATTTGTGAAATTTCAATACTGACATCAGAATGTAGAGGCTTTCTTCCAATTTCTGACATCAGACTCTTTTGGGAGCTCTCAAAGAAGATTTAATATAGAAGCACAATTTGAAACGCCTCTTTTTTGAGTGATGTTAACTCCATTGTGACAAGGAGATACTTCATTGTGCCAACCAGATACTTAACTCAAAATTATTGTCGACATAGGAATATACGGTGGTTAGAGAGAGACGGACATAGTCAAAAATAACTCAGAGAACCAAAAGACAGCGAACAGCTGACTAATATCTGAGTGAAAAGTTGTCGACGCAGCATATTTTACTTCTATGTTAAATCTTCTTTTAAGCCGTGGAAGAATTCGTTATGAACAAAAACAATCATAAACTTGGTCTATTCTACTACTGTATGAAAAAAAAAAAATAGAAAATTTTACCGAAAACTTTAGTTTCCGACCAGTTTATAAAACAGTCCGCGAACCGAACCTTAAACTTAATAATGGGGTAGAACCAGTGAGCGGTTTCGTGTGATTGCATAACGTTCATACATTAGTCAATAAACTTGCTTTGCGCTCAACCAATCAAACTTGCAAGCACAAACATGTTCGCTGCTGATTTTTATGCAATCAAACCTTGTTGGCGCTTTACTTTTAATCATGTTCGCCTTCATTCCATTCAATTCGCTTGTCTGTTCGTTCGGTTCAATAACGATCACCTCGTATGAGTTTTTGCATGGGCTTACCAGCGCTGCTAACAGAGTTGGAAAAGACAGAGGGAGAATAAGAGCTTGCTTCGGCGTTTTAAGTAGGGCCAGCCAAATGGAGATAACATAAAAAGGAGCTTGTTGTTAAATCAGCCGATTTACGATCAACCGCTCGAAGCGTTTGCCGGTATGAAGCTGATTTTACTTCACTCTAATTGGAACCTGCGGACCACACCTTCTAAAGTATTTAAAACAGGGACTCAAATCGGAACCAGAATCGGAAACTTTAAAACTCAGAACCAGAACCGGAACCGGATACGAGTAGCGATATTTTTGGAACCGACAAGAACCTAAACATTGCTCCTGTAAAGTTTCGGTTCTGAGTGCAACAACTAGACTGCAAAGCTGGCCCTTAGATTTCGAGGACTTTTTAGCAGTTTCCAAAAATTAAGGGTCTAGTCTCTTTGAAAATATTGCATCTTATATTCTTAGACCCTCATTATACAGCCATGATCCCATTTTCGCTTTCGCAAAAATTTTTCGATTTTGAGTTCAAACTTGGTCCAAAAACCGGTTTGAAATCGCAAACATTTTGCGAAAGAGAAAATGGGAGCATGGCTAATAATGTCATGCTAATGCTAACCTCGGTACAGAAAAGTACTTGTGTTATCCATTTCTGTTAAAGTTAAACTTGATGAGAAAAGAAGCACAAATACTTTAGTAAGTATTTTAACAAAACTTTTTAATGGCATCAATCATGATCAATTTTTCTGAGCTTAAAACGCTTTCAAAATTGAATTGTAGTCTTTGGAAATATTGGAAAATTACCGCCAAGATGTATAAGAACTCGCCATCTTGTACCGCCAAGAACTAGAATGATGGTCACACTGTATAGAGTATGGACGACGACAAAACCGAGAATAGAACGCAGAAGATTTACGAAGACACGCTGTTAACAAAATGACAGACAGACGGATAGAGAGACAGAAAGACAAATTCGTGTCAACAAACCGTGAAGAGACATTTGTGTCACAATTGTGTGGCCTTTGAGAAGGGTAAGTAAGCGTAAAACTTTTATTTTCCGGGATGTAATTATGATGTCTTCGCTTAGAAATCGGATGGACGCATAACCAATGACTGCTCTTTCTTCATATTTTACCGGTTTATACCGTTAGGTACCGGTATACCGAAATAAAAATCCAGGTACCGGTACGGAACGGGATACCGAAATAGTATTAGAACCAAAACATAAGCTTTTACCGAAGCATAAAACGTACCAGAACCGGTAAGTACCAGAACCGGTTTGATTCCCTGATTTTAAAGGTTTTCAGCCTTGATTTAATTTGACAATTTATAGAGTTAGACCGTAACGAAAATTGGATATAGTTGTTCTAAGAATCCGTAGCTCTTATATTATTCTTACACTCGGTCTTATGCACGATTTACTAATACCTAATTGAATATCTAGGATTCATTTAATCGCACTTAAAACTATGGTACTTGAATGTAACAATTTCATTATCAAAACCCTTAACTATTGCAACATTTCAAACGTTTACAGCCTTGGTGTTATACATTTTCACAAAATTTCAAGGGTCAACACAACGTTTAAGGAATGATGTCAAAAGTAGGAAACAAATTTTTTTGAAAAAAAATTAAATCTTAGGGAAAGGCTTATAAAATGAGTTAGAAAATGTATTGCCCCTCATATTTAACATGAACACGAATCTCAGTGTTCCCAACAAACTTAATACTCTAATACTTCTTGAATTGTGTACTCAAGTGAGAATTAAGCATACAATTTCATATTTAGATGGAGAACAATTCATAAAAGTGGTTCAGTTAGTAAGGTTAAGATTCTGAGCCGAAGCCAGGAAAATATATTTTTGGAAGTTTTGAAGATATATAAATATTTGTTGCAATTCAATTTGATTAACAGGTAAATCTCTTTTGTTAAGTAGATTTGTTTCTTTGATAGAATACAATTTTAAGGTAAACGTAATTAACAATAAAATGAACCAAAACGTACGAATGCGAACTTGCGTTTGGATTTGATTAAGAATTTGCTTTAACATAACAAAATCTAAACGTAAACAAACAAAGGAAAACAAGTTCAATAGCTAAAATCAGCATATAGGCTTAAAATTTTGTTTTATTGTTTAGAATGTAATGAGGACTAGTGCCGATTCGTCTATATATAAATAAAACAGTTTTACTTGACTGACTGAAGTTTAAATTACTATATATAACTCATTATCTGAAGTAAATGAACCCTAAGTAGCGGTTTAAGAAAATTCGTATGTTTAGTAGGGGCAAATAAACTGTTTGAACTACTCTGAATTGTACAAGAACTAATTTTCGAAAGGTTCACATACTTGTTTCTACATCTAAGTTCCCATAGGCAAATAATTTTCACAAATTTTGATGAAAATAAGGCTTAATAGCTTAAATGTTGAAATAAGTTTTAGTTTGAAGTCCTGCCAAATCTGCAATCATGGCAATTTAGATAAATTTTCATCAAAATTTAGGCAAATTATTTGCCTGTGGGCCCTTAGCTTAACTCTTTGCAAATTCTAAGGAATCCAATCATTCTGGTTGGTTGATCTAGCTTAAGATTTAAACTTGATTGGTTGAATGATGTTAAGGGGCAAAACCTTTTCAGCAAATAAAAAGCATTTTGTAACAAAGTTTCGATTAAAATAAAATGTTTAAACAAAGTTTTCTTTCTCTCTTTCTTCTTTAGTAGGCAAATTTAAAGCAAACCAAGTGCCAGAATGCGGTTTTACCGCTGCTGTTGATAGATAGGAATGTTATTCGTGACGGCATCGTTTTGCATATGATAAACAGGCGCCGTTGTGGGAGGTTGACCACCCACAGACATGGTCATGGCGGCCATTTGCTGATGTAGCTGACTAAATTGATCGCTGTGATTGTGTTGTTGTGGTGGTGGTTGTTGTTGTTGTTGCTGTGATTGTGGCTGTGCCATATAACTAGGTGGACCATTGGGTGCATAAAGCTGGGGTGGCTGTGCTGCCTGTTGTGGCAACGGAACAGCAGCAGCAGGCTGATATCCCTGAGGTGGTTGATGTTGCGGTGACATATAGGGATGCGGCATCTGTGTGGCTGCGGGTGGTACAGGGCCGAATTGAGGAGGCTGCTGCTGTTCTAGATGATATCCTGGCTGCTGCTGCTGCTGCTGATGGGGTGGCTGCTGATTTGGCTGCATTTGGGGTTGATTGTTGTAAGTGGGAGCTACTGCTGTTGGCTGGGCCAAATGTGGTGGCATGGCTGAAAATGTGTCATTAATTGTATGCTCAAAGATTTGCTGATTCATCTCACTTACCATGTCCATTTTGATAAGGCAACGGTATCTGCTGCTGCTGGTGCTGCTGTCCCTGACCCAAATACCCTGCCACTGGATTAACTGGAACATTGTTGTTGTTGGCCACCGGTGCATAGGGCAGCGATGCATGCATGGCAGCATAATTTTGAGTCGTGGGCGCAAAACCTGCCGCACTGGGATAACCAGCGGCTCCATATAAAGCGGCACCCGGAAAACCCGGGGCCAATCCTGGCAGAAAAGCCCCCGGAGGTGGTCCAGCAAATTGTCCCGCTGCCGCTCGATCATCTCGCATCAAAGTGTGATACAAATTAATGGCATCTACCAAATCACTGGATAACTGGGTCAACTGGGCATGCTTGCGATCCACACGTTCCAGCTCGGCATCAATTAGTGGGCCCATTTGATGAACCTCCTGTTCGAGGCGTAACATTTCATCGCTATCCTGTGAGGGATCCTCGGGATTGGCTTCGTGCAGCAAATGTAGTAAACGATCAATTTTTGACTCATCAATCTCCACAGGCTGGTTAGAGATGGCCGCTGCGGCAGCTGCAGCTTCAGTCTTTTGTTGCAAGGCCGCAGCGTCGGCTCCTCCTCCTGCAGCTCCTGCTCCTCCCTTATGCTGCTGATTGATATCCAAACGTTCGGGATCCACAGATAAATCGGCAGTGACAAAATTCGAGGGAAATAAACCCTCACCGCGTTGATTAAAACCCTTCCACCAATTGGGATCACTATCATCCATTACATGTATAATTTCACCAGCAAAGAAAGTCAACTCATTCTCCTCGGCTGCCTCAAAATCATACAAAGCGCGAACTTTACGCGGCTCGGGAGCAGCCGCTGCAGTGGCTGGAGCTTCCGCTACAGCGTTAGTTGTGCCAAATGAAGGATAAAGCGAAGGATAGGCACTTGTTGTTGTTGTTGTGCCAGCTGCATTTGTTGTAGCTGTTGCTTGTGATCCACCACCAGTTGATTGTCCTTTGGGACTGCTACCGCTGCCGCTGCCTTTGTTCTCTTTCAGCGATAACTCAATGGCTTTGGCTATGTCATCCTCTTCCTGTTGACTGCTCACCACATTGGGATCCTTCGGCAAACTGGCTGCCTTATCGGCCACCGATTTGGTGCTCTTCTCGTTAAGATTCTTAAAGTCATAGCCATCCAATCGCAATTTAAGGTACAGAGCTGGTATCAAATCCAATTCACGATCATTTTTGAAATCATTCTCAGCCCAGTTTTTGAGCACTTGACGCATTTTCTGCAATGAGAGAGAGAGAAGAAATTACAAATTATATAAAAATATTCACAAATTGCCCCTTACCAATGACACTTTTGGCTGTGCTTTGCCCAAAAGTCGTCGAAATTCCGTTTCAAATTCACGCGACGCTATCTCCAAATGAAATGGCTTTCCACAATTATTCGCACAGGCATCCAACAATGTGATGGCCTGCATTACCACATGCGGATCATTGTGTCCCATGCGTCGCATTACCGCCTTTAGGCATTCTTTGGCAGATCGTGGATTCGTTGTAACCTTATCGCAAATATCGAGAATTAATGACCAATTATCATGAGTATTCGTCTCGCTGGTGGCCTTTTCTATAAAAAAAAGAATGGAATAGACAAAGAAAGTTATTGGAAATTTGCTTATCAGTAGAAGACCTCAACCCAGACCATGCGAATGAGTCATACAAAAAAATACGCTTATAATAGATACGAGAACTGAAAAAAACATAAACCAAAAATCTATAGAATGTGACAAATTGAATTGCAGACATATAAAATTTTTAAGGTCTTTGTCTTGCCCCCCATCTGGTGCTTTTTGCTGAAATGAAAATCAAACGCAATTCCGCTTCGGTTTCGTTTTCCTGTTCCCAATTCAAAATGAAATTCTGCTCTCTTTTTACTTTTTGCAAACCACCGGTCCAAACGAGATCAGCATTTGATCAGCGTTTGTAAAGAGCGAGACCAAAAAAGTGGTGTGCGAAAATAAAGCGACGCAAACCAGCTCTGACCTAATTCATCGAATACTGGCCAGCGACTGAAAAGCTGTTTGCTATATTTGCACAATCCTCGGAATGCATTCGGCTTGTGTAGCGAAATGTGGTCGTATCAATCGCTACACTAGATCAGGGCCGTCCAAATGGAGGGGACAGTAAAATGTGCTTGGGTTGGTGTGCACGAAAGACGTTATCGAAGAATTCAAAAGTGTTCACATTGGCGGCACAGAAACTGACACTGCCAAATGAGTACTATTGATGTGAACGCATCTTGTTGTCGTCACAGAGGTCACATTGCGCACAAAAGTGAGCATTGAGCGAGTTCATGAGCACTGATCAAGATCCACAATACAATATCAACAACAATCCTAAAAGGCATAATCGAAAAGCATGAATAAGCCAAAAATTAATATTCGCGACCGCCGTGTGGCCATACAGTGGAATGCCGATATGATCCCTAAGCTTATTGAAGCCATCGAGGAGTCGGAATGTCTCTGGAACATGACCAGCGTCAAGTATAAAAATCGTGATGCCAAGGAATCTAGCTGGAGCAGCGTTGCCGATCAGCTTGGCGTCACCAAGAAAGACGCTGTCGAATAGTGGAACAGTTTGCGAAACACATTTCGTGTGAGTTTGCAATTCAATGCAACAGCAGCCCTGTTGTTCCTATTATGTGTTAACAGGGTGTTAACAAACATGCAGGAGATGGTCCTACTTGGTAATAAGAGGCTTCGGCTTAACTGACTACTCAAGCCGCACATTCAAGTCAATTGGACAAATTTGACCAAATTGAAGGAGAGGAGAATCTCTTTAAAAGTATGATGTTCTGGAAGATCTTAAAGATACTTTCTTTGGCAATAAGTGCTACCACTCCTACTTCAATATACAAATATCAAATAAATTAACATATTTAGTTACTCGTCTTCAATACTTTTTGAATGCATGTGATGCTGTTTCCGGAATTATACCACATATTGTTGCCTTTGACATTCTAAACTTGTACGAGAGGGATGTCATGCTGAATCCTGAAGCCCAATAGCGCAGTGTCACTGCTAGTCTATCGCGAGGTGAAATGGGCTGACGAAAGTCGCCGTCTACTTTCTCCCAACAACAGAGCTGATCGAAAGTGACTGCATCCCAGCGCACATAATTCAACTTGCGCACTCTGCATTCAACTTGGCAAACATTCCTTATTTCCCTCGGGTCAAATTAATTTTGTCGATCCATCATGAGCGATTTGTCTTGGGTTCATCATCATTTTAATCTTCGTACGCCACTAGCTCTGTTGCCTTTCGCGCATTCATTTCTTGCAGCTAAAAAATTTAATTTAATTACAATTAAAAAAAATACACCAAAGCACTAAAAATGACACATATTTACCTTTATCAAAACAAAAGTTATCGCAATGTGACATGAAAACGAACATGCGCGATTTGCTTGGCACAGTAAAAATAGTTCAAATGAGCTAATTTTGCGCTAACTCATTGGATCAGCTGTTCAATAAATTGTGGTCACGAACGTGCCTCCCTCGGTCACAGAACCACTGTGACGCCAAATGAGCACTTGTGTTCACATTGAAAAGTACTCGTTCCTGTGACACACGATTTCTGTGACAAGGCATTGGCCGTTCACATTGCGCTGTGCCACTGTGACCCTGAAATGTGACGCACTGTACCCCAATGTAAACGCAGCATAAGGGAGAAAGCACAAGTCCAATCGAAACGATCGAAAAATGGAACATTTATGCTGGCATTGAAAAATGTGTGAGTGTCGTTAACACTTACGATGCTTTGATGTGAAACATGTTGCTAAATTTGATTGCTTAATAAAAAAAACCACAATCTTTCTCAATGGTATATAAATTAGCAACGTCCATCTTTCAAAAGAAGGAAAATTAACAGAAAGTAAAAAAAACACACTGTTCCCACAATGATCCCACACTGTTTCCCCCTTTTCACCACTTTTCCCCCTCTTTCCACTTCTTCCCGCCCTCTTGTGTGTGTGTGTGTGCCGGGACACTCAACAACAACACAAAATATGCCTTGTCAGCGTGGCGCGTCACGCTGTAATCAAATTTTACTCCTACTAAAATCGTCCTTACCGAATTTAAAGATGTTTCACATCTAAAATCTGGGAATCAAACCGATTTATCCGAAAACTTATGCTTCGGTAAAAGGTTATGATTTCACTCTAATATATTTCGGTATTCGGTTACTTATTGGTACCAGGATTTTTATTTCGGTATAAATGTACGTACCGGTATGTACCGGTAAAATATGAAGAACGTTAAAGCAAAGCTAACTTCGTCGGTGCCGAAGTATTAATACGCTTAAAAAAGCTCGCTCCAACGGTTAGTGATTTCAACCAAATTTCGCAGATCAGTTTGAAAGCATAAAAAATTAATAATGGCCAAGTTTAAGACGCTTGTCTTAAGGGGGAAGAAAGAAATTTATTAACTTCCTCACTTATGAACGAGGATTCGTATTATACAATAGCATGGAAAATGAAGAAAGCTGGAACAGATCTGCAGAAAAGGTGAAATGCAGTAAGCCCAATCTGGAAGCAGCAGGTACGCCATTGAGAGAAACACCTAAACTCCCAAGGAGCCGACTTTCTTTTTATTCAGAGTCACACCGAGGCGGGTGAATAAAGAATATGCCGAGCAGCTCAAATGGAAACTAATGGACGTGGATCGCACTCAGCAGGAGATCTTGACCACCATGAAGAAGAAGGACAAGGATGTCTTTCAGGCCTGAGTAGAGCTGGCTGTCAACTAAGGACAATAGGAACACTTCGACATGGACGAGGAAAACAAAAGATATATGAGAGCTCAACATGATGAAACTAAAATAAAACCACTCTCCTAAAATAAGCGTCTGAAGCGACAACATTCCAATCTCAAGATGTGCTTTGGCAAAAACAAAATCAATCTGGAACATGGCAAGCACACAAATGCTGTGCAAGCAAGCAGACCTTTTAATCTGAAGTTGCTTGCTAATATAGAGTCGTGTGGTAAGGCGAGAGATTCTCAATTGGACTACCGGTTAGATCATATCGACAACGATAACCTGGATGACGGCATCAAGGATACCAGAGCATACGGTAGAGAATACCACGACTTTGTGCTTGAGCAACATTAAGCCTCAGGACACCGTGTAGAGGGATGAACCACAATCTGACCATTGGCGGCTCTGTACAGTGGACAATGCCAAAACAGACGGACGCCGCAGGACTACAATGCAGAAGAAGGCCATTGGGGCTTTTAGAGCTTTTTATTTCCGAATCTTCTTTCCTATTTTGCAGGCAAGGAAATTTATCCGTACGAGCAAAGATGCAGATGAAGTCATATCATTTAAACCAACACCAAATGGGTCCGCTTTGATCAAGACAAAGGAAATGGAGCGTCTACTTAGACATAAGACACAAACTGGATAAGTGGCTGTCGCATTTCAGGCTCCCGGAGAATGTTCAAACTTGAACATGATATTCAACTCGACCCACACGTAGTGTAAATTTCATATTTAGATAACTCAGCTTATGTCATAAGCATGTAGCTTTTTGTAATAGCATTAAATCAGGAAAGCAATTTCTCTCTAAATACACAACTTATTTTGACTAATTTATATTTTAAGCGAAATTACGCCTACTTTTTAACTTTTTTCATCATTTTGTCATCATTTTTAGAAAATGATAGAAATGAAAGGCAAAATGAAGTGTCAAATCGTATGAAAGAAATGATATAATTTTCTTCATTTCAAGAAATGAAGTTTCATCTATTTGGTGGAAATAGGCTATTATTTAAGAAGGGAAATTAAGACTTGAAAAGGGAGGAGAAATCTAATAAAAGCAAGATCGCTCACAAGAGCCAGTTAGTACAAATTCAAATTTGCAACCGTGCTAATTGAAGGTGTATATTCTATACCAGGCATGCCCAAAAGCAGCAAACGACAGAGCACTCACCAATACTCACAAAGATAAGCACCAATACCAATAATGAAATTGTTGTTGGTCAGTTTGCTTGCGCTCGCAAACACCAATCAAAGAAGAGAACAAACCCGGTTTTTGTTCTACGCGTCGCATACACACGAAATCGTTAGCATGTGTGTCGTTTCGTATGCCTCGCGCCCTGCATGTATACGATCATTGATTTCCTATGTTCCGTGCAATTACAATAACAAAACGTACCCAAAGAGCATACGGCTGGGAATCGCTGTTCTGTACAAACGCTAACATTTAAAACAAAAAAGTTTTCTCACTAAAACCCATTTTCCGATTTAAGTTACATACATTCCGACATATTAGCAGCGTGCAATCAAAAGAAGACTCTGTGCAAAATTTCAGCTCGATACATTCAAAACTAAGGGACCAGGTCGCGACTAAGGTATGCGAAAAAGGTCACCTTATAAATCTTATGATTGCTAATCATTTTTTCAATTTTTTTTTTTTTGCTTAGTTTTCTCTAAGACAATTTCCATGCTTGCAATATCAATGTTAAGCACAAAAAACATATTATTAAAAAGCTCATGCGCCTCGCATTACAGAACGAAATAATTGAGCTTACATTATCAGTTTTTGTCTTTGTACACGTGCATACAGGCGTAAATTTAAAAGAGATTTTTCGCCATTAGATTTGATTACTAATCTGTAGATTTGAATCTTAAATTAACTTCAATTTTGCAGGAATGTTTCAAAGCCAATACCTCTCTAATGAAGAGCGAACTAAAATATCGCCATATCGCGAAATGGGGATCCCTCTACAGGCATTCACTTCCGAAATGGCGAGAAGATATTTTAAAATTCAAAAGTATTTAAAAGATTCCCAAAATCACTGAAAAAGACCTCCTTTTGGACGCCTGCCATTGCTGAAAAAACGTAATAAAACAACAATAAAAAGCAAAGAATTAAAGAAAACCTAAGGAAATATGGCCTTCCCACGAATTAGCTCTCCCAGTATCGAAGCGTCGTGTGCAGCAAATTTTACGTGACGATCAATTCGATTCATATCAAAAAAAAGGACCGTCAAATGTCAATTACTTCCTAGGCACAAAGTTGCCCGTATGCACTTTGCTGAGATGAAAAAGTTTTAGAACATAAAGTGGCAAAGTATTATCTTTAGTGATGAAAACAGTTTAATTTAGATGGCCAAGATGGGTAGCAATATTATTATCGGGATATACGGACGCCAAAACAAGTAAGAGTGTCACGCAATTTTCAAGGAGGTTCGCTAATAGTGTGAGCTGCATTTGGCTTTGCTGAAAAGAGTTCAATATGATTTGTAACACATAAAATGAACTCTGAGAAGTATTGTCGAACTATTTGACGAAGTTTTTGTAATTTTGGACAAGAGTATTTCAGAGATTCTTGGACATTCCAACAGGACAATGCTGCGTACGTTTCAAAACGCACTAAACTATTTTCTTAAGAAAAACAAATAGCGTTTTTGATGTGGCCCGCAAAAGGTCCAGATCTTAATTCCAATGAAAAATGATGGGAGATAATTTCCAACAAAGTCTTCATGCATGGGAGGCAAGTTAACAAGGTAAAAGAACTTAAAAAGCCTATTATCGTAGATTGGGCTATATTGGATGCATCAATTCTTCGAAACTTGGTTAATTCAATGCTAGGACGTGTATTAAAGGTTATTAACAGTAATGAGGGACATTTTTAGGTATATTAAAAAAATCACGGTGACTAAACCTTATTAAAATCGTAATATTCTGAAATTATCATTTCACTTATTTCGTTCTGAAAAATAAAAATTTAATTTTTTTTAAGTATTATGATATCATTAAATCTTTAAAGAATTGGAATTGAATTGTTACTTCGTTAAGTTGAAAGAAAAAACAAAAATATTTGAATATATTTCCAGTTTTAGTATATATCAAGGATTATATGATTGTAAGGTGACTTATTTCGCATAATTTAGTTCTATTGAACAGTTTTGTGGAAATACCACTTAGTACTGAATCAAAGCTGAATCAGCCCTGATTAGGAAGCGCTGGTACTGAAATCATGGCTGCCATTACATGTGTATGGATATTTTATGTATGGATTTAAGCACTGAATTCATTGGTAAGTTTTGTTATCAAATACAAAAACCAGATGGGCAATTTCGATCGGAAATTTATTAGCTCTGGAAATGATTCACGAAGTAAATAAATGAATTCTCGACAACTTCTTGCTCTAATCACATATTCAAATCAGGAAACTCTTTGCCTGACCAACAGCACTTTTGAGGAAGCAGCAAAAAATTTTAAGAATCAGCATCCTCTTGTTCAACATAATCTCTTCGCAGTGCCTGGTACGATGACTTTAGTACTGATGACTTTTCACTTCCAATTGATAAATAGAATACAGATACAAAGTGTCAAACCTTTACCATCTACATATTATTAATTTAAGATTAGCCAGACAACTCGATCATGCAAGGTATTTAAGTGAATCTTTTAGAAGGTTCACATAATACATTTCGGTCTTATATAAAGATATAGTTTAAGTCGATATTCCGATATTGTGTTAATTAGAAAATCCAGCCACAAGTTCCAAAAGTACATAGTCAAATAAAAAATGACCCCAAATTGAAATGTTATATTAACATTTAAATTATAATTTGATTAATCTTTTTTTTTGCTATCGGCTCTAGCTGAACCCACCCCGAGGCCGGACAATGGAAACGGTACATATGTATGTACATCAGATTAAAATGAGTATTACCTCCAATAAAGGCCTTTTGTTAAAATCGCTATGATCTGAAAGGATGCGTAGGTACCAAAAATATGAGCAAAATAAGCCCCTGTTTTTGCAACTTATTGGGTGAAGTCATCTGATTTGATTTGATCGGAAAAATTAACAAATTGAAAAAATTTAATTTTTTGGGAAATTCCAAGAAAAAAATTGTGAAAATTGTGAATATTTATTTGTTCAGACATGGAAGATAAGGTGGTTACATTCAAATAAAGCACAACCAAAAATAATATTGTTTCACCTGGAGACACATCCTGCCCCCTCTTTATACTATTTTGGCCACAATATTCAAGGTCAGCGACTGCTTAGCTTCCTAATAACAAAGTTCATTGAACCAGCTGAAACCTGCGCAGCATCTCCACCAAAACAACAACAATTATAAACTTCAGCCACATGACTGCGATTTGCTTTCTTTGTTGTCTGGTCCAAAGGGGGAGGAGTGGTGGGAGAGGGAGTGGTGGTGGTGCGCCCCTATTAGATAAAGTGCTGCTAAATCTACATTGCATTTTGCCCTATTTCTAATTGTTGTTGTTATTGTTTCTTCCAATTGGGAAAACTTACCCACATCGGCGTCGAATGACGACGATTGTCCAAATATTCCCATTTCTTTGACCAAAAGCACGCTCAGCTGCCTGTTAATTATTTGTGCAATTGTCACCGTTTGCACTTTTTGGTCTTTGTCGTTGTTTTTCTTTCTTCCCTTTTTGACCTCTTGCTACGCAATCGATTTTAAGCCAAGCGACTCGGTTTTAACTGTCTCCGTCTTTTGGGCCAGCAAGCCGCTTTCACGTTTTACGCTTTAGCTTGTAGACAAAACACAAAAATTATAAATTTGCTTTAATTATGGGCCAAAAGTTGGTATTAATTTTGCTTAATTTACAAATTGCAGCGTTTTATTTGTGTAAAAAAAGTGACTAATGTCAGGTGTGACCATGCACTGGCAATTAGACAAAAGGCCAAATATGAAATGAGTATTGTTATCGATAACTTAATATATTCATTAGAGATGTTCACAGTGACAGTTACTTATGTTTTGCATAAATTAATATAGTTCCAAGTTATTTCTTTAAAATATATTTATTTATAGAAAAAAAAGTCTTTTAATTTGTAGTTTTGTGCCTTATTTTTGTAGTAATCATTTAAAGTTTCTATTAACTCTACTCTAAATCACAAAACTTTTCTGAAAGTGGAATTGAGAACATGGCTAAATGAAGCCAATAAAAATATGATTTAAAATGATTATGAAAAAATATTTTTTGAGGCAAACCAAATTATATTAATTCGTTTAGTTAGTATTGTTACTTACTGATTCGACAAACTCCATATCTCTAATTAATGAGCTCTAAATTTTACCTTAAAATGCAGAAACTAATTTTACCCGTTAATTTTACACGTTTTTTGGTACATTCGAATTTCACAGAAATCCGCTCATTTTGAAATTTTCAATCTTGACCATATCTCTATAATATAATAAATACTTTAATCATTTCATAGGTTATAACTTATAATAACTAATAATCCCCGTAACGTACCCTTGTAATCATGAGATTTTACATGTTTTCGGATATACTGTTACGCCACTGCATCAAGCATCTCGTTGGGGGCGTTTTTAAAAAACTTGTAGGTGACATCTGTCTTCTCCTGGTGCTTTGTATGGCTTGTCCTTTGGCTGGTGCAGATCTCAGAACGATTCAGAATCAGAATAAAATAGGAAAAAAAATTTTACCATTTATAGAAAGCCCATTTTTTTTTTGCAGAACAAGTGAAATTTGGGAATTTTTTTCTTTCTTGACATACTTTATATTCCTTGTAGGCGTCTAAACTACTCATCCGATATTTGTGAAATTTCTACAGTCATATTCAATGCCCCAAGAAAGCCTGCCCACAAACCTTACTAAACGGTAAATTTTTCAGGGTGTATTGTTAGCTCTTGAACTGCCTCTGTCTGTTCCTTAGATCAAATTCGGCCATTCTGTTTGTTGACGTACCCATTGAGCCAAAAATGGGCTTCGTTGCAGTAGAAAATTTTTCGATAAAAAACATATTTCTCACTGAGCACAAATTTTGTTAACAATATTCAATGATTTGCAAGCGCTGTTCGTTTGTTAGTCTATTCATGGTGAAATGGCAAACCTTACTGAGCATTTTTGGCGTTACCACATGTTACGCATCACGCGTGAGGTGTTAAAAGAAAATTTGTAATTTATTTAAAATTATTCCTTTATTTAATTTTTGTTATCTTAACTCTACTATAAAGACAGAAATTATATTTTTGGTGTTAATCTCAGTACTTGGTTTAAATAAAACGAATTTCCATGATTTATTTATCATTTTTAAAAACAAAACTGTCAAGCTGTGTTCCATCCCTGAAATTATTCAGTCACCGATCTAGCTCTGTAGTATTTCTAATTTTTCCATAAAAGGTCCCACTGATTTGTGCGCATTCGAAAAAAACGCGCATTTCGTGGCAGAAAGACGCCAACATTTAAGAAAAAACAAAAAAATATAAATATAAATGAAATAAAACTATTTAAAACAATGACTGATCTACGCAAAAAACATCCCAATCGCACACATTTGCCGCACTTGATGCAGAATGTGCCGGATGAGCACCAGGAGCCGATCAGATCAATGTGTATGAAAATGATGTCTCATGATGCCTATGGCAATCCGTAAGTGAATGTTTACAACTTTTCTGGCTACTAGTAAACTACATACCAATACTTAATACTTTTCCAGCTATGAATGGAGTGCTAGAGATTTTGAAATGGGCGCCCCTCTGGGTCGGGGCAAATTCGGACGAGTCTATATGGCCCGGGAACGTTACTCACACTATTTGGTGGCCATGAAGGTCATGTTCAAGGAGGAGCTACGCAAGGGCAATGTCCAGCGTCAGGTATTGCGTGAGATAGAGATTCAATCGCGACTCAAGCATCCAAATATTTTGCGCCTGTTGACCTGGTTCCATGACGAATCTCGCATCTATTTGGCCCTGGAAATTGCCTCAGAGGGAGAACTGTTCAAGCATTTGCGTTCGGCACCCAATCATCGTTTCGATGAGCCCCGCTCGGCCAAATATACCTACCAAGTGGCCAATGCTCTAAACTATTGTCATCTCAATAATGTCATTCATCGCGATTTGAAGCCAGAGAATATTCTATTAACCAGCACCGATGACCTTAAGTTGGCTGATTTTGGTTGGTCTGCCCACACACCGAATAATAAGCGCAAAACTTTATGCGGCACCTTGGATTATTTGCCACCCGAAATGATCGATAGTCAGGTGTATGATGATAGCGTGGATCAATGGTGTTTGGGCATTTTATGCTATGAATTTCTTGTGGGTAATCCACCATTTGAATCGAACAATGCGGATAATACATATAGCAAGATTCGTCGATTGGAAATACATTATCCGGGGCACATGTCCAAGGGGAGCAAGGAAGTGATTGCAGGGGTAAGTGCAAAGCTAAGCGTGTGTGCAGAGGAGGTTTTGTAATTAATTTTTTTGTAATTATTTTCAGTTATTACGCAAAGAAGGTCATATGCGAATCAGTCTGGTGGATGTCATGACACATCCTTGGGTCAAGGATGGCATGATCAAGAGAGCCGCTTATTTGGAGAAACGCGAAAAAGGAAAAGAAAATGTGGCACGAAATTAAAATTAGTTTGAGTTCTTAATAATTATTTAAAATTTCGTTTTAAGTATTGATTATTGATTTTTTTCATTAAATTCAAAAATAACTATTTTTCGACCTAAAAAAATAAATTATGAACTTGTCAAAAATGCTTCGGTTCATTTCGTCGGAAGTGTTTGATAAAAACAGGGGTGCCCGCGCCCATTCCACAAGCCACGCGTTGCTTTGCGCAAAGGAATAGCTCGCGCGAATACGTTCTATGCGCCTATGAGCCTGCATAAAGCTACAACAATTTCATATGCGTTCTTTTCGAGCTAAGGATTGGTTGTTGGCGAGTGCAGAGCTGCCACAACAACATCGTATGTGACTCTTCTCTCTCTCTCCTATGTCTCTGGCAAATTGAAAAGCAACAACAATGTTGCCTTAACGTAGTCAGCACTCTCCTCGCTTGCAGTGGCCGAACGCATTTCGCTATTCACACACACACAAACAAATGCTGTTATTGAGATATATTTTGTGCATTTGTATTTGTTTTCACGCGCCCTTAAGCTTATTCTGGGCACCCCTGACCTAAAATGACTTTCTTTATCTCGACTCATAGCTTTTCCAGACTTGTCTTTAGTCTTTAGAAAAGAGAAGAGGGAAGAGAAGTGTTTGAACGGACAGTTCCTGATTACCTTATCTTTCTGTATTTTCTAGTTCGCTATTATACTTTTGCAGAGAGAGAGAGATAGTTGTGGACGGTTGTGGTGCAAGGATATCAGCAGCAACCTTGTATTTTTTCCAAGTAAGTAAAACACTTGATTCTTTCCTCATTTCGTTGAAAATTGACGGATTCCTCTGCTATTAGCTGGATCACTACACATTTTTGATCCTCTATTTCGTGCAAGACGGCTCTCTATCATGGACTGATCGATACCTAAGGGCTACCTGCTGTCGTTTTCCTCAAAAATCAAACACTTCTTCTTCGGTGTATCGTGAAGAGAAGCGCCTTCCGATTCGGTGGGGGTAATTTATTTTGTCGTTATGACCAGCAAACGCCCCTGATCGCATCGTTAGAGATCGGAAGGAATTTCCAACTTTGTTCAGAGTTTGTGTTTAGCAGAGAGTTTCCAGAACATTATCCCTTTTTATGTATGGAAATAATGAAAGATTCTTTCCATGGAGTTGAAAAATTAGACTGCTCAAGTGATTTGAAAAACGACATGTGGCAATATAACACAGTTAAGGCCGATTTCTCATCTTCTAGATAGCACTATTTGACAATCAAATGGTAAGTTTATAGCAAAAAAAATCTGCAAATGGGCATTTCTTTTATGTGGAATGGCAAATTAAAAATGAAAAGCGCTGCAGTCGAGTGGCCCGAATCCAAAATACCCTGTACACTTGAGACACACATACTCACATACATTCACAAACCAGCTCACACGCTCTAGCTGCCTGCAGTAGGTACAGTGAAACAGTGCTCCCCTCGCCCGCTCCCACAAGCTAATTCATTTCGTGTATAAATTTAGTGTTTTTGCAGAATAGATAGATTTTAGGCCTAGGATACATATCAAAACACGAGGTTCTAACTATAAAATTGTACCTCTGACAGTTTTTTGCGGTTCAGTTTTCCAAATCTGAAACAAACTTAATCTGTGTAGTGTATACACCTATTTGTGGCTCTATCTTGTATAGTCTCTGAGATCGATGCGTTCATACAGACAGACGGACATGGCTAAATCGACTCGACTGTCGTTGCTGATCAAGAATATACATATATACTTTAAAGGATCGGAAATTTGTCCTTGTTTTTCGCACTAGAACTAGTTTTTCGATCGAACGTTCCTATGGCTGCTATAGTCATTCGATTTGGATCAAACTTGGCAGAATGGTGTGGAAGAATATTAATCAATAACAAGTTTGGGAGCGATAGCATTGAAAACTAAACATTTTTTTTTTACTGAAGGTAAGGACCTACACGCAAATAATTTGCGCAAATATTTTTGACAAGTAGCCTTTGCCTATCTTTGTGCACCAATAATTTGAAGCAAATGGGAACACCCTCGGTCAATTTTTGTTTGCGAGTTTGCTTTTGCGAGTCGTGCTGAAAGAATGGTGTTTTCTATAACTCGTCGAGTTCTGGAAGATTGGTAATTAAATACCCATTCGACTAAAGATAAATTTCTTTGGGCAAATGGTTTTAGAAGTCTTCGGCAAAGGCATCATCAAATTGGTTTTACGCAAACATTTATAGTTCAAGGCAATCGTTTATTGCACAATGTGTTCCAATTTTGTTTGCGTGTGGTTCCTTAGCTTAAGACTGATTTTGAAAAATGTTTCGTTTTAAAGATAACTGCATTGTATCAATTCGATCGATTTCATGATGATACGAGCAAAGATACTACGATATGATACTATGATAAGAGCAAAGATACTATGATATGAAAAAAAGTGGACCTTGCGGTGAAATACCCATATACAGAAGATGTGAATTCGCCCTTATTTATTTAGAATAAAAATTCTTCTTTATTTATTTAAGTCGCCTCGATGCTTTGGAATTCCGAAACAAACTAAACAGGATTAAACAGTTTTGTACGAAAGTCATGTGGAAATGTCACCTAACACTGTTTATGTATGGGATCGTCATTTTTAGTCAGTGTATTAATATGATTTTGAATTTTTCTTTACGAAGTGTCCTATTAATTCATTAGTTTTTAAGGTTAAAAAATAAGAATTAAAATGTAATTAATTTTTAATAAATTAATAATAAGGAGAAAGCCAAGCTAACTTCGTCTGCGCCGAAGTTTTTTATACCCTTGCAAATGCAAACGTCACAGCTTATGAACGCTTAAATAAAAAATTAAAAATTTTTGTAACTAAAACCCATTTTCCGACAGATAAACATCTGATTTCGACCAAATTTCGCGAATCTTTTTGAAAACATATCAAATTAACAATCGCCGAGCTTAAGGAAAATAAAATTGAAAACCAAAAAGGTTTTTTTCACTAAGACTCAATTTCCGACTGATCGGTCCTATGGCAGCCCTAAGATATAGTCATCCGATTTTGACCAAATTTTGCGAATATATTTGAAAACATATACAATTAGTAATCAGAGAGTTTAACGACGCTAACATAAAATACAAAAAAAATTTCTTACTAAGACTCATTTTCGACCGATCGGTCCTATGGCAACCAGTCACCCGATGTCGATCAACTTTTTCAAATTAGTGTGAAAGCGTTTAATATTAATAATCACCGTCCTTAAGAACGACTTACTTAAAAACAAAAAAGTTTTTTTTCACTAAGACCCATTTTCCGACCGATCGGTCCTAAGACTCATTTTCTGACCGATGATTCCTATGACAGCTATAAGATATAGTCATCCGATCTTGACCAAAATTTGCAAATCTGTTTAAAAGCATATAATATTAATAATGACCGAATTTAAGGACGCTAACATTGAAAACAAAAAAGTTTTTTTTAGTAAGACATTTTTTGACCGATGTTTCCTATGGCAACTATAAGATATAATCATCCGATCCGGTCGGTTCCGACATATTAGCAGCGTGCAGTAAAAAGAAGACTCTGTGCAAAATTTCAGCTCGATAGCTTGAAAACTGAGAGACTAGTTTGCGTAGAAACAGACAGACAGACGGACGGACAAAGCTCAATCGACTCAGCTCGTCTCCCTGATCAAGAATATATATAGTTTATGGGGTCGGAAATGAATATTTCTATGCGTTGCAAACTTCTGGGCAAAATTATAATACCCTTTGCAAGGGTATAAAAAGTGAACCTTTCGTTGGAAATACCCATATACAGAAGATATGAATTCGCAATTATTTATTTAGAATAAAAATTCTTCTTTATTTATTTAAGTCGCCTCGACGCTTTGGAATTCCGAAACAAACTAATTAGAATTAAACAATTTTGTACGAAAGTCATGTGGAAATGTCACCTAACATTGTTTATGTATGGGATCGTCATTTTTAGTCAGTGTATTAATATGATTTTGAATTTTTCTTTACGAAGTGTCCTATTAATTTATTAGTTTTTAAGGTTAAAAAATAAGAATTAAAATGTAATTAATTTTTAATAAATTAATAATAAAAATGTTTACTGTTTTGTTTGATAGTGCACTCAAAAATAGGATACTATAACTCTTATTTGCAATCCCAGTTTGAGAGAGATTGGAAGATTTAATTTTTAAGGATTTTATCATTTTATTGTGTAAATGCCTTAAATCAAAACATGTAATTATTGAAAAATAACTACAATGAACTGAACCACATAATGTTGGCGAAGGGACCTCAGTTTCCGTTAACTTTGATAAGCAAATGACTCCCAATAGAAATACAAAATTTGTTTTTGATTCATAAAATCAAAAGAGAAATCTGATGCGTGTCCTTGATTTAATGTGTCTACATTATTCTGCATTATGTTGTATAAAACTAAGTTAAACTCTCAATCGCCCGGATGGCCCGCATTATCCTAGCGTGTCACCTTTGACAAAATTGGCATGATAGCTGTTGTAGTAGGCGGAATTTGTGTTGCTGCCCGGCTCCATTCCAAATCCGGAACTCAAGAAATTACCACGCTGCTGGGGAAATTGTTCACCGCCACCTTTAATGGCACGACCAGTGCCAAAGAATTGCTTTTTGGCTGGACCACCGCGATGAAATGAATCCGCACCCTGAGATTTTTTCTGTTGATCCCAAAATGTGGAGGAATTTGCCGGACGGCGTACATATACCTGACCCTGTGCGGTGGCACTTGACTGCTGGTCACCCTGTTGGACCCAACGCTCGGCATGCTTGATGGTCAACATGGCCTTGTGGGCTCCAATGTATTCCTCAGCCTTTTGCAAGCGATCCAGCTGCTGTTCATCTAATTCATCACGCGGAAGTTTACCCAAACGTTGCACAGTCCGCTTGCAATTGTGAAATTCACGATTCTTAAAAGGTTTCATGGCCTGACGATATTCCTTCCACTGACGCTGGCGATCTTCTTTTGTTCCCGGTTCATTGTCATCCAGTGGTGGAGGAGCTTCGGGTTTTTGTAACCATTCTCCATTGACTTGGACAAAAGGACCGCCTTTTGGCTTCTTGGCGGGTCCTCCATTTGAGTGACCTTTAAAGAAAAATTATCAAAAAAAAAAACAGAAATGTATGAAAAGAAATCCACTCACCAGAGGTGGAAGAAGCTGATGAGGTGGAGCAGCCATCGGTTGGTGGTGCACGAGGTGGCGGCATAAGAGCTGCATCTTTGTTTGCTTTGTTGTTGTTGGGTTTGAATTTCTTATTGGCAGCGGGTTTCCTCTGCTGCTGTGGCTGCCTTTGATTGCGACTTTTGTCCTTGGGCACCAGATTCCACAGACTTGGACACTTTGGCATGGGGGGCTGAATGGGTGGAGGCCGACGCTGTGGTGACATCATATCCTCCCAGAACGGAGGCGGTTGTAAAGGCCTTTGCTGCTGGCGCTGTGGTCTACGTCCAGGACCCGGACCCGGACCACCCATGCCCATGCCCATCATGTTTGGCGGTGGGCCACAAGGACCTCCCGGTCCGGGACCAAAGTTACCATTAAATCCCATTGTCATGGACAACAATTGCATGGGCAATGGCGGCGGTCCAGTTAGGGTGGGAAATTGATTTCTCTCCTGATTCTGATTTCGATTCCTAGGACCATTTCCTCTGTTATTTTGAAAGTTATCATTTCTCTGTATATTGCGTCCATTTCCAATGTTGCGCTGTTGTCCCTGCGCCTTTTCACCCGACCCCTTATCCGGCTTGACAGCCTCTTTGCTTTTTTTCCAATCAGCAAATGAAATTTTTATTGAATTCGTAGCAGCCGCTCCTTTGCCAGCTTCTGCTCCATCTTTACCATCAGACGATTCCGTTTTATCGGGCGGATTATCAGACATTTTTCTCAATTTTTCACAACAAATTAATTTTCTGCTTTTTCTGTAAATTTGTTCCGATATGAACTAGTTCAAATCAACCCGGCCTTTGTAGTGGTGATGTGCGCGTGATTGACAAATTGATTCATTTTCCTGATGTTTACGGGCACGAAATATAATAAATACAATTTCAATGGCTATACAGACTTAAAAAATAGCTTATGGTCCAACATTTTTTCAAGTTCAGGAGTTCTATTTTTGGCGCTTCTTATCAGATTAATAAGACCATATCCCGCTTAACATTGAAAAAGCAAGTTCAGCTTAAACATTGGATTTCCGAATAAAATATAATGGTAAAACACATTTAAAAACTCATCGGGCTTGTAATTTATTTGCATGTTAACATTAATTGTGTAATGTACGTAACGAAAAATAGGGTTATTTTAATTTCAGGTGAAAAATCCATGATTTTATTTGCAACCAACTTACTTTTTAAACACAACTTTTTCTGTTCCTTAAGTTGGAAAAAATTTGGATGAAAATACATCACCGTTCAAGGCATATTGAGTTTTGAATTCTGTATCGAACAAACATAATCCAAGCAGACATATTAAAACGGTTTCTCCTTGACTTAATAATGGTAGATTTTGGTAGACTTCAACGAAATTAGATAGTTATATGAAGAAACGAAAAATGAAACTGAAAATACTTCATATAATATAATTAGCGATTTTAGCAGGCTCGAGGTCCGAAAAAGTTGCGTTTTTTCACAACTGTAAACATTTTACGCATTGTACACCACAAAGAGCTGGTTGCCTATATAGTACTTGTTCATGAACCTCCCGATTCAGACATCAGTAGGCTTTTTGCCAAAGAAGGCATGATTGCCAACTGCCTCTTCTTACAATCATTGTTTTAATCAGTTGGGAACTGCAAAAGCAATGAAAGCAAAAACTGACAAACCATTTCAGTTCATGTTTTTTGGATCCGACGAACAGGACCATACACCGAACCCCTAATATGTTAGACACCTTGAACCTAAACCCGAACCGGACCACTTTCTCAAAAAATTATTTTCGGTTCATTAAACTAAGTAGTTTTTCCAACGACCCATACAAGGAAATATAGAAATTCTTTGAAATCTGACTGCTAACATTCAAGCACCTTATTCACTACAACGATGATCACTCGATTGGCTCCATGTCTGTACAAAGCAAGTTTAAATATAAAAATATTTTTAAGGTATATCACAGGTGGGCTGCTCTTTCGCTAGCTAAAGCCCTAACACTTCATCAGAATTAAGTAGTGTCTATGTTTTTTCTTGAGAATATAAATTTAATATGGCAAACATAAATAACGTTTAATGATGAAACTGAGCAGTGGGGTTTTTGCAACCTACCGTCCTAAGTCACTGCGATTTTTAACTAACAGTCACCCTCATCTCTATACGAACTAGCTCCATTCAATTCAGTCACACCGATTGCCAGGTATGTTCATATTTTCTGCCACTGGTCACACTTGCAGCGAAGATTTTTTTTGGTGAGCTTTTTACAGTGCACTGATTTGTCTTTAATTAAACAATACAAATGCAAATAAGTGTGTAGAAATGAATTAAGTCAGTTATTGTCCATGTGTTTAATGTTTATTTAAAGTAGTCTGTGCTTGGCAAGGCTCCGAAGAGTGTAAAAAAATTGATCGAGTGCAAGTGTCTGACTGCGCAGCCAACGCGTAGTTTCTTCTAATATTACTTAATTTTGTTCTAAATAAACAAAAACGCAAAGTGAATTTCAATAAAAAAGTGTTGGGGAAAGGCAAGCCGAGTGAATTACCAAATGAAATCGTTTTATTTTAACGGCCAAATCGAACTAACTGTAACGCCCCAACGGCGGAGCAGCGCTGCTTGCAGCGACGTCGACAGCATACCGATTTGTTGTTGCTATTCTCGACATATGATTCAATAAGTGGGCATGAAGATAGATTTCTTGTTGTTGTAAGATTTCTGAGTGTGTGTGTGTGTTTGTTGTGGCCTGTAAGAGCTAAAAAAAAATTGTGTTTGTGCATGGAAGCAATAGCAATAGCAACAACAACCGCGTGCCACGCACAGCTTTTGTTAATTGTGCCTGCTTCCATTTATGCAAAACGGTCTAAGCAATTATTGCTGCTTACCTATTAGTCTTCTTTCCCCCCAAAATGAATCATATTGAAATGTCTTGGATCGTTTTTTGGGACCGCCGTCGTTAATGGGTTAAAGCACTAAACTAAAAGATAAATCTTATTTTATCAACCTACAGCAGCTCTTATCAAAAGTTGCATATCATTAAGGCACACGAAAAAAAAAAAATAAACAAACTTTATTTAAAACATAAAGCCAAGTCAAGTTGCGTCGCAATTTGAAGGCAAAGTAACGGCTAGATTGCCAAGCAACAACAACAACTAGAACAGCAACAAAGTGGGGCATTTGATGTAGGGTTTCTAGTCTGCCGAAACTGCCTTTAGGCCATTTGACTATTTGGCTAACTAACGTGGAATCAGTCTTCTACATATTGGGTTCCATCACGCATACTATGTGGACGTTCAAAAGCTGCACTGATTGAGCATTCTGAGGGTGGCTTTAGATTAGATATTCACATTTCGAACAATCCTGGAAATGACCCATGAGAAACAAATCAACAAAGAAATTCATTTTGTTGGTTATAAAGCTGCTTTCGATCAAGGCTGCAAACCCCAAAGAACCGGATCAATTTGGGCTTTTTGAGTCCCCCGAACCTGACCATGAACCGAACCTTTTAAATATTTAAGACAATTTCTTAAGATATTTAATGACTTTTTCAAAATTAGCTCATAACACAGTTCGACAAAATCCAACTTTTTTTAAAAACCCGGCATAAGACCCTAAAATTATGATAAAAGGGACCTCTGTAAGCATCACCTCATACCCAGTTTTACGAATAAAGCCTCGGTTCGCGTTTTATGGGTTCTTTTGTACTTGCAACACACAACGACAAGCATATTATCTTACATTTTAAGGGCTTAAGATGAAAATGTGGAAAATTCAGAAAATGTGGAATTGGGAACGCAATACATAAAATTCACTTCAATCGGGCAATTGGTTAAGGTACTTCCAGAAGGAGTTAAACCTTAAATCTTGAATATCTTTAAAAGCGCACGGTAGATTTTTATTAAAATCAATATTTCTGATGGTATAATGGACTATTGCATTTCCCTAAGAGATGGTACTCGACAGCCAAAAAAACCTCTAATTGGAGTACCAATTTTATAGACGTAAAAATAGACCGAACTGTGTTTTCAATTTCATAAAGGAAGCTTTGGTTCGCGGTCTATAGCCAATTTTGTACCAGCAATTGCCTTAGAACAACATTGACCATTTAGGTTGAAACCAGCTTCACCAAAATTATATAATAAATTTTTTGAGTTAAGTGCTTCATCACCATCACTAGCACTAGCAACAGTGCTATGCTAATTTTCCTTGGTTCTGAAGCATTCAAAGACTATTTCACTTAAAAAGATTTCTGATTTCGGTAATAAGAACCTATTCAGTTTGAATAAATCGAATGAAGATGAGTAACTGAAGTCGTTGATTAATAAAATGCCATGATTGCTGGAAGACATTTTTCGTTTCCTAACATTTTTAACTCAATAACATTTCGTTTTATGGCAAACAGAGTTGGCTGTCTCACAATTTTCAACTTGGTTCAAACAAGCAACCATTTTCGAAGACCTTGATAAATTTAGGCGCGTTATTTTCCCGAAGTCATTGGGCGTGTTCAGCAGAATAATTGATCCCTGAGCAGGTATCAGATAAATAAATCAAAATATTATGGGGTATATTGTGGGTGTTGGTATGCTGTCCGTAGCAAGAGTGCCTTCCTCCTCTCTGGCCTGCCTTTTCAGATGTTTTTGAGCTTGAAAATTCTCCCGAGGAATGATATTGGGAAGAACGGACTTCGCCCAGGCCAGTGTGTTAAACTGTCGCACAAATTTTACAGCAAAAGGGTTTTCATAATCGCGCTGCAGCACGCTGGCAGCTGCTCTCCTCTCGGAGGCCTTCTTCAGACCGCTGTTCTCTTTCAAAGTTGGCTTCTTGTTGAAGTAAGAGCATACTATGCAAACCAAATTTGAAAAGAAACTACATACATTTGCCCTTGGCAATCGCAATCGTAAATATCCTTGCCAATGATTCAAAGACATCTTAATTTCCGCGGTATGACTTTGCTAGCTACTAAATATAATGATTGGAAAGAAATTTCTATGAGGACTATAAGGGTAGTCTAGCTAGAAGAAAATTTCTGCAAACACTGTTAGATTTATTAGCGAACCGCTATATCATTAACCAATCACAGTGATGCATTTCATATTGTAAAGGATGTTTTCGACATGTATGAATAAAACTATAATTTTAAAGTCAAAGGAAATGCGCTTAATGGTCAATGTTGCCATAAGGCAATTGCTAGTAAAAAAAATGCCTATAAACCTCGAACCAAGGCTTCGTTGGTAAAACTGAAAACGCAATTCGGTCTATTTTTATCTCTAGTTTATGGCCTTTATGGACTCGATAATGGGTGATGTCAAATGTGGTACCCACTATCGCGGTTTTTCTATGCATGTTACCATCTCTTAAGGACACATTTTATTGGCCAGCATCTCAATATATTCAAAATCTTACAAAATTCTATCGAGTGGTTTTCCATTGATTCCATTTTCTAAGTTAGACCTCTATGGACGGAGTACTAACCGCTTGTCCATTGGAGGCGGGAATTTAGTATAACAATTGTGGTGACTCCCTTCATCTTTGGTGAATTTTCCAAATTTTTAGCTCTCACCTTTTTTTAACCAGCAACAGATGTTGTAGCTGTGTGTTGCTAGTATAAATGTGCCCATTAAACGCGAACTTGACGTGATCAAGAAAAACTGGGTATAAGGTGTTGCTCCCTGATGCCTCTAGTTTCATAATTTATTGGTCCCGTTCCCAGGCATAAAAAAAAGTTGCATTTTGTGGCACTGTGAAATAGATCGACTCATAGATAACGTCTTTCGAAACTCAAGTATAGGTTTGTTGTTATCCAATTCCAAGGAATAGCATTTGCTATTATTTGTAACTGTTTGTAATTACAACTGCAAATTTCTACTATTATTCATTTCAGGGGGAGGTGCAGAAAAGACGCTTCTACGATTTCTTTCCGCAAAAATTCTTCAACATTCAACAAACGAACGAACAAAAGAACAACCAACCACATCATCTACATCTACTCACACACACACACACAGTCCAAAGAATAATAATAAATATCGGCCATGGCACACACACATGCACATCTGGGACGTGCTGTTAAAGGGATCGAGGCACCTCGTCCGCTTAAGACACAATCGCGCTCATCGTTGAAAAACAGTTATCTGGTGATTGAGGAGCTAATCCAGTTAATTGATAATGTCACTGTGGGCCTCCAATCGTGCCAAACGACAACGGAGTCCATAACTCTGCTATTGCATAATCTACGTGTCCATGGACCACAACTGGAGGCCGTTTCTAAGGATACATTGGATCGGGCATTCGTTGTGTTTCGCAATGCTTCGCAGGACGAACGTCTGAACATAATGACCCGTCTCAAGTTATTGGAACTTATTGAATTACGTGCCAAAAGCTGGGAGGATAACGATACCATAGCGTACTATAAGTCCAAGCAGCAGGTCTCCAATGTTGAGGTGAGAAAATTTGAAATGTGAGACGAAACAAAACGGTTATATTCTTACATTTCCTCTTACAGCTCCCCGCTGAACCATATCCGCACGATGCCAACGCTCAGCAAGGCGGCTTTCTCAGCACCTCCCCCACATTTGGTGTCGGCGGCGGTGGCGGTGGAATGGGCTCAGCTAGCGGTGCGGCCGTTGCTGCTGCTGCTGCCGCTTTTAATGCTGCCTCGGCTGCTGCTGCTGCTCAGGCGGCAGCCATTGCGGCTGTGGGCTCACCAAATCAGCAGCACATGTTGCTGCCACCCGGTGAAGTTATACGCAATTCGGGCAAATTCCCAAAGCCCACCAAAATTCCAGGTAAAACCTATTGCAAGGATGAGGTGGTCATACGGAATGCTGACTCCGGCAAGGGTAAGTACTTTGGGGGTGTTGACTAATTGAGCTTCTTTAAAAAGGAAAACCGTTGAACTTTGAATTGTATTACCGTTGAATTTAGTTATGGGCATTAAAGGGCGACGCGTGCACATGATTGAGGAACTTAGCGAAACAATAATCTCGTTTCAAAGAGGTAAAACCATGATAGCCTTGGCTATATGTACTCACCAAATGCACACAAACACACACATTCTCACCTGCACATTTGGATTTTGTTTAAGCTATACTCTCACCCGATTTTACCATTAACAGATGCTATACATTTGCTTGGTTTATCATTTTTTATTCACTAATTGGGTTTCGTTTTGTTCTTTTGCACATCGGCATGTTTAATCCTGCCCCCACATAATCCCCATAAACCATCATAATTAATTCCTTAAACCAAATCATTAACAAACTGTTTTTAATTCACAGTCAATCCTGGCGCTAAAGAACGCCTGGTGCAGATTACAGGACCTGCGGAAGAAAAAATTAAGTAAGTGAAACAAATTCGAAATGAAACTGTGCCTATCAATCTTTCCGATAGGTACAGATAGGTTATTATAGCTTATTAAAGCGCCCCCGTTAGTATTTTAGACTCAGAACAACAAAGTGAAGCTTACATTACAATCGCCATCTATCAAATTTTCATGATAATTTAAACTCAATTTATCAATCTCTTCTTCCAAATAGTTGCCATGTGCCAGATAAGCTCACAATTTACCCTGCTATTCAGTTAATGTCAGTTAATGTGACATCCCACCCAGCATTTGGAAGATCATTTTAACAACAATCACCTAGGTGAATCATTTTCGAGACCATTTGATGATTAAAAGGAGATTAGACTCATGCATGTGCTCAAAATGTGATTCATTAAAAACGACTCGAAAAAAACTCGCAAATGACTCGAAAATGAGTCGAAACTGATCAGATAGACGGGGTATAAACGACTCTTTATGAAGAGTCGCAGCTAGGGTACCATTTTCTCCCGACAAAAGTATAATTTATGATTGAGCGCATTTATGACTATTTTAATCAGACTGAGGACTCGAACAAGACGCGAATGTGATCAAAAATTTTATAATTGAAAATTTTCGCTTTCAAATACCAAAGAATTCCGGTTATGAGTCTTAGGATTTTGATCTGCAGAACTCTTATGCTATCTCAGCAAAATGGCAATTAAAAACTCTCAAAAGGCCAATCGGTCCCAGAAAATCCCCAGAAAATGTTATAATTAGTTTAGATTTTCCTAAAGATTTAATTGTCGGCGGATAAATTGGAGGCTTAAACCAATCGGTCCAAAATAATAGCGAAATTTGAAAAATTGTACAATTAGTTTGGACTTAGATTATCATGATGATTTAATGGTCGGCAATTGTCGACGGGTAAATAGGACGCGTAGGCCAATCGGTCAAAAAGTCTCGAAATTTGCAAACCAGACAGACAAACGGACATGGCTTTTGATGCTTATAATGAATAATTATACTTTATAGGCTCGAAGATGCTTCCTTTTGGCTGTTAAATACATTTGCACAAACTTAAAATACTCGAATCGAATGTAAGCAAAAATATAGAGAACAAATTACATCTGTCAAATCGATTTGTCTCAATCATTACAGACTATTCGGTCAACCTGTCGATTAATTAGTTTTTTTGGCGAGTTCTATTATAAAAAGTGCAGCGACACAGAAGATCTTATCTTTTCCAACAAAATCGTAATGTCGTAATTTCTCGTTCTTCTTCATTGGATTGATTCGTAACGTTACGAAACCTAATTGCATAACGACTTCGTTGGGAAAGATTAGATCTTCTTTGTCGCTGCACTTTTTATAATAGAACTCGCAAAAAGACTAATTAATCGACAGAAGCGAAGTGTTACTCTGGCCCGAATTGGTGTTTCTCAAACACTAGACTAAAGCGAGAATCGTCGAGCTCATCTCACAGATCAACAAAGAAATAATCTTTGACGCACAAGAAGAAATGCTTCAATTGTTTATTTGAATCGAGGAGCGTTTCTATACGATTGCACAATGGATTACAGCTCGCATCCTTTCGTTCGCATTGGTCTAATGGACGTTGTTTGTGGGCGTTGTGGCGCATTGAAGTTTGCTGGAGAAACGCTTGGACTGTGTTGTCTTAATGGCTAATTGAAATTGTCAGTATTGACTCCGCCACCTGAGCCATTACATTCATTGCTTCAAGGCGATACACCAGAATCACGACATTTTTTTACGAAAGGTGAGGAAGTTCTCATTCCGAGGATTCCGATGATCCCAACCGATGTGCCCTTTGAGTTTAAACGCAACATCATCCGTGCCACAGAGGTCTTTACATGTGCTTGTGGTCTGAATTTAGAAAATGCATGGTTTCAATTGACCAGTACGTGGTATAGTGATACTGTTGTGACATTCATTGATTGTCAGCTAGTAGTTTTATAAATGAGCACCTTGTTATCAGCAACCAGTTCATCTTTTGTGTCTTGCTGTATTAATTTGGCAATACCGCTATAATGCGGCTTGAAGGTAAGCCTTCGGTTAAGAAAATTTCCTAGCAATCTTTATTCTGCACTTCTTGGAGGTAAAACTGACACATTTTGAGTGGTTAAGTCCTATATACCAATTTGAACACCAATTTTTCAGCCTTACTAGATCCTCTTGAAGTTTTTTCTGTCAATAAAGAGCACTGATTGGGCTTGTTTCTGATGCTTCTCTCTCTTGGATTACCGCAAAGGTTCTTCCAGTCTGAAAGTTCCTTACAAGCAGGTATAACTGAGGTGTACAGCTGCTCGCCATCATGCCAAACTCTGTCTAAGGGCTGTTTCACATCAACTGCATACTCCTTTGGTATAAAGCTTACAACAGTAATGAGCTGCTCCGGGGTTCTATGAATCGTTCGAAGAAATTCGCTTGTTTAGTAATTCTGCACAGCATGCACATTTCAAAAATTTTGGACAATGAGGAAAGCAGGCTTATAGGGCTGATTTGATACTTTCCTGGAAAGTGATCTGAGCTTATGTATGGCATTATATAACAGCACCATAAAAAGCAGCGACTTGATTTCCTGGAACGTTTCAATTCAAGTTGAAAAGATGCTTCCACGTACTCAGTGATGCGTACTTTCGCATTATTCAAGGGTTTTAATCATTCAGACATATTTTTGGCGAAGGATTTTTTTGATTTTGCCCACGACCCATCTGGCATCAAAAGGGCTAACCTATGGTTTACTTGGTACTTATGCCTTTTTGTGAGTTTCCAAAGGGCATAGCTGATACTTACATCGGGGCTGGCTCGTTCTGGGTATCGATCCATGTTCGTTTGCAAGTATAATTCTTACCCTGTTGAAGACTCTTCTAGTCATTCGATCGATTACAACAAATTTTTGCTCCAAACGCTAAAGCGTGTTATACCCTTGTTCCACTGGCGAACATTCAATCACATTCTCGAAAAGTGAACTTTCCTTATTCCACTGACGAATGTTGATCAAGGCCACACTAAAGTCAACAAAGAACAGCTGATCGAACTGCTATGTCTACAATTGTAAATCAAAGTTCGCCATCCATATGTCAAGCAGCATTCCCTCCTGGTAGTCCTACCACGATAAAGGTAGTTTGCGGGATTCATACATAAGAAATATTACTGCATTTTAACATTCTAAAACAAAGAATAGAACAATTGCCGTTTGCCTTGGCCATGTACAACTCATGGGCATAGTCGGATTTCCATTAAGGGGGGTACTTACAGTTCAGCCACTGTGCTAAACTCCCACCCACTGAGACTAAAACCCTCTCCGCCCATGGCAACGCCATTGAAAGAGCAGCTGGTGACAATTGGCAGCTTCGATAGCATATCGATAGAAAATCCAGCCTTTTAGCGGAAAATAGTTATATGTCGTGACAGTAGCTAGATCATCCATGACAGTGACTTGATCATCCGTCGCGGATGATCTGCAGAATGGACATTCAACTCTTATGAGGAAATACACAAAAAGAATGAGGTCATTTAAATCATCCAACGGATGAGCTCTAGAATATGCCAGTGGAACACACATTACCGTTTTGCGCAAAATTTTGTGTGGTGTATTCTGCGCTTGACCCACACTGTCATGCAATTTCGCGCATGATACAACTTGAATTTGTATCGTGTATGGCCCTCCTACGCAACCAGTAGAAAAAACATAACTGTAAACTTCCAATTTAAAGCTGTATCGTGTATAGCCCTCCAAAAAATAACTGTACTATCTCTAAACTCCTCGCTTTATTCTGCGCATTTCTTGGAAAAATTTAATAAATTGCCAAATTTTCTTGACAGTTATGCTAAACAACTAATGGAGGACACAATTCGTCGTAATGCATCACCAGTGCGTCTGGAACCAGCACCCGCTGCCGGCGGCGGCTCATGCTCATCGCTCAATTCATCCAATTCGGATGATGCCATTGTCCAGCCACGCACCCCCGGAGCAGGTGGCAGCAGTCTGGCCAATCGGCTCAGTTTCAACTCGGCACAGAATTTCATGACTGCCACGGCTGCAGCGCAGCAAATAACGCAACATCATCATCAGCACCAGCAGCAACAGCAGCAGGTGGCCGCCGTGGCAGTAGCTCAGGCACAAGCTCAGGCTCAGGCACAGGCGTCAGCTGCTGCCGGTAAAGTTTTGCGACCGAATCAACAGCTGTTAATGCATTCATATTCCACAAACGATGCTTCCGTAGGTGAATACAAGTTCACGGTGAATGTGGGCCAGCACCTGATCAAGATAACCGGCGACTGTTGTGAGCTAGTGCGCGTAAGTCAACTCGAAAGTAAGCTTTAACCTTGGTGGACCGACTCTAATGCTTGTATGGTTTGCAGGTGGCCAAGCTTGTCTTGGACGATTATTTCAGCAGCTCCGAATTTTTGGCTTCCATTGAGGCTGGGGCTGCTTTTGATGGCACTTCGTTGGTGAGCCCAGTGACCACACCATCAACACCACTGCCTGGTGCTGGACCACCACAGTTTATGATGGGCAATCCCTTGCCACTGGCTGACAGTGGCATTGGCCTAAACTATGCAGGAGGCAATAACAATGGCGATGGTGATGATGAAGTGTTTACCAGCGAACCAGGAGCGGGAGCGGGAGCTAATGCTGCAGCGAATCAGAATGGCCTGGCACGTTCACGACGCAGTCATTTCTCACGCAAAGAGTCCACACCGGAGAGTAAAGCAGCGCGCGAGAAGCTGGAGCAGGAGGAACGTGCTGGGAATGTACTCAAGACAAATGCCTGTAAGAAATTGAATTTGATTTGTGAGTTGGAAATTAAAATTTTTGTTCCTTACATTTACCTCTAGCACGTGTCTCCTACGATATTGAACACTTGATCTACTACTCGATGAGTCCGCATGCCTGGGCTTTGCCAAATGACTGGCAAAAAATATCGGAGACCACACCATCGATTCTGCGTAATAAGGTAATAGAGCCAATCGAGGTGCAGTTTAAATGCATTGCTTCCACACCGAATCCTGATATCACAAACAACACCATCACCAACACCACAACCACCCATGCACCCAATTCATCCTTAATAACAACAATTTCAACTGCAAGCGCCACCGCAGCAGCAGCATCCACTACTGCTAGTGATGTAACCACCACAACTGCTACTACTTGTACATCTTCATCTTGTTCCAATTCTCTTAATGTAACTAACAACAAGCAATCGAAAATGATCACCGTCACGGTGGATAATACATATGAACGCAAGTTAATGACACATGAGCGTGAAAATCGTCGTAATGCCTGCAAACCAGCGGCTGTATCCGATCGCAATTTATATAATAAGCAATTACAAATTATTACAAACACCATGGCCCCCATGGTTGTAAAAAGTCGCCAGTTGAAGACTGTGTTTCAACGCTATGGCGAAAATGATGAATTCTTTGATGAAGAAATGAACAATAATCGTTCTTAACAATAATCTAAATTTGTTGATAAAGAAATGAGCAATAATCGTTCTTAAGTTCATTTGAGTTTACGCAATGGGAATGCGTAACTTTGTTTTTTGTTTTGACTCTTGTCACTATAATTATTATTTTTGTTTTCTCACCAAACTACACTTCAGCTTGTAGAACTCTATATGCCAGTATTATTGAAATAAACGAGGCCATAATATTGCTAGTCTTAGGCTTAAACCACAATTAAAATGTAACAAAAACCAAAAACAAACAAAAAAAGTAAGAGAAAAAGTGAAATTCAATTTGAAATCTGTGTTTTGGCTGTGAAACAGATTTAGTGTTCGCTAGAGTTATTCTAAAACCAAACCAAACAATTTACATACAATTTTTATCACTAACATTCAAGACATACACACAAAAAGACATACACACGCATCTTGTAATTAATGTTTATGAAGACTTAACAATGAAATTAAGAACCGAATAACAAATCTAGTTTTAAGCGTTTTGCCCCACACACACACACACACACATACATACATACATACACAAACTTCAATTTATATTAAAATAAACGACTTGCAAAGTCTGCAAAAAAAAGACAGCTTCTGGGTATCAATTGTACAATTGTTTACTTATCCACACCCCAAAATAACTACCATAACAACCAATATCCAATTCTCACTGACAAAAAGCACGCACACACCAAAACAACACTTACAAAATGGCTAACTGTACACATTTAACTATATCGTATGACATGTATATATATGTATGTAGAAGGTAAGCTATTTAACAAAAGCTTTAGTTTTTATACGCGTTTGTTGATATTCTGAATCAGAATTTCTGATCAAGGCTGCAATTTTTTAATTTTTTTGGTTCTGCAAAAGGTTTCAAGTTTTGTTGTATATCAGAGTGCACTGCAACTACAGGTGTACTGCATTCGTACTTAATATTTGTCACACTCAAGTGTCTTCTCAACCACTGCAAAAAAAATGTATGCAGTAGTTACTCCAGTCTTGGCATAAATTAGCTTTTCGTGTGACGCGCAAATAGCCGCCGTTTTCCCTAACTTTTCCCGATGCTTTCCGCTTCTCTTCCGACAGTCCTCCCTCAAGTTTCTTTAAGTCTGTCGGGTGTCTTACCGACTCCGTATATCGGGTTTCATTTCATAGCCTTCCAATCGTTGTTGCTCTCACATTTTCAAACTTTATTTGATTCCGCGTATTAATATAGCGTCATCTGATGATATTTTTTGGAATACTCATACAGATAGTTCCATCATCACTATCAGAGATTAAAACCGAAACGAAAAATGGTTAAGGTTACGGTTACTGTTTTGGCCGAGCGCTTTTTTCCTGTTACTGTAGTGAAATATGGGTCATGCTGGGCTTACATTGCTTCAGAGAGAGTGACATTTCAGTGTCACTGCGCAATCAGTACGGAAAATGCCATGTCACAGAAATTACTTGGTGTCCCATACTTTCTGTTACGCCAATGTGAACAATTTTGAATAGTTTCACAAATTGTCACTGAACATAGAGTCACAGTGCGACGCAGTGTACAGCCAGCATCTGTGCAAAAACAGTTTTTATTGTTTGCTCTTCGTGGTCTGGGCTGGAATCCTGAGGTCCATTTACTATCGTACTCTAGTTGACTTCTTTTGATTAACCTTCCCTCCCTTATTAACCGTAGAGTTATGCTTTATACATAAACTAATGGTGAAATCGACTCAACTGAGTTGGTTGGCCAAATTAACCTCAACGTTCCTATTAGACCGACTCGTAATTATATCCCCCTATCACTAAATCTTTGTAATACTAACTATGCCTTGCATGAACCGTTTCGTGTTCTCTGTGCTGATTACAATAAGCTCTACCGAATAATTAACTCTGAAGCTTCTCTTCCTGCTATAAAAATTTATATTTTAACTTATTTAGCCCGCAGTTAATTTTCGTGTTACTTGAAGGATTTCGTGTCACACGTTAGTGGCTGCGCCTCTCGGTCGGTTGGGCGGGAGGTGGGCTGCCATTTTGCCTGGGGTTCGCGCGTAACAAGCTTTGGCTTGGTGTCGCATGTGCCACTCGAACGTACATCCATCAAATTAGTAATCCGATTCTGTTTCGGGTTTCGGTTACGGTTATTGGTTTAAAATATCACTTTGACAAATCATGCAGACAAAAGCGGCACCTTTTGCAATCTCATTTTTTCAGTAAATGTACTAAATTCAAATTTGTTATACAAAAGTATAACGCTGAAGAATCCAGGCGTTTTCAAAACTGCGTTGACGGCTAACTGAAGGGTATGGACAGCACATCTAACCCCTGAAAACAATATTAATATATATTATATTAACAATATATATAAACAATATTGCTTCCGTTATCAGTGGTACAGGAGTATACCTTTTTAGTCCCAGTCCGAAATCGATTCAGAACTTGTATGATAACGTCTTTAAAATGGGTGGCATCTCCTCAGTTGCCAAAGTTGTCAAAACAACATATGGGCATTTCCCAAAAAGGTCCACTTTTGGTCACGTTCGACAGCAATTGTCTTAAAAACGAAAAATTGCCCAAATTCAGAATTAGTCCCAATAACAAAAAAAAAAAAAATTAAATGACCCATTTCTACTGAAACCATTTTTAAGTGTAGCTTGGATTGGTGATCTCAAAAATCGATTTCAAAAATTTTTTCTTATGAATTTTTCCCATTTTTTCGGTAGGTGCACTTACATTTTATGCCATATCTCAATTCATAATCGTCAGATGGTGTCAAGCAAGATATGAATCGAAAGGTCATTAAATTGTCAATAATAACGTAGAACATTGTTTTCAAATCGGTTTAGAAGTTTGAATATAATTACCAAAAATATTTAAAAAAAAATCGATTTTTTGCTCGAAAATGCAAGAAATTTTATTTTTAATCGCCTAGAAAAAATATGAAAAAATCAAAAAAAAATATTTTTATTCTTTTGACTTAAGAATAAAACTTTTACAAAGATAATAAGGTATTGATGGAGAATAGGTAGGTAGGTAGGTAGTTCCGGCTGGGCCTTTGTAGGGGCCACACATAGACCTTACGGTCCTTAGTGAGGCCGGGTGGTTTTTTTCTGGGTACCATTAGAAATCCAAGAGGATGTTTGACGTTTTGGCAAATGCCAATAGTTGTTTGGGAGACTTCCTTGCCGCCTCTTCAAGAGAGGTGAGCGAGGGTAGCGATCGCTGGGCAGCTGCAGATGAGGTGTTCCAAAGTTTAGACGACTCCAGGTTCCTTACATTTCCTGCAGAAGTCCGTTGTTGTGATTCCTAGCTTTTTCGCGTGAGCAGCTGCTAGTGGAGAATATCTATGAATAAATATTGTAGCTGGATCAATTTAAGTTAAGAAACTAATAGTCAAATTAAAGTATTTTAAGTGTTTAGAAATTTTTTTTTTCTATTTTCTTTGTTTTTTGGTCAATATTAGAAGTGGGCGAATAGCCACATAAGAAAAAAAATTCCTGAACAGAACAAAAGTCGAAGCAAACGAAAATGTATTTTTAAAAAATCTCAAAAATACCACTTTTTTCAGCACTCAATTGCTCACAGCTCTTGTATTTATTTATAGATTTTGTTCATCGATATCCTATTTTCTTCGAAAAAGTGCGGTTCTAAAGTAGAAAAAATAAAAATAGTTTTTTTGAATTTTTAAATATTTTTCCTAGGCGTTTGGAAACGAAATTTATTGCGTTTTCGAGCAAAAAATCGATTTTTTTGAAATATTTTTTAATATGGTATCGAAATTACTCAACCGATTTGAAAATAGTGTGACCATTCAATTACCTTTCAATTCATATCTTGCTTGGCTCTAGCTGACTATTATAAAGTGAGATATGACTTAAAATGTAAGTGCACCTACTGAAAAAATGAAAAAATTCATATTTAAAAAACGTAGCCATGAAAAAATTGTTGAAATTGATTTTTGAGATCACCAATCCAAACTACACTTCAAAATAGTTTCAGTAGAAATGGGTCTTTTTGGCTGTAAACTAGTGTAAAAGGACTTATTAAAAGATATAAGTTAAGCCTATTTAGACTTTTATTTACTTTAAATGTGTTCGATGGTCCCGTTCAACAAAATGGAAATGCCCTTATTGGGGGGTGTCCTGGAAATCTCTAGAGATTTTGGCCTCGGTTGGTTTGCAAAACGCTCGAAAAATCCGTCGGTGTCCCAGAACTTGAAGAGATTTTCTTTTCTAATTTGAAAATCTAGTTAGAACACAACCAGTTCTAGTTGAAGTTTTATCTCTAAAAACAGGGCTGCATCTCTCGCAATAAAATTTCCCTTATTTTAGTTAAGGGTTTCTTTGATGTTCAACTGAAATTTTTTGATTGTGTTATATGTTTCATGATGCATTTTTAAATTATATTTCAATGGTGCTACTTGAGGTGGCTGCCTTTGACAAATATGAGAGACTTTGGTTGGTTTTGCAAATAATGATTAAAACGCAAATTAGAATGCTTAAACTTATTAAATAATTTATTCATTTGATGCAACCTATCCAGAAAAATTATGTCGTTTACATTTCCAAAACTAATTTTGCTTTTCAAAATTGTTTGTGTGGTGAATTTTGCTAAATCTCCTAGCAAAACACGAGAGATTTGAAACCAACCGAAAGATTGGGTTGGAATTTGGTTGGAAGAGATTTCTGTGACTTTCTGATTGTATATTTATGCCTGCAACAAAAACAAAGTGACCTTTATAAAATAGCATTTTTAAACCGAGTATATCACGTTCTTTCCAATAAATGACCGATCCATGTTAGACACGCCATCAATTTTAAGGGAAATCATGTTCCCTTCGTTCTCGTTTTGAATGTCCTTGGCAAGAAGGCTTGATTGGCGAATGTCATTATCTCTAACATTTAGCATCCCATGCTCTTTGATAAATGGGCTTAAGATTTTACGAAATCTAACGTCATTTACAAACCAAAAATGGTCTAGCATCCAGTGTGCACATTAAAACGCAGGCATCTTTAATTTCTGGTTAACTGAAGGGTGTAAGAAAACAATTCCCGGATGTTAGGGTAACAGTAGGGTCCACAAGCAAACTTATCAAGAGTCAAACGCGAATAAAAATTGTTCATTCCTCACTTCCTTTCACTGTCAAGATCACAGCTCAACTTTTCAAGTTAACGGCGCCAAGCTGTCAGCTGTCAAGATGACTGAGTGCCCGAAACATTATTTTTTTCACACATATATACATACATAATCAATTTAATGGCTTTCTTTCTAACTTGAAAAAGGCGATCGCGCAAACTACAACCATATGTGTGAATACTTACGTTTTCATACAAGCAAATTGGGTGTGTGATAACAAATAAAAGGAAAGATGAGGAAGGTAAAGATTTTAGTTAGCTGCATTCTCTCTTTCTTTGTGCCCATTAGCAACAGTGCGGCGCCTAATAAATAAGCAGCAAATTTTATTGAATAAATTCATATGTAGCCTTAATTAATATTGATTTCAAAATATCAACAATCCCCTTCCAATTTTCAAACATTTCTAAACTTGACTAACAATTCTGTATACTTTCTTTGTCCCCCCCCATTTAGGATCTACAGGATGAGAGTCAACGTTTTGATGGTGATAAATATTTGGCTAGCATTAAATCCGCCACCAAGCGAAATATTGTGGCCGCCGATGAAACTGAAAACTTGGATGAATAAAGGACCCCCTCCTCATTCAGTTAATCATCAATTGTACCATGTGGCAAAACTGACAATAGTTAATGGATTCTGTTTGGGCATGACTCCAAAATAAGAGTTGCTCAATAAATTTTAGCTAGCTATCCTTCTGTTTTCAACAAACGACCAAAAAAACCAACAAAAAAAAAAAACTAACCTTAGTGCATAATTAATCGACGACTATTCAAAAGCAAAAACGAGATGCTCTTTAGTTAAACGAAAGGATTTACATAATTTACTAATTCATCAAGCTCGAAGCGGCCTTGACTTTAAACGGCTAAAAAAAAGAAAAAATGGAATGCATTTTTAGTGATTCAATAGAAGAACGACTTTTTCTTTCAATTTTCTCATTTGCATTGCCAGAGCGATTTTTTTTTTTTTAAACCAAAATAATTCTCAAAATGTCAACAACTGTATTAATTTTTTATATAAATGTTTTGTTTTCCTTCAATTATTTTGGTCAGCAATTTATTGTATTTGATTTCTCTAGTCTATGAGTCCTAGAACATTTTATTGTATTTGTCGAAACAATTAAACGAACCAAAATTTTTATTTTTTTATTTTTGAATTTCTTTATATGTTTTTAGTTAATTTATTTAATTTATTTTGTAATATACAAACAATTATCACATTATATATGGTATATTCTATTAAAAGAGATAAATTGAAATTTCTACTATATTACGCAAATGGAAAAATAAATGAAAACAAGATCAAAATTTGTACTTTTCCTTTTTTAAATGGAATTCTGAACTGAGAACCGAAAACCGTTTACTGATGTTGGAACAGAAATCTAAAATAAGTCCATTTACCGTATTGGGGAAAAAAATCAAAAATTTAATTGAAATCCGAAAGAGAAGCTTAACTTTATACACTCATTTCGGAATGCACTGGATACGGTAACGTAAAAGAAATGGGTTTTCGTGATTAATTGTTTGGTAGATATATAAAGTTCTTGACTGAACTGAAAAGTTACAAAATCTTTGTTGGATGTTGCATTGCATGCCAGAGGCTTTTGTTCAGAAAAGTATCACAAAGTTCGAGCTTCCCCACCAGAGTTGTGAGAATTAAAAGACTACAGTTGAAGGATTCCTAAAAAACAATTGATCTCAATAGCTGAACATAAAATTGCTACGCCCAAAAAAATTTATCATCTAAATGACAGTATTGAGTCATCAATTTGAAACTATTTATTCTCTTTACTTACTCTTAGTTAAAGTATTTAAGTAGATATTTTCGAAAGTATTAAAATGATTTTTCGTAGGTTGATACTTTTTTGTATTAGTTTCTTAATATCATTTTGCTACTAGCTATTATCAATTTGATATTTCAATTGCCCATCTTTTAGTATCATTTTGATAGTAGATAACACATGACAACAAAATTAGACTTTTTCCAGTAGTAGTAGTTCTTCTTTATTTAAATTTATAAAACAGATAATACATAGATGATAGCTTAGATTCTAAATTTATATCTAAACAATAAGTTTTTTCGTATATAAAATACTAAAATAAATAAATCGACAAAGTATGAAACCGTCAGTCGATCATTGTCTTCCAAATTCTTCGCTATTCAGTCTAATACACCTGGCTTCTCGGGTCTTCCCCAGATGCCAGATCGTTCAACTTCGGTTGGCCGTGTTACTCTATTTTAAAAGTCCCCATCCAATATTTGTTTTCGATATTTAGTTGCCTGACTTATAAAGTTATATAGGATCCTCCAATTTGATCCATTTAATAGCTGGTGAACTTCGTGCAGATGTAGTCTTGACTTACCAAAATGTAGAATTCTGTATTCCCTCAAGATTGGGCAATTTCCAATAAAATGGATAGTGTTTTCCTGCTCGTTCCAATTGCAAAGAGAACATGCTGTGTTGCTGCTTGCTATGTTTGGGACAAAGTTGAGTTTGAGCAATTCACCTCTGGCCATAAAAATTGTGCGAATTTGCTCCACTGAAAACGCGTCGTTGAAATAATTTTCTTCTCCTAGGTCGTAGTTCAATTCTTTTTAGCCTCTGAGAGCTCCGCTTTGAATCGATCATAAAAGATGTTCTATATGAAGCATCCATCTTTTTAAGAATTTCTGTAGCCCATGATTCCCACTCTGAACTTTCTTCGAGGTTAAGTCTTTCGCAGACTTTTCCACTTTCGACTTTTTCCAGTATATTGAAAAGTTGGTGATGATTCTATATGAACTTCGTGTGATGAACACGAATCTGTTTTCACAAATGGCTCATCACGTAGAGATTTTAGTAATTTGAGCCTAAAGTTCCAAAAACTGCAGACCCTTTTTAGACGTGTTTTGTGGGGAACCTATACTTTTGTTTTGACTTTTTTTAATATTATCGTCAATTACTATTTCTTAAATGGTCGGGCGTGGCGTACCAGTCGTATGTGTGGCGGCTGGTGCGGGAGGTTGTGGGTTCGATCCCGCCTCGGACCATCTAATAGAAAAAGTTTTTTCTTTCTTTAGAAAAAAGCTTTTACACACTCGATCACCTTCACCAGCTACTACTGGCGCCAGCAGTGAAGTAACACTAAGCCATGAAAAAGCAAAAATTCTCTAACTATTGCCGTTCGGATTCGGCGTTAAACTGTAGGTCCCTTTCTCTTGAGCGAAAAATTATAAGCACACACGCCAAGAGATTGAGAGAAGCTTGGCCCTGGCCCCTCCTGGAGGGTGCTGTTCGAGCCAATTTTACTTACTATTTCTTAACTTTGAAATAAACTATCGACAACAATTCAGCGATTTTTTTCCATAAAGATTAAATCAGAATGATTAGTTTAAATCAGAATGCCTTTCCTTATATGTATGCTTTTCGGTCGCATAAAAAGAAGATCTAGCAAGAGAATAGCTAAAATGATAACATTGTTCCCCATAGTCCGCCTCGCAAAAAAGTCTTGATTTGTGGGTTAATTCTTTTTCATTTGTTTGCGCTCTTTATCAGGGGTGTCCTGGAAATCCCTAGAGATTTTCGTATGAACGATTGCACTTCGAACTTAACTTGTAGTACTTTATTTGTGAAGTGAAAAGAATAAGACCGGCTACTAGATCATACGGAAGGGACCCCGTACGCATTAAATCTCCTTGGCTTTGAGCAGGCGGTTTCAAATTTCTCAACTTTCGTCATCTAATCTAGTAACCCGGCATATTTGTGCCCCTTTACATATAAAGTCAAACAGCTATTATATAAAATGCTAACGTTTATACGAAAACCTCTAGAGATTTCTGGGACGCACCCGTACTACATAGTTTCCTGTTCAATTTTTTACATTGGTGCTTTTGTCTCTGCCTTTAACGCACTTCCACATCACTTGCCAGAAACTTCTACTCTGAGGCTCGACAAAGTAACAATTTGAAAGCATACGGAACGGTTGATCTATGAATTACACAGGAGCTTAACAAGACAAGTCGAGGAGCTTTAACAGTCAGGCGCGGGGCTACTATAAAAGTTAGCCAAAAGTTAGCAACACCACCAACCGGGTTCCTCCAATTTATGTCGGCGTAGATACCAATACAAATGAGGAGAATATTTTTGACGCAACAACAACCACAATACATAGAAAGAGAAAACTGCCCTCTAGTACGGCTGGGGTCATTCACTCTATTTTCGTCAACCCAGCGTTGCTCTTTGTACGGTGATGCGTCGTGCCGCCTGTCAAATTGTAACATGGGCCGAATGCTAAACAGAGAGAGAGAGAAGGTCGGCCCATACATGGCATTGGGTCGAACGAGCGTCGCTTATGTCGCTTCTCTGCATGGCATTGCGTCGACCTAGCGTGCCTGGAGAGCCGTTAACTTATTGAGCGGACATCGCCTTGAAAAATACGTCAGTCGAGCGTCAACGACAGTCACAAAATCGTCGACGGAACGTTGATACAGCGTGGGTCGGCCGTACTAGAGGGTGATTATAGTGTGTGTGTGTGCTCGTGGCTGTCAGAGGTACACGAAATCATTCGTCGCCAACAACAAAATCTACGCTGAAGACAACGCAAGCATATTTTTTATTGATTTCGATTTTGCAAGAGGCATAGGAGAGAAAGAGATGAGAGAATTCAAAGTTGTTCTGGCAACGCACGGCAATCGCTATGCCGGGGGCAACCCTGCTCCATTTCAAAGCCATTTCTTAAAAACTTCACATTGCCATTTCGACACCTTCCATTTAATCTGGTCCTAGCAGGTCGCTTCTTCTAGTACTTCGCTTAAAGCAACATCTGATGCTTCGAATGAAGTTAGTCGAGCCATATTTATACATTTTGAATTTAACATTTATTGTTATTTTTTCTTTGGCAACTGCACATGGAATATTTTTACATACAATACAATACAATACACACAACACAACAATAATTGCATAATTGATATGTATATAGGAATATTTGGCTAAGAAATCAACAAAAAAAAAAAAACAGACTGTGCCGTTTAGCAGAATGTGCTCATATGTAGCGAGAGATGGCGACAAACATCACAATTGGTTATGTTAATACATTTTGTTTGGTTTCGTTTAGTTGTTGCCCAATAGAGGCTTCCGATCCAGTATTTTCCCTTGTGCCGAGCTTTAAGAAATAAATGCATTTTGAAAGAAGAATAACAGTCAATCAAGATTAGTCAAAGACTTTTGGAAGAGAGAGATACCTAAATCACACACATTAAACACAACAGCCAATACCCATGCTCATGATCTCATTATCAACTGGATTCAATATTCACGTACATAGATGTGTGATATGTGGCTCGCTGGGCTGGTGACATATTCAAATTGCCCTGATGCTTGCGATTGTAGGCCCAAAGGGTACAGGTGGCAATCAAGGAAACTATAAGTAAATGAAAGAAAGATAATATTTATAGATATAGGGTTTAACTCAACTTACTTATAAGGAATAGTATAAAGAATAGTTGCAACCAGAAATGACTGCCACCACTGCTATCAATAATTATGCCAGCTAATAAGGTGACTATGGCCAATCCCAGATTCTGAACCGATTGACAGCTGAAAGAAGAAAGCGGTTTAAATTACAACTCGATTTTATAGTATTTTTTTAATATGTACTTACAAGCCATATGCCGTGCCCAACTGATATTCAGGCACAATCAGCGATACCAAAGGCCACAGACTAGCAGCCAATAAACTGTAGGATAAGCCCATAACACTCATCCCCACGTATGGATCCAAATGGGTAAATGTCAACAGCAAATGGGCAACTAACGTAGAAATTGTTGCACAAAACACCCAAGTAACATTACGTCCCACTTTATCGATGACAAACCCAAACAATGGCGATGCTATGGCTGAGATCAAATAGACAATGGAGTTTACGGTATTTGCCTGATCCGGTGTCATTTGGAAATTAGAGATGAAAAAGGCCTGACCCAAGGCTACAAAGGGGAAAATGGCCACATAGTAGGCCACACACACCACAGAGACCATCCAAAAGTCCATCTTGAAGGTAACTATGTCACCCAGTTTGGCTATCTCGCCGGTGGGATTGTTATTGCGTTTTAGTATGCGTTCGGCTCGCTTGTCCATCCAGCCTAGAGTATAGAAACAAAGATTAGATAATAGTTTTAAGACAAGGATTTAACCCATACCTAGTATCAAAGTGCAGATTAGAGACATTACACAGGTCGAAGAGGCCAGAAACAAGGCCACACCCAGTCCTTGGTACCCAGCATAGTATTGTGAAACATAGCCATATAAAGGTTGCATTATCCAAAAGTTAACAGTGCTACCAAAACGGGCCACTGATAGCTGCAGTCCAAAGACCATATTCAACTCCTTGCCCTTGAACCATAAAACTGCATAGCTATTCTGGGCCACTGCCAACGACTCCGCTCCAATGCCAAATATAAACCGGCCGACAATCATTAACCAAAAGTGACCCAAAACACCGCCAGTGGCAAATATTATTTGACCCAGCAACACGATCAGCATGTATATAATGGTTCCCAGACGAATACCAAACACCCGATCTATAAGAAAGCCTCCCACAAAGCACAAAACTATATTGGGCCAAGAGTAGATGGAATAGATTAAAGTAAACTCGGTGGAATTCAAATCTAGTTCCTTTTGAAAGACATCCTGCAGAGCACCGGGATTGTCATAGCAGAAATAGGAACCTGCAAGAGGAAAGAAAATGTTACAGAAAGTTGCCAGGAAAGTTAGCGTGCACAACTTACCAAATCCCAACAGGCACATAAAGAGTAAGGCCAGAAATCGATGCGGTGTGCTGGTGGGAGCACAGCAACCTGGGTCATTGGGTGGCAGAGCCAGTTCCGTTTCGCGGGTACTACGCCTACGTACCACAGGTTTGGCCTCATCCTCACCACTGCTGCTGCTGCTGCAGCTCACCGCATCCACTATGCGTTGACGTTCCTCGCGTGACATGATTTGCTGCTAACCAATCAAAGTTTAAGTACAGAATTTTTCTAACTAGTTTAACTTTGGGCTGATGTGGAGGGTGGTTTACTGTGGGCTGAGCCCCACTCTCTATTGTTGTTGCTTATCACTGGCCCACATCTTTTAGTCTTTGTTGTTGTTGTTGTCTTTATATTGATTATTCCCAAACACACACACTAAAGCGTAGGCGGGTGCTGCAAAGGGAAAATTACCATTAAAATTGCATTTTCCATGGAAAAGGTCACCCGAACACACACACACACACCTACATACACACAACCATATGTTTGTAAATATGTATGTAAACACGACAGATCTTGTCGTTCGTCGCTTTGTTGACTAACGGTAAATGCTAATCAATTAAGTGTACGCCGTGTGCTTCGGTTTAAATTTCATTTACGTTTTAACTGCTATTTTTTGCCCATTGCCCAGAACAAGTAAACTGCTTGTACTGCACACACACAAACATATTTAAGTACACGTACATACTATGTAAGTAAACCTATGCATGTATCTAGAGCGGCAAAAAATCAAATGCCCCCGCATTAGCATACTTAACAAATGCACTAATTAATCACAATCTGGCATTTTCTTTTGAATTTATAATAACGCGCGCCACATGATACAATTCAAATTTGACTGATAAGAATTTGGCTGAGTCTCAGCGGATGTATGTACATATGTATGTATGTACAAATTCAACAAGTTTCTTTACCAAAAATTTCAAATCACAATTTTTATTTAATTTCTCCAATCTCTGCTGCTGCAGCTGGTGAAGCTGAAACTGAATGTCCTACCTGCTTTTCGACTTGATTTTGGCCAACTTTCAGTTTAATATATCGATAATTGCTCACGACTGCGTTGCTTACACCAGCGCGCACAGTGGGCTATTTGACCCAAAAAGTGTGGATTAATTCAGTGAAACTGAACGAAGTTCTGTTCGAACATGTTGCAATAAATAATAAACTATACTAATCCCAATAGTTCTAGACGAGTTTTTTTACGTTTGTTCACAACTGTAAACAACTTATGCATTGCACACCAAAAAGAGATACTACCAAAGAGATACCTATACAGTACTGTTTTTTGATTTAAATAATTCAGCTAAACAAAAAAATAGACTGAAGTAAAATATATGTTTGGTAATTTCGCGCTGCGACACTGAATGTGACGCAATGTAAACAATAGTGACAGACAGACGAGACAAACGAAGTGACGCTGTATATATGTATGTGGACAGAAAACCAGCATCGACGTTAGTTTTTCATCGTAGTCCGAATGATCGCTAGCATCAGAAATGCTGTAAGACTTGCTGTCATCCTGCTTTGCAGGTTTTTTTTAGAGTTAGCGCCTCTGCTGGTAAGCGATCAATTTCTTTTTCGGCAGTATCGGCTTGTATAATGACTAGAGTATTACTGCTCTTCCAAATCTTATGAATAATTTAATATACTTTCGAAAAAAAAACAAATACATATGTGCACCTAATGTAAAAATATTTTTTGAATTAATTCACACTTTTGGGGTCCCGTACCCCACTGTGCGGTGTGCTTAGTTCATTGTGGAAAATAAATTGCCTTCAAATCGCACACAAGTATCGCAGTGCAAACGATACTTAACCAGTGTTGTAAAACTTCACATAAGCATCAGGTGGCAACCATGTGTTCTATCAGCCTGTTTATACCATGACAGAATAATAATCACACAAAAATATACAAATCTTAGCACAAAGTTCAATATATCATTAAAAATTTAATAAAACTTACAGCAGGCCTTTGGATTAAAATGTGAGTAATACGTGAATTCTGCTGTCAATGGCGTCCCGCTGAAATTCCTCTCCTTTCCTGTGCTTGTGGCGGTGTAAACACAAATTCAGATATTATTTGTATGTTGTTGTTGCTGCTGTGACAGAGAGCAAATTTATTCAGTTCTTTCTTACAATTTCCGAGTAACAAGTATATACATATATATTTCGTAATGTTTACAACAGGAACTAACGTCTAGAGTTAGACAAAGACACGGCCTGGACACCGCAAGATGGCAGCGATAAAGGTAAGACGTGCACACATACATCTATTATTTAATTTCTAAATGCGTTGTACATTTAATGTTTCTAAATAGAACATCACCCTGGGAATCTTGTATGGTCTGTGGGATAGTATACGTGGCATGACCCTGGTTCTGCACATAGACAACGAAGTGAATCGCCAGAATGCAGAGCAGGAGACAATGCGTCAATTGCGTCGCATGGACAGGGCTCACTATGAGAAAGCCAAAAGATCACCCTCTCCGGTGCCGAGTTCGGCAGCGGCCATGCTACGTGAGGAGTATGCCAAACGGGTTGAGGAGAACTCTGATGAGCGTAGTCTGCAAAAGATTTTAACAAAGAAAACTACTCAGAAAGAGTTGGAACTGCCACAGGGGTATGTATAGAAATGAAAACCATACCATGACCATGACTAATTCTAGAATTCTTTACCTTACGCAGCGAAAAGAAGATTGCCAAGAAGCTGTTCAAATGCTGCATCTTGAATGGCGGCTTCACCTGGCTGAGCATTGTGTTATTCGAATCGGTGCTACTGCCCACGCTGAAATTCTGCCTTACCATATTCTATGGTCCGCAATCGGATACACTGCCCATTGTCTGGAGCTGGTTACATCCCATACTCTCACTGCTATTCGGCATGATGTGGGTATTGCCCATATTTATGCTATCGAAGATTGTCAGCTCTCTGTGGTTTGCTGATATAGCCAATGCAGCGTATCGCGTACGGAAGGGCAGACCACAGCTAATACCGGGAATAAGCAAACTGGTGGCCGATTTCCTATTTAGCATGGTGGTCCAGATGCTTTTTCTGGTTCAGAGTATGCTGGTGAATTTGGTGCCAGTGAAATATGTAGGATCAACACTGTGCTTTGTTCATCTCTGTCTGCTGTATTCGCTATACTCGTTTGAATACAAATGGTTCAACATGGGCTGGGAGCTCCATCGTCGACTCACCTATATTGAAAAGAATTGGCCATATTTCTTTGGCTTTGGCATACCATTGACTGTGCTCACAAATCTATCCAGCTCGGTGATTGTCAGCAGCTGCATATTTTCCATATTCTTTCCGCTCTTCATATTGAGCGGAAATGAGGCCAAGCCTATAGTGGACACCACGTGAGTATATTGAGAATCTTTTGCACTTGTCTAGAGGGACAAACTCTGCGACATTGTTCGGCGCGAACTACGGACTACATGTGACTGGGGAAAAAGACAGACTTAGAGAATCCTTTAACCCATCATAAAATAGTCATAGACTGTGGGGATATAGACAAACTCTTCTCAGAAATTAAGCGACTCTCAAGACATCAAAGACTTAACAGGAGGCTTGAGCAACTGTCCAACTGCATCGATTCAGATGATGAGGAACTGGCAACTGGCTTTATTATGTTGTTCAAAAAGTGTTGCTTTAAAGATTGGCACCAAAAGATGTCTGTGAAAAGACTAAGACTAAGACCACTAACTTGCAAACGACATGATGAAACTGTTCCTTGCTTCTAATGATTTTGAAGGAAATATATACGGAGAACCTTCAATCTAGAAATATCTAAGTTCTTTATTAAGATGATGGTGGTGCAGTACCGACTTACAGGCGTCCCATTTCTAGACCTCACTGCATTATTACATATTATTATTGTTATTTCCCTTTCTGCTCTCATTTTTCTACCAAAAACTTAATGCCTTTTCTTTCTTTCAGTGACATCTCTTTGCGTCTTTTCTCGCCGGTGGTGTTTATCTCAAATCTTTGCTTTGGCGGCAATCCCTGGAGCCAGGCGAATCGTTTAAGCAACATGCAACGTCAACAGCTTGAACTTCAGCAACGTCAGCGTTTGCTACAGCGCGAAGAGCTGCTGCTTAAGCAAAAGAAGCAAGAGTATATGCAGCAACAGCGTATACATCAAGAGCAAATGCTACGGGAACGTTCCCGATCCCATACCCCACAATCGCCGCCACATCGTTATGCTCAGGCGCCGGTATTTGATGCGGCCAGAGCGCGTGATTCATCGGCCTCGTCCACGCATAGCTCGACTACTCCGAGTTTGGCTAGCTATAGGCATCCGCCATATTTTGGTAGCAGTTCACTGCACCATAACACACCGCTGGTGCCCACTCCTGTGCCCGGTGCACCGAAACCGCCGCTAAGCCCACCCGTTATACGTCAGGAGTCGGGACCAGATGACTGGAATTTGTGAGATTTATGCATATACAACTTTTTTTTGTAGGCATATAGGCTAACTATGAATATATTATATATATATGTATGTAAGTCTACATATTTCTTTGTGTAAGTTTAAAGTTTATTCTAGGTCTACGCATAATGACAATGTTCGCTAGTCTCGGCTTCAATGCGGCCGTTTTGACACGCTGCCTTCATAAGTAGCCATCACCTAGTAGCTATATGTACGTATACATGTCTGTGTGCGTGTAGAGTTTTAGTTTTAAGCCGTTTTTTATATATCATATCGACGGGCGTAAAGTTCATTTAAAATGTAATAAATAACAGTTTTGTACTTTCTTCAAAAGTGTGTCATTTGTGTGTTTATTTATGGATAGGGAGTAAAATGATAAGATAGTATCAAGCAGTGACTTGTCATGCAATCGATTACGGAACTTATTCAACAAGTTGAAGCGGAACTCGAAAACATCAGAACTAAAACAGTACAGTAAAGTATTGAGTGGATTTAAATTTATATAAAGTCATTCTTAAGTCGGGAAACTTAGCGAATATTTATTGAAACTTCTTTTGGAAGACCTAAGTTAACTCTTCTAAATGCTAAATGTTTGTTTTTTGTACGAGAAGTTTGATGAAGATCGGTGAATATGAATGTATCGGTAACTCGGCTCTAATTTGGTTTAGGTCGAATGGTGCATATTTGTTAATGTTTTATTTCATACCGACCTCTTCCACTGCTTCCTGTAGTACCTGATTTTTGAAATTTAAACGTACCCTCTACCTTTTATGTACCTCAGAATGCAACGTTAGTACTAAAATTTCACAAATTGACTTTTGCTTTAATTTCCCTTTCGAACTGGTGATATGTATCTTCCCTAAGAAAAGATCCACAGAAAACCACAAAAAGTTCTTATAAATATGACGAAAGTAATTTTTTGATCTAAACCATTTTCCAAACTGAATAGGTCCGGCGTTAAAGGTTCCGGTTTGAATTAAAAAAACACCCGAACCGAACCGTTTCTGGGCCTGTTTGTCGACTTGCTTTCAGCGAAACAAAAGTTGTAAAACGTACCAAAACATTAACAGATATAAGTTTCTGGCTTGATTTCCTGATTTTATTACATAAAATTTGGCTTAATTAACATTACTTGTTCTCAAAGTGTTGTTGTAACAAAGCCAAAGCCTTATATCGATGAGAGATTTTGTTTTTCTCCGTTTTTGGTATTTCCGCGTAAGTCTGATCATAGCCCTGGGGCTGAAAAACGGGATCCCTAAAAGATAAACAAAATATTTGATTATTGTTCTGTTCGTTTCATATTTAAAGTAGATGTTGCACTCACCAACCGAAATCCCTTGACCCGCGTGGCTCTACAATGGTGCCTTCGGTGATGCCCTGGAATAGCTGTGGCTCTGCCTCTGCACTTTCGCAGTAACCAAAAGTGCAAATGGCTCTAGCTGATTTATCTTCCCATCCGGAAAGTAAACGATACAATCCTTCGGGTTGTAGTTTTTCCAAAAACCATTTAATATACGGACCAGGTAGACCCTCCAAGGCATTAAAGCATAAACTTGTATCCTCTACCAGAACTGGGCCATTTACCTGACGTGCGGCTTCTTTGCATTTTTTGACCGCAATCTCATCGATCTCACCTAGAAGATGAAGTAAATGAAGTATAATTTGTTATGTACGAACGGTGCTCTATACCTTGCAGCTCTGGCAGATCCACTTTCTTGGACACAATGGTGCGGGGAAAATTTGGGCCCAAGATGGCAACCAATTCTTCGAGCTTCTTGGCGTTGCCGGTAACAAAGGTAATTGGTTTTGACATTACAAGCTTTTTGTTAAGCAATTTAAAACAATTTATTTGTTGTATGGAAACAACGAGAACAAGTCACAATAGACACATGTGCCGCCAACCAGATGATAAGCCAATCAGCTGTTTTTTGTTTTGGTGTGGAAACAGTGGCGTATGCAAAAGAGGGTTGAGACTAGGGTCGAGAAATTAAAAAATATTAAAACGAAAAAGGAAAGCTAACTTCGTCTGTGTCGAAGTTTTAATACACTTGAAAAAGCTCACTTCAACTGTTATCGATTTCAACCAAATTTCGCAGATCAGTTTAAAAACATATAATATTAATATAGTTTAAGAGCGCTAACATTGAAAACATAAAAGTTTTTCTGACTTAAGGGAATCAAACCGGAACCAGAACCGGAACTGTATACCGAAAAGAACCGATTAAAACTCAGAACCAAAACCGGGACCGGAACCCATATTGTTAATTTTTTGTATACCGGTACCGATATTCTTGGATCCGAATAGAACCGATACATTGTACCGGCACAGTTACGGTTCTGGGTGCAAAACCAAGACTGCAAAGCTGGCACTTGGTTTAGGGGGCCTTTTACGCAATTCTATTTGAAATAGAAAAATGCATGACGTCTTTTTAAAAATATTGCATCATATATTCTTAGACCCTCATTGAACAGAAAAGTGTTTGTGTTATCCATTTCTGTTCAAGTGAAACTGAATGAGGACAGCAGCTCTGGCACAAATCCGTTAGCTGAAAGTGGAGGCTAATTCAAATCATACATGTATGAAAAGAAACAGGAAAATACAAATATTTCAGTATTTTCACAAAACAGTTTAATGACATGAATCATTATTCATTTTCAAGGCTGCAAACCGATCCTTAACTGAAGCCCCACAGAAATGGGTTCGGGTTTTTTGGGTCAATCGAACCGGACCTTCAAAATCTATTAAGTACCTTGAAAACCTTAACCCGAGCCGGAATTCTTCTATTTGGAAAAACGTTCGGTTCAGAAAATTATTAAAGTTGAATATTTCAAGTTCTTTATATTACGACTGGATATAATCACTGTTTAGTACTTGGATCGGTTGGTGCATTCTCCCATGGAGATCAGTTTTGTAAGTCATACATATGCAAACTGGTAATATTCCGACTATGAAAGGGGAAATAAAGTAAGAGTCAAGTTGTAACATGACAATTCAAACTTTTGGAAGGGGATGTATGATTGATAGCGTTCCCCTTAGTCAATAGCTTTTTATATTAGGTTAAATGTGTCCTCTTCAACAAAAATAAGGCTAAGAAGGTTTTCATTTTAACCGATTTGCTGAAATTCATAGAAAGTAAAGGCAAAAATGTTTCAAATATTTCAGATGTTATGAACCAAGGATCGAACCAAAACATCAGGTTTGATAAGTTAAGGAACCGGTCAATGAACCGAACCTTATGCTTTACGATGGGCTCGGACCTCCGGAGCGAACCTTCTGCTAAAATAACAAATGCCCGATCTTTCCTTATATTTTAACGGTACATACCGGTACGTACCGGTATACCGAAATAAAAATCCAGGTACCGATACGGAACCGAATACCGAAATGATATTAGAACCAAAACAGAACCTTTTACCGAAACATAAGTTTCGGTACGTACCAGAATCGGAACCGGAACTGAAATACGATTCGGTTTGACTCCCTGTTTCTATGGCAGCTTAGCTGGATTAGCTGCGTGCAGTCAAAAGAGAACTCTGTGCAAAATTTCAGCTCGATAGCTTCAAAACAGAGACTAGTTCTCGTAGAAGTTTTACTTCGGCACGAATTTAGCTTTGCTTTCTTCTTGTGTTTTTATTAACTTGCTTGCACACCCCCATTGTCTTCGTCCATGATACTATCCAATTGAATTACGCCATCAGCTGGCAGTACATTGGGCGGCTGAGGCTAGTTACTAAAGTACCCGATCTAATAACAAAACCAAAACATAAATTTTGGGCCATTGAAAATAAGGAAAAATCGTTTCCAATTGCGCGATTTTTAATTCTCCTGATTTAATAATATTTTTGGACATCTCTTTTCGTCTTTTTCAAGGATTTTTGTACCAGATTTTACAACTATTTATCCATACCTATTGCTCTTTGGCTAACAAGATCCACATTTAAACCTTTTATAAGGGTTTGGCAACAGATCTATAGGCCAGGATAAGTTCATCCATCAACAAACCCACTTGATTTTGTGCGTAAACTTAGAGCTAATGGCTTTTGATCTTTTTTCTTAACAAACTGAAGAAATCTTTAAATAACTTTTACTGAATCGCTTCCAATTGCTTCCATACAACTGTAATCTGGTTTAATTTTTAATAAAATGTATAATTTATAGCTTCCTTAAACTACCTACTCATTCATTTATTTATTATTTCTTTATCTTGTTGAACTATTTGATCGAGCATTAATTTGTTTTGAACTTTCAGTTATTCATTCCGCTAGCCTCCTCCTCTTAGTCATCCTTCTTGCTCTTGGGTTTCTTGGCTTTATCTTTCTTGACCTCATCGGCAGTTGGTTTATTCCAATAGTACAGCATCTGGGCCACAATCACACCATTCGCAAATGTCGAGGCAACGAAGGTAATAATTATCATTTGATCACCAGTCTCCTGGATGGAAGTAAAGATGCGTGCCAAAGAGCCGGCAAACAACATGAAACATGTGGCCGCTGAAAGCTGTCCCGTTGAGCCAGCCTGATAATTGGTAAAGGCTTGCGACATTTTTCCCATCAGCAGGATGGGTATATTACAGCTTTGTGTGGCCAAGAGCACTTTCATGGGTGTCAGTCCAGAATTGAGCACATATAGTATACCACCATAGGCCAAGAGGAATAGCAAAGATTGCAATTTGCGGCCACTGAAATACATGACAAGAGCGGCGATGGCCACTGTTTGCAAGGCCATGAAGGTACTATCTCCCCAGGAGCTGAAGGGATAGCCATTCATAAAACTGTAGGACATGTGGAAAGAGATGGCCATCAGATCCAGCATCACACCCATCAGATTTATGCCTGCACCCGATTTGCTATTGACAATTTTGAGCACCTGAGGCACCTTTACCAGCATAGAGCCGGCTATGATGGCCACGCCAAGTCCTTTGCTCAACAATGCCTTGAAACAGGGCACTGCAAGAGATAAGGGTAGATCTACATTAAAGTTGTCCAAGTCGATAAACAACAGCAACCACTTACCATCGAAAAAGTTGTGCTGCAAGAAATAGTTATCGTAGCACTTGGGGCTCATGAGGAACAGAGCTCCTTGTTTGATTAGATCCGTCATTTTTTTTTTTAGTTTTATCGCAAGCGTTGCACTTAATGGCTGAGTGGTCAGTACTTCCGTGCGGGGTCTGGGGTACGGTTGTTATCAGACTGCCGAGCGATCGAAAAGTGAAATGGAAAGCCAAGCAGAGCACACGTAACTCCCAAACACAAATGACACTAGAATCGAAGAATTATAATTGAGTTGTTCAATGTGCAGAGTTGCCGAGGAGCTGATAAGATATACATAGATATCGTAAGTTGTTAAATAGAAATTTCGGCAGAAAGGTTATGCCGGTGGTTGCAATCGCTACGTGGTGTTTGCTAGCATATGGCAACCCTGGTGTACAGTGGTTTCGCTGTATGCAAAAGTGTTACAAAAATATTGTACTGCAAAGTTGAAATTTTACCAACTTTAAACATCAGTGTCACCCAGAACCGACGATCGATCATAACCTGGCACACAGCATAATTTATAGAACTAAGATTATTTTATAGATTATCCTGAAAAAAAAACCCGTAAGGGAACACATTGATATCTCCGGCCGTTGTTTAGGGAATTTATATACAGCAAGTAAGACTATAAGAAATCATAAATTTCTGTAACCCTGGACTCGGCGAGCACTCCCCAGGCCAGAGTTCGTTACACAGGTAACTTTGTAACTATTTTTGGATATCGTCGGTCCGGCATGTTTTAGGACTTCAGAACATATTTAAAGTTGATGTCCAATGTAAAGGTTAATAATACAGGAAGACCAGTTTCCAAATGTCCTTTTTAATATATAATCTAATTGATTTCTAATCGCAATCGCAATTTAAAAGCTGTGTTTGACGCATTTATTGAACTATTTCTCTCACAGCTTGTACCACTGTGGCGTTTCTGACCACCAAATTGAGGCGAGGTGGCAACTTTAAGCAAATTTATAGATTGTTTATGCTACGTTGCGCCAGAGAAAAGGAAATAGTAACCAAGCTAAACCCAGTGAATTAACATGTCCACTTCCGATGAGGCCACCGGTAGCAAACAGGCACGATTGGCCAACAACAGTCACTGCAGCAAGGATTTGAATGGTGATGCCGGTGCTGGTGGGGGCGGAGAAGGCGGCTTAGCTCGTGACAAGGTGGCGCTGATAACCGGCATTACGGGACAGGTGTGTAAACTGTCAATAAATGAGTCAGAAATTGATTCAGTTGTTTCTACAACCATTCGGAGTCGTTACTCTTAAAGCTTACGTGTCCATTTTCTAGGATGGCTCCTATCTGGCCGAGTTTCTGCTCAAGAAAGACTACGAGGTGCATGGAATCATACGAAGAGCCAGCACCTTTAACACCACCCGAATCGAGCATTTATATGCTGATCCCAAGGCCCACAAGGGAGGACGCATGAAGTTACACTATGGCGACATGACCGATAGCAGCAGTCTGGTAAAGATTATCAATATGGTGAAGCCCACGGAGATCTACAATTTGGCAGCACAATCGCATGTGAAAGTGTCCTTTGATCTAAGTGAATACACGGCAGAAGTGGATGCAGTGGGCACATTACGCATTCTAGATGCCATACGCACCTGCGGCATGGAGCGCACGGTGAAGTTCTATCAAGCCTCCACATCCGAGCTATATGGCAAGGTGGTGGAGACCCCGCAGAATGAGCAGACCCCCTTCTATCCCAGGTCGCCCTATGGTAAGCAGTAGAGTCATCTTATGGAAATTTGTATTTGTATTTGTATCTGTTTGCAGCCTGCGCCAAAATGTATGGCTTTTGGATTGTTATCAACTACCGCGAAGCCTACAATATGTTTGCCTGCAATGGAATTCTCTTCAACCACGAGAGTCCGCGACGTGGCGAGAATTTTGTCACCCGCAAAATCACCCGGAGTGTGGCCAAAATCCTGCTTAAGCAAATGGAATACTTTGAGTTGGGCAATCTGGACTCCAAACGTGATTGGGGGCATGCCAGTGACTATGTAGAGGCCATGTGGATGATGTTGCAAAGGGAAACACCCGAGGACTATGTCATAGCCACGGGCGAAACGCACAGTGTAAGAGAATTTGTAGAGGCCGCCTTCAAGCACATAGGACGAGAGATCACCTGGCGGGGCAAAGGTGTGGAAGAAGTTGGCCTAGAACGGGACACAAATATTGTACGTGTACGCATTAATCCCAAGTATTTTCGACCCACCGAAGTGGATCTGCTGCAGGGCGATGCCTCCAAGGCCAAGCGTGAACTAAATTGGACGCCAAAGGTTAGTTTCCTTCAATTGGTCAGCGATATGATGCAGGCCGACATTGAGCTGATGAAGAAAAATCCAATTGCATAGATGACAAGCAACAGGAGAATGGAATATTGGCACAAAAAGCTGTTATAGCAGCATATTTATTAGATTTAAGCTTCAATGATGATGATGATGATAGAGTGATCACTGTATTTGAGTTATTAATTTGTATTCTCGTAGGAATTTGCAATCATTCCTTTTAATCCTTAACTATTTTGCCCATAGAAGTTGTGTGTTTTGTGTGTCGGACATTCGCCCAATTGTTGTTTCTAGTATTTTTAAGAATTATAACGAATATTTTGCAATAAATAACTTTAAATGTACGAGTATTTGTAATAAATGATTGAGATGTATCTGAACGATTCTTCGATTTGAACCAGGAATTAAAACCGAAACCAATTTTGGTTTCAGTCAGATTTTCTGAGAAAGCTATTTTGGTGTCTGATATGAATAGAATAGTACGTCTTCCTCCGTGAACTGATCCTGCAGATCCTGCCTTGTTTTTACACGGCTATTGTCAATTTCCAAAAAGTGAAATTATTTCGAAACTTGTTTTAATTTTGTCTTTGATACATAAATTCAAGCGCCAGATCAGCCTTCTTAGCCTTTGCCATGAGCGTAGATTGTTTCTACGCCTTATAAAGGTTTTAATGTGTAGATTTATAATTTTTTTTAAATTTATTCAGCTTCATATTTTCAATTTCCCATACTAAAACTTTAATAATCCATACAAACGTTTCCAAATTGAGGTTTATTCTTGCAAAGCTTCAAAAGACAAACAAAAACCCAGGTCTATTTTAAATCTTAGGTTTCCTTCTTGCCAAATGGATTAATTTTGGATAACCAGTTGGAGGAGGTAGGCGAAGATTCCCTTTAAATTAAAAGAAAAAATGATGATGAAATAAAACTTTTTAAGGCTTGTAAAAATATTTGTTTGCAATGACTCACAGCTTAGTCAGGGCCTCAATATCCGCATCCTTATGCTCTCCCGGACTGGACAAAGCATCCTGTGTGTCCAACTTGCCGCCCGCCTCGGTGATGCCTGCCTGCCTGAGCTGCTCAATCAGTTTACTGCGAAATTCCACCTTATGTGGCTGCACTCGTTCCGCATCTCGCAGCTGCTGCGCCATCTTATGTATGGCCTCTATATAGGTATGACCATACCAATCAATCTCCTCCGCGGTGTATGACTCCAAATATGGGCTATATTCTCTTAGGATCTCTTGCTGTATTAGAGGTGCACCGGCCAGGGCGGGGCATCCCTCTTGCAGGGCCTGCAGAATTTTACGTTTCAGCTTCAGGGCCAAGGCAGAACGCAAATCGCAAGCCAAATTTTTGAGCAAATAATGATCAAAGCCCAGACATTCGTGAATCTGCTCCAGGGTGCGTTCCGTCACCACCACAGACATATACTCATTGAGTACCTGACTGTGGATCACCGAACGACGCAGTTGTGGTACCCAAAAATGCGGTACACGGCGCTTGGTCTGGTGACGCTTCTGAAAGCCCTTGAGCACCGCCTCACCACCCCAGATGCCGTCATGTGATTCCGGGGTATCGATCAGAGGAAGTGGTATATTCTGAATCGGTTTAATGGCATGCGTAACCTCGTCGCGCTCCCACTCGCTCTCCTTGGGTATGTAATGAACAGCCGCTGGCGTTGTAAGCTTCCATTCGCGCCAGAACTTTTTATAGGCATCGGGCAATTGGGCACCCAGACCCTTATCAAAGCGACCTGGTCGCTTCCAGCCATTTAATAGCTTGGGGCCCTAGGCAATGGGTGAGATTATTGCGTCACAGCGACTTGCAAGTTGGTGGCCTGCTTTGACCATTTACTTACCTGCGATGTGGCGTGGGCCATGATTTAAGTAACTAACTAACAGGGGCAGTTTTTATTTGGCTACTTTAAGCAGTCTTTTGCTCAACAGATATAAATAAATATCTGTTTTTTGAGTTTTTTAATCACGCCGCTCTTCCTCTTTTCGTTTTGAACAGAAACAGCTGTTCCTACACACATGGGAAATTTGTTATGCTAGGTTTACACAGCGTCCCATTGTGACACTATTGTCTGTGACAATTTGTCAAAAGTGTTTACGTGTTTGCGTCAAAAACACAAAAGTGAACATTGAACGAGCTCTTGAGCAGTGTGGCAGATCTGTATGTAAAAAGCACATAAAATGGCAAATATTTACCTTTATCAAGCCATTTCCAGTTCACTTTACGCTGTGGCATTCTGTAACTGAGTGTAAACCTAGCATTAGAATAGTATGGGCACACTGCCAAAAAATTTCCCTTCCCTAAATTGACTAGAGTTGGCATTCCCTTTTTAGATTTTTGTGGAGTGCTGCGTGGTTATTGTTTTTCTCGCAATAAACAAAAAATAAATTTAAAATGGTTTGTACAATTACAATTGGAAAAGCCAACACGTTGGGCCAATAGCTAGAGAACGACCCGGATTGCTGGCCTTTGTCACGCCTGTTTATGTTTTAAACTGGTCAAACATAACCTCAAAAGGTCGCTGATGATTTACTTTTCCTTTTCCCCTCTTTGCAGCGTCCGTTGATGCTACAGGGACATGAGCGTTCCATAACGCAAATTAAATACAATCGCGAGGGGGATTTGCTCTTCTCCAGCTCAAAGGATCAGAAACCAAATGTCTGGTACTCGCTGAACGGAGAGCGTTTGGGCACCTACGATGGCCATCAGGGAGCTGTTTGGTGTCTGGATGTAGATTGGGAGAGCCGAAAACTGATCACGGGTGCGGGTGACATGACCACCAAAATCTGGGATGTGGAATATGGCACTGTGATTGCCTCGATACCAACCAAATCGTCGGTGCGTACCAGCAATTTCAGTTTCTCCGGCAACCAGGCGGCCTACTCCACGGACAAGGCTATGGGACAGAACAGTGAGCTGTTTATTATTGATGTGCGTAATGCCGATTCGAGTTTGGCCGAACAAACGCCCACGCTGCGCATTCCCATGGTTGAGTCCAAGATCACGTCAATGTTGTGGGGGCCACTGGATGAGACGATTATCACAGGTAATACTGAAAAATGTTTCAACAAAGAAAGGTTTCAAATTCCTTTTCTGCTGGCAGGTCATGACAATGGCAACATCTCCATTTGGGATATACGCAAGGGTCAGAAGGTGGTAGACTCGGGCAGCGATCACACTGGCGGCATTAATGACATGCAATTGAGCAAGGATGGCACTATGTTTGTCACCGCCTGCAAGGACACCACCGCCAAGCTCTTCGATTCCGAATCCCTAATGTGCCTGAAGACCTACAAGACCGAGCGTCCCGTGAATTCGGCTGCCATTAGTCCAATTTTGGATCATGTGGTCCTGGGTGGTGGTCAAGATGCCATGGAGGTAACCACTACCTCGACCAAGTCCGGCAAATTCGATTCACGCTTCTTCCATCTCATCTATGAGGAGGAATTTGCCCGCCTCAAGGGTCACTTTGGCCCCATCAACAGTTTGGCCTTCCATCCGGATGGCAAGAGTTACGCCTCCGGTGGTGAAGATGGTTTCGTGCGGGTCCAGTCCTTTGATAGTACATACTTTGAGAACATTTTCGAGTAGTTTATCTTGGATGTGTTGAATCTTCTAGTTGGGCCAGTTTCAATCGTTCCACTGGCCGCGTCGCAATGTTCATGTCGTTAGAGAATTTTCAAATATACGCGAGATCAAGAAGAAATACGTTTATTAAGAGTGCAACATGAGGATTCATTCGAGTAACAAGTTTACAATTTCAGCTCGTGCTTGCGTTTCTAGAAGAAGGAACGCTTCTTTTGCTTTAGCACCACGGGCTGGCCCTGCATGGCAGCCAGCTGGGCTGGGGTGGGCAAACAGCCAGGTGGCGGTGGTGGAATGATAACAGCACCCGTAGCTGTGGTCCTAAGCTCAGCTCGAGAGTCCACTTGCAGTACTTGCGACGCTGCCGCTCCGGCGGAAGTGCTTGGTCCGGCCAGACCAAATCCAGTGGCATGATGCATTACCGGTGGCGGTGGCGGAGGGTTGTACGGCTGCATGTGGACACGCAATGGCGACTGTTGTTGATTGTGACTGATCATGCCATAATATTGATTCGGATTGGCCACAGTGGGCGGTGGAGGATTCTGTTGATATTGATAGCCAACGCGTTGACTTTCCTCATAAGTGGGTGGGGGTGCCCGCTGTGTGTATAAATATATATGTGTGTAATGGGGAAAGATCAATTGTTTGGCCAACTACGCACCATGGAGTTGTCGAAATAGCTGTAGGGTGGCGCACTGCCGCCTTCTGGCACTTTAGCTGTGTGGCAGGAAATATGTGTTAAAAGTTTTTAAATTATTTTGTTTGTTTAATTTACCCGAATCGTGTCTGGACATGTTCTTCCTTTGTGTGTGTTTACTTTATCAATTTTCTTGTGAATCAGCAGCGAAAGGGGTTGTCAGCTGTTTTGTGCAGTGTTGCCAAATCCACCAAAAAGTGAGTCAAAACTAAATCTAAACACTAGAGAGCTCGTTTGGAGACAGAGTGTATACTAAACATAATTAATATTTTGTTTATTTAATAATTTAAGTTACATGGTTAATAAAAAAAAAACGTAAAAAAAAAAAATATTTCTACAATAAAAAAAAAAAGTTCTGAACAGGAAATTTTTAAGCTATTTGTAACGTGTATTAATATTGTGCTATTGATATGGACAAAAATACCCATTGAAAACTATAAATATAGAAATCATTCTAATATGACATCACTTTTATTTGTGTATTCTAAATTATTTAGATTTGATTGATAAAAGCTCAAGGTTGAAACGTTTCGCCAACTAGAAAGTCAAATTAAGATTAATGGAAATGGTAAGTTAGAAGATATAGAAAGAAGGTTTGTGTCCAAAGTAATTTTCCAGCATTATGAAGAATAATCATGCCAAAAAAGTCGCGGTTCGTCCAAACTAAAGTTGTTAAGACATGGTTTCTTTTTAAATGAATTTTGAAATATAAGGCTGTCAAAAAAGTCTTGCGATATTTTTATTGAATTTTCAATTGTTCATAAAATTGGTTATAATAATGCGATTTAAGTCCAATATGCGCCGTTTTGTTCGATGACGAGTTCCCAACGAGATGCCAACTTCATAATGCCCCTCTTATAGAAGCTCGCTTCCCTATTGGCAAAAAACTCTGAGAGCCAATTTTCACAGGACTCTCTTGTGGCCAACTTCCGACTACCAAGCTCGTTCGCCATGGACAGAAATAGGTGGTAATCACTTGGTGCGAGATCCGGACTATACGGTGGATGCAAAAGAACCTCCCATCCGAGCTCCCGGAGCTTCTGGCGCGTCACCAAAGATGTGTGTGGCCTGGCGTTGTCCTGATGGAAGACAATTCGGCCTCTGTTGATTAAAGATGGCCTCTTCTGCATGAGTGCTGCATTCAAGCGGTCCAGTTGTTGGCAGTACAGGTCCGAATTGAGCGTTTGGCCATAGGGGAGCAGCTCATAGTGGATGATTCCCTGCCAATCCCACCAAACACACAGAAGAACCTTCCTGGCCGTCAATCCAGGCTTGGCCACCGTCTGGGCAGCTTCACCGCTTTTCGACCACGACCGTTTGCGCTTCACGTTGTCGTAAGTGACCCACTTTTCATCGCCAGTCACCATCCGCTTCAAAAACGGGTCGATTTTGTTGCGATTCAGAAGCGATTCGCATGCATTCATACGGGCAAAAATGTTTTTTTGCGTCAAGTCGTGTGGCACCCATACATCGAGCTTCTTTTTGAATCCAAGCTTCTTCAAATGGCTTATAACGGTTTGATGACTCATGCCCAGCTCTTGGCCGATGCTACGGCTGCTACTATGCCGGTCTCTTTCGATCAATTCAGCGATTTTATCGCAATTTTCGACGACAGGCCTTCCGGACCGTGGCGCATCTTCGATCACCTCTGCACCAGAACGAAAACGTTGAAACCATCGCTGTGCGGTGGAAATGGAAACTGTATCGGGTCCATAAACTGCACAAATTTTATTGGCAGCATGAGATGCATTTTTGCCTTTATCGCAGTAGTACTGTAAAATATGCCGTATTTTCTCTTTATTTTGCTCCATGTTTGCGACGCTATAACTCACGAACGACTAAAACCAAACAACAATAAATCAAACACGTGTTAGCGCGTGAAAAGAGCTTTCCAAAAAGCTCTAGCGTGAACCGATGCGACGAATACAACTAGAACTACGCGCTGCGCAAAGACAAGCTTGCGGAAATACCGCAAGACTTTTTTGACAACCTTATATGCTGTTTTTATACCAAAAAAAGGGTTGGCCTTTTCGTCAAATGTCGAATAAATAATACAAAACTACAATTTTTGAGCGACTTGTCCCTAGAATTTAAGATAGCTTCTTTGTAACATTTTCTAGCTTTTTTTAATGTGGATCTAGCTTGCTTTTTTTTTACATTCCAGCTAAAGAAACTAGAGATGGTAGCTAGGTTCACAAATATTCAATTTAATTTCATTAAATTTTTCCGTTTTTTTATTTTGTTAATTTAAAAAAGAAATACAACAAATTAACATTTAGAATGTCTATTCCCCGTTCCCCACAATTAGCCGAACCACCCCTTTTTGTTCAACGAATTCCATTTGGCAATGTTTACCAAAATAGATGACACACACTGATCCTTGTCCCGGTTCTGGCCATAGTAGTCCACAAACTCGCCATCCGGATTTACTAAGTACATTATAATGGTGTGATCCACAATATAATCGTTATCTTCATCCCGTGGTCCAGCACTAAAGTACACACGAAAAGCCTTGCACACGTTTCGTATTTGACCCACCGTTCCTGTAAGTCCCAGCAACTTGGGTGAGAATTCCTTTACATATTTGCCCACCACTTCCTTTGAGTCACGCTCGGGATCTACGGTGATGAAGATGGGCTGAACTTCCGGCGTCTGGGGCGACTTTTCTGTAAAAAGAGCATAAGCCACAAGTAGAACTCGATTTTTTTTACCCACTCACCAACTTCATCGACCACCAAGGCCATCTTTTCCAACTCATCCGGGCATATGTCTGGACAGTGGGTGAAGCCGAAATAAATGAGCAACCATTTGCCCGCAAAGTCCTCCGACTTGCGCACCTTTCCAAGTGAATCCACCAACTCCCAGCGTCCACCAATGGCCGCCTTCCCCAGTTGCCTTTTGCGCTCTTTGAGCAGAGCCTCATCCTTTTCGCTCTTCACATACAACATAAAGCCCAGTCCACAGACTCCGAATACGCCAATAACACCCAAACTACGCCACGAAATGGGTCCCTTGCCCTTGACAGGATCTTTGGCTGTGGCCGAGAATTGACGAATTGTCTGCTGCTGCTGTGTCCAGGGCCAGCGCCGGCAGCTGCCCACCACCAAGCGTTGTAAGGAACGAGACATTTTGAAGAAATGCAAGCGCCTATTTTTTTTAATGTTTTACGTAAATCGGAGACCGGCAAGGTGCGCTGCCTTAGTGTTGGAAAATGTAATAATACGGCTCAGTGCTGCCAATTTGGCTTTTTTAATGCCAGTTGAAACTTTACAAAAGCTGACAGATATCGAAAACTATAGCTTATGTCCAGTGATTGGTACTCATTTTTCTTACCTGGGTGAAGGTACAAAACAAAGGTACTTTATTTTTTTCAGCCAATAGTTAAGCCAGTGTTGGAAACATTAAAACGGAAAACCACGGCTTGTTAACACTAGAGCGCGCATTTCAAATTCTTCGTCCTCACACAATTCTTAGTTGGTTTTTATTCAAATACGTTTTCACTTAAATTTAAGACAGCTTTTCCATTATTCATGTATGGGACAGAGACTGAGGACAAAAAACTTGGAAATAAATATTCTATGTGGCTTCCTTCCCGTTTCAAATTGTGGACAGAGAGAGAGAGAGAGTGTGTGGTTTAATCATCCAATGTGAGATGCAAATTGGCCGAGGGATGCAATCCCAAGTCCTTGAGCGAGGCCTGATTGTGCTCCACCTCGAGAGTTTTGCGTGGAAAAGCGCAGATCAGCTTGTAGCCCACCAAGGGGATGTGTTTGTGCATTTGACGTATATACAGGCGTAGGGTCTGCAGCTTGGTGTCCGAGGGCCAGCGCAACTGGACAACTTCATCGTTGCCAGAGTCATTGAGCAACCTCAACTTGAGGGCCGTAACTTCATCCTTGGCCTGACCCAAATGGGATTCGTAGGAAACGGAGGCCAGCAAATCTTTGATTTCATCCTCATCGAACTCTTCGAGGCTCTCACAATCGCTGCCGCCAGCAGCCGGCTTAGTGCGGGAGGCCTGGCCATTCTCATTCATGGAATTCTTAATGGCCAACTCAAATTGCTCCTCCTCGGTGAGCTCCAGCAGCTTGGCCCGCTTCTTGGGTGTGTTCTCAACTGTCGGATCGTTTTGCTCTCCGTCTTCCTGCTCCTCAGCTAGATGTCTCGCTGCTCGCTTGGAGGTACTTGGAGCTTCCTCCGCCTCCGCCTGACCAAAGTCTCGATGCTCGCGTAGAAACTCCTTCAGATCGGGTAGGACATTGTCCTGATTAGGGTCTGGGCTGCGCCACACTTCCTCTCCCGTACGGGGATCAATGATGCACAAATAGGGCAGCTTGGCACAATGATAGAAGGCCACAAAACGCCTTCCCTCGGATGTATCGTTGTCCACCTGCCAAAGGGTAAACTGGTGGCGCACCAGCTTCTTCAGCTCCTTATTCGACCAGACATCACGATTCATGGTCTGAGAGGAGAAATCATCGCCCTGGACATTGACCAACAGCCAACGCTGATGCTTGGTGGCAAATTCACGAGCAGCCGTCCAGGAGCCCGAGAATAAAATATCAGTGGGCGGGCGAAAGAGATCTCCTAGGCGGGATGTGGACGTGTTGGCGGCGGCCGCAGCAGCATTAGAGCGGCCACTGTTTACCATTTGAGCAGAACGTTCGCGGCGTCGTCGATGGGTGCCAGGATCTGCATAGACTCCAGAGGCCTGTAGCTGTTCTTCCATCAACTCGCCCTCACGGGCAAAATCCCTCAAAGGGCAAACCTTAACCCTCTGGGGGACACGCGACAGACGCTGGCTGCTGCTGCTGCCAGACGCAAAGAAATTGTCATCTTCAGGCAATATAAGCTGTTCCCGCACAGGAGCTATGGGTGCACGCACCTCCTCATCGCCATCAGCGTCCAGCACGGGCAGGGAGGGTCCAACCGTTGGCGAAGTCGTTGATGCACTAGTTCCCCCTTGCTCAAAGAATAGCGCAACTGCCGCAGCCACATCCCCTCCACAGGCTCCCAAATAGTGTTTGGCTTCCTCCGTGGAGCAGTTGGTCACTTCCACCACCTGGTCGACCAGCTCATCTGAGTTCGTCGTACCGCCACTGGACATGGCGTGGGGGTCCACAAAAACCTTGCGTTTATCAGCTTTCGGTTGCAGTTTATTTATTGCCGAATTGAGAACGGATTTTCTTAGTCTCCGTACGTTTATTTATCATATACAGTACACTATATACGATATATAACGCTATCGATAGTTTGCCTTCGCTATCGATGCTAATATCGATTAGTGCTATTTGTGGTATTGGTGCGACCAGCCTCGATAGTTTTCATCCGCTTGTTTATTAAAGTCCAGTGTTGTACAGAGCTAAAAGTCTAGCATCAGCAACAATCAATAAACTTATGAATCAAATTTTTTACATTTCAAATGTTTAGTTCTAATTTGACAAGTTTTTGTAGGATATTTTGATGCAAATTTGTCTAAATAGACATTGCTGCAGATTTTGCACGATTTAAAACATAAAAAATGGTTCCATTCACTAATAATTAGATGAAATATGGCCAAGCAGTTCGGCAAATTTTCAGAATCAAAATTTCCTAAAAATTTGTCAAATTACACAGACCAACAGTGTTTCTTGGGCAGGCCTATTTCGATCTGATTATGTTAATATGGACTGCACTGAACAAAACTGCATCATTGGTTTGATTCTATCAGCTCTTGTTTCCAAGGTACAGCGGAATAACGAATTTGTTCAAGTTTTAGCACTCCAGGACCACACATAAATGGATTTATGAGCGATTTGAGACAGGGCACACAAAACCAAAGGCGCAATATAAATATAGCCGAGGGTGTCTAAATTGGACTCGAAAGTCAGACAATACTGGTTTTATGGCAATTTTCTCAAAATAATTCATCCCCTCTCAGCTAGTGTGGTTGTCAAGTTTCAATTGGAACAATCTAGGCATATAGACCAACAAATGCTCTAATTATGAGAATTTTGTTTCATTTCTATCAGCTTATTTGGCAGAGCTATAGCCTGTTTAAAAGAAAAATACATATTTCAATTTATGGAAGGAAAACTAGATTGTCACTCTAATGACACTAGATTGATACGGTCTTTTTTTTAGGCTTGATGTTGATATCTTCTCATACAGAGACTTACAATAAGTTTTCAAATCTTAAAATCTGTTTTTTTTTTGCATTTCTAACTTAACTGCTAATATCTTGGTTTTTATTTTAAGTTTTTTTATACCTGGTATATATATTTTATTGTAAATTATTTTTATTACAATTTAAAATCTAATTCATTTAAGAAAACACTTTTTCTTTTTATTTTAAAAATAACGTCAACTTTTAACGGGTTTTTGCATAGCGATGCCATCTCTATATCGTTACTCAAAAATACTCGTGACAAAAAGCAGTTACACAAAAAGTATTGCTCATCACTAAGCCAGAGCCAGTTCGAGATGCGATAAGATTGTGATTGTCCAATTCAGTCTTACTAATCCAATAATCAGGGAATCTAATTTGATTTAACATCGATAATAATCCAGAGACATCGATAATTTTTTGTTACTTTCGCTGGTTTCGTTGTTGGTTTTCGTTTTTGTGAACTTAAGCAAGGTGGAAGAGCAGGAAGAAAGATGTGCCCACGGTTGTTGCCCAAATAAAAAAAGTGACTAATACTAATAGCCCTAGTCTAAATGATAAAAAAAATGATTAATTTATGCCCGGCCCGAAAAAGCCAACGATTTGTGTTTGTGCACGAACGCGAGTTTTTCCCCCACCCATTATCAGCTCTATCAGTCCAGAAAAAGTTCTAAATTGTTGCCCAAATCCAACTCTAACACCAAGAACTATGTGCTAGGCCGTTAACTTGTTTATTTGCAATTCCAATTGCAATTCGCCGCTGCTGCTGTTGCTGCTGACGTCGCAAAATGGTCTCGTTGATAAAAAACCAATTGCTCAAACATTTATCCATGTAAGTGTTGGTGGGGGGGTGTTGTACAATTTGTGAATTCGTAACGTAGTTAAAGTGTGAAATTGAATTATGAACTGTAATTAGTTTCCAGCTGGGGGCGACAGATTTGTTTGTGGCAGGCAAAAGGGTCAGAAATTGATTTTTCCCAGCAATGTTGTTGCTGCTGCTGCTGCTGCCATTTCAATGTCGTCCTCTTTGTTAGTGCAAGTGTGTGTGTGTGTGTGTGTGTATATATTATTTTTTTTGCAGCTTCTCCCACTCACCCCACCTGGACCTGAAATCATCACCTGTGGGGCAAAGATTTTGCCTCGCTTTTATGTCTTCTTCATCGTTTGTCGTTCTTAATTTGTTGCTTCTTACCAGCCACCCCCCTAAGAGTTAGTATTGGTGTAAGTGTAACAAGTGGAACCCTCCCACGCCTCTTTATCATCATAAACGTTTATTGGTTCAACTGGAAATCCAATTTTCAAGAGGGGAGCAACAAGCAATATTGCTTGCGTGCTTTCAAATTCTTTATTATGGCTTAGGAGTTGCTGCATTCTCTGAACATTTCACTTTAAAATAAATAACTCGGAGATTTTCCGAATTTCAATTAAGCATTTTTAAAATTTGGACATATTAAGATCACTTTGGTACGAAAAAATGTATTAATGGATTTTAAGGTCCCGTTTATTCCCTTTATTTACACTAGAGTTTTGTAAATAGTTCATTTCTGAACTATGTCTCAGGTCTTGGTTCGATTAGTATTCGTTCAACAGTCAAGTCGTTATATAATTCTTTGCTTTTTCAAATCGTTAGTCTTGTCTTATTTAGTTCATATACTTTAGTCCGAAGTTAAACTTCACTGCTAGTCCCAGTGCAAAACTGATATCAGTCACATTCCGCGGATCAAGGCAAGCGCGTATGTGTTTCTGCTATGTATTTGTACATGTTTTCTATCCAAAGTCATTTTAGAGTTTTATAGACTTGGAAAGGTCAACATCTTCCATTCCATCTACTATGAGCTTTGGTGTTTCACAGTTACGAATCTAACTGTATTAGCAATATTTGCATTTCTGCATTTGGAAATCGTTGTAAAGTCGATGTTATCTACACAGATTCCACTAAAGTATTTGACAAAGTCTGCCATATTGCCCTATTATCAAAGCTCTCCACGTTTGGCTTTTATTCTTCCATTCTCAATTGGATTGAATCTTATCTTGATGGTCGATCGTATCAAGTCCTCATTAATTGCAAACGTTCTAGCACCTACGTAGCAACATCTGGCCTCCCTCAAGGGAGTATACTGGGTTCATTAATGACATCGGTCGCATTATCTAATGCAGGGTTCCCCATGCAGAGAGCGCGAAAATGTGACTGTGTCTCTCTCTAACACACAGTGATGCATGACTTCGGCAAGCATTCGGTGTGAATTGGCGAGTATGTTCGTGCCCCAGGGGCTATCGCTGAGGAACTCTGATCTAATGTATGCTGATGTTTTGAAAATTTTTAGATCTGTTAAAAACCTTGGACCTTACCTTACCTTAAACCTTATATGGAAAACGAGATTCTAACATCGTATTCCATTGCTCATCACGTTTTGAGATGAAGCCTTGGAATTTGCCGTGGTGTTTGTAACAAAATTTCAGTTTTCTGAGCATCTAAATTATATCCTCCTCAAAGCTTATTCAATGCTATCTAAACAGTTCAAAGATCCTTATACACGGCTAAGCCTGTACTCTGCCTTAGTGCCTTATAGGATTGAATTTGCTTCGCTCTTTTGAAATCCTTCCGCTGCCGTTCATGTGGGCATACTTAAGTATTTCTATGCTTTGCAGACAGCAAAATGAAGAGCTAAATCGCATTCTGTGAGAGTCATGCACCATATCTGTGACTATTAAATGCGGGCTACTTTGAATTGTGGTCACAATAATCTAATCAATGATACATTGAACAATTTGTTCGATAACCTTTCGACATCTTCTAGGGTGTTTTATTATGTCTTGCTTAGGATTCGTCGTCGCACAGTGAGGTAACTGACCCTGAAATGGGCATCAATTTAATTTTCAATTGCATTTGGCTTTGAGGCATCTCTCATCAATTATCATTAGAAAACTAAAGTTGTTTCAGAAATCGCTTACATACACAGAGTAGTTTGTAGAGCGAATCGAACCTCTGTTACACGCTCACCAAATTATCAGTTCTGTCCCCCAAATTTCCAAAAATAAAACATTCTCATATGAAAATTTTAAATTCATTACAAAACAATTCTATTTCTTGATTTTAATGTAATATCTTAATTAAGTCAGCAACAATAGGGGTTAAGCTATCCTTAAACAGAAAAAAAGATCCATTAAGATCCTTTTGGAGTGGATAGTTTTATCATATCCTTTAGTTGATATTATAATATCCATTTTTCATATACATTGGAAGATTTTCAGCTTCATTTAATGAAAATCTAAGATCAATTTAACATTAATTGAATATTATTAATATCTTTTTAGGATACCATACCAAATTTGGTATGCATAGCATATCAAAATCATCAAAAAATATTCTTTTTTTTCTGTGTACCAATATTTCTTCAAAATCTGGATAGCAATTGAGAAATAAGTACATAGATAGATTTAGAACAGAGTTGGTCACGCATACACGAGCCGAAGGCATGCCGTAGCTGAGGCCAAGAGAGTAGATGCGGTCGGCTCGAAGCTGGTTCATGGCGCTTTACTTTCGCACGCCAATACATTCTCACTTTTTGGCCTCGCTCTTGGTAATCAAAGCTGATTTAGAATAATGTGGATAAACCGATATACACCGAACATTTTTCTGTAGCGGTCTTTACTTCGCTTCGACAATTTTGAAACAACACCGGTTCGGCTCACAGCACACGTCTAGTAACGTCATCGTAGCATCATTATCACATCAAGCATTTGCCGTGCTGCTACGATAACGATTCAATCGTAAAAATGTTAACCTTTAAGATGTCGAGTAGTGTTGGGTTGTTCATGAGTGAGGAGTAAACAAAATTGAGTTGTTCTTTAAACTGAACAAGTGAACATGTTCTTCTTCAATTGTTCATTTTTGTTCAGTCTATCTTGTTCAATCCATCTTGTTCTGAGTTGTTCTTGCTCTGAGTTGTTCTAAGAGCTGTTCGGTCTCATTTGCTCAGAGAGTTGTCTGTCTCGCTTTGTGAGCTTGCTGTCATGCTCTAAGTGTTGTTCTGTGTTCTTTGAGCTGCTCAGTCTCTCTTGCTGTGTGAGTTGTTTTGTGTGTCTCGCTATGTGAGCTTTCTCTGTCTTGCTTTAAGTGTTTTTCTGTGGGCTGTACCAAAGATTTATAGATATTATAAGTGAACAACTGAACAAGTGAGTAATTTGAGTGAGTTGACTCACTTAGAAAAAAAGAACAAATGAACATGTTCAGTGAAAAGAACAACCTTTACCCAACACTAATGTCGAGTGATGAAAATGAATTAATTTTGTTAATATATCTTTGTCTAGATTTTTTTCAGAGCCATCAGATGGATAAGCAGAAATCGATATGAAATATATATTTCTACCAATTGTATGCCATTTTTGGATTTCATTTGAAATTTTTTTTATTAAAACAAACTACAAGCTTGCAATAGGCATGGGGAAAACTGTTTTAATGTCAAGAGCAGTGTTCCCCTGCCATAGCCCCTGGGCGCTCAACACACTCGGCAAATTATACTAAATTCATGAAATAGTGAGTGTCAGAGAGAGACAGTCACATTTGCTGTCCTTTCTTCTTGTGGAACACTGATCAAGAGAGAGAGAGAGCGACAAATGAGAGGGCGACAAATGAGAGAGCGACAAATACAAAACGAGTTGGTGGTTTCAACACTCAAAAATTTGAGCTCTCTGCGCGCATAAGTATATGAAATGTGACACACGAATGATTTGGCACTGCAAAAGCTACGCACAATTCTGCTTTATGGAGTAAAGGCTGCATATATTTTTAGCAGTGGTTGAGATACTCGGTTGTGAAAAATATCAAGTACTTATTCAGCACACTAGTAGTTGCGGCGCACCCCTGCTAAAAAAAAATATTCGAACTATTTATGAATGAACCATCGATTTTTTTTCTTCAATTTTTCCTTTTTATTTAGTATTTTAAGAATGAATAAGCTTTGTCCCTGCTGAAGTAAGCCTCATTCAGGTTAACTCTGAAGTGTTACATATTTTCCTGTATTTCAATTATCTTTCCTGCTGTCATTTCAATATGGTGCGGATATAAATAAATATGTAAATATGCCCAGTCCTGCCACCTGCATAAACAGAGGCGGTTAAATAGGTATATACGTACATACGTACTGTGTTTGCCATACACCTTTGTCTGCCTGGTTCTCATTGTCTCGTGCCATTCTTATGTATTTTTCCCACCCTTTCAAGTTTACCTTATTTTTTTCCACGCAATTAAGCTGCAAACAAACTAACTTTATAACAAGGCTAAAAGTGTAAATGCAAAGCAAACTTGTTGCCCCTGGTATCCTTATCCCCCCCCTTCCAACTTCTAAAATACCAAAAGAAAAGTTGAAGGGAAATCCTTTTAAGTAAAAAGTTGTTTCTGTTGTCTTTTAGAAGTTTTCTTAAAGTCAACTTTTTTCATGTAATAATCAGAGGGAAGTTTTGTTTACTTAAATAATGGAAGTGGATTTGATTAATGATATTAGCATTTTAATTTAAAGGGTCTTAAGCTAATTTTATTATTTTCTATTTTCCATTTTCTTATTTTGCTGAATTGTCTTTACTTTCCTCCATCAATCAATATTTCAATTTAAATTATGCATGTTTGGGGAGCCATTAAGGGGAAATGGGTCAATTGATGGCAACTGACAGTTTACCATATGGTTGCTAACTGGGGCGCGCACAATTGCCCACTTGTTGCCTTCCACCCAACGGAATAAGTAGCGACTTGTGCATCCAAGTTGAAATAATTCTGTTGGCACATAAAAACAGCTCACAATTGGATTTGTTTATGTTCATTTCAGCTACACGAAGAACCTTTCCTCGGATAAAATTAATTTGAGCACATTTCGTGGTGAGGGTGAACTCTCCAATCTTGAGCTAGATGAGCGTGTGCTCACCGAACTGCTTGAGTTGCCCAGCTGGTTGCGGTTAACATCGGCCTGGTGCAATCATGTGTCTTTTCGTATTAGTTGGACAAAGCTCAAGAGCGTGCCCATTACACTGGTAAGTTGAACAAGAGAAATTGATTTTAGGAAATCGATAATAAGTATACCAAAGTTAAGTAGCTATAATACTTAAGGAATTTGGTTAATAAATAAGTTACACAAAAAAGGGGAGTAATTTAAACATGTTCTCGTGCGTCTAGAATGCAGAGTTAATGCTGAGAGCATGAGAGAGCTATGAGAATACCCGAGCGAAGCGAATGACATATTCCTCTTGAGCCATTGAGATTTCTGGTACAAGTCTAAGTCTTACCATGGAATCGAACAGAAAACGTTTACTACAATTAACAAATTTTAAATCTTAAGTTTCTGTTATCTAAACCAGTGGTGTCCCAACTAACACAATCAAGCATTGCGCTTGTGTGGGTAGCAGCGAATTACAAAGTAAACATGTTGATATTTTAACATAAGTGACAAGCAAACGAACAAATGCCTCGTGAGCGAACAAACAGCCGAACACGCGCATCGTAAGAGAGCATGCCGCCGGCGTGCTATTTGTAGAGCACACGAATTCTCTCTCTCTCTACGTGTGTTGGCTGCGACGATGGTAGAATTATTTGATGTTTTATAAATAATTTAACCAAAAAATATCCTTAACAATTTTGCAGACACTCGATGAGGTGCGCATAACGATTGAGACCTGCAATCCCAACTCACGCGATGCAGGCGGTGGAGGTTCAGGATCACCAGCGGCTGCCGCTACCTTACCACAAGTGCCTCAGGGTAAATACAGTTTCATACACAAAGTGGTCGATGGCATAACAATTGTGGTCAACACGGTGAATGTAAATTTTGTGAGCGCTGCCTTTACCGCTTCGGTGCAAATGTCACGCATACGTGTCGAATCCAAAACACCTAAATGGGCCAATGCTGATCTTCGTTTGACACGCCTTAAGGATGCACAAAAGGGTATTATATTGATCTTCAAGGAGTTATCCTGGCAAACGGTACGCATTGAGGCCAGTTCCACACAGGATACCGGATTGACACCGCTGCGATTGTTGACAAATCATGCCCGTTGCCGTATAACCATTAGGAAACGTTTGGCAGACTGCACACTGCTCGCCTCGCGTTTGGTCTTAATATTGGATGATTTACTTTGGGTACTGACCGATTCACAGCTGAAGGCGGCATTGCATTTTGTGGACTCACTATCGGGTCTGATCAAGGCGGCCACTCATGCCACACAAAAGACCAAGGCAGCCAGAAAAATGCAGGTGAGTGGGAACCTAAAGATGTATGAAACATATTTGTGAAATATGAATCACTTTGTTTTCCAGACCCTGCCCGAGTACAAGGCCCAGTTGGCTCAACAGCAGAATCGCCTGTCGGAGTCGGCTCATACGACCACAGCGCAGCGCATGTTCAATGCTTTCGATGTACGTGAAACTTCGTATCATTTCTTTAGCCAACGCATTGATCTACACTTGTGCGATGATGAGGGCGACGGACGCTCCAGTTATCCTGACTTGAATAAAGGCGGTGCCTTGCAGGTCTCTGTGACGGCCTTCCAAGTGGATTACTATCCTTATCATTTAGCTAAATCGGATCGTTCGCATTGGGCCAAATATAAGGAGGCTTCAGTGGCACCAGCTTTGTGGCTAAAGGAATCCTTAAATGCTTTTCGCGAGGCGGTATTGAATTTAAGTCAACCCAATCGTCCGGCCATGCATGCACCCCTGGAGAGAAGCACGCCAGCCTCACCCATTATGTTAAGTGCCAGCATGTTGGGTTCACAATTTGGAGCTGGCAGTGGCGGTTCCAATGGCAGCAGTACACCCACAGCAGCTGCAGCTGCTGGTTCGATGGGCTCAGGCTCGGGCTCAGCATCGGCTGCTAGCAGTCAGTTTACGCAATCGGCTCAGCAACGCAGCACTTTGGAGAATTTGGCCAAACTGATGAGCGCTTGTGTCATCTTGAGAATTGAGGATTTCACATTATATCGCGTGACCACATCGGGTAAAAAACAAATGCCCAAGGAATTTATCTCAGGTATGTGAAGCTTTTATTATCCTTTCACCCTGGCTCGGCGGTTCGTGTGCAAAAATAACTTCAGAAAATGGAAAGTTCATTTTAAAAGATTTTCTATACTTTTTTTTACCTCTATTTTCGGAATTTATACTGAACCGCAGGGCCTGCTTCCACCACAACTCACACATTCACCACATCCAACACACATGCCACTTGATACCCACTAACTAATGACTAATGCAAACGAATTTCTCTCCTTTGCTTTTGCCATTGAATCTCATGCATCATTTGTAAAATGCTTTTGTTGTTGTTGTTGTTTGTCTTAAAATTGTTGCCATGTTGTAGCACAACATAAAAGGAAAAGCAAATCCTCAGGTGAATATCATTTTGCTTAACCCATTTCGATGGTGTACAGAGATCATAATTGTATTTGAGGTTCCTCCGACTCCGAAATTAACTTTACATTTTTCCAGGTGATAAGGATCGCTACTCGTTTCCCGCCGAGATGCCCATTGTGCATGCCGAATATACATATTTCTATTATCCTGGTGATTTTGTATTTCCATGTAAGTGGCATCCCCTGTCATTTGTTTTCTTATTTAATCCTTTGGCTAACCCATACAGTGCCGCCCTCCAAGGTATTTGTTCATGTGAATCCACTGCAAATGCACTTTGATCTCAGCTCCATACTCTGGCTCAATTCGTTTGGTCTTAATCTTCACGAGAGTTTGCTTCGCACTAGCGTGGGCTCTCAACAACAGTTGCCGGCCCCGCAGAGCACACGCGGCTCCATTGCCTCCAATGGCTCCAATGGCACACAGATGAATGTGGAACAGGAGCCCAATCTGATGTACATGGATGTCAAAGTGGAAGCCATAATGCCGCGTGTGGTCATGGAAGCGGCCTTTGATGCACCCAATCAAAAGGATCGCCCCAAAACGATGCAAATACAAATTTCTCGTTTTGCTCTAACGAACATACGTGAGATGGGCAGCTCCCGGGCGGACTTGGCTCAGGCTTTACATTCGTTGCAAGAAGGTTCTCTGGTCTTTGGCTCTGGCTTTCCCTCCGTGGAGGGTGACATGTGCATTGTAACGGATCGTATACTCTCCCATGTGGCGGCCTCTGATGTCAGCATGATGTCACCCAATTCACCCACAGCGGACTTAACTCAACAACTGCCTCGATCCGCCTCCACGCAGTATCTTTCGCGCTATGCCATGTGGTCGGAGCCCAGAGATGTTTGGTGCATTAAACTGGATCCCGTTTGGGTTGATTTCCTCGGAGCCCGGTCTTTGGGTCCAAATAAAGCCATACCCTTTGTGGATGCAGTGCCCATTACGTTGTGGCTGCATTCTGGCACAGCGCAGGTTCAGCTGGAGGTGGGCGATGAAAGAGAGAGCATGGAGAGTCTGGGTTTGGCTCCATTGCCCACACTGCCGCCATTGCCGCGTAATCCCTTTCTCAGCGATGAGGATGTGCGCGTACCGCCATCTATATCCAATGCCACGCCTCCCACCGAACGTACAGCTGATATGCATGCCATAGCGCATATATCAAATTTGGTTAGCCTACAAATCGATCACTATCAATTGTTGTTCCTTCTACGACTGGCCGAGGAGTTTAACGAGATGTCCACCTTTTTGAATTTAGATGCCGAGCGCATCTTGCAAAAGGTAAGCTTATAAGCTAACAATTTATTCTTAAGGATTGATGATTGATCTAATGAATACTCCAAAATGGAGAATTGAAAGTATTTTTGGTATATACGAGGCCTTAATTTGATTTTCTGAGTATAACAGTCGAATTTGTGATATGAATGATCAGCGAGTATGTATATATCTCTATTGATCAGCTTATGAAGCAATTGTAATATTGGAGGATCCCAATTTAAGCCGCCCAATGCAAACAGAAGAAATTGTTTTTGAACACTGTCATTCTGAGGGGACCAAACTCAAGAGCAATATTCAAGAATTGCTCGAAGAAGCGAGGTAAATAAAAGTTTGTCGATGTATTTGTCATCAAGTTTCTTTTGACCAGCGTTTAATGAAACCCAAAACAGCTCTTAGATTTATTTACCATAATTCCAGTATGGTCATTAAAGCAAAGTTTAGGGTTGAATAAAACACCTAGGTCTGTTTTAGTTTCAAGATTGTTGTGCTCAATAGAGTAAGTAAACAAGTTCGGTATATTGCGGTAAAATGTCTTGTACTTGAACTTTGAATAGTTTAAGTGCAGCAAATTAGATCATTCTGAAACTGATTTTGTGAATCTATACTATTGAAAGATACAACAATTTTTACATCGTCCGCTTAAATTAAAACGTTCGATGCTGTTATTACCTTATAAACAGACCAACGAGCAATGGGCCAAGATGAAGAGACATTCACTACCTTAATAGAGTTAAATAAAACTCTCTGAAATTGACAAAATAGAAACTTGAAAAAGGACAAAAAAAGGGTCAGCATTTTTAACCTAATTAATTTTCATTTTTAATCATATTGGTTTTGCAATTTTGTGTTCACCAAAATAATCTGGCTGAATACCTCCAACATACACATTCCATTATACCACGCGACGCCCAAAACAATTGAATATCAATACATAGAAGCGACATCTCATACATACTGTTTTGTATGGATGATACTGCTGGTGGGACACTCATTTTGATATAAAACTTAAGCTGCCTGAGGAGAGAGTTGTGTTCTGATTGTGGTACCAGGTGAAGACCGCTGATGATATGGTAGAGATACCATTGAAACAGATTTTCGGTCAACTAACCTCCTTTGTGGTGTGATGTGTCCCTGTTTTAAAGTTATGTACCAAGTTATTACGTGACCTAGAGCCGGCAAAAAAATTTGAAGGTTTATTATCATAAAGGTCGTTAAAACATACATGCTTGTCATATATCTCTAAGAAGTAGGTTGTCAAACTTCTCTAAAGAGAATCTCTTATCAAATAGAACGGGTTTATATTTCATCAAAGAATGCTAAATTTTGTGAATATTTTTAGATATTTGATTTGCCATCACACTATCGTAAGAGAGTCTCTTAAGAGATATATGACAAGTGTAAAGCCAGCTTAACTAACTTCATATGTCGCATATAAGTATTCATGTACTTTCCCAAAACTTAACAACAATGTCAACATTGTTCCAGTTTATTGTGTCCTCTGTGAAATGGAGATTTTCTTATAAACTATTGCATTTCGCTCTAGACTTCGAAGACATTTTAAGAAAAATGGCAAAAAACTATGAAATTTTTTCGAAATAGATAAAATCAGGTAAAAAACGCACTGATCTGATCCGAAAAGGGACAAATTAGCATTACTGTTGGGAATTGCTCATAGTTTTGCAATGCTACTATAGATCTCAATGTAAGACTTACTACCTTTTTTTGGGGAGGAGTATAGAAAAAAAAATCGTTCCATATAGTTGATAACGAGAAAGCAAAGCTAACTTCGTCTGTGCCGAAGTTTTAATACACTTGAAAAATCTCGTTTAAACGGTTAGCGATTTCGACCAAACTACGCAGATTAGTTTTAAAACATATAATTTTAATAATGACCGAGTTTAAGAACGTTAACATTGAATACCAACAAAATTTTTTTCACTAAAACCCATTTTCCGACCGGTCGTTCCTATGGCAGCTACAAAATGTAGTCATCCGATGCAGTCGGTTCCGGCATATTAGCAGCGTGCAGCCCAAAGAAGAGTCGGTGCAAAATTTCAGCTCGATAGCTTAAAAACTGAGTGACAGTTCGCGTAGAAACAGACGGACGGACAAAGCTTAATCGTGGTCCGAGATGATTCTTTTTCTGCGTTGCAAACTTTTGGTCAAAATTATAATACACTTTTCAAGTGTATAAAAACTATTTATTGAGAGACATTTCAAAGAGACTTGCCAAAGGCTTACATAACTTTAAGACACACAGGAATGTTGTCAGGCACAGACGAAAAAGACGTTTTAAGTGTGACTTGACTCTTAACTGAGTTTGTTAAAGATTTCTATATGGATTCCGAGTTAGAAGACTGTCGATATACTTCACTATTGTGTGATTAGATCAACTTTGATCAAGGACTTTTGCTTATTTACGTACCTAAGAACGAATCTTTCGGAAAGAAAAGACAAGTTCTCAAAAAAGATTTACGTAATTTTCCCCAATGATTTAGAACATAGAGAAATTGACGGCCGTTTTTTCAATATATATATATTAAATTTAATCTTAACTTGTTCGCTGATAAAAGTATCTTGGATCAAGCAGCAGTCGTATTAACTATATATAAATATTTTTGTATTCGATCAAATCAGCAATCCTTGTATATTTACGTTTAATCAATTTCACTAACCCGTTTTACCACCTTTTCCTCCTACCCCCTGAACAGCAAAATCAACAAAAGTCCATTATATTTGGTTGCGTTGTGCCACAGATCGAGGTGACGCTCGTGATGCCATCGCCAACACCTGGTAAGGAATCAAGTGGTGGTGATGCTGAAAGTGTCGTACCCGATTCAGCTAGTTTGGGTGATGATTTACACATGAATAGTAAGAAATTATATTTCCTTTTTTGTTGTCTCTCGAAAAAAAAACATACAAATCTTTAGTTTTAAACAAATCTAACAATTTAGTCGCAACAATAACTAACTAACAAATGAATATGATTATGATCTTGTTATATACATATAGTGGAGCTTAAACACACAATCACACAGTTATCTATAATAGTATATATAAACTCACAATGTAGTTGTCACCACCCATCCAAACCCACCGAGCTAATGATAAAAGAACTGAAATTCAACCAAAATAATAGGAGCATCATTTGGTTTTCTTTGGGCTTATTCTTTTTATTATGCTGTAATATTTTGCTAATTTTTTTTGTAGGCTGGGCAACTTTCAGCAGAGCCTGGTCTTTGAAGCTTGATGGAACAAAGTAAAATACTTTTTGTACATGGGTTGCCTTTACTTTACATGAATATGCAATCTTTTGTTCCATTTGACTTCTAAGAACGTGCTCTTTCTGGGTCTTCCTAACTCTCTCTCTCTCTTTTTTAAAATAACTCGCATGTTTAATTTTTGTAAACTAAAACTAACCCAAACCAACAACTCTTATCTTAGTCCATATTGTAAACTAAACGTCAATTTAGCGTATTACTAGAAGGTGGAAATTAACCCAAATCGTTTTACTTTTTAAACTTCACAGGCGGTAATATAACCTGGCCCACACCACCGCCATTGGATCAATTAAAGAGCAATACATTTGGTAGCGTAGAAATGCCATCCCCAGTTACCAATGAACCACCGGCATTTGACAGTGGCATACATATATCCAATCCTAATACACATGGGTAAGCAAAAGCATTCGAAATTGTTGCTTAATAATAATAACAATGTTTTCTTTCTAGCTACAATGTGCAAATACAGAGTACACCGACAATGGCATCTTCCACGCCCAGTCAAGGTTCACGTCCCGATACGGGCATCTCTACACAATCGCAAACCCAGTCCATTTCCTCTACCTCGAGGAGTATTAAAAGTGCCACAGCTCGTTCAACAGCTGGCGGCGTCGACACTGTGCCCAGTTTAACCAAGGAAATTAACTCAAGTTTAATGTCCATGAAGAAGGGCTTCTCCAGTTTCATGACTTCCATTGACTCAGCAATTAAGTCGGGCACTCCCAATGATGATGCCAGTGATACAGTCTCCATACAGAGCGAACTAAGTTCAGACTCCGAAAATTATGCCATAGTCATGGGCGATGATAAGACCATGGATTGTATGGATGTGATGTTCCGTTTGAATCCTTTTACCAACGACAACAATATGAAGGCCTCTCCCGTGGAAGTGGCCAGTGAAGTGTATGAAGAGCCAACGGGCTATAAAACAAATATGTCTTCGCCTTCAGAGCCATCAGAGGGCAGCACCTGGCGACGACGCGATTTGGTGTCCATGGCTACCTTTAGGTTACATAAGAATAAGTTTATCTAAAAATGGAATTCTCACTAATAGCATTATCTTTAGATTGACCACAGTGGAGCTGATACGCCAGCAAGAGGGACCCAAGTCTTCGGTGCGTTTGCAAGTAGCTGCCGTTTCATGTGATGAGTGTGGGTCCATACCCTGGGATGAGCTACAGGTAGGGAGAAAATTTTTAAATGTTTTATGTCAAATTATTTGCCTTTCCTCCAATTATTTTTGATTTTGTTTTTTTTTTGTATAAAGAAAATCATTTTGTTGTCTTTCAAAGTTTTTTGCCTAAGTCTAAAATTAAATGTTTTCTGCTCAAATTTCATACATTTGCTGCATGTTTCGATATATTATATTTATCTGAACCTAAATTAAGATACACAATTTTGCATACCCTTGCAGAGGGTACTAGAATATTTAGCCATGTCCTTGTGTACTATATAGATCCTATTAGGTTTATGATAAGCCGAGTTTATTTCAATAATTCTGTAGACGATTAACATTGCGGATCGTTTCATTGACTTAAGGAACCGAAGGTTTTGGTTCGCACCTTGGTTTATACCATCGTTCAGTCATTTTCTCCGCTATTTCCCCAGACTTTCGAGAAATCGGTTAAAATAAAACTATTTAAATTGAATTTTGCTTTATTTCCCTTCTCAAAGTTGTAATATCTCGAGTTTGGTTATGATATATACACCGACCGATTCAGAACTCAGCAATTATACGGCCATGCTACCATTTTCACTTTCGATAAATTCTTGCGATTTGGAGAATATTGGTCGAAAAATCGGTTTGAAATCGTAAAACTTTTGCGTAAGTGAAAGTGGGAGCATGGCTGATAATAATGTTTACCAGATAAAATATCAAGAAATCTATATTTAAAATTTAAAAAAAAGACTTCGTTCGGTCATAGATTCCATATGTTTGTTTCATGGTGTGTTTTGAGTAGGGCTGTTGAATATTTCTCAAAATATCAGTATCGATGATATCAAAAATCAAATTTTTCCATATCGATATTTTATATATCGAACCCAAAAACATCGATAATATCGTTATTTTCTAAAGCTTTAAAAACAACTGAAAAGTTAATAAAGGTAGTCTCTAAACAATAAAACCACTAATGACCATTGCTAGTGACCGTTTAATTGGATATCCTTTAAGATATATGTATATGACTTGGTTTTCTGAAATTATAATATATCTTCCAAGTACCTTAATAGTGAGTTTTTTTTATTCTTTTAACCTTAAAAACAGACTTTAATTACCTAAGAAGTGACAGATTGATTCTTTTTATAGATAAAAATATTAATTGTTTGTTGCTCTGTACCAATAGAAGTTTGACTATGATTTTAAGAAAGTCCGCTTCTTAATGTGTTCCCCAGTCATTCTGCTGCGGGTGTCGGTAACCACTAGTTTAATTGCGGACGTCATCCGGTCAGATGGTACTGACATGGTCAGACAGCTTGCGCAATTCAACCATATTATCTCTCCAATAATCTATTGGGTTCAAGTCGTGGGCTAATTTGACTTTCTCTAAGTGTTAGTACATCTCTTTTGAAATTGATTTATCCGTTGAATTGTACTCGTGTGTGATATCTTTAGTGCCCTTCCACGCTGATTCCTCACCACCCAAAATAGTCAAAAGAATTGAATACATACATTTAAGGAATTTTTAAAATCTAAAAGAAGCACTTACTTTTGACTTAGTTGGTTTGTTCTGCTTGGGTTGGGACAAATGTCTCAAGAGTTAATTATATGAATATGAATGTACGACGTGGTTGCGTTTCCGAAAAACGGTTAGAACTATCTTTGAAATGTGCGCAGCGTATTGCTACCTCAAAATAATTAGTTATCAGGTGCTTAAAATCGTTGGTTGTATTGCCAGATGTTTTCACAGTCTGTCCACATAATGTGCTAAAGTTTTATATTCCAAAGACCTGCAAGGGTATACCAACTTCGGTAATTCGAAGTTAGCTTTTCTCAATTCTTTATTTGTGTTTCTATAATTTAATAAAGAATATTCCATAAGACTAGGATTGTTGTTGATCCATTTATCAGCCATCCTAATCATAATGTAAGCTTTCTGTAAGATAACTTTCTCATATAATCATTTTCTCATTATATTTTCTCTTCTCTCTCTTAAAATAAAAAAACAACAAATATATAAATATATATAAATCTCAATGTGTGCTAAAAAAAATAAAAATAAAAAAAACACAAATACAAATTCAACTATTGTGCAACAACAAATGTAAATTAACATACGACTACTTTACATGACACAAACTACAACAACAACAACAACAACAACAACACCTACAACTCTCCTACAACTAAAACAGATCGCGCATCAAGCGAACAAGGTATAAAATATACAAAATTGAAAATTCCGTACTTATCGAAAATGCTAAATTGTTTATTTAACGCTGCTTTGTACATATATTTATACTTACTTATTTAATTATTTACTACCCAAGTGGTTTTAGTTTATATTTGATATTTGGTTTTGGTTTTTTCTTTTATTCAATTCAAAGTTTAACCATAAAAGATATTCTTAGAAATTATTCCATATGCATATTTCTAAATGTTATTTTGGCTTAAAGGACATTCAAGCATTTGCAATTTTATGTAGTTTTCTAGGCAAGTTACTTGTTTCGAATGTTTTTTGAGCATGCCCGAAATACGAGGGGAAGCTACATACAAAAATATATATATAGTCTCTATTTTATGTTGTTCCTTTTGTTTTACCGAAATCCCCAGCCGATATTCATCATTTTTTTTTCAATTACCCTTTTTGGTTTATTTTATTATAGTTTTTCCAAGTTCATTTTCCTTTTGATTTGCAAAAATTGGCTTGTTTGCGACTTAGAGGTAAATCTACCTACAACATCTAGGCAACTACGGAACCACAAAGCACTAACTGGAACTGAACATTAACTCTAATTGGTGGCTCTAAGCTGAAGACTAACTCTAACTTGCTGCTTTTCTAAAAATCCACTAAACATTTACATTAAACACCACACTCATCCACACTCACACACACACAAACACACACAGAACAGCGCATGTGTGTGCCTTGTGTAGCTTAGCATGTTGTGTGGTTGTTGATTACTAAAAAAAAAACTTAATAAAATTTACTCTTTTTACCATTGCTAACGTGCTTAATACATTTTTTTTTTTAATTTTCCCCTCCCCACAAAAAAAAAATCAAAACAAAAAACACTTGCAGACCAAATTTGGAGCACGCTGTAAAGCCTGGAATCTTGCACCATATAATCCGGAGGCTCCACCCTGTATACGTATACGTTTGGAGGAGACACTGAATATGCCCAAGGAAATTGAGGGAATCATTGATCGCAAGCGCATTCAGAGGTAAGAATTTACAAGATTAAGATACTGAAATGGAAAGCACATTATGATCTCATTCAAGAACTCGATCACAGTTGTTCCCTTCCGGTGATATCGTGGCTTGATTTCAAGTTCGTTGGTGATGTTGCCTCGCGGCCGAGAGCTTTGCGATGCCTCGGTTGAGGACTTCGTGGTGCCTCAGTGAGGACTTTGCAGTGCCTCTGTTGAGCATTTTGTTTGTTAGTTCGAGAACTTGTAGGTAGGCTCAGAAAGGCAGTTGGGATTGCGGTACGGTATTGTTGAGCAAATACTGGTTGGTCAGAAATGGGGTTACAAATGTATGAAGATAAAAATTCAGCTGAACGGTGTACTTCCATAAGTACACAGAGGGGAAAAACCTGTCAGAAAAAAAGTTGCCATCAACTTTAAATCAGAACAAAATGTCGAAATTTTTGACAGCAAATGTTTCAAATGTTCTTCGAATGAGTAAAGTTGTACCCATTATAATTGTTTGTTTTCCTTATAAATCGACTATCGTCCATCCGATCTTTATCATTCCTTCGGCAAATCGCTAAAATACTTGATTACAAAATATGTCTAGAAGGTACAAACCATATATCTACAAAACTGTTAGTGATATGAAGTTTTTTTGCGGAGTAGGGAGGGGGCGTGGCAAAAATTGAAAATAAACTTGATCTGCCTGCAAGTATAAGACATATATGTCTCATACATGTCAAACCTCTATCTTTTACCATCTCTGAAATCTGTGCGTTCATACAGACTGACGGGCAGACGGATATAGCTATATCGACTCGGCTGTTAATGCTCATTAAGAATATATATACTTTATAGGGTCGGAAATGATTCCTTCTCCCTGTTACATACTTTTGCACGAACTTAATATACTCTGTGTACCTTTGGTAGAGTATAAAAAATGTGCAATAGCTCGATGTGCCAGCGTTCCATCCATCAAGCCCGTAAAGCCCGAATCTGTGTTGAAACAATTCGTCGGGTGAAGCGTGTCGTTAAAGTTGTTTTACAGCGATGTCTTTAAACCTATGGAGGAATATTATAGGCGGAGGAACAGCAGCAAATCCAGCGCTTATATATAATATAATAGTTTGCCACCCTTCCCTTCCAATCCAAAGAGGTTTGTCATGTGAGGACTCTGCTTATAACTTAATCCAAAATCAATGAATCTTTTTTCCCTAACTGAACAATATCAACTCAAATCAAGTTCCTAAAAAAGGGAACTATATCAACTCGATTTGAGTTTTAGCAATCTCAAAAAATTGTTCTTGAAGTGAGAACATTGTATTACAAATGAGAAAAACCGTTCATGCTTTGTTTTTAGTAACATTTGTGCTCATCTTGAGTACAATGTTCTCAATTTTGTCCCTCTGTGTATGAATGATCGTCTGGCAGGTTGCGTACAATGCAAAATCGCACCATCTTGCGATCGGTTACATATAGGTGCACTTCGTCTGCTGTTCTTACTGTACTTCATCCTGTCCCCCCAATTGTTGAGCATATTTTCGATGATTGCACCGCCTATCTCGCCAATAACAGTTGCAATGTTATGTTTTAAAGCTCGAAGTGTCTCTGGATTATCCGCATAGCTTCGGTCTTTAACGGCAAAACATAAAATCCTGCGATGTTAAGTCTCAGCTGCTAGGGGCTAATTTACAACACCAATACGACTGGATTATTCGATTATGAAATTTGGTGAACAACAGATCGATTGTTAGTCGGCTTGTATGGCATGTGGCGCCATACTGTTGAAACCAAATGTCATCCACATTAATAGCGTTGATTTGAGGCCATAAAGAGTTGGTAAACATGGCTCTGTAGTGGCTTCTCTATGATTACGTGGCACAAATCTGGCAGTTCTACTTCTTTACATAGCTGCCGAAATGGAAATGGGTTTTTTGGGTTTTTTAATTTTAAGTGACAACATTTGGCTGCCAAAATATTGGGTCTGCCGTTTTTATGGTGTGACCAACCAGCAGATGGTCCACCCTTTACGTAGTCTACTACAACATTTACTAAGATGAATCAGGAAGGGTTGTTCAGTGGCTCGTGTGTGGTAAACTTACCATTTATCATTTTACGAGAACTAGTTAAAACCCTTAATGTTTTGAAATTTCAACTCTAGAGATGAGGACTTTCAGCTAACTATGTTGCCCCATTCCTGTTTCATTGTTAACAAATGTTTTCAATACTTTCAGTTGGTTTACACATCATGCGGAAATACGTGTGAATGATATTAATTTAGACTTATCCATGAGCACAGTAATTGGTCTGGGGGACTTGGCCGAAGATGAAATCATTTCCGCACCCATGCCAGTTACGGTAAGTTTAATTGTTTATGAATCTCCACTTATTTTTCATACATATTTCGCTCAAATGTTCCTTTTAGATAAATCTCGAAAATGTACGCATCAATTTGCTAGAAGATCGTCCGGCTGTTAATATTACCTCACCGGGACCAGTGCCCATTAATTTATGCATTGGTCGCATGCGCTTGCAGCGTGATAGAAACGGTGTACTTAACATACAGCCCATAGGTGAGTCCTCACCTCATATATAAGTGAAAAAGTTGACCCACTACAATGTGTTGCATTAATGCAGATACCAATCTGAGTGCGGATCAGCATCAGGCACTGGGCAATGCCTTGTTTGGTGTACCGCGTGAACGCGATCGTGAGCTGCTCTCCATGCAGTTGGTTATGCAACAAATGAAATTGGATAACGATCAATTGCGGAAACAACTGGTGGACTCGAAAGTGAATACGGACAACTATAGGTGAGAAATGAGTATAACACCGAACTCTTCTTTTAAAATTTTATTGTTCCACAGACAAAAGACCAAACAGGATACGGACATATTGCGTTCGTATTTGAAAGCCGCCCAGGATGATATAAGCATATTGCTGGAGGAGAAAAAAGCATTGCTGGATACCATACGATCACTGCAGGTGGGTGACTAGACAATTGTGTTGCCAAGTAGTTTTACTCTCTATGTCTCTCTCTATCTCTCTATGACTCACTCTTTCACACTGTCTTGTACTTCACTTTAAATGTTGTTTGTAATTATTTCTTGCCACCCATCTGTGTTGTGGTTGTTCTTGTTGTACACGAAGTTGAATCACCACCTTAGCCTTAAGAACACAACGAATAATAATAATACAAGGACTAAAGGTCAGTTAATGCCACACACACGCATGCGCTTGGCTTAATGATGCACCCAAAGATAGATATGTAATATAAAGTTTTTCTATGGAAAGCTTACAAAAATATCTCCCATCTTCTCTAGGTACAGTTGACCTCATCGAATATGAGCCGAAAGAATGATGGCAATAGGTAGCATAACTGCATGGACTGCATACAATGCTGTGGCGAGAACAACAATGCCTAATCCATCAGCGTATGCCTACAGTCAAAGTGTATCCAATCCAGAAGAGAAGAGAACATTCGCCATTCGTTTTTGAGTTTTTAGCAGAAGACTGACACTTTTCACGTTGCCGTTCGTCATACTTATATCCTTACTTAACTTAAATCATTTTAAAGGTTTTGCTATTGTTCCAAAGAGTGTTTATTTTTGTTTGTTTATAAACTTTTAACATTGTTAATTATTTTAAAACGATAATCAAAATAATCGAAACTATGTACAGTCTCGCCATTGATATTTTATGCCTACTCAAACAGAAATTGTACATTAGCTACTACTTCAATATATTTATAGATATTGATGGAAACAAAAACGTGTTGTTGTGATTTATGATCATATCAAAAATATAAAAACAGAATTCTAGTAATTATATACATATACATATAGACATTCTATGCATTGCTGTTGTAACCAATTGGCCAAATTTATTAATCGGACGTTATTCAAATTGCATTCCAATCAAATTTTATCATCGTTTGCTACACTTACTATCCATATACAACAAAACATCTATAATCAAAATGTTCTCAATGCAAATAATGTTAGAAACTGAACTAATTATAATCAGGTTAAACAAATCAAATCACCCAACTGAAATATATGTGGGTGACGCGTATACAAATTTTAAATTAAAAAGTATTCATATTTCAAATTGAAGTCATTGAGCGTCGTTTGCTTATTTAAATTGTAAATGAATAATGTTTGTATTTGTACTATAAAAAAATATATATATACATATATATATATGGAAAAATATTGATTGTTATACATTATATAAAAAAGTTTTCATCTGTAGCTAGGCGAAAAGAACAAAGAAATTGAAGTCATATTAAATATTAACAAATATTGAATGGTAAATGTTGTCTTTTTCTTATGGCGGGAGAAAGGAAAAAACTGTTGCATTAGGTCCCTCCTCTGCACTATAGCAAATTTTCCCCATTGCACTATGGTCAGAAATTGATCATAAAGTACGATATTTCTGTATTAAAAAAATTGTTATGGCCATTAAATTTTGGGGCGCAGTAAGTAGCTGAGACAGCAGAAGTATGGGGTAGAAACCACATAGTAAGCTATAAAAGATAGCTAAAAAAATGCTTAAATATTTGTTTTATTGGTCAATTAAACTACAGGTCTAACTGGACAATGTTGTGGTACATTTGGAAGATCATTAGGTGATTCCATGGTGAGTCTTTTTCGAGCCCATTTGATGATTAAAACGAGATTAGTTTCAATTGCGATTAAACCCAGCCAGCATTTTATGAAATTTTTGATAACATTCGAATCTTTTTCGAGTCCTCTGTCTGATTAAAAAAGTCAAATTTGCGCTCGTTTTCTGATCATAAATGATACTTTGGTCTGGAGAAAATGGTTCCATAGCAGCGACTTTTCTTGAAGAGTCGCTTACAACCCGTTTTTCTAAGAAGTTTCGACCCATTTTCAAGTCGTATTTCCAAACTTTACCGTGTCATATTACCAATCATTCTTGAGTCGTATTTTCAATCATTTGCAATCATTTTTAAGTCATATTTGCAATCATTTGCGAGTCATATTTTCAATTATTTGCGAGTCTTTTTAAAGAAGTATTTCGTTTCTAAATAAAAGAAATATTTAATTTAAGAAAAATATTGAATAAGTTTGTCCTGACTGACTGACTGACTGACTGATTGGCAATCAACACAGAGCGCAAACGGTAAGAGATAGAAGGCTGAAATTTGGACAGGAGTTTGTGCTGGTTCCCTTCCAGCTATGAGCAGAAGCCAATGTGTCCGAAACTACCTTCTGAATGACTCCTCTAATAAATTGTGTGGGTCCTTCTCCACCTGTTTTTGCTATGAATTTTTTCTGAAAATTTGATGATTAAAAAGAGATTAGTTTCATGTGCGATTTAAGGAAGACTCAAAAATTACTCATGCATTTGCTCTAAATGTAATTCATTAAAAAACGACTCGAAAAAGACTTGCAAAGGAATCGAAAATGAGTCGGAACTGATCAGAAAAACGGGCTTAAAACGATTCTTCATGAAGAGTCGCGGCCAGGGTACCATTTTCTCCCGACAAAAGATAACATGCAGTTTGGCATCATCCAGCGGGGCGATATATTACTGCATAGCACTACTGCAAACAATCACATTTCAAACCCTTGCGTGATCAATTGGCGTTTGCTCACATTTTGAACATATGCATGAGTCATTTCGAGTCTTTAAATCGCACATGAAATTAATCTTTTTTTAATCATCAAAAGGGCTCGAAAAAGACTCTTCCAGGTGAATTTTGTAAAAATGATCTTCCAAATGCTTGGTGGGAAGGAAGACTCGAAAATTACTCATGCATTTGCTCAAAATGTGATTCATTGAAAAACGACTCGAAAAAGTCTAGCAAATGACTCGGAAATGAGTCGAAGCTGATCAGAAAAACGGACTTAAAACGACCCTTCATGAAGAGTCGCGGCTAGGGTACCATTTTCTCCCGACAAAAGTATCATTTATGATTATAAAACGAGCGCATTTATGACTATTTCGAAAAAGACTCGAGTGTGATCAGAAATTCCATAAAATACTTGCTGGGAAAGATCCTAATTCTGTGACGTGTCTGTTGCTACAGATAAATTGGTTCTTAATCTCTGATGTTTTTGTGAAATAAGCATTTATAGCCAGAGATGCAAACCACTCGACAAAACGAATTGATGCGGTTCTGTGGTCTATTGACATTTTTAATCCCCGGTGGACGAATCATGGTTTTGGTTCGGTTCAGTGATTACCGTTTTTTTACTTGAAAATACAGTCCTAGAAAACCTTGAAATAACTTCGAATATCAATGAAAAAACGAGAAAACATGCAAGCTTCGGATCTGCAATGGGACCTCAAAAGCGGTCCGTATCAATTGAATTTCAACAGGGTATTGGCGAGAACAAAAAGCAAAAGTAAGCCATCCTCTGAACGTCAAGTATTCCTACTAGTCTGTCTAGAAACCTTAAAGGGTGAACTTGAAAGTACGGCAGGCTTGAAAGTACGGCCGGATATTCAGCAAAGAGTCCCAAAGGCAATATGTCTTGTTCCAGCTAAAAAGATTTGTTACAGGGGTTGACTCTAGCACATGAAAAATCTCAAGAGCTCTTGAGGTTGGAATTTCACGGGCTCATACAAGCACTTTCAAGGGCTTAGCCAGGGGGCAAAGGGGTCCGTTTATTTTTATTCGTTTGGTGTGTTGGCCATATGTTTTAACCGCATGTCTTAGTCGTGTCTTGGAATTCGGATCTCTTATCAATTCCGACTGAATGAATTCGAAAACGAAAACAACTCAGAATAATTTGAGATCTACTAAGAAAGTTATTATATCGAATATTATCGAATCGAATTTGGATACATGTTGATGGTGTAGTTTTCAATTGAATTTCTTATATGTTAAAAAGCTAAATATTTTTGCACCTTCAAAATTTCTAAAAAATTACAAATTCATTTTAAAAAGAGCTGAAATTACAGTCTGTTTTATCATAGTTGTTGTTCTTCCGAAATAGCTACAAAATGACCAAAATATTTCCAAAATTGCTAGAATTGCGGGTTCCGAAAAACTGAAAACAAAGTTTCCGCCTATCGGCACTACAAAATAGCTAGATCTGTTGGGAAAGTAGCTAAATTGGCAACACTGTATCCCACACGCTGTTAGTTTATGACACACGAAATTTCTAACTTTATTCCCGCACCCGAATATCCCTTATAGGCTAATCACTGAGCACGTATAACATACAACATCCTGAGTCATAAACATTTACCATGCCGAATTCTGTCATCTTTGTAGCATGTTCCTATTAGACATCAACCCACTTATCAATTTGACAAAACAAAAATTTAAAAATGTTATTAAGCATTTAAACTCAGGATGTTGGATGTTAGATGTGCTCAGTGTGATTAGCCTATTAGAGAGCGTTGCTCTATAATAAATATTTACAAGCATTTGTGATAACTGTTTAGGTTATCTTGAGTTAAAATGTCTCATAAGCATTTGTGGTCCATTTCCCTTGGCTCTGCCTCCCCATATTAAAAAATAAACAACAAACCAAGATGTTTAATTTTATAAGAGTTTATTTTTATTGAAATTATTACGATCATACCAAACTGTTGTTGTTGTTTTTGTTGTTGCTGTAGCTGTTCTTCATCTTTATGTTTAAATTAATGATTTATACGTTAAGAGCGTTTTGTTTTCAGTGTTTTTTTTTTGTTGTTGTCTCTTTTCTCTATGCAATACACACGAACATGTACGAGTACATACATTTATATATAAAGTTGCACTAAAGAAAAAGTTCCTTTGGTTTTTACACTTCAAAAATTTCGTTCACTTACATTTAACATATTTTTTCCGAGTGTATTAATTTGCAAAAATATCTATTGTTTATATTTAAGTCCGTAGAGGAGAAAAACCGCCACTTCTAAATGGGCTAAACTCTGTATTTGTGTGTGTGAATAAAGAAGCTCCCTTTTTTGGCCTTAAAAAAAGCAAAATGTAAATATTTATGTATAACAATTAAGTAAATATAAGCAACAAAGAGTTATACAATTAATAAACAATTTTTTAAGCTACTGAAATAAATTTGCTTTAAATATTTGATTTAATTTTGTTTATGCGTGTGTAAAATTGCTTACAAATTAATTGTACAACAAAAGGCCTTGAAAGCGGGTTTTAATTTTGTATGTATATTATGATGATTAGTTGGTATTTGGGTCCAACTGTTGCTCCTGTCGGACGTAGAGTGTGAGTGAGTGAGTGAGTCAGCTTATAGAATATATCTTTTACATTCAAGTTTAGAAAATGCTACAAAACACAAAATGATTTTTTATTGGATTTTATTTATATATTTTTCAAGAGTTTCTATCATAGTTCTCATTCTTGTTGTTTGTTTTTACAAAAGAAATTCAACAAAATTATTAAAAAACTAAAAGAAATAATCGTTTTTGTTTTTTTTTTGATTTGATTTGGAGATGAAATTGTATTGGAACTCGTTTAACTTAAGAATTGCATTAAGGCGTCTACACTTTTCGTTCGTTAAAACTTAAACTTGCTTGATAAAGTTGTTGTTGTTTATTTAGAAATTGAGTTACATTTATGTAAATTTAGTTTTTGTTTTTGCAATTGTATACAATTTAATATGTAAAGATTGCTGCTATATTTTGCTGTATTCAGTTTATATATATATATGCCTGGATGAATATTAAAACCATTCAAATAATGCTTAATAAATAAATAAACACATGTTGTTGTTGTTGTTTTTGTTGCTGTCTGTTATGTGCGGGTGTGTGGGAGCGCATTTACTTGTCCTTATCAGACTCAGCAGTAGCAGCAGCAGCAGTCACAGGCTTCTTGTTGCCAATGGGAATGGCCACTCGGATTCTGAAAAAAAAGCAAAAATTAATAATCAATTTGTGGTTTTAAGTTAATATTTAGGCTTTCACTCACTTATCGGTAATCTCTGTCAATTTGCTGCGCACCAAATCCAAGTAGGTATCAATGGATTGCTTGTTGTTTTCGTACACCTTGGGCAAGGTGAACAGCGAGACAAAGGCTGCAACAATTCAATGACAAGAATTAGTTTGGATTTAATTGTTTTGTTTAAACTCTTTCAGAACTCACCCAAAATGACCAAAGTCATGCCATTGAACCAGGATCCAATGTAGGTGAAGACCCACAGAAGTACACCAAACTTAATCGAATCAATCAAGTCCTCAACCAAAAACAAACGCCTCAGTTCAGAAGTGAAGCCATTGATATGTGCCACAGCTGCGCCAGCAATACTCTGAACCTTATCCTGGGATAGCGTCAAATCCAGATCAAGATATTCTCTGTAAGTAAAACAATGTAAAGGCAAAATATGAGAATTGAGATAGAAAAATCTTAATCTAGGAAACCTTTAAACTTGTGGTGAAAGTTTGCTTCAGGCCATTTTGCACAATGGAAGCAAAGCTTACAATTTTGAACCAAACTATTATTTGTACGCTAGTGTGGAATTTTGTTTTTGTAAGTTTGCCGCAAATTTTCGAAATCTAAAGTGTACTAAAGACCTCGAGGCTATCACTCTAACCTCTGGTAGATACATGACCAAAGATACTAGAACTTTTGCTTCAAGATGTTAGTTGTAGCTCAGTGTAAATAGCCTGATATAGGGACTATGTATATACACTATGGCATGGGTGCACTCCATGGGTGCACTCCTGCACACTGGCCCGGAAACAGCCCTGACCTCAACCCAATAGAGAATGTCTGGGCCATTATGGCTGCGGAAATAAAAAAAAGGAAGCCTAAAACCATGGTAGAATTGAAGGATGTGATAGAAAAAGTATGGTTCGAGGATATCACTGAGGAATATTTAAGCGCTTTGTACAATTCGATGCCCAATAGGGTAAAATGTGTAATTTAAGCAAAAGGGGGTACAACAAAGTACTAATTTAAATTAAAAAAAAAAATTAACATTAATTTGATACAAAATAAATATTAGATTATAGCAAATTAAGTATACTTTTGGAAAAAAATCATTATTTGTTGAGTATATGCACTATTCTAATTATTATAATTTTTTTCCTTAAGTTGTCATAATTATGAAAAGTCACCAAAATGAATATGGGTCTGGAAAAAAACCTTTTTCTAAAAAACTAACATTCATAAAATAAAAATTGCTATGCACTTTTATTTAAAAATATTCCATTAATCAGTAAAAAAAAGAATTGGGCAATTCGGAAAACATTTATAGAAACCCCAAGCAAGAAAACATATAAATATGTGAATATTTAGACTGCGGCTTTTTTTGTGGCGCTGGGTGTATGTAACAAGCAGAAGGAATCATTTCCGACCAAATAAAGTATATATATTTTTGATCAGCATCGACAGTCGAGTCGATATAGCCAAAATATGAGTAAATTTCGGTTTTTCTTCTACTAGTAAACGTTATGATAGTAAAAATTCCATAAACGTTTCATTTATGTACACTAGGGCAGGTCAATTTGTTCGGGTCAAAAAGAATCTGGTAAGCGTCCACCAAAATCGGAATCTACGAAGAATTGTAAGAAAATTTCAGCATGAAACTATGTGTCTAAAATGAATTCCTTGCTCCCGCTGAGAAGTATAAAGATGTCCGGTTGAGGTATTTTAAGGTATCAGAACTTTTAAGAAGAATCGCATTAATTTCGATTGCACAGATTATATGCATTTAGTTGACTTGGATTATAGCCTCCCATTTACTGCAAGCATCCCACACGAACACTTGGGGGAGTACATAAATTCTGCTAAAATATCACTGCCAGATCCAGTTCTATTCTATCGCATAATCAGGGAACCGAACGATGTGTGCAGTTGTTAACGCATGTCTCACGACGCGTAATGCCGCAGAATCGAGATGATGTTATGTCAGTGACTTTAAGAAGTCGTTCCAAAAATCCGCAAATCGAGTCCAAGGAACGTTTTCTTCTTTTCCTGTTTTTGCTCATATCGAAATCCACCTAGATTTAGCAACTAGGTGGTTTTTGTGTAATTGGTTATCTCATGGAGGGCTGGAAAGGCACTAATAATAGGTTGACAGCACCTCAGCACTCGGCTCATTATTGTTTTGTTTATTGCGCGCCAATTTTAAAAAATAAAGCAAGCATTTCACAGAGGGGGAAAAGGTTTTTCTTCCAGAACGACTTGTTACTATAATGGGAGATTAAGCAATGGGTCTCTACAGCTAAGTTCAGGCAAATAATTTGGATAAATTTTGATGAAAATTTAGCCATATAAGTCATCATATTGTGGAACTTTCCGGCCATATTTGATCAAATTATTTGCGTATGGAACCATAGTTTAAGTTTTAAATCCTGTAAAATCTTAAATCATGAATATTTTTACCAAAATGAAAAACTGATGTGTTGAAAATGTTGCAGACTCTAACGCGCACTAGACTTTAGCTTAGGCAGAGATAGTCATTTAGTTATAGTCACGGATACATTCATATGAAGAAGACCTTTTAAGACCTTTGCGCGAATCTAGCGAAACGGGCCGAGCCAGACATGAGAGAAACCAAAAAAAAAATTAAATTGTTTCTCTCCTCTCACAACAAAAGAGAAGCAGAGACCTCTGTTAAGGGTTGTTTTTGTCCATCTATTCAATGTGATCTCGCGAAAACTGTCGTTTTCTGACAAAGGCAAACGGGGGACCGATTTTTGCAACCTCTGGCTAGGGTGCATGCTCACAGGGAGTAAATGTTCCACGGTTACAATACCGACTAATCACATTCGGATTTCGGTTTAGCAATGTCGGACCCTTCAAACTCTTCTGAGTGTCAGAAATCATTCAATGGGTTTTGGAGTATGTACAGTAATACAGTAAATCACTTCCAAACCATTAAAATTGATGGTGCTTGCTTAGTCTCCAATGTATTCATATTTTAGGTAAAAAATTAATGTTTGAAGTGCTCAAAATTGAACAGACGGTACTTGACCCAAGCAGGGTATAATTAAAATCTCACTGACTGATCAAAACTGCCTTTGTAATAGTCGATTTAATCTCGTTTCACTTACTTGAAGGGATGTCCATCGTTTGTCTTTTGTACGGCCTGTGTCACCGATTTGTAGATTCTGAAGGCCACCGTGCCGAACAGCGTCAGCAGCGACAAATAGGCAATTACACTGATCACGGAGAAGCAGGAAATGGCCACCAATGTGACCAAACCGGCGCCAAATACAATGCCGGATTTTTTCACATCACGCCAGTAGATGAGAGACTCCACTGGAAGTACACAAAAAGAAAGTTATTGTAAATTAGTTTGACAAGCACTTTGATGGTAGGTGGTAAAAGCAGTTACAGTTTGACAGTCACTCGCCAGTCAGAGTTATGGTTCAAAACATTCCTCAGAATTGAAAAATTTATTTTATATAGTTAAGTTGACAAGCGACTGAAATATTCTAAAATATACCCAAAGATATGTGCTCACACACACACACACACACACTCACACACACACGCAGGGAGACTTTTATATATCATTTGCTCTGACCAAATTATGCAATCTTTGGGATACATCTGTGAGTGTCTGCACTTTTAGCATAAATTTCTTGCACCTCAATGCAAATGCGAATGCTAGGTGGTAATTATTGGTAGCATTAGTTCCTCATGCATCTTAGCTATTATATACTTATTATTCTAAGTGCCTCGCGCCTCCCCCTCCTTCCCTGATTCACTCACAAATTCTATTCGACATTTTTATTTCGTGATATTTCGTGTAGATCGCTCGCCGTGCGCTGCGCCGTTGGACGTTCCTCGTTGCCAAGTTTTATACTAGAGAAATATTGTTTTTATGAGACCCCGAGCAAGAAACAAAAATTGTCCGGACCCTGCCGGACAACAAAGAGAAGGGGAAAGAGGGAGGGAGAGAGAGAGAGACTGCGTGAGGGAACGGAATGGAAACGAATTGAAACGCTTAAGAATCAATCGAATTAGGCGGTCGTTGGCCAGTGCGTACCCCCCCAACTCCTTAGCGCTGGAAAAGTATCTTATGGATACACACAATAGCTAGCTGCAATGCCATTTTCATTGCATTTACTCAACGTTGAATTTGTTAAGGGTTTTATTAATAGATTGCCCGACTGGAATAAACAATCAATTTTAATTTTAATTTCGGGCCTTTTCAGACTAAAATAAACAAAAATAAAAATTGTTTGTTATTGTAGAATATTTGAGCGGTGAATTTACATGCCTTAGATCAGACATATCTGTCTGAAAATTCAGAGTTTCCAAGAAATAATGAGTATGTCAACTTTGATTTCTAGAAAACTGACCAAAAGATTGCTCCCTTTCGTATAACTGATAAAACGTTTCTGTTTAACTGATAAAACGTTTCTGTTTTGGTTTCGTTATGGACTTTATTCCTTATAATTTGCCGACTAATCTTTAAGGATTGAAATTTTCATAAATTTTTTGGGTACACAATTGATTAGTTGATCGAAATTTACTGTCTTAAGTGATTCAATCGGAATACCCGTGTTGGATTAAGAAATGTTAACTTTAACAATATGCACTGTCATCGATTAAAAATCAACATACTAATTTTTAGACTAGAAAACGTAAAAAAAAAACAAAAACCATGAATATAAATATGTTAGTTACTTTGGTTCATTCTCTATAGTCCGACGATCATGACGATCTGTTTATATAAAGCAGAGATATTGGATTAACAGTTAAAATTCTGCGATATAACAGCATTCCCATAACTTAACATTCTGTTATGTTGAGTGCTTTACATAAAGAGTATTGAATTTAGAGATGGGCGTTAGGCGGGATTCCCGCGGTACTCGAAAAAAGTGCGGGATCGGCTCGGGACGGCATAAGTGCAATGTCCCGATTTATTTTTAGTGTCCTCAGCATGTTTAAGCACAGCCATGAACACAATTTATCGAAAAATAATTTTCAGCCGGGATTCCGAAGGATTGAATTGAAAATGGTTGGTCGGGATCGGGACGGTAGCGAATTTTCTTTCCTGCGCCCGTCTCATTAGGTAAATACAATTGAAAAAGTCTTTCCTACTGTCTAGTTACATATGTGATCTTTGCGACAGATTCTTTTGGGTACGCATTTGTCTTTGAAAAGTCAGCCGCATTTGCCATTTGCCGAGTACCGGGCTCTAATTCTCGAGTTCTAAATATCGAGTACTGATTACTAAGTATTGAGCATTGTGTATCAAGTACTGAGAATCGAGATACTGAGTATCTATTTCTGATTATCAAGTTCCAATTACTGAGTATCCAGTACTGAGTGTCGCGAATCGACTAAGACACACACAAAGACTCAACTGGCTGCTACTGAAGTAAGATTTTCCTTAGTAAAGTGCTTTGCTCGTAGTGGATGTCCCCATGTCATATGTACAATGTACAATGTAAGCCAACGGGAAAAGATTGTTATGTTTTAAATTTTCTTAAAATTACTGCGAACATTACTTTGCTTGGTGTAAAACAATCGTCAACAAAAACAAAATTAAGAAAATTAAATTTTTATCTGGCGCGCAGAGGCTCTAAAGTTTTTGTGAATCACTCATTTATAAATAACACTAGTTTACAGCCCAAAAGACCCATTTCTACTTAAACTATATTTATGTGTAGTTTGGATTTCAACAATTTTTTCATGGCAACGTTTTTTAAATATGAATTTTTTTCATTTATTCGGTAGGTGCACTTACATTTTATGCCATATCTCAATTCATAATAGTCAGATAGGGTGAAGCAAGATATGAATCGAAAGGTAATTGAATGGTCAATAATCGTATAGAACACTATTTTCAAATCGGTTAAGTAGTTTGAATACAATAATAAAAGATTATTAAAAAAATACATATTTTGCTTGAAAACGCAATAAATTTCGTTTCAAAACGCCTAGGAAAAATATTTAAAAATTCAAAAAAACTATTTTTATTTTTTCTACTTTAGAACCGCACTTCTTCGAAGAACATAAGATATCGATGAACAAAGTCTATAAATAAATACAGGAGCTTTAAGCAATTGAGTGCTGAAAAAAGTGGTGTTTTTGAGATTTTTTTTAAAATAAATTTTCATTTGCTTCGACTTTTGTTCCTTTCTGGAATTTTTTTCTGATCTGGTTATTCGCCCACTTCTAATATTGACCAAAAGACGAAGAAAATTGAAAAAAAAATTTTCTAAACACTTAAAATACTCAAATTTGACTGTTAGTTCCTTCACTTGAATTGATCCAGCTATAATATGATGATTAATATGCGATTCTTAAGTCAAACAAATAAAAATAGTTTTTTTGGATTTTTATTTTTTTCCTAGGCGATTAAAAAGAAAAATTTCTTGCATTTTGAATCTGCATTTCGATTTATAAACAATGTTCTACGTTATAATGGACAATTTAATGACCTTTTGATTCATATCTTGCTTGACACCATCTGACGATTATGAATTGAGATATGACCTAAAATGTAAGTGCACCTACCGATAAACAGAAAAACAGCCATGCTCCCACTTTTGCTTTCGCAAAAACTTTGCGATTTCGAGTCAAAATTTAGTCCAAAAACCGGTTTAAAATCGCAAAAGTCTTGCGAAACTGAAAGTGCGAGCACGGCTGAAAATTCATATTTAAGAAACGTTGCCATGAAAACATTTTTGAAATCGATTTTTGAGATCACCAATTCAAACTACACTTTAAAATAGTTTCAGTAGAAATGGGTCATTTAATTTTTTTTTGTCAAGTAGTGTAGTCGGCGTTGATTTAATTTAAAATGATTTCCAACAGCCGTTAGGAGAGCGGGCTATCAAAAATTGACAAAACGTAGATGCCTTTTTGAATTTCATTTAATGATAGCTGTTGAAATGTATTAAAGATTTCGTTGTACAAAATTGTATTTGGTGAATGTGTCGTATGAGTAATATTCGTACTAGACTTTACTAAATAAAATTGTTTGGTTTTCATAATTATTATTTTACAATAAATATAAGCTTTGGGATTGCTGAGACATACTTGTTTCCATTTTGTCGTTTTAAGGTCCAGCCTAATGTACGTAAAGTAAGCGTTCTTTATAAGCAACCTTTACACAAGCAACATTCTATTGTAGCAACCTCTGCATTAGCAACTATTTGGACTCCAAAATTTGGATAAATTCAATAAAAACGTAAATTTATAAAAAAAAATTCAAGCGAATGAAGCCATTAAAACATCCTGATCTGGATGACGAATTATACGCATGGTTCTTACTATAAAGGGAAGAAAACGAATTGGTTTCAAATGAGATTCTCAAAGTAAAAGCACTAGATTTAGATAGGTCACTCAACTGAAAACGAAATAATGAAATGGGCGACGGGAGAAGCGTACTTTTTGAAATTGCAGATGAAATAGCAAATGACAAGAGCATCGCTAACAAAATTGATCATATGAACGAAGAGACCAGAATCAGCATCGATAATGTGATGGATTCCTTCAACGTCTAGGTAGAATGGGCAGAAAAAAAAATAACCCTGAGATCTTGTTTTTGCGACGAATCAGAGAAAAAGCAGTTCTTAACGTTCAAATAAGACTGCAGTGCAATAATATTCAAATCTCAAAACAGTTCAAAGCTGTTTCTATTCAAGTGAATATGCCTTTATAAGCAACTTTTACTACAAAAGAAACTTTTTTAAAAAAATTAGTTTAGATAAGTTCCTTTATAGAATGTTTACATATGTATATATAAATGTGAATTTTCACAGCATTGAGCCATGAACTAGAAAATTGATGTGTTTGGCTGAAATACAACTATATAGTGATAAAATTAAAACCCATCAAAAACTTGTATTTTTTAAATCTCTAAACAAGATCGTAAGCTAAAAATTGATCCCCAAATTTTCTAACATAAAGTACATTTTTGAACCAAACATTTTTACAAATGGAGTCCCTGTTTCATTTCAGGTTCGGGAGGTCCCATATTTAAAAGGTCAAGTTTAGAGCTTCAGTTATTTCTCAATCCAACCTTAAACAAAATACCTTCTATAAATCACATGAAGTCGAAGTTGCCTTTTTGCTTTGTCAAAGTTGTAACTACCACTAAGTGGACTCAATTTTGGATAAAATTAAAGCAACAACAACTCTTCGCACTTGATCTCATTTCTTCAACCAACATTTATATAAACTCCCACCGGTCCAAAGCAAGTAGCATGTTAAACAAAAAAGAACACATACAGCTAAACAAACATCAAAGATACGGGTAAGCTCCAATGAATACAGGGTAGCCAGGTGAAACAAACTAGTTTTTATTTTCGGATTCTATGGAAAGATTATTCGTTGCTAAGAGATGATTATGTAAATGCAAATCAAATTAGAAAGGAGACAAATGAAACGATGACAATGCAACGGAAAATTAGGTTGTTCGACTGTCTGAGAAAGCGCTACAGATACAGATACAGATACAAATGCAGAGAAAGTCATCCACAAAAAAGAGTTGTAAGGTAATAAGGAAGAGGCCCTGGGAACTGGTTTTTGTAGAGTAAATTGGAAACAAGTTTAGGCTGAAAGTGAAGTGGCGCAAGTCAAGAAGATAAGAGCAGGAGGATTGCAACTGATAACCTTGATTTACAAAATGCAAGCTGGAAATATAAGTATTTGCCCAACGTGGCAATCATCAAAATCTATAAAATCACAACGTAGACAGAAATTCGAAGCAATAAACTTTTGATTTTCGGCCACGTTGGCTGCGTTTGCTGACGTTGCCCTCGACGCCCTCTCTTGTGTGTATATAATTTAACGACTTTTTTAAGATAAGGTTTTGATTTTTTTTCTTTTCCTAAAATCAGAGTGGACAACGTGGACACAGTTGATAAGAAAGTGGGGTCGTCTTTACCTGGGCCACGTTCAGGCAGCTGTTGAAAGTTGCCATTTGAATTGTTGCGGGAATAACGTTTGTTGCCACCGGCCATTGTTGTTCTTTATTTTGTTGTACTAACTTTTGGCGCCAAATTTAAAAAAAATCAAATCACTTTGCGTGCTTGGGTGTAATTAAGCAATGAAATCGTTAGTCAATGCACTATAGCAAACACACACACAAACAAACACTCACACACGCACACGACGATACAGCCGACCGTCTGGCACGAGAGCAGTAAAAGAACTGGAAGAAGTTTAAACGCAAAATATACCAACAAGTCACATAAGCCGCCTTCAATTCTGCTGGGGGCAGCGCTCCAGCTCGTGAGAGAGAAACAAGTTTTCTGGATTGACAGAGAGCAAGAGCACCTCTCGATCCACATTGAAAGTAAAAGATAAGGCGCAGTACCAACAACAAAAGTTGACTACGTAGGCTTTTAGACGTGTCAACCGCCCAGAGAGCTACGAACTTGGATTTTCGATTCGGCTTTTACCTTTCGCTCAATCGTGTGTTTAGTCTGACAGCCTTACGTTAGATTTTGACGTAGTGGGTGCGGTGTGGGGCAAGCACATACATTTGAAGCGTGACCAACAATGGCGAAAAGAAAATTAAAGGAGGTGTTGAAGCATACTACCCAACCGCACTTAAATAAATCAATAAAATCCACACTTCTGTTTGCTCAACAGTTCAATGCACTGCTTGGTTACAGTTTGACAGTCACTCGGAAGTTGAGCCGCCTCTGCACTTTATTGAAACGCAAATTCGAATTGAATTTACGTTTTACACAAATGCTGTTAGTGACATCATCAACCACCCTCTGCTCTTACTTGTTCCCCAGTTTTTTTTTTTTTTTGGCGCGTTATTGTGAGTAAGCTTTGCTTCAAATGATATCATGCTCCCCAAATACAGAGAACTTTCACACAGAGAATGAGAGAATTCATCGCTGACATAATTCCCCTCACCAAAAAAAACAAATAAAACTTGTGCTCTGCACCTGACATTGTCAGAATAAAACAAGATTATGTATGAAATTGCATAAGATTCAATAATAATAAATAATTAAAAGAAAAGAGATGAAACAGACATCCTAAAACCACAGCCAACAGACAACGTTGAGGTATATTGGTTTGCAGGTACAAAAGATTTTGCTACTGATAACAGAACTACGTACTAGAATTACCCTCACTTATAAAGGTCGGAAATCAGATTAAAAATACATACTTAGTTTATACGAAAAACGACAAGGCCAAGCAAACTTCGTCTATGCCGAAGTGTTTATACCCTTGCAAGTGCTGTTTTTTCCCATTGTTTCAAAACCATTTTCCGATAGATATTCATCTGATTTCGACCAAATTTCGCGAATCTATTTGAAAACATATCAAATTAACAATCGCCGAGTTTAAGAACAATTAAATTGAAAAAAAAAAGTTTTTCTCACCAAGACCCATTTTCCGACTGTCTTAACTGGCCGTTTTTTGCTCATAACTTGAGTATCGTTCATCCGATCTTACGATCTTGAAAATAAACTTGATCTGCCTGCAAGTATAAGAAATATATGTCCCATACCTGTCAAACCTCTATCTCTTAACATTTCTGAAATCTGTTTGTTCATACGGACGGAGGGACAGACAGACAGACGGACATGGCTATATCGACTCGGCTGTTGATGCTGATCAAGAATATGTATATTTTATAGGGTCGGAGATGGTTCCTTCTGCCTGTTGCATACTTTTGCACATACTTAATATACTCTGTGTACCTTTGGTACAGAGTATAATTAATCATGCTGGTCTAGACCAGAGTCCAGACAAACAGTAAGTATATAATCAAGGCAAATTGTAATTGAATTATCTGAATATTACATCTTTATAGTTTTTTATTTTCATTTATTTTTATATTTAATATAGCCACCTATATTTTGTTCAGAAAAATATGTTTGAAACATGTTAAATAATTTTTTTTGGAAAAAATGTTAAAACATTGGATTTTCACAAAAAGTGAAATTCTCTAGTCTTTATTCGGCCAAATTGGGTAAATAAATGGAGATGTTTGCTAGTGTTTAAAGTGTCTACTGATGAGTGAATTGTGAATTCAACATGTTGTGAGTTGAATTATAATTAACAATTAACCTTGAGCCAGCTTAAGGTGGTATTCTAGTCTAGAATTTTGAAAAAAAAATTTTATTTTATTTTCGTAATGCACATATATTTAAGAACACACACAGAGAATTTCAAGTCTATCCGGCAATTATTTTCAAAGTTACACGCACATTTGTAAAGATGTATCAGACAAAAGTACAGTGCTGTTAAAACTTTAAACAAGTTTTTCTCGAAACTACTTTTGTCAGCACGGTTGACATAATATCTCAAGTTCTAATGGACTTATTGACTTGAAATTTTCCGTGGGCCTTTTTGATATATATCCCTCTATGGCTCCACGTAGGATAATATACAAATTTTGATTTTAAATACTTTAAAAAAAAAACAAAACTTTGAAAAATATGGTAAGAAAATTACTTTTTTTTCAAACAATCAAATTTCGCGGAAAAAAAATATTTTGTTTTTCCCTCTGTGCGACTATAGCGACATTCTTACTTATTGAGAATCTGTTTTTCTTTTTTTCTTCTGATGACTAGAAGCGTTGAAATCGTGTCAACCATGGAGTCACCTTTTTTTACCACCTCCCACTCTAAGACCTGTAACTTTTTCAATTTCAATTTTTTTTTGTTTTTATTTTTTTTGTGTGTTGTTGAATTATTAATAAACATATAACCAAAAAATGGATGGTACAAATATTTTTAAAAAATGCCCAAAACTTGACCCTTTAGACTAGAATACCCCCTTAAGGCAAAAACTTTGACTAAAATCAAAACAGGTCACTAAGAGCTAAATATGTATTTTCATTTTAGGTTAAATAATCAATATCCAATATATTTATTAAAGTAAACGCATCTTTTCTCCAAATTTCATGAAAAAAATTCAATTTGCACTGCGAAAATAAATTAAAATTTTAGCTATCACCCAATAACCATATTGGGTGAAGTCTTAGTAGACTTTTTAGATCAGAAGCCGAACCCGGATAACATCTTTCAGCAAGATATTGCTGCCTTACACGTGTCAAGCGTCAGTCGTGGGTGGTTTAGTGAGAAGAAAATCAATTTTTTAGAATGGCCAGCGAGTTCTCCGGACATGAATCCCATTGAAAACGTGTGGGGTATCCTTAGACGTTGTGTTTATGCTGGCGGACGAAAGCTTAACTCGAGCAATCAAAAAAATGTTACCGAGAAATGGTTCAAAATACCGGGTCAAAATACCAATATACCAACAAATAGATCGGTACCTGTTGCGGCTTCTGCGTGTGTGCCCTTCTGGCGCCATGCACACACTTCTAAGCGAGACCATTGCCACGCATTTTTTTATGTGTGACGCCAGATGCCGAATTATAAATCTCGGAGCAATAGAAGCCAGGGCATGTCCACCGTTGACCTAAACTATTGAAAGGAACGTAAAGCTGCGCGGCAATTTGTTTTTCTTCTTTTCGCCCTTTTTAACTTAAGTGATTATCATAAGCTTTTGCTCCAGTAAAATTTAGCTTGGGGGCTAGTCAACTGATGTAAACCTTACAATTGATTCGTTTATCGGTTACTATCGTCTCATCAAAAGACTCCCGAATAAGTTTCCTAAATACATTACGTACGTTTGATTTGGTAAAAGACAACAATTATTTTAAACAAAAATTTTATGATGAGATCGAAAACGTATGAGAATTCGAGTTTATGAAGAAATATTCGCTATAAGGAGAGCCAAACATACTAAAAATTAACGAAATTGCTGCGAAATTGATTTTACATGTGTGAGAAGTCTGCCGAACACACTTAGCACACATATGTAAATCGTATGTAAAATCGTAGGTCCACATTGCAATTTTCCCATCAAATGTCCCTGACATTTACTTGTATGGCCGTTACCTATCTTTGTGAAATCTAGAGTCTTTAGTTGGACGATATTGGTATCTACTTGAAGTGGATTCAAATGTCTTTTGTGAATGATCCTACTGCTCACGTAACTATTGTACAAAATCCATATTTATTTCTGGTATAAAATTCAGTATTTCACGAATCGAACATGGGTATATATGAAAAATTATAAAATCTCTTGGGAATTGCATTTTCAGTTGCCTACTTTGTTATATGGTAGGTTCATTACTTATCGAACCTAAGGTTTTGATTTCAAGCTTGGTTCATAATTTTTTCATAATGATTTCACATATTTTACATAGAGCTACATCTGTCATATAAACTAACAGATAGCAGAGCAAATTGTAAGTTTATGTGACACTTTGCAGCTATTAAGAATATAAGAAATAAGAAAGACTGTTAAGCCCGACTATCTTCAAAACTGTGAGAGATTTGACGTTTTTTCTAAATTGCTGGGGCGGGAAGGGGCGTGGCAAAAATTGAAAATAAACTTGATCTGCCTGCAAGTATAAGAAGTATATGTCCCATACATGTCAATCCTCTATCTCTAACCATCTCCGAGATCTGTGCGTTCATACAGACGGACAGACAGACAGCCGAACATGGCCATTTCGACTCGGCTGTTTATGCTCATCGGAAATGATTCCTTATCGGGTCGGAAATGATTTCTTCGCCCTGTTACATACTTTTTCATACCTTTGGTACAGAGTATAAAAAATATTTAATATTTTTGTTCAGCTAGCAAAAACGTTAATTCATACCCGAATGGACCTTATTCGTTATAGTTGTCATTCAAAAGTTCTCTACAACGGCTTACAAATCTACCTGGACTTTAAAATGAAGAACTATCCTCACCTTCTATTTACATATATAAATATACAGATTTGTTCTTCCAAGTTTGGATTTGATTTTGAAATGATAATGCTCCGATTCCGAAATTGTGAAAGTTTTAAACCGAACCTTTTTTTCAAGCAGACGTTAACAATTTAGAAGGTTCGGTTTGATGGAGTGGACACAACCAAGAAAGTAGAAAAAACTGATGAAAGAAATAGTAATCTTAATATAAAATCCAGCTGCTACCATTTCACCACGAAATAATAAAGATACAGAAATATGTTGTAATCATTATTGCCTATTTCTGAAGATTGTTTGATATCACTAAAGAGTATTAACCAGGTCGCCCTAACCCAAACTTTCCAACATGTTCCCTTAGCACCTATTCACATATTTTATAGTTTTCAACATTTTTTGTTGTTGTACATCTTGTTTCTTTCTAACATAGAAAAAAGAAATATTTATAAATAAATTATAGCTGCAATTAGAAACAACTCGACGCACTACAAAAGAAAGAACAGAAAAAAAAATAGGAAAGAAGAATTGTTTCCCGCTGGGGAATGGCCATGCGGGTCGGACCTTATCGAGCAAAGTTGTCATTTCATTAGGTGGTGACTAATGGAGCAAATACTTACACGACTCACGATTCAGGGGCAACTCTTTCAGTTCACCCAGCGTTTGGAGCAGAGCCTGTAGCGTTTCCAGAGCAGCAGCCATTTCGTATAAGCTAATATGATGTATGTACTATATTCAGATATATCTAGCGCTAACAATTGAAAGCTTTCTCGACTGCAAAATAAAAAAAGAGGAAAGAACAAGCAAATAATAAAGCGAAAGTTTCCTCCTCACAAGCACACACACAGAAACACACTCGGTTCACGGATGCAAATGCAGCTACACGGCGGCGGGCATTAACATTAACTAAAAACCATCAGCGAGGCGATCGAACCAAAAGACCGCGACGAAAAGTTCCTCGCACTCGGAACTGATATGAAAATAGAAGCAAGTCGCGCGCGCAGTGACTAGGCGACAATCGTCGTAGTTCCACAGATAGTATTATTATTTTTATTATATTGATTATAGATATCTTTTTGCTTGATGATTAGTAAATGCCCGCAAGAGAAAGGAACGTGCACTTCGGTCAGACTTTGTATGTAGACAACGACGACACTTATCCCGCCGACTTATATAATTAGACAATTTCAATTCGAAGGGTAAATTTCCGCAATTGTTAAATGCCAATTCCTCAGCTTCAGCAGCGACAATGACAAAGCGGCAAGTGCAGCGAGAAGGTCAACGTGTACGCGTAGGGTTCAACAGCTGACAAGAACGGCAATCTGGTGGCATGTATCTTACGGGTGCGGTAAAACACGATGCCTCCTCGATCTGTGCGACGTTCTCAAAGTCCGTATATCAACTAAATTACAATTAATTTCTGATGCGCTCAGCTCATACGGCGCACAGGGCAAAAACACACTATTGTGGTATGTAGTAGGTACTCGGACTTGTACTCACCCTCCCTCTGCATATGGCAAATGGCAAATAAAACCGAGGGAGCTGAGAGAGTGATGCTGATTGAGAGAGTGAGAGAGAGGGTCGTGCGCTTGGCTGCGTAGCGATACGCATTTGTAGCTGTAAAACGCAGTTGTCGCTGTTTTGTATCTCTTTATCTTCTCCGAATTGAATGCAGTTCAGGTAGCAGACGGGTTTTGATTTGTGTTGGAACGATCATGTCTTTGCAAGCGCATCGCGAGCAGGTAAACAATGAAATGGGGTGGGGGGAGGAGAAAAACGTGTACACAGCAGGTACTTGTCATATAAGACAGATGATGGAATGGCAGTTACAACCGAATCTATATGTGTTTGGATTTTATTTGATGAATTGGTTGAGGAAAAGAACATTATGGGATCTAAGTCAAGCAAAGTTAAACACATGAATACTAATTGGACGTAGGAATGATATTACGATACCGTCCCAATTCGGATTTCTAAATTTTCAATACCATTCTGTCTCTTCACGATCTTACTCTAAGCATGCCCTTATCCATTATGACCTCAAGTTTCAAATTCTATTCGGCTCTGATCCCGCAATTCATTGCTTTTTCCGCGGCTCTTTAAATTGGAATTTATTTTGGGATTTAAAAAAAATACTCTAAATTCATGGATCATAGATTAATTCCGTAACGTTTAGGGCCAGTTTTAATAAAGATTCCTCAAGAGCATTTGAAATTAAAGTAAATTGCAAGTCGTGGTGAAGTGTAATGGCAAAAAAAGTCTGCTGATGAGAGGACCGGGAGGCCCTTGAAACAGTACTGTATACACAAACCCTTGCTATCGAACTGTAATAAATTTTTGTTGATTTGTGTTGATTATTGAATTATAATCAACCCTTGACCTTGAGCCGTCTGAAGAAAACCCTTTGACTAAAATCAAAACAGATTGCAAAAACCCATAGACAGATTTGCCAAACATTTAGATAATCATTTTTAACTTTCGTTAGATCCATAGATACAGTAAATTTCCAATTGGATAAACGGATGGACGACTTTCTAAACAACAAAATGACAACATTTTTCACGAATTTATGTTATTTTGAAGCCAAAGAAATTCGCCCCTGATAGTGCGACCATAGTTAGGAGACTCATTGACCAAAAAATAGAATCTCAGTGATAATTTTGTCAAACATAGTAACTATGGTCACACTAAACCACAACCAAATACAATTAATCATATCATTCCTATGGCAGTTATATGATTTGGTCATGAGTTTTAGAATCTTTGATCGGTGGCTAACAGCAGGGGGGTAGATGGATGGTGGTGTTCCAGTTTAGGTCGCGAAGGGCAAAAATCAGAAACTGCTTCTGAACTGATCAAATTTGATACTGGTAAGTCAGATAATGCGGACACCAAAGGCAGGAACAATATTCCAGATTTGTTCCCACCAGTGAGGTCTAAAGAAGTTTGGTGCTGTAGGGATCATTAAATTCTTTAGACCATCTCTTGATAAATCCAAGGACGCTTTTAGTCTTGTTACAGATCAAAGAAATTTGGCTGTTAAAGCTCAAATTGGGTTCGAATACAATAGCCAAATCATCGACCTTGTATATGCGATCTAACGGAAAGATCTAACTCGGAGAGTTTAACTCACTTTGTAATAGAGTCTGAGAAACTGGATCGTTAAATGAGGCATATAGCTTGAGGTCATCAGCGTACATATGTAAGGGCAGTAGAATAGGAAAGAACTTGCGGGATATCGTTCATGAATAGGTTGAATAACAATGGACCCTAGAATTAAAGTGAACAGTTTCGTATACAGCGACTTAAAACGCACACGTTGGGACCGATTTGAAAGGTATAATCTGACCAAGCCGAGAAAATTGAATGGGAGACCCACTATGCATAATTTATATACTACTGTGATCAAGCTGAAAATCAACATCCCGGGTTTTTCTAATCGATCATTTTTGTTCTTTCAGTAACTTGGTGACAATGTTAGTGAAAGCTGCCGGGTTATTAACCTGATTTGGCTCAGTGGGGCTTCTGAATATTCAACAAACTTAAGAGACGGCTCCGGGGACACCGTTTTGACTCGATTGTGATGATAAAAGCAAAATCGCAGAAGGCTCTGAAGGCCATTCCGAAGGAGAACTTTGCCAAGTGCTGTGATAACTGCGGAAGGGGAATACTTTGAAAGCGAATAAAATAGATTTAGATAAATAAATGAAGACTTTGAAAATATTAAAAAATTCACCTTTCCATTTGATCACTATTGTGAAGAAAATTATGATGGGTGATTACCTTTTTTTCGTGCCAGATCAGTTTAAAAAGGCAAGTACTGAATCGGTGCAACATTAAGTAAAATTGCATTTAAAAACACTATATTTTATTTTACGACCTTAAGAAGGTTTAAACGTTTAATTAACCTTGCTGTTGCCGTCGAATAAAGCTGTCGTAATATAGCTGATCCAAGACCTAGTTGTGACCCATTCTAGAATGAATTTGGATGTATTCATGTACAGTAGAGGGTCCATTATATCATAGTCCTTAATTAGTAAGTGTTATAAAGCAGTGGTGGGCACCAAATATAACGGAAAGGGCACGATGAAGATCAGTGTTTTTGAAGATTAGGAAGATTCTCAGATTGGAAAGATTTATAGCTAATTCACCTTAAAAGATATAAAAAAAATGTACAACTTTCTCCCACTTCGCCTTGGGAACCGTCAACTCTAACGTTGTTGTAAAATGTACTGCGTTGTGTGTTGAGAGAAATAACGGACTGGGCTGCTATGCGGTTGTCCACCGACGTCAAAAACTAAGGTTTCGATGCTTTTAAAAATTGGTCAGTGAACCTTTGTTTAAGTTTTAAGACAGGTTTGACTACGAAAGCGCCCCTACCTCTGAATTTTAGGGGTTTGCAGCAAGTCCTATAACTTGTTGACCTTAAAGTGGGTTAATTAGAGACGTAGATATCGTCTCAAAGAACAAAAAAAATCCAACGATCAAACTAATTCTTCGTCAAATCAACTCTTTACTGTACATTGTGAACACATTGTGCCTCTTCAACCTAAAGCCCAGTGCCCAAGAGCAACCCACGTCGCAATCTTTTAAAACCGCATAACAACAACAGCAACAACATTAGTGGAATGGCTGAATACTTAGCTAAAAAGCTAAAATTAGCACAAAAAAAAAAAAAAGAAACTGTGAACAAGGCGACGCCGGCCGGGCAGACACCGCAAACACTCGTAGAAATATTTAGAAATGGCCAAGAGCAGAGAGAACATGAGAAAAGGCATTTTTTTAAAGAGCTTAATAAACAATAACAATTGTATTAAGCTCTCTCCTCTCGCTCTCACACTTTCTCACACTCAAGTTCGCAAATTCAAGGTTAATTTTCTTTTTTGTTCAAGGGGTCGTCGTGGCACTGCTTAACCAACTGCTTGAACTAGTGCACTACTTGCCAAAGCAGTTAACACTGCTTTGGTAGAGGCGCCTAAGATTAAATGGTGTTTATTTGTTTCCGAATTGACGTCGGAAAAAGTGAAACTAAACTGTAATAAAAGGCATGATATGACTGCCACAGCTTGTTATCGTTTATATTTCTGCATTGCTTATCAAAAACACAAAAAGTTGGCGAATTAAGTTATTACTTGCTTATCTTTTCCAATTCCGGGCGTTGGTTTCGCACTTGAATGCAAATTTTTGTTATTTTTTTTGGGTGCAAAAAATGCCGTCGATGATCTAATCGCCTTGCCTGGAACTTATATACATATATTTAATATTTTATATATAATATACAAGATACACAAGAAAATCTTGCACGTAAACACGGGACCCTCTGCTATCTTTTGCTTCTATTTTGATACATTTTAAATTGCAGTTAAGTATAAAAAAGCCGGTTACTTTAGACTCATGTGGTCATGCCCAAAAATGAAACCGGAAAATTGCTAACAATATTAATCATAATTTTGTTTTTAACGCTAAACTAATTATGGAAACATAAATCGTTCACTTACAGTTGCCGGCTGGCTAACTTTCTTAATGGTCAAGACCAGTGGCTGAGGAAAGGTGTATGTAGGTTGGTTAACTGAGTGTTGGTGTATTCAGGCAGCATGGAGAGTGCCCACAGTGGGATGGAGAGTATTTAAGTGCTGGCGGCAAACCCAAATTGGGCAGTCCAGTCGAGAGGCCAAGCGGGTGGTAACCATAAAGTCACAGAGTTATGGCTAGCCCAGCCACTCCAATATACATTTTAAGCAAATTGACAACAGGGGAGAAAGGAGATTAAGGAAATAATGCAATTAACTTGTTCGCAAGGGAATAAATTTGGTTCTATAGCAGATAATCAAGTTGGGGGTAAACATTTTAGTTATTGATTGAGAAGTGCTTTAAAGGAGCAGAGGAAGAAAAAAGCACAACAAATTGTAATCTAGAATTTTTGAGGATGTTTGTTTCGAAGATTCATTTGGCTTTTATCTATATATAACATGTTCATCAGAAATAGTATAAAAAGGGTAATTCATTTACACGAGGTGAGACTTCTTAAGGAAGAAAGGTGATCTGAAGTTTTGAATGCAACACATTTTAGTTTTTTCTGTTATCAGGATTAAGTTAAACCATTTAGTTCTGATTTGGGTTAGGGTTGACTTAATTTAAGCAATGGCAAGCTACTCAGATTTGTCGGCGATAAAAAATGGCAATAAAAATGAATTTTTCCACCTTAAAATGGTTTGAAAATAGCTAAAAACTTTTCTAAGGTCGTAATTGTAACACCTCAACTACGCCCATTACTAAAATCTAGCTCAGCTGGTGAAATCAAAATCAATGACTCACAGATTCTCAGATGACGATGAGTATTTGACTTGAGCACAAAAGCTCAAAAAATCGTCAGCAAATTGAAAATGTCAGTTAGTCATTCCAAGAGCGTTTATAAGCTGATTATATATACAGAGGCACAATAAAAATGGCTAAACTGTACTGTATATATACAATGTAGAAAGTGCATGTCTACAGAGCACTATTTAAACCACAGCCCCCTTGCATGCGAGCCTCGTGTGACTGGGTGGGTCCCCCTCCTCCCCCCATACACCTACACACCCTGTAAAACACAGACAGCCGCTGTGCTCCATATCAGCTTGCAGTAGTGAAAAGTTTACCTTAATATTTTTTTTTTTTCTTTATAAACTATCGTAAACGAGGAGTAGCACAGCTAAGCTTAGCATGCGATCCGATTACGTTTAGCGCTTGAGTGCAAATGGAAGGTAACTGAACTTAAACCGAAAAACGACAACTAATTATAGAGGAGCTTTGGACATGGAATAGCTTTTTTTTTTTTTGGTGTTTTGGTATATTGCGCATGGCGTATGCAAAGCTGCAGGAACAATGAAATGAAAATCATTTTTCAAAAGTGTACAAAATAGTGGTTTTTGGTGAAAAATACAAAAAATACAAATTTCATGATAAATGCCCTTTAAAGTATGCAAACTTTATTTCTATTAAAATCACAAGGCAACAAAATTTAACTTTGTTCAGTTTATTAAAGAGGTGTTGGCGATTTTAGATGAATTTCGATCTGACTCTCTCTTTGATATTATCGTAAAGTACTAGTTCTTAACTTCTAAATAAACGATCCAAAACAATTCTACGGTGTTTTTGAATATGGGCATTTCCACAGCTACGAACGTGACAATCGTACGAATTTTTTTGCCTTTATTATGAAGAAAAACAAAGAAAAATTTACCATTAATTTCCGCATATGGGCAATTCCACAGAAAAGTCCACCAAGATCAAAAAATTAAAACTGCTTAAAAACACTTTTTTCTTATCATATTTTTATGAGGAAACAAACAAAATGAACTAATATGAGCCAATCTTATATATATTTATAGCCCAATTCAAGATTTTCGAATGGAAAGTCGCGCAAGCGCTATTTTTCTCATTTGGATACGTTTTGTTGAGGAAATTTTAGTAACGTGACGACAGGTAACGTCACGTCAGATACTTATGCAAATAAATAAAAATTTAGAAAATATTTTTTAATAAGGTTAACCTGCAAAATAAACTCGTATTATTTCAAATACAACCACAAAAAATTTTATACAAAAAGCTTTGCCCAATTCGCAGAGTTTTGCAATTTTCTAAAACAAGTCAAAAACCACTTCTGTTTTGTGTAACGTCACGCCAGCACATATTTTTGCTTATATCTTTAACTCCTTCTGATCGTTGTATGAATTGTTTTTGCTGATTGTAGTGCTACTTTATTGCTACCCAAAACATATTTTTGAAAAACATTTTATCGTACAAACGTAACGTCACGTCAGTTTGGAAATGCCCATATTGATTTTTGGATAGCACATTATTTAATGTACAAGCTGAGAGTTGTAGACAGTAAGGTCCCAAGATACAGGCAGACAAAAAGGCATACGCAACGTGACAGAATACGGAAGTGCGTTTTGTCTGCTTTCACAAAAGAGGCAAAACTCTGCGGAATGCATTCGAGTTTTTTAATGCAACTCTAACTTTAATATGATCTGCAATGTTGTAACTATAAAATAAATTTTTTTTTTTTTTTATTTGACTCATTATGATACGCAACGTGACATACGTTACGTGACAAGCCTATTTCTAACGCTGTTCTTGTGATGCTTTTCAAAAATTTATATATGTATCCTTTTGCGTAATTCTAAAAAACATAAGAATTTTGATTCAGGAACTTATATTGATATACATAAGATAAGTTAGCTGCATAAAATGAATCGATGTTTTCGGTTTACCTTTCTATGGAAATGCCCATATGTGTTCGAAATTATAACATTTTGTACTTCCCCTAAGTATGCAATTGATGTTGTTGAAAATTTTCATTAGAATTCAATACAAATGACAAGTTTTTTGTGTTGTTTTTGCATTGCATACCTTCAGGCAGTAGACATTTTTGTCATTTCCAACAGATGTATGGTATAACTTCGCTTAAGAAAATTGTAAAGTTGTTTGGGGTAAATTTTCGATGATTTCAAGAAAGATTCAGTAAAATCAGGCATTTTAAGCAAATTTAAGATCAAATTAGAAAATAAAAACCTGACGTATGGACCATTTTCCAATACAGATTTGTGTTTAGTACACGAAAATCATTTAGAATTGTCAGCAACCCTTCTATAAGAATGTTTACAGCATACATAATGATATATTTTTCGTGGACAAAAGTGTAACAGATAGGCAATTATTTTTTATACAAATTATGACAAATTCATGACTGATCTCATATAGATTATCAACAAAGAGCCTTAACCTTTGGACCCTGAAAGTTCGTCCCTATGCAGTAGTTTTAAATTGTGATGAAAAGCAGTTGAAGTACAACAAATGGATTTTACCTATTAACTGTTTGTATAAAGTAATTAAATCTCCGAAAATTACATTTAAAAGCTCCAAATTCACTCGCCCTTTTCAGGGATAGAACACGGAACCTTTTTTTTATTTTACAATATTTGTACACCTTGTGACTGTATAAAGTTATGTGGCATGCACCTCGAGCCAGCTAAAACTTGCTAGTTTAATTATCATAAGCAGTCACAATGTGTACCAAGCGCACGGCTCGGCGTAGTTGTTTGAAACTAAACATAAATAGTTTCATTTATACAACAAAAACTCTGGTTTGAGTGCAATTCTGCACTGAGACTTATTTGTCAGCGGGGAGAAAATCTCTCTCATAATACAGTAAGGCTATTTGGGGACACATACACACAGAAAGGCTACTGGCAACTTGGAGTTGTCTCCTAGTGCCGATTTATGCAGTATGCATATAGTGGGTATAGCAGCGCTGGCATGAAGAGGCAGCTGCTACCTTGCGGTAGATAGGCAAAGCCTGCCGAAGAGTCTACCAGTCTCCTTTATGGTCTTGTGTGTTCCTGTTTTAAAGTTATGTGCAAAACATAATCTGACCTCGAGCCAGCTGAAACCTGCTAGTTGGATATTTTTACACCATTTTTTTTTTACTTTTTAATAACTTATGATGTAGTTTCATATTTTACAAAGTCAATGTTTGGATTGATGTTAGGTATAATGTGAGCATTTGTGAATTGATTTATATTTAGATTTTGGCTTGGAGCAAAGTGATAGGGATTTGCTTTAAACTTTGCAGCTGTGTAAAGTCGTTGTTTGAGTGGCAGTTGAAGAGCGGAAAGGCTCCTGAGCTATAAATACAGTTATAAATCTCGCCAGGACTTGTGGTTTGTTTAAGATTTTCTTTTGAATTGTATGTAAATGAAAAACCCGAAAACCGGAGAAAAACATCGTTTACATAAAACTCACTTTTTTACAAATTTTTCAAAAACACAACAATAAACTAAAAACGTACAACTTTGTACAATTTTTTTCCCATGTGTCTGAAAATTGGAAAAGTTAACCACAGTACAATGAATGCATTCGCAAGGATATTTACAATGGTCGTATGACATACTTTCAGGCACACGCCCCCCCTCCATAATCTCCACAATTTTTTTTGTGTATTATTGTCAGCAAGTGCACAATGAAAACAACAACAATAATAATAATAATAAGCAGTGCATACTTATAGGCTTAAGAAACGGGGGTGGCTTTCGATGACATCATAAGTAACACTTGTACAGTTACAGGTTATCATATTTAACTTTTGTTTTTTTTTGTTCCATTGGTGGTCAAGCAGTTGGTCAATGTACAGTTTGAGAGTCACTTACCTTGTGGGTGCAAACGTTCGGGCTTGAACCAGGCATCTGCAAATAGGCGATGGGATATATTGATTTTCGTTAGTTAGCGGTTAGTTTCGTGTAGTGTGCGGCAAAGAAAAGAAAAAAATAGCGTGCGAAAAAGCGTTGAAAATTTAAAGCCCAGCCACAAATATGGAAAAAGAAAAACATTCAGTTTATTAGCCACCGATACGAAGTAGTAGAGATTAGGGTTACACAATTGGAAATGCTAGTTGTCACAGGTTAGTTTTGTTGTTGCCTTTGCGGGAGGGTTACGGGGTGAGATTTGTAAAGATGCACAAAACTTACTGGGATCCAAAATGGTACAAATCGAAGGATGCTGCTTGCAGACACCGTTCTGCCCGTTTTCACCGATTGTCGACATATTTTCTCAATTTGTTATATATATATAAAATTTGTAGGTCTTTTGGTTTTTTCCTTTTTTTTTTCTTGTTCTACATAAACAAAAAGCACAACGCGCAATTACGTTTTAAGGATTTACCGTCTGTTTGACACACGACGCGTATAGAGACTGAAATGTAGGATGGAAAGCTTAAAACGCTTGCAACAGGACAAGGCGACGGCGCCGTGAGAGAGAGAAAGTTACCTCCTGCAAAATCGATGGGGTTGAGCATCAATACCGCTTTTAGCCCTGAACTCTACAGAGAACTACAAGTACAAAATAAAAGCTCAAGCCCTCGAGCAGTGAATTTTCCGGTTTATCGATTTCAAAACTGATTGCAGCTGACCTGTCTGTGTGTGTAGACATTTCAGAGGGGGTTCTTGTTTTTCTTTATTTATTTTTGGAGAGTAGAGAACGCATGCGCCGCTTTGTTTTTGTAATTTGTGTGTGTTTTTCCTGTTTTTGTTTTTAGGGGTAAGGCATGAAGCCCGGAAATTATTTGGGTGCGGTGGTGGTGCTGTTGCAACTGGAATGCAGATGCTGTTGCTATCTCCAGAAGGGGTAATTGTTGGGTGGGTGCGAGTATTGCGTGCGGTGTGAAAATTAGATATGAAATCAATGAGCAGAACGAACAGGCCACATACGTGGAATGGATATGGTTTATTTTTGCCTCTGCTATTTGCTTTCAATCGCTTTAATGCATTGCCCTAGTCCATTCGTAAGAACTTTGGCTATGAACCAACTTGACGCATTGTCCTGTGTGTGTGTGTGGGTCACCCAGTTATTGAGAGACAAACTTTTTTTTTATATCAAGTTTTTTTTTATGCTTTTCAATATATTTAAAAAACCAACAAAAAAAAAATGTTGCAGTTTTTAAGGAATAATAATAGAAAAACATAGAAATAAGGCATAGCGTCATATCTCCGACGACATAACTCCGCCCAGTACATTTTGCCGGCGGAGATGTGTCGCTTTTTTTCTGATGGAGATACGACTTTTTAAAACGACATAGCTCCTCCGTTTCACAGACGACCTATCTACGCCATACATCACCGTTTTAAAACGACACATCTCCGCCGTGTTACAAACGACATATCTCCGCCATGTTACAAACGACATATCTCCGCGCGGAGTTGTCAGTTTTTTGAAACGACTTGATCACTGCGGAGATATGACGTTTTAAAACGAGATATGTCTTCGGAGCTATGTCGTTACCCCGAAAATAATAATATTCGAATTTGAAATTCCATAATATCAAATAAATAGAACCGCTGTTCAGCTTCACAGAAAAAAAAATCCCTTGGATGATTTTGGTATCTATTTGAAATGGATAGTTTTAACATTGTAAAAAATGGATATTAATAATATCCATTTAATGTTAAACTGATCTTAGATATGATAAAACTATCCATTCCAAATGGTTCTTAATGAATCTTATTTTTACTGTGTAGCTCCAAAAACCTTGACATGAACCGATACGGTGCACAGTGTAAAATTTTGCCCATCTAGGGGGATTTAAATCCATTGCAGCCGTAGGTTAGACATTTGAATGGGAGATGCTTTTCCCCATAAGGAAGTAAATTTTTAAGATAGCCAACATCGGACAAAATTTACTCCTTCTCCCTTACAATTATCGCATTTTTTATTTTTAGAACACGATTTTTATATGGGAGCTATACGATATAGTCACCCGAATTTGATCCAACTTTGTAGAATTGTGTGAAAGCATATGAAATTAATAATTGCAAATCTTACTAGAAATAGTTTTTTAACCGATCGTTTCTATGGCAGCGATACCATATAGTAGTCTGATTTTCATGTTAATAAATATTAAGTAAGCAGACGCTACCTTTGAAAACAAAATAGTTTTTCTCACAAAAACTAGTTTTCCGACCAATCGTTCCAATGACAGCAGGTACTGTAGGTAATACAAGTACTTTTTTTAAACTTATAAGTTAGCCAAATTTCTTACAAGGCCTCTAAAACTAAGGGCTCGCTTTGCAGTCTAGTTATCGCACTCAAAAACTGTACCGCAAGGTTCTTTTTGGTCTTTTCGGTAGCAAAAATATAGGTTCTAGGATACCGGAACACAAAAAAATTGAATATTGGTTCCCGCACCGGTTTTGATTATGAGTTATAATCTGCGGTGTCACAGAAATCTCTAGAGATTTCATCTTCGGTTGGTTTGCAAATCGCTCGAAAAATTCGTCGGTGTCACAGAACTTCAAGAGATTTCATTTTCTTATTTGAAAATCTAGTTAGAACAGAAGCTTTTCCAATTGAACTATCATCTCTCAAAAAAATTTTCCTTTTTTTAGTTAAGTGGTAATTTGATGTTCAAGTGATATTTATTAATTATGTTATATGTTTTATGATGCATTTTTATAATTCATTTGATATTCTCCAAAAATAAATTGCGAAATCTAAAAATGTGTTCGCGCACCTCATGAAGTGTGACTGGCCCTTAGGCAGCTGGCTTTTACATAGATGGCGACCAAGCCGTAGATGGCGCCACTTGAGGTGGCTGCTTTTGACAAATACGAAAGACTTTGGTTGGTTTGGCGAATAATTATTAAAACGCAAATTGCAATGTTTAAACTAATTAAATAATTGATTCATTTGATGCAACATATCCAGAAAAATAATGTTGTTTACATTTCCAAAACTAGTTTTACTTGTCAAAACTGTTTGGGTGGTGAATGAACACCGAGAATTGGTTTTGGGTTGGAATTTGGTTGGAAGAGATTTCTGTGACACCGCTGTATAGGTTATTTTCGGTATACGTTTCTGCTTCTGGTTACGGTTTGATTTCCAGGTCGTACAACTACAAAAGCAGAGAAGCATAAGACAGCGTCTTTCAAATATTTAGCACCAAACCAGAAACTTGAAAACTTATTCATAATTTGTGTCTAGGAGACGGACGTCCCCAACAAAGAAAGTCTACAAATAGAACCAATTGATCTTTAGTGACGAACGAATTATGCTAACATTTAGATAAACGCCACTATCGCTTAGGGAATTTATCTCGCCTACTCTTCACGAAAAGCGAGCTGTATCATGGTTCCCCAAGAAGAGAGGAGGGAAAAGATGACACTCACTGAGGCATTACTTTGGCGGTGTGGTTGGGGAACACTGTTTTTTATTATAATATTTTAAAGATTTTCACTGAATTTTAGATTTTTAATTGAGAAAAGTAAAAAATTACAAAACAAAACCGAACCGATGGTTCAAAGCCTCTGTGAAACAGTGAACCAGAGCAATCCTATATCCACAGGAGTTTGCATACCTGATCAACAGTCAAGTTGTAAAATGATTATACAAAGGCTTACTTAATTCTTGCACTTTTGGTAGAAAAGAGAGGTGGAAGATTTTTCCAAAATTTTACAGCTTTGTCATTTTCCAAAATTACTTTGTTTACCAATTTCTTCAGTGCTAAAAATAATAGCTGCATTTACCGTAAACAAGCTCATTATGTGGTTAATGAATAATTACGATTCTGAAGTAAAGAATGCTTCACAATAGTTTTCAGTTTCTTTTACCAATCAAACAAACTAAGTATTTGATTTCTAATTTTCGATACTCCTGCACATTGCTTCAATCGATTTCCCTGCCCACAACTTTGCCGCCGCTTCTATTCATGTCTGTGTGGGAGATCGTTTCCCAACAAAAAAAAAAAAAACAATTAAAAATAGTTTCAACTTTTGTTTAGACACTCCACGTCGTCACTTTACAGTTTCACAGTTCTTTTCCAGTTTCTGTGAAAACAATATCCATTGCTAGACACGTGAACACTGACTGACATAAGGAACGGCGATTAACAGAGCAAGCAGCAGCAGCAGCGATAAAAGGGCATAAGAAAGGCCAATGTGATATGTGAAAGCTAAGCTACAACTCAGCGAAGGAAATCAATGGCAAAAGAATCAGCAAAAATATTTAGCATGTAGTAAAAATAGCCGCATAATCTGCAAAGACCAATGCACAACAAAGGCCCCTTGGAACAAAGGCAAAGAGAGATTGCAGCCGGAAAATTACTAATTGGAAAAGCGGTTTTCTTTTGTTTTTGGTGGAAAATCTACATTCATATCTGCGCATTCAAGCGCAGCATAGTGGGGGCTAACCCCCTTCCACAGACAAAGAGATTCAAGTGGGCAATTGGATTATCCAGGGCTTAAATTAGTCGAGGGATCGAGATAGTTGAATCAAAAAATTATGTGACTGCCGCAAATTGCTCAACTAAAAGCGAAATATGAAAGCATGTGTACACTGTACAGACGTCAATGAACGAATGGGAGACCAGAGAAGGCTGCTGATTCATGCCCGGTAAAATAAGTAGAAAAATTATGAAACTTGCCACGAAAATTTTGTTTTAATGGTGTTTTGGTCAGCCTTGCAAACGAGACAGGGGGGGAATAGTCATTCTTTTTTGGAAAAGGTTGATGGTTAAACTTTCAAGAAGTGACGTCATATGTTTAAATTTAATGAACGGGCTGCTTTTCAAGTTTTGAATTCGTGGCATAGGCATCGTTTACATTTTGTCGTTTTCTCCGAGAAATATGATATGAAATTATGTCAGAATTACTCAATTACTCAAAAGTAAGTTGGCGTCGCTTTAAAAGGAAAAAAATTATGGAAACTAAATAAGTGTGACCAATTAAATAATACATAAACAACGTCTATTACTCTGTTTATACACACAATAAATATCATGATAAATGCCCTTCAAAGTATGCTATGAAAATTAATATTAAAAATTGAGAAAAATTTTATTTTATAATTGATTTTACGCTAATTAATTTTGAATTCCTTTAACTGCTCCTACAATCTAAGTGAATGTACAGTGAGAAATATTTATGACGCTGTGATATCTGACTATCTATTATATTATCCAGTTCAAATATATAAATGTTTAAGAAATAAAGTCAGCATACTTTGAAGGGCATTTGTCATGATATGTTGTTTGTGTATAGACAGGGTAAAAGAATAGTGTAAAGTTCACCGAATTCCCGGAATTTTTTTAATTAGAAAATTGCTTAAAGAAAATTCAGGTAGTGCATAGATCGCCTACCAATCGTTGGGCTCAAAAATCAAATGCAATAACAAAACACAACCAGGTCGATAATAAATTGCACCTCGTCTCAGCGTCAAGTTCTAAAATTCAGTCGTAAAGTATAAGGTTCGGTTCGTGGAACGCTTTCATTTGTTTCGAACCTTGGTTCATAATACATATACTTTTTTTTTACGAATTTCAACAAATCAGATTGTCTACCAACTATAGTCGTCGAATGGACCACAATTATTAATGCTATCAATTATAAGTACATTTACAAAAGACACTGTGGTCGGGCGTGGCGTACCAGTCGTAAGTGTGGCGGCTGATGCGCGAGGTTGTGGGTTCGATCCCGCCTCGGACCATCTAATAGAAAAAGTTTTTTCTTTCTTTAGAAGAAAGCTTTTACACACCCGATCACCTTCACCAGCTACTGGCGCCAGCTGTGAAGTAACTAGCCATGAAAAAGCAAATTCTCTAACTATTGCCGTTCGGATTCGGCGTTAAACTGTAGGGTCCCCTTTCTCTTGTGCGAAAATTATAAGCACACACGCCAAGAGATTGAGAGAAGCTTGGCCCTGGCCCTCCTGGAGGTGGCTGTTTGAGCCAATTTTACTTTTACAAAAGACACTGGTCCATCCAACAGTATCGCCATGTTACAACTTGCTTTGCTTGATTTCCTTTCTCATAGGTGGTGATATCCCCAGTTTGGATATGATTTACAACGAAGTAGAGTCATAAATCATTTAAACTAAAAAATTATTGTAAGTATTCGTTAATATTTGTATTATTCAATCCCAATTCCTACAACTGAATCTTGTGATTCAAGAAGCCAAATATTTTTGACCTTAGAATACAAATAGCTTGAAAAAAAAGGAAGGAACTGATGAATAAAAGTATCAATGATTCTGTACCATGTTCATTTTCTGAAGAAAATAATGAATAAGTAACAGCTATTAAGTCAGTGACGGAATTCAAAGATTGCCTTTGATGCAATCTAATATTAAGGCTTTGTGCGAACTATCATTGTAAAGAGCTTAAAAATATCGCATTTCTTGTAAATATTAGCTGTTCCTGAGGGCCCTTTATACTTTCAAATATATTTTATTCTGTGAAAGAAGAGACAATATTGATCAAAGATTACTGGAATAATTAGTAAGGATTAACTTAAACTTAGCTCGAATATTACCATGAAAATATCAAGACTAAACTTCCATTAAAGATTAAAATGTTGAAGAAAGTTCCAATTTACATTAATGTTGTCTGAATTAGCAAAAAACAAAATTATTTCTGAACCCTGGTTCGAGCCTTAATCCTCTTTTTCATGTTATAATATTCATTATTCATATCGTTTATACGATTGTCAGCTCCTATATCCTTTTTTATACACTTGAAAAGTGCATCATAATTTTGCCCAGAAGTATGCAACGCATAGAAGGAGTCATCTCCGACCACATAAAGTATAGACATTCTTGATCAGCATGACGAGCTGAGTCGATTGAGCTTTGTACTTCCGTCTGGCTGTTTCCACGCGAACTAGTCCCTCAGTTTTGAAGCTATTGAGCTGAAATTATGCACAAAGTCGTATTTTGCCTGCACGCTGTTAATATGTCGGAATCGACCGAATCGGACGACTACTTCTTGTAGCTGCCATAGAAAGGATCGGTCGAAAAATAGGTTTTTGTAAGAAAAACTTTTTTGTTTTCAATATTAGCGCTCTTGAACTCGGTCATTTTTAATAATATATGTTTTTAAGCTGATCTGCGAAGTTTGGTCAAAATCAATAACCGTTGAAGCGAGCTTTTTCAAGTATATTAAAACTTCTGCACAGACGAAGTCAGTTTTGCTTTCTCGTTTTTTATATTAATAATATCTAGCACATTCAATGCAAACGTAAGATTATTATGAAGATTTGATGGATGACAATGTAGACGGGTAAATAGAAGGTGTAGATCAAACGGTTAAAATATATATGATGACATATGAACAAAGATCATTAGACGACTTAATAGACAGCAACAGTAGATGGGTAAATATATGAAGTATAAACCAAACGGTCAAAAAAATCGCGAAATTTGCAAAATTTTTATTTGAGCTTAAATGTTTGGCGAAAGTTTCAAAATTTTATGAGTTTTGGTAATCATTAAGATTTGATAGATAGCAATTGTAGATGCATTAATTGTATAGATTAAACAGTAAAAAAAAAGTAAAATTTTCAAAAAAAAAATTTATGAGTTAGACTGTAATGTAGACGGGTAAATTGACGGGTAAAGATCAAGCGGTCCAAAAAAAAATCAGTATATATACAAAATTTTATGATTTGTTCAGATTCCCATGAAGATTTAATAGTTGGCAATTAAAGACAAGTAAATAGAAGGTGTCGGTCAATCGGTTTAAAGAAATTTAAACATATGCAAAATTCTTAAACTGACTCGAAGACGTGTAAATAGGAGGTGTAGATCATACGGACCAAAAAATCGCGAAATTAGAAAACAAAATTTATTAGTTTAGATTATCATGAAGATTTGATAGATTGGCAATTGTCTATTAAGCTTCACTTCTTCGTTTTCTAAATGAGGCGTTTGTAAATATGCAATTCAAAACAGTTTGTTGGCAAATCCTTTAGCCATTTTTGGCATTTTACAATTTATGCGAAATTGTTAGATGAGTGCAATCCGAGCTTAAGTCGGACATACGGTTCAAAATATGCAAAATCCGCTGTCTACTCATAACGGTATGAAAAATATGTTAAAATTTTGCAAAGGAAAAAGATATGTACAAAAAATGTATAGGACTCGAGCAATGCCGGGTATTTGGCTAGTAAATAAAATATTTCATAAACAATTGTGTCCATTTCAGTACACGGCCGTGAGTCACGCGTCAACCGGCGAATGATGATGATGACGAAGACACTGAAATTACCGATCGATTTGTGAGAAGGTCAACTTAACGGCAGCCGCTGCCTCTCCGTGAGAAGAAGTTAACAGCTTCTCGCACTCTCCAGAGCAAAGTGCAAACTTTGTAAGCTATCATATTACTCAACAACAACAAGAACAACAACAGCAAAAGAGAGAGGCGGTAGCCGGTGATGATGACATCATGGGAGGCAATAAGCAAAAGCCGCATATACAAAACGAAATGAGAGGAGGAGGGGAGCAAACATTAACTAGGAACAGGTGCGGCGACGACGACGGTTGCGAGGATACAAAACAACAAAAATTTAGGAATTTATGAGACACAAACTAATTAACACAAAACAATTAATAGCGAAGAGTCTCGGAACTTACCCAATCCATATTTGTAGAAAATTTCCTCCACGGACACGATTTTGGGCTGGACCTGGGTGACTTGCACTGGCTTTGCTTTGGGCGGTTCCACTTTGGGTTTGGCTGGCTCCGGTTTCGGTTCGACTTTGGCCTGGACAATGGGCTTTGGCTCCTCCTCAGCATCCAGATCGGTGATTAAAGTGGTAGCTGGTATTGGCAACGGCTTGGGAGCTGGAGCTGAAGTGGCTGGTTCCTTAAAATCGCTGAGTAAATCCTCGGAAGAAATGAATTTTTCATTGTCCTGCTCTTTAAGAGCATCGGCAATGGGTTTCTTGGCCGGCGACGGTGTACAGGAGACGGACGGCGTATCGGTATCGGAATCATGATGCAAAGGCACAGCCGGTGGGGGAACAGCAGGAGCAGTAGCAGCTACTGCGGCTGGTGTCGGCTTAGCCAGGAAGTCATCATCATCATCGTCATCATAGAAATGGGTTGATTTCATGGGCGCTGAGGGCTCAAAGGGTTGCAGCGGAGCTGCAGGCTTCTCACTGAAGCTGCCTAGCAAGTCCGCCTCTTGGACTGGTTGAGCCACTAGTGGAGGAGGTGGAGGTGGAGCAACTCCCCCAAAGATGCCTCTTTCTGCATTCATAAAATCGCTGGTCAAATCACTAATGCCTTGTTTCGAGCTCTGACCCGCCTCCTTAAGGAAATCATCAAATTCCTCGGTTTTTTGCGCAAATTTGGCATCCAATTGCTCCTGTGCCTCCTTGGCCCCGGCGGACATGCGCTGGACAAAGGCCTGAGGATCACTGAAATCGGAAATTTTTTGCTCATTGGCAAAATAATGCTCGGTATGGGCATTATCATCCTGTGCTCCCTGGCTCACATTTGCTCCAGTCTTTGTGCTGCCCCCCACTAAATCCTCCACCCTTTGAGTGGCCTGATTAAAGATATCCTCAGTGGTGGCGGCCGCCTCCTTTTTTAACTCGGCAAAATTGAAATCCATTTTAATATCCTTTATCCTTTGGCTTTGATGGGGGAGGGGTTTGTTCGTTCTCTTTTACTCCGTGTCACACCTCACACATACACACACACACGAACACAGCTGTTAACGGCAGGAGAGCTTTTGCACTTTGCTGATTTGTTTGTTATTAAAAATTTGACCTTTCATAAAATCCTTAACAAATGGGTACAATAAATTTTGGTTTAATTTGTTTCTTTAAAAACAATTTGCCACTTGTGTGTGCAAAGCAACGTCCGCTTTCAGCTTTTCGTTTAAACTATTAAATGGAGACTGCGCGTAACACAGTGTGACCAGATGGGCGATTTGGAGTTTTACCATAATAATAATTACCAGAAAATGTGTGAAAAGGGTAGCCAGCGTCTTTGTATATTGTAGCTAGTTACAATCTACCTTACCTGGTAAGCAGGCATAATGTAATTTTGACCAAAATAATGCTGGATGATCTTTGCTCCTACTGCTGCTTATGGGGGCTAATTGTCAACACGGATAAAACGAAAATCCTTCCAATAAGAGACAATAGAGGCCGGATCTGCAAAGAAGAAATCTGGTACCCGAAATCGAACGAGTTAAATCTATTACATACTTGGGAGTTACAGTCACGTCCACCATGTCATTTAAAACTCATCTTCAGCTGAAACTTCGTGATGCTTTCAAGGCTCTCAACTGTACTTGGAATACGCTACTCGGCAAACAAAATGTGCCACCAAGTGTGAAATATAGTATGTTTGAAGCCACTGCCCGGTCAATCATGCTACATATATGCTGAACAGGTTTAGGGATTCCTCGAATATGAGGAAGTGGAAAAGCTTCTTCGATTTTTTCTAAAGAAAATATTTAGGTTGCCTCGCAATGCTGCGAACTATGCTCTATTTGTAGAAACTGGTCTTTCGACCCTCTATACCCAAACGCTTGGTTTACATTTCTCCTACTTGAGAACGATTTGTCAAATGCCTGAAACCCGCTTAGCTTCTGTAGTTGCCAAATTACTTCTGTTGAGTCCATCCCAGTGCTTTGAATCATGGAGAACTCTTGCTTGCAGAACAACATAATGTAAATTTGGAGTTCATCGACTAATTTTGGAAGAATACTGTACAGCTTAGCCTAATATTATTTGTATTTAAAGCTAGATGTGAAATGCTGAACCTACGTTCCCGCCCATATTTCAATGGCACGGAGGTCCTCTGCACCCTCTGCAATTTAAACGCTAAAAAAGACACTTTTCACTTTATTGCAGTTTGCCCAATTTCAAGGGGAAATTAGAAAGGTGTATTGGCAGCAAGGAGAATGAAACCAACAACGAAACATTCAAATTTTAAACGGAGGAAAGTGGAGTAGTCTTTTCAAATTTCTAGTGGAAGCATCAACATATAGGAATTGTATAATGTCAGAAGATTTTTAGTATGTTCCTACATAGCAAATATAAACAAATTGTATTAAAGCTGACGGCTTTAAGCCAAAGCTGACTTAATGTTATTTCATTCCGACCTGTGTAGCCCTTGCGTAGACACAACCTCAGAAAGATCCGGTCTCTCGCGACGAGCGGGCAATCCGGGTGTAGTATGAGTCTGTGGCTATAGGTATGAGTATTCTGTATATATACAAAATAACCACATTTATGCAAATATCTCGTAAACCTTACGTGGTGGAAGAAAACGGACTATTGATTTAAATTCAGCGAAATACATATGGAATGTTTGCTATCTTTTCTGTTGCAAAAGTTGGCCTTTTATGGTAAACCTGTGTTATCTCCAAGCTCATTTTCGAAGCTACACATACATAAATATGGAATATGCGACCTTCATATTTGGAAATCTATACCCAAAGTCGGAGAATGAGTAAATACTTTGGTTTTCATCCGAGTAAGTTCAAACCTATTTTCAAAGCTTTACATAACAAAGTTTTACCAATGCGATTTTGAAATTTTTGAACTTGTTTGTTAGAAAACGTGGATGGGTTTGGCGTGGTGGGGTAAATTTTAAATTTTCGCCCAAACAAATGGAATAAGTGGCTTAAAAATTTTGGAAATAAGGTATATAGGGTAAAAGCTAGTTCTATATATTTAAGGAAATGAATGATTTATAACAACCATATTTAGACGGTCCACTTTAGACAGCGTGTGTCCTGATGCGTGCGCAAACAACGCACCCGACAATAGCGTGTGCCACAGGCTGTGCACGAATATTGCGAAAAGTTGCCACAGACGGCACAAAAATGACGTACTGGTTTCTTGGGTGCAGGCGCTGCGGCACTCTCATAGTTGGGCTTCTGTTTGTCCTCCTCGAGCAGCTGCTGGAAATTCTTCCGATATTTGGCACGAAAATATTCGGCGCCCTTGCGTTTGCCCTTCTTGTCCTTGGCCGTTTTGAGGCTTTCCTGAAATTTCGGTAACTTTTTAGACATCACCAAATCTGCATGCGGATCATCATGAAAGTTGTCCTGCTCCAGGGCCTCCAAAGCTTTGCGGGCGCGACGCTGCCGGGCGGCTGAATCCAAAACTCGCTTCTTTTCGGCATCCTTAAGGCGATTCGATTCTCGGCCCGTCATGGTTGTAAAGGGTAATTGAGGTTAGTTAGTTGGTGTGGTAGTTCTCTTAGGCGTCCTTGTCGTGCAATGGAAAACTAATGCGATCCATTAAATCATCTACACGCGCCTGCAACACTTCCACTATGTCCGTGGAGATGAACAAATGACTCTCGTCCAGATCTTGGATAATGAACTTGCGTCCCAGGGACAACTTCTCGTCTAGGTGTAGCAAGAATTGTTTCATAGCAGGATCACTGGAATGGGTTAACACTTGAAGCAGACGCGAGTTGAAGCTGGAATACACACTACTTACCACTCGACAAGCACACCTTTCATAACATTTACCATGTTTTAAACATTTGCTTTAAACATTAATGAGTAACTGCCAGTCACAGGGAAACGCGTTCAGCAAAAAATACATAGGCGAGGGGGGCGGGCGGTTTGTTGACAAACGAAATCTCGAAAATAGTCGAGAGTGGTCGCACTAATAACAAAAATAGTTGAGGGTGGTCGCACTAATACCAAAAATCATCGAACGTGGTCGCACTTATCGATTCTTAGCATCGATAGCCAACGCAAACCATCGATAGCATTATATATCGTATATAGGGTACTATATAAACACCAAGAGGAAAGAAAAGACCGATATGGAGCTAATAAATGGACGGAATCTGGCTCTACTCGTGCTCTGCCTGTGTGCTTCCTATGCCCTGGCATCAGAAGGAGAGGCCGGCGGCAAAGAAATACCGCCCACGAAGTTTGTGGGTCAAAACAACGTTGCCGCGCCGACCATGACTTTTCTATATTGGTAATGTGGTGACGGTGGAAGGGGGGTGACGTGTTTTTTGGAGGGCTCATTATCATAAGACTTTATACCTAACGCTCTCCATCTCTGTCCCTCTCCTACAGCTATTCCTGTGGCTATCGCAAAGCCTTCGAGGACTATGTAAACATTCTGGGCGAAAAGTATCCACAAATGCAGATTCAAGGAGCCAACTACGATCCGCCGGGTTTGAATTATTATCTCTCCAAACTGATCTTTGCCCTGAAGATCTGCATTATCGTGTCGGTGGTCAGCTCGGTTAGTCCATTCACTTTCCTTGGCCTCAATACGCCCGGCTGGTGGGGTCATTTGCAGGCCAACAAAATCTATGCCTGCATGATGATTTTCTTTTTGGGCAACATGCTGGAGGGTCAGCTGATCTCGTCGGGTGCCTTTGAGATAACACTGAATGATGTGCCGGTGTGGTCGAAAATTCAAACGGGACGTTTTCCGGCTCCCGAAGTTCTATTCCAAATCATTGACAATCAACTGCAGTTCACTGAGAAGGTTCAAGAGAATCCGGACTTTGTTAAATAATAGTTATTAGAGATAAATCCAAAAACACTAAACTAAAGAACTGTTCTAAAAAAAATCAAACAAATATCGCACTTCACTTGACCATAAATCCTCCCTCGTACGATAGTATTTTCCTTAAGAAACCTATACAAATATGCCGTAATCGTGTGTGTGTGCTTTTATAATTTAAATGTTAATTTAGCAACCCCCACACACACACACACACAGACAGACAGATAGCCGGGGTATTGGGTACATCAGTAGTATATACGAGATATAATGTCTGTAGAAATTTTGCTTTAGTTTGAACGTGGACCGTGTTTATAGCGTAAATTTAATTATTATGTAACATGTAACTTGTTAAATAGAAAACAGCAAGCAAAATTGAAATCATTTTCAATTTAACACACATGCAGAAATACATTTAAACTTTATTTAAAATGTATCCCAAAAAAAAATGGCTTTTCCAGGGCAAATTCTGTTTTCCAGATTACTGAAAGTAAAGCATGCCTCTCGCTTCAAATTTGTTAACGTATGTTCCCATTTCAGAATATCTGCACAAAGCTAAGATTCCTAGACAGCAATCATCGGAACGGAAAGAACACCTACAATTTTTTTCTATCAAACGCTGAATATCGAACTTGAATGGAATACAATTACCGGCGAACATTATTCAGAGCCGAACTGATTCTACATTGGTTTGAAAAGTGCACTTCCATCATCACAATGCTCGGGAGCATTGGCAAATATCCATAAAATGAGCTACAAACTGTTTTTATGATTATAAACCTTTGGCCGAATAAAGAAGTCATTTTGAGTAAGTTATGGGAATCATATGGGAACACACTCAGGCATGTTCTCAATTCCAGTACATTTTGAAAAGTAAATCGAACGCAATTCCGCTTCGGTTTCGTTTTTGTGTTCTCAATTCCGAATGAAATTGCTCTCTTTTTGCAAGCCACAGGTCCAAACTAGATTGGCACTAGATTAGTGCCGGCCAAATGGAGAGGACAAAAAAGCGTGCTTGTGTTGCTGAGCAAGAAAGCTCTCTCCAGAGTAACAGCCGCTTTACTTGCAATTCAGTGTTCACCGATTCACACAATCGTGAGTTCGGTTCGCGTTTTGCGTAAAAACAAGACTGACTTCGTCTCCTGGGACCTAAGAGAGAATCCACAATTCCAAGGGAAACGATCGAAAAAGTAACAGTCGAAGATGAGAGAGGCTGACTTTTAAGTTTCACACCTCGGTTTGGCTGGGCAATGCCAAATTCTGGACACATCAAACAAAAAAATTCCTTGTAAATTAATTAAAGACACAATTCCTAAATGGATCACAAAACTAATGAAAATTCACTTCATGTCCATCTATCAACTGTACGAGTGCGTAATTTGGCAATTACTTTTCATTCCACCGACCAACAAGCATTACGTTTCAAAACGATATACTTTTTGAGAACATGCCTGACCCAGTCTAGTTCCACCGACACATATATGAGCATTTTCATATTTGGTGATTGCACTGGAAATGTACATTCTCAAAAAAAAAAGCATAGTTCTATTAGGGAAAATACTCATAGTGTCGGAGCGAATAACAAAATATTTTCAAATTGTAGAACATTGTGGGATAAAATGTATATAGGAGGCCTTGTCAAAAATATGTTCATTTGGTCGAATGTACATATGTATATGTGTCAGTGGAATCAGGCTATTACATGATAAAACGATTACAAGGTAGTTCAAACTTTGCAGACACTTACTCCATTTCAATTGGGGTAACGACATAGCTCCGACGTCATATCTCCGACAGAATTATAGCGTCATATCTCCGATGTACTCCGATGGCAAAATGTACTGGTCGGAGATATGACGCTATGCCATTTCAATTGACAGCTAAGTCTAAGATTGGGAATTTGAGTGTTTTCATTTCATTTCAATTCATTTTTTGCGTTTGGGAAACTTTCCTACTAAAACCAAATTAAATATTATACACGCAGAAAAAGCTGAAAGGAATTGGATACACTGCTCGCCACTTGAATAGGACACCCTGTATGCTCTCTTTAAAACTGCTCGTAACTCGAAAACGAAATGTTAGAATAACGGTATTTTTTGCATATTATCTTTGTGCAAGCATTTTTCGCTCTTTCTGGTATATTCCAAGTTTTGGAATAGAACCGTTATAAAGTTGTTTGCACTTTATGTGAGCATTCGCAAAAATTCAATGGAATTTTTGCGCCACTTGAATAGAACATACATTTTATTTGGTCGGTATCGTTGACACGTGCACACAAATTTTGGTTTACTTAAACTTTTTGATTTAATTGAAGTGTATATAAAATTTAAAAAAAATTAAAATGGGGCGTAGCACTTCATTATCTGAGTCGGAGAAAGGAAAAATCCAAGCTTACAAGGATTCTGGCCTTTCTATTACCAAAATAGCAAAAAAGTCGACCGGAGCCGTCACGCCATAACAAATTTTTTAAATAATGAGGCTAATTATGGTAAAAACATGAAGGGCCGCACCCACAGTGTGCTTACCATCGCGGACAAGCGACTTATATTAAGAGAAGCTTCCAATTCGCACGACTCTTTGGCCTAGATAAGGGAAAAATGCAACGTTGAAGCAAGATTGACAACCCTGCGCCGTGTTATTAATAATGCTACACACCTGAAGAGACTAAAAATCAAGAAGAAGCCACCTCTTAACCCGGCTCGGAAGTTACAACGCCTTGATTTCGCGCGCGCACATGTCACCTGGACTTCGGAGTGGCAACGTGTTGTCTTTTCGGACGAAAAAAAGTTTAATTTGGAGGGCCCCGATGGCTACAGCTACTATTTTCATGATCTTCGAAAAGAACCACACCATCTAGATAAGTTGCACAGCAGTGCTGGAGGTATTATGGTATGGGGGGCCATTTCCTATTATGGCACCTGTGAGCTTAAATTTATTCCAACCACCATGAATGCGTTGTGTTATAATGGTATATTGAAAGAGGCCTTTCCACACTTCCAAACTCTTTGTGCAAATCTAAAATGGATTTATCAACATGATAATGCCCCTATACATACGGCCCGGATTGTTAAATCGTATATAGCGAGCCAAAACGTGGAGTTATTAAACTGGCCACCCTATTCACCGGACTTGAATATCATTGAGAATGTGTGGGGATGGCTAACACGTGAAGTATATGGATCAGGTCAGCAATATTCGAGCGTTCCCGAACTAATTGCAGCTATCAAATTAGCATGGGGCTCGATATCGTTGAATTATTTGGGAAAATTGTATGCATCCCTTCCAGACCGAATGTGTGAGGTTTTGGAGAAAATAGGAGGCTTAACACACAATTAAAAACTCTTTTGGTTTAAAAACATGTTAGTAATTTCTTATTTAAGTAATATTGTTATTTGAAAAGGATTGAAATATTCTTAAATGGTTTTTAGATAAAGTATCCTATTCAAGTGGTGCAAAATGAAGACTCCAAAATTTGTTACTTATTGGTTAACAATGTTTTTTGTATATTTACAACTTTTGAATAATTTTGAAATTTTCGTCTAATTACTACATTTAAATAAACTTTATAAGAAAACAAAAATTATTTTCCTAAATGGCTTGGTTTAGCAGCAATTAACTATAGAAAATCGACTTTAGAGGTGTCCTATTCAAGTGGCGAGCAGTGTACAATTTTCAAAATTTAAATAGAACATAGGCTTATAACTTTTTTCACGATGGTCAAGATCGTTAAAACATACAAAGATGGTGAAAAATTTTTGAGTGAAATGTGAAAAAAAATATTATTGCCATTTTAAAAAGGTAAGTTAGTATCCCAAATATGGTAAGAGAGCACTCTAATAGCGTTACCGACGAATTGTAACACACTTCGAAGCGATAAAATTTCGTAGCAAGTTTTTTATGCGTCTTATAAAGCTTAGAGCAGTGGGAGCAAGGGCTTGCCGACCGCAGAACTAAACTCATAAGAAAATGGAGTAATTTTCACAATTTTTAAGAACTTTTAATCTTTAAGCTTAGTACTCAGATAAACTAAATCGATTCCGACGGGTGTCAACTCCATATATATACAAGTAAAAGTGCTGCAGTCGAGTGCCTCGACTGTAAAATACCCTGTACCAAGTAAATGTTGTTCCTATGGCTTTGATTGATACAAGGTTCAAACGTAAAAATTGTGGCTTTGACAGTTTTTCGCGGTTAAAAGGAGGAGAAGGAGGAGGGGGAATTTTCCAAATCTAAATACTTTGCAACAAACTATTTTGGTTTTCAAATAAATCGTTCTTAAGGTCGTTGATTCTTCATATTAAACGCTTTCAAACTAATTTGAAAAGTTGATCGACATCGGGTGACTATCTTATGGTTGCCATAGGACCGATCGGTCGAAAATGGTTCTTGGTAAGAAATTTTTTTTGTTTTTAATGTTAGCGCCCTTAAACTCACTGATTACTAATTTTACATGCTTTCAAATATACTCGCAAAATTTGGTGGAAATCGGATGACTATATCTTAAGGCTGTCGGTCGAAAAATGAGTCTTAGTGAGAAAAACTTTTTTGTTTTAAATTTTATCGTTCTTAAACTCGGCGATTGTTAATTTGATATGTTTTCAAAAAGATTCGCGAAATTTGGTCAAAATCAAATGTTTATCTGTCGAAAAATGGGCTTAAATTACAAAAATTTTGGATTTTTTTCTGACATTTCAAAAACAGCATTTGCAAGGGTATAAAAACTTCGGCACAGACGAAGTTAGCTTGGCCTTCACGTTTATATTCATAACTACTTTAAATGGATGAACCATGCTATTAAATTTAAAAGTACCTTTTTATATCTTTACCTAGATACTGAAAATTCCGAAGACCTTTTACCTTACCTAGGTATATTTTTTGACATCCATTCACTTTACCTAGGTAAGAAAATTGAGTACCTTTCCAATCACTGGCTTCCCAAACGCTTCCAAAAAAGTTTATTTAAACTTTGTTCAAAGTTACATCTGACTAGCTCGTGGTCTATGGATGAGTATAAATATTTATAACCAACACAAATCAACAGATATTAATTACAACATTTTGGAAAAGCAATTGGGTATGTCCGTACAACGATCGCTGTTGCGAGAATAACCAAATTCTCTCATCAGCGGACTTGATTTGCTGTTCACACTTTAAACAACCATCCAATTAGTATTTAAGCCTCTTTCAATCGGCGAATAAAGACATGGGAATTCCTAATGTTGTAAATTCGCAGCCCGAAGGTGTTTGATTATCAATTTGTTGTAAATAATTCTGTTGCTTATGGCTGCTGCTAGGTGGTTGGGCTGATCCTCCTAAGCAGGGAGGACTTTGGACTAAACTTTGTGTGAAACCGTTGCGACCCTTTTCATTGTCAGCTGACGATCAAATAACAAGTTCAAGCATCAAAGGCAACGCTTGTGATTTCCAAATTGTAAAACAAAATTGGTTTGCATTTGTTTTTTTGTGGTGTACATTTTATTTATCAAAAAACTGGGTTGTTGTTTTCGCTTTGTTTGTTGTTATTACAATAATCCCTACACTATTGACAGGGCAGTGGGTTTTGTTTTTTGTTTATTTGGTAGTTCTCCTTCCCGCTATTTGGCACATTAGTTTTTGGTTTCATTTTGTTTTTTTTCTGTTTTTTCGTTGTTTTGTATGTACTTAATTAAATTACATTGGGTCAACTTGTTATTGGATAGTGTTGGGCTTAAAAGGTAAATCTAACTGCTACCTAAAGGGATCGCCATAACGCCGTTGTAGCTGTCCGCTCATCTGAGTAATGAACTGGCCGTTCCGAAATGGGTCGCTGCTGACCTGACGCCGCGACGACGACACACGATGCATCTTAAGGCATTGAAGAAAAGTAGGATTAGTTTTAGTCTTGTCCAGCGGCTGTCTAAATGATCACCCTTACCTGCTAATCTTGCTGGTTTGATCAGCCTTAAGCGTCTGCTGGCGTGGCACTCCGAACTGATCTTGTATCTCGATTACACTCAACCAGAACGAGACCAAAGTATCATAGTAGTTACAGCGTCCATGACCATGGCATTCGATTATGGGATTGGCACGGAACTCCTCTAGGCAAGAGCCAGGCGACACCAGATTCTGACCCACGCCGCCCGTGTTGTCTGTGGAGGTCTGGTAGGAAGGGGTTAGTCAGGGGAAAATCAAAAAGAATTAATATCAACTCACCATGTAGTAACTGTAGCCAGCCCACATTTCGTCCCAGCCGCTCGGACAATCCGGCAAGACCATAGACTGGGAGTGGAGAGCAATTACCCTGGTCGAAGTCTCACACACCACGCAACTGCAAGTGGAGGACAAATGGAGTAAGTACACTTCTGGCTTAGACTAGCAAACACCCACTCACCGGGATATGTACTTCATGAGAGCCCTGGACTCTATGGGCGCCATGGTCATGGGCATGGGCTCAGCTGTAGACAACCAGAGACTGTCATCGTTATTCTGGGCATAGTTACACACATTGTTGACATCGCAGAACATGTATGGCATGGTGGTGAAGCGCATTAGGCATGAACCCGACTGACCCAAGTCCTGACCGAAGGCACGACCGCTGGCCACATTGCCGGAGAGGGAATATCCCTCCCACATCTTGTTGGTATTCACAGGACACTGCGGTACACTGACCGACTGCGAGTGACGAGTGAAGATGAAACCGCGACTTTTGGGTGGTGGTGCTGGCGGAGCCGGATCACCCCTTACACCTGGTGGGCCACGTTGACCCGAGCGTCCTATTAAGCCAATCATACCCATGTCTCCGCGTTCACCCTGCATACCATCTTCACCAGCATAGCCAATCTCGCCCTGTTCACCCTGATAGCCAGTGACGCCACGCCGACCGAAGGCACCTTGCAGTCCCTTGCTGCCGACATTACCGGGTTCACCCTTAAAGCCATTCAAGCCAGGCTCACCACGATCTCCACGTCTGGCAAAGGTATAGGGATAGGTAACACCTCGCTCACCCTTATCACCGTCGCGCCCGTCGAGGCCATCAATGCCGCTCCAGCCGGCATCACCGATCATACCTCGAGCTCCACGGGGACCAGCTCGTCCAGTTAGTCCGGGACGTCCCTGGAAGCCTTGCTCTCCCTTGGCCCCATTATAGCCAGATTCACCCTGGAATCCCATGTCACCCATGTCACCCTGTTGGCCCCAGATGGCATAGCCTGACTCGCCTCGCTCTCCCTGCCAGCCCTCGTCGCCACGTTCGCCCTTTGGTCCAGGTTCTCCATGAGCGCCACTGCGTCCGGACGCTCCTGGATAGCCTTGATCACCTGGCGGACCAGGTGGACCTTCCCGAGTTGCACCTCTGTGTCCCGCTTCACCATTTATACCGTACTCGCCCTGCTCGCCGGGTGCACCTTTTGCTCCAATGCGTCCCGGGCGTCCATTCAGGCCATTGTAGCCCATGTCGCCATCATCGCCTCTTTCCGCTCTTCCACTTAGGCCAGGGGGACCTCTTTGACCTCTATCTCCCAGCATTCCTTTGACACCTGGATAACCATCTAGGCCAGCTGGTCCAGCCAAACCCATATCACCCATATCTCCCTGCACACCAGGCATTCCCGGGTAGCCAATCAGGCCGTGTTCTCCCTTTTGACCTTGCTCGCCTACTTCTCCTCGAATACCGGGAAATCCGCGGTAACGCAGGCGATCTCCTGGAGTTTCCATACGTCCAGGCAGGCCCATCTCTCCCTCGTCACCACGCTCTCCCTTAAGGCCAGATAAACCGGGAATACCTTGGGGACCCTGATCGCCGATTTCACCATTTAGCCCATCAAAACCATTGTCACCCTGTTCGCCCTGTTTGCCAATCTCTCCAATTGGGCCATCTTCTCCGGGCTGTCCTAGTCTTCCAGGAGCTCCGCTGCGACCGCGATAGCCAGGCAAACCTGCATCGCCTTCGTCTCCCGGCTCGCCGTTACGACCAGCAGAACCAAAGTCGCCGGAAGCGCCCTTAAGTCCTTGTCTGCCAGGTAGTCCATTATAGCCGGGTAGGCCAGTTTCACCTTTTCTACCTTGCTGGCCGTCCATGGCAGGCAGAGTGTCACCTGGGAGCCCCTGCGCTCCTTTTAAGCCATCTGCACCCGTGAGTCCCGGTAGACCAGGGCTGCCGGGTACACCAGCCTCACCCTTGATGCCACTGTAGGCGGCCACACCCTTTGCACCAGTTCGGCCAGGGAGACCTTGATCGCCTTGTTCTCCCTTGCGACCGGGTGCGCCGCTGCGTCCCGGATAGCCGTATGGTCCCACTTCACCGGCAAGACCTGGAAAGAATTGAGTGCTAGAGCATATTACAGAATCTTAAATATAGTGCGATGGAATACCTTTAGGTCCCATGTCACCAAATTCACCGCGTGGCCCAATGTTACCGCGACGTCCGTCTTCACCGATTTCACCGCGATCACCCTGCTCACCGGGAATGCCAGACAGTCCCGCTATACCCGGAGTGCCCATCACACCAGGCTGTCCCTGATCGCCAATTGGACCTCTTCGGCCGGCGTAGCCAATGCTGCCCTTGGCTCCATTTTGACCCTTTTCGCCGTGATAGCCCGGCTCACCCTTGTGACCCTTAATGCCATGTGGAGCCGTACTACCATCGCGACCGGGCTCACCCTGGGGTCCAAGTGGACCAACTCTGTAATCACCGCGTTGACCCTTGCTGCCGGGTAGACCCTCGTATCCACGGACACCCTCGTCTCCTTGGAGGCCCTTCAGGCCCCTGGGTCCGGGTCGTCCCGCAGGTCCTGGATATCCATTGAAACCTTTGTCACCAACGATGCCTTTGTTGCCAGGACGGCCGGGCCAGCCCTTCTCGCCATGTAGAACAGATTGGCCAGGCTCACCACGCTGTCCCTTATAGCCAGGGGCACCATATAAACCTTCCTCACCGTCTCTACCATCAAGCCCAGGTTCGCCGTGCATACCAAAATCTCCGATAATACCCGGATAGCCCTTGATTCCGCTTGCTCCACTAATTGATTCGCCTTTAGGTCCCTGGTCACCGATTTCTCCACGCAGACCCGGTTCACCTATATCGCCCTTGGGACCGCGAAAGCCTGGATCTCCCGGATAACCCAAATCTCCTGGGTCGCCTCTGTTGTCGTGGATTTCGCCAGGGTATGGCTCGCCTTTGTCACCCTTAAGACCAGCGGGGCCCACATCGCCGCGTTCTCCCCTGAGTTTAGAGGAAAGAAGGATTAGTTTGGAGCATTCTTTGGGTAAAACCAACCAACTCACTTGAGGCCATTGCGGCCAGGTTGGCCGAAATGGTAGATTTTGCTTCCGATTTGTGGCTGGAAGCCTGGTTTTCCGTCCTGACCAGCACGTCCTGGTAACCCATCTCGACCCGGACGTCCAGCATCACCATAGTCACCACGCATACCGGTCTCACCTCTGGCACCAGCAGCACCATAAAAGCCATCTAGGCCCTTGTCACCTGGTTGACCCTGCTCGCCGCGTCGTCCGTATTCACCGATGTCGCCACTCTCTGCTTCCCGCTTACTGCCAATCTCAACTGTTTTGCCAGGAGCTCCAATTCTGCCGTCGAAACCTGCCTCTCCGGGAATGCCGGGTACTCCGCGCATACCCTTATGTCCCTGCTGACCAAGCTCTCCCTGCATTCCTTTTGTGCCACGTTCTCCCGTTATGCCAGCGGGGCCGCGTTCACCGTGCTGACCCGGAGAGCCGGTATCGCCACTGTGTCCTTGAACTCCACGAGGTCCGGCATGACAGATGCCGCAATTATCGCCCCGAATACCTTTGTCACCCGGGTATCCCCGGTATCCATGCAGACCATCATCACCGGGGCGACCACGTATGCCGGGCGGTCCCTGGGCACCTTGTGGTCCCACCATGTTAAAGCCCTCGCCGGGTAAGCCTTTGTCGCCGGGTATGCCCACCTCACCTCGCTCACCGCGATAGCCATATTCACCGGGAATACCATTGATACCAGCCTGACCCTTTTGTCCCGTGACGCTGTAGCCAGAATCACCCTGCAGACCAACACGTCCGACAGGACCAGCCCTACCGGTCAGACCCTGACGTCCGGGAGGACCCATAGCACCGTAATCACCCTCTTCTCCTTTGACGCTGCGTCCCCGTGGTCCGGGGTTGCCACTCAGTCCCTGTTCACCAGGTGGCCCGGCCAGACCCGGAGGACCACGACGTCCTCCCTTGCCGGGAATACCTCCCATGCCGGGCGGACCGTCGTAGCCGATATCACCCTGAGGTCCAATTGGACCAGGTAATGACTTGTCCAAGGTGGGATCATAATTACCGGGTGCGCCAGCGTATCCTTGAACACCGGGCGTGCCTTTGAAACCGTCTTCACCACGTTCTCCTGGTCGGCCATGCTCACCGTCTCTGCCATCGTATCCCGGAGCTCCCTTTACACCCTTTTCCCCAGGAGGGCCTGCCACGCCGATTCTTCCAAGTTTACCTCTGTCGCCGGGCTCACCAGTATCGCCCGGAATGCCGGGCAGACCATCGCGTCCAAATTGTCCAGATTCGCCAAACAGACCCGGCTGACCGCGTTCTCCAATCGCGCCCGCAAAGCCCTTGTAGCCTTTTAGCGATGGATCGAAGACTAGGGCGCCGGGCTCACCTTCGCCTGGTTCACCTTTCTCGCCTCTCTCACCCTGCAGGGTGGGCGATGACTCGGGCACACCCATCTCACCCTTGAAGCCCTGCAAGCCCATTTCACCCTTAGAACCCTGAATACCGGCATAGCCGGTGTCACCTTTCTGGCCATGATGTCCGGTGTAGCCCATCTGACCCTGCTCGCCGTTGGGTCCTTCTCGACCGCGACTACCCTTGGTGCCTTTGGAGTTGATGCCACCCTCGCCAGCATCACCGGGAGGACCAGCTAAGCCAGGTTTTCCCATGGGACCACGTATACCATTGTCTCCTGGAGGTCCGTGGGCGCCCGGTTGGCCATGCTTGCCATCGCAGCCATCTAAGCCACGTGGTCCATGGGGACCGTCCTCGCCAGGGAAGCCCTGTGGTAGTAAAATGTTTAGTATTGCATTTGTAAGTCATGTATGTATTTCTAGCACTTACCCGTGCACCTGGATAACCGATTTCACCTTGAAATCCAACATCACCCTAGGGAGCAAATCAAATATAAGCTAACGCACATCTCAAAAACGCAGATTTCTACTTACGCGATGTCCTTTATCGCCTGTTTCACCATACTCGCCGACATCACCCTTCTCGCCAGCATAACCCGGCGGACCCAGGGGGCCGTAATCACCTGCAGGACCCTCAATACCCGTCACTCCGGCTGGGCCTGGCTCACCAGGGCTTCCGCGAATGCCTTTGCAATCGCAAATCGTTGTATTGCACTCCTGCAAATGGAAGAAGAATTTATTAGAGGGAGTATGAAATGTGTAAAGTACAAGAGCATGCCTAACGATTGCCTATAAGGTGCTGTAGGTGAACTTCTCTTCGCTAGTGTTTACCATTAAATAGGACCTGGTAAATTCACTCCATACAGAGCCAGCAGAAGACCCCAATTCGTTTGATAAATAGAAACCAGCTTTTGCTTTAAGCAAAGTACTGAAGTACTTGGAATACGGTCTTAGAGACTATGGAGGCAGCAATGGTTATGGTAAACAAAGTGCTAGTCGACTAGTCAACTGCCTAGATGGGTGTTTCAGCATTCAAAATTATGGTGACGGTTTTTTAGGACTTGGATTGAAACACAAATTTGTTTAGGCTGCAAGTCGTTGCGGAGCCGATTTTGTGAATTTCGAATCAATTGAACCGGTTCTGAAACTGAACCTTCAAAATGTTTAGCTTTATTAGTCAGAAGACGGAGCGGAACGCATCTGTATTAAAGGTATGGGATCGGTGCATAACAGAGAACTACAAAAATCACTTTTTTCTTGATTGGCTCATACACAAAATTTCTTACTCACATTTAATCAATCAACAAAACTCAGAGCTGAATATATTCAACTCACAACGCAATCGCATCGAGCGGCGTTATGTGATCCAACGTGTATGTTCATATTTATTCACCGAACAGAACTCAGTGCTGAATATATTCAGCTCATACCGGCAGTTGCATCGAGCGGTTCAGCTAGTGTTTTGTGATCGGACGTTTTTGTGTTCGATCGAACACTCACTCTTTCCATCTCTCTCTTTTCCATAGCTGTCAGCAGCGCCGTCACTGCCTATGCGTCTTTGCAAGAGTTTATTCATACGAGGTGATTTTCGCTCACTCTAAACAATCGTCGTTAAGCCAAACGAACAATCAGCCGAACTGATTGGAATGAAGTCGAACATGATTATAATCAGAGTGCCAACAATTGGTTCGAATAAAACTCTGCTGCGAACATGTTGAGTATGCAAGTTTGATGAATAGAGCGCGAAGCCTGTTTATTCGGGTGTTGAATAATGTGTGAGCGTTTAGCAATCGAACGAAGCCATTCTCTGGTGTATAATAAGTGGAATATTTTTGGAAAACTGAGTTCTTGTTGGCAAATGTTAGAAAGTTCCTAGGTATTTGTACCTAGATACATACACTGCTCGCCACTTGAATAGGACACCCTGTATGCTCTCTTTAAAACTGCTCGTAACTCGAAAACGAAATGGTAGAATAACGGTATTTTTTGCATATTATCTTTGTGCAAGCATTCTTCGCTCTTTCTGGTATATTCCAAGTTTTGGAATAGAACCGTTATAAAGTTGTTTGCACTTTATGTGAGCATTCGCAAAAATTCAATGGAATTTTTGCGCCACTTGAATAGAACATGCATTTTATTTGGTCGGTATCGTTGACACGTGCACACAAATTTTGGTTTACTTAAACTTTTTGCTTTAATTGAAGTGTATACAAAATTAAAAAAAATTAAAATGGGGCGTGGCACTTCATTATCTGAGTCGGAGAAAGGAAAAATCCAAGCTTACAAGGATTCTGGCCTTTCTATTGCCAAAATAGCAAAAAAAGTCGACAGGAGCCGTCACGCCATAACAAATTTTTTAAATAATGAGGCTAATTATGGTAAAAACATGAAGGGCCGCACCCACAGTGTGCTTACCATCGCGGACAAGCGACTTATATTAAGAGAAGCTTCCAATTCGCACGACTCTTTGGGCCAAGAAAAGGGAAAAATGCAACGTTAAAGCAAGTTTGACAACCATGCGTCGTGTTATTAATAATGCTACACACCTGAAGAGACTTAACATCAAGAAGAAGCCACCTCTTAACCCGGCTCGGAAGTTACAACGCCTTGATTTTGCGCGCGCACATTTCACCTGGACTTCGGAGTGGCAACGTGTTGTCTTTTCGGACGAAAAAAAGTTTAATTTGGAGGGCCCCGATGGCTACAGCTACAATTTTCATGATCTTCGAAAAGAACCACACCATCTTGATAAGTTGCACAGCAGTGCTGGAGGTACATATTATGGTATGGGGGGCCATTTCCTATTATGGCACCTGTGAGCTTAAATTTATTCCAACCACCATGAATGCGTTGTGTTATAATGGTATATTGAAAGAGGCCTTTCCACACTTCCAAACTCTTTTTGCAAATCTAAAATGGATTTATCAACATGATAATGCCCCTATACATACGGCCCGGATTGTTAAATCGTATATAGCGAGCCAAAACGTGGAGTTATTAAACTGGCCACCCTATTCACCGGATTTGAATATCATTGAGAACGTGTGGGGATGGCTAACACGTGAAGTATATGGATCAGGTCAGCAATATTCGAGCGTTCCCGAACTAATTGCAGCTATCAAATTAGCATGGGGCTCGATATCGTTGAATTATTTGGGATAATTGTATGCATCCCTTCCAGACCGAATGTGTGAGGTTTTGGAGAAAAAATGAGGCTCAACACACTATTAGTGTCCTATTCAAGTGGTGCAAAATGAAGACTCCAAAATTTGTTACTTATTGGTTAACAATGTTTTTTGTATACTTACAACTTTTGAATAATTTTGTAATTTTCGTCTAATTACTACATTTTAATAAACTTTATAAGAAAACAAAAATTATTTTCCTAGATGGCTTGGTTTAGCAGCAATTAACTATAGAAAATCGACTTTAGAGGTGTCCTATTCAAGTGGCGAGCAGTGTAAATAGATACCCCTTACCTAGGTCAAATTTTCATTTACCTTGTCAAAAGTTATCTAGTAAGGGAGTACGTACTTAGATTTAATTTTTATTAATGGGAGTTAAAATAAAAATTATTCGTGGTTTGACAAGGTAGGTAGCTAATCTAATTTAATCATTCTTCCGATTTAATAAAAGTGTTGATCCTGTTGGGGAAACCGAAAACTGTAGCTTTAATATAAGGTATATACATAAAATCTCTTTGGAATGTTGTAAAATGATATTGCTACCTCAGAATTGTCTACAACACTCTAAACTTGATCGAGTCGAGACCAAATAAATCTCAGACGGTATGATAGGTTTGTTCAGTTTAGCTGCCGTTTTTATTATTTAATTGCACTTTATTGTTTTAAGCTTCTGATTGGATTTAATAACTCAACATCTCGGAAACTAATTCTAATTTTGTTTTAACGTCTGAGACGAGTTGAAGCTCTTAATTCGGCCCACAAAATATTATAATTTCGCAAATCAAAAAAATCACATCTTCATAAGAATCCAGTTTAACCTTTTTTTTACTTTACTTCTTTACTTTACTTTATCTTATTTTACTTCAAGCACCTCAAATGCCATCACCAGCAGACTTTGATATCGATTTTTAAATTATCCACTTGCTAATTGAAATTTTTTAGAAGTTGCAAAAAATGATCTCTATCGATAATATAAACATGGTACAATTTTTTTATACCCTTGCAAAGGGTATTATAATTTTGCGCAGAAGTTTGCAACGCATAGAAATATTCATTTCCGACCCCATAAACTATATATATTCTTTATCAGGGCGACGAGCTGAGTCGATTGAGCTTTGTCCGTCCGTCTGTCTGTCCGCCTGTCTGTCTGTCCGTCTGTTTCTACGCAAACTAGTCTCTCAGTTTTAAAGCTATCTTGCTGAAATTTTGCACAGAGTCTTCTTTTTACTGCACGCTGCTAATATGTCGGAACCGGATCGGATGACTATATCTTATAGGTGCCATAGAAACCATCGTTCAAAAAATGGGTCTTAGTGAGAAAAATGTTTTTGTTTTCAATGTTAGCGTTCTTAAACTCGACCATTATTAATATTATAGGCTTTCAGACAGATTTGCAAATTTTGGTCAAGATCGGATAACTATATCTTATAGCTGTCATAGGAACCATCGGTCGGAAAATGGGTCTTACTGAGAAAAGCTTTTTTGTTTTCAATGTAGGTGTCCCTAAATTTGTCCATTAATAATATTATATGCTTTCAAACAGATTTGCAAACTTTGGTCAAAATCGGATGACTATATCTTATAGCTGCCTTAGGACCGATCGGTCGGAAAATGGGTCCAGGGGAAAAAAACTTTTTTGTTTTCAAGTAAATCGTTCTTAAGGTCGGTGATTCTTAATATTACACGCTTTCAAACAAATTTGAAAAAGTTGATCGACATCGGGTGACTATATCTTATGGTTGCCATAGGACCGATCGGTCGAAAATAGTTCTTAAGCGTAGTACGGAGACGCTGACAATTTTTGCGGAGCGGAAATTGTTTGATAATTTTCAGAGCCGCTCAAACAATGTAGTGTGACCAGGCGACAGACTGTAATCAGCTGTTTGTGTGTATAAAAAATAAGCGGGCTAATTCAAATAAAATTAAAGAGTGAGATTGAAAATGGAAGTCACTAGGGGAAATTCAGTTGTCTGTGCTAATGCCATGGTCTATTTCATGGAAGCATTTTGTGTGGGGCTGTAGAAGCCCTTTATTTTTGACTGCGGGAGCAGAACTTAGCCACTTAGACATACTGCTATAACGACAACACAAAACGCATCTGGAGATTAAAATTGCAGGGCCGAATATTAAACCAGAGGCAATATTCATAGCCACAGCCAGCTCCATAGGCTGGAGGCGGATCATACTCGCCAAGAGTATTAGAGGAGGATAAACTAGGTGAAAACGGATTTAAAGGTCTCCACGACAGTAGCAACGGAAGCTACCACAGTAAGCTGAAGGAGCCACTACTATAATGGGCTGTGGAGACTTCAGCTTAGGGCTGCTTGACCGTTGGCTGTAGGGTCGTTCCGTGGGCTGTGGAGACTGCGAAGGTTTAGACTCGGGTGGAATGCATACATTGGGCAAATGGCATGCCGGGAGAAGCATACAGGAGAAGGATTCTCCGCCACAAGTGATGCAACTGCCGTTATCGAAATGCTTGTTATGGGCCAGATGCCATAAAATTGGTTGCGTCTCCCAAACAAGTTTCATAATTTCCAGACCAGATTTTCGACAATTTATCAGCTGTTTTCAAAAAAACGAGTTGGCAGGTCCAAGCAATTGTCAGAGCAAATTGTTGGTTGCTCCGTACATGCTCTCACAATGTGCTCTGACAATTTTCATGAGCGGATTTCCTGAGCTATGTAATTAGATAGGCTCCGCAAAAATTGTCAGCGTCTCCGTACTACGCTTTAGTAAGAAATTTTTTTCGTTTTTAATGTTAGTGTCTTTAAAGTCACTGATTACTAATTCTGTATGCTTTCAAATAAATTCGCAAAATTTGATCGAAATGGGATGACTCTATCTAAAGGCTGCCCGATTGGTCGGAAAAATGAGTCTTAGTGAGAATAGCTTTTTTGTTTTAAATTTTATCGTTCTTAAGCTCGACGATTTTTTTATTTTGATATGTTTTCAAAAAGATTTGCGAAATTTGGTCGGAAATCAGATGTTTATCTGTCGGAAAATGGGCTTTTGTTAGACAAATTTTTGATTTTTATGTAAGCATTCTTAAACTCTGACATTTCAAAACAAGTAAGAGCGCTGTAGTCGAGTTTCCCGACTACAAAATACCCTGTTCAATTGAGACACACATGCAATCACACTCACATACACAAACGCTAATAACTTTTGTGTTTTTGCTCGTATCTTATTTTCCTTTGGAGAGTACATAGTTAGATATAAGGCCTAGGATAGTATATATTAAGCCACCAGGTTCTAACTTTAAAATTGTGGCTGTGACAGTTTTTTGCGGTTTAAGGGGGGAGGAGGGGGGGGGGAATTTTCCAAATCTGAAACAAACTTGAACTGGGTACGGTATACACCTATGTGCATGCCAAAATTTGTGTCTCTATCTCTTATGGTCTCTGAGATCGACGCGTTCATACAGACAGACAGACAGACGGACATGGCTATATTGACTCGGGTCTTGATGCTGATCAAGAATATATATACTTTATAGGGTCGGAGAAGATTCCTTCTGGCTGTTACATACATTTACACAACTTCATGATCCCCTTTTCCCATTTTTAATGGGAACTGGGTATAAACAGCATTTGCAAGGGTATAAAAACTTCGGCACAGACGAAGTTAGCTTGGCCTTCTCGTTTTTCTTGTAAAATTAGTAAAATTTTAAAATAAAATGTCAAAAAACTTTGCTTTGAAGTGGACTTGAACCCACGATGTCGCCACTAAGACGACAGCTTTTCCATCTGCACCACCTGATTTGTTCAGTCCGAGATGCTGAGTTCAATTCCCAGACAATGTAAAGTTAATAATAAATATGTTTAACTGGTTTACTGGTTCGATTTCAAAAAAATGACTTTAGTGAGCCAACAACTGTGAGAGTAAAGATATTTCATTCTCATTTCTTTCGGCTAGCTAATACTATGATTAAGTGTATCAAAAGTCCACAGTTGTGATTCATGAATAAACATCCAAAATGGCTCATTAATTTTCGAAATTATTAAAGTTTTGGTTTCTCCTTAAGAATGGGCACACTTTAATGACTTTTGTTGTTGCTGCTGCCCCCTCTATGCTAAGCGATTTTGTGCAATTTTTCGCTAAAGATCTTTCGCATTAGCCATAACAATGGCATACAAAACAAAAAATACTCGTCTGTATGTACAATTGCGGCTGCATTGAGCTCTCCTTCTTTAAATAATTCGAAATTGCAGGCAAACTGGAATAGAACAAAATTTTGCTTTAATTGCACAATTTCCGTTTGCAATGAGATAATCTTCTATACATATAGTTTTGCCTGTTTCCATTGTTCTTGCTTTCCAAGTTTGTTTAGCATGTTTAACACTTGCATAGATCACGCTCATTGAAGCATGCATATGGATACAACTCGAACATACATAGGTGGAGGCCCCAAAAGCAGCATTATCCAAATCAACAGGCGGTGCATTTTTAACCCCATTCAATAGGCATTTTGTACTTCTAAGCAAAAAAAAAAATGCATACTCTGGTGTATTTCAAATTAAGTGATCGTTTGACATCATTTCAAATTAACCTGGAATTAATTGTATCAGCGGAAAGTTTATACTTTAGTGACATTGAGTAAATGGTGCTTCAAAAAGTAAACAATAATTCGACTGTCAAAATTCGACTGTTTAAAAGTGTTTCCTTTTTACTTTGGAATTTATATGAAAATCTCTAATTGTCTTAAATAAAAAAAAAAAAATTCCTCTCAGAATTGAACCCCGGTCTCCCGCGTGACAGGCGGGGATACTAACCGGGGATAACTAAATATCGAGGATATTGATGTTGTGCCGTTTAATTGCTCAAAAGTATTAGGCTTTCTTCTTCTTCTAATTGTACAATTGAACTAAATTATGATTAGTTATATAATATGCTATACAAATTTATCTTTTTTTAACTATTAATATAGCCCAGTTCAATTCCAGTGTAAGATTTTGCCAATCTAGTGGAACTTAATTGAATTGCAGCCGTATTTTAAAACATATTAACTTGAAATTTGAAATGAACATTTTCTTTTTCCCATACGGAACAACATTTCTAAGATAAATATCATAAGACAAAAACTACTTCCACCTCCCATACAATTTCCCAATTTTTAATTTAAGACAGAAAACCCCCAAAAGTTTGTATTTATCTGATCAATTTATGTTAGAAGCCACACAAAGTGGCAAAACAGCCATAAAGTGTGTGGAGTGCTGCCCATCGCCATTGCGGCCGGTGCGTCCCATTACATTTGTTTGTTTTTCTTATAACTCCATTCCTACATTCCTACGGTAAATCGATAAGTAATCTTAGTTAGTAAATGTGTCTAGAAGGTAGGAACCATCTATCTACAAAACTGAGGGAGATGTGAGCAATTTTCCGAATTGCGGGGGCGGGAGAGCGCGTGACAAAAATTGAAAATAAACTTGATCTGCCTGCAAGTATAAGAAAGTATAAGTAATATTTTTTCCATAGATGTCAAACCTCTATCTCTTACCATCTCTAAGATCTGTTTGTTCATACGGACAGAGAAACGGACAGACGGACATGGCTATATCGACAAGGCTCTTGATGCTGATCAAGTATATATATCAGGGCTGCAAACCGGTTTTGAACCGAACCGGATCGAACGCGAAATTCCGGCTTTTTTTTACTGTGAACCAAACCCTGAACCGAGCCACGAGCACGAAAATAGATGAACCCGAACTCATTTCGAACACATATGCGCCAATCTAACCAACTCGGTGCATGCTACTGCAGAAATATGTTAGCCGAATTGTCCAGCAACAAAAGTACATACATTCATACAAACAGAAGTGTGTGCCACAGGCAGCGTTGCCAATTTAGCTATTTTTCCCACCAGATATAGCTATTTTGAAAGCTCGAAAGCTGGAATCTATTTAGTTCTGCCGGTGCCAGCAATTCTAGCAAATTATTTGACATTGTTTAGCTATTTTAAATTAATCTCTGTTAAGTTTTAGCATTTTTAACAGTCGATATTTGGTGGGAAAAATAGCTAAATTGACAACACTAGCCACGCGGCAAAAATTGGAAGACATAAAGGCATTTTTGATCAAATCATTATGAAAAAAAGTTCCAAGTGTGGCGAATAAAAACAAATCGATGCTCAATTTTGTGAGTAAAAGACTGATAAAAGTGCATACGAGAAAGCATAATCAATGTTTTGTCAGTAAGTTTGGAAAAAAATGTGTCTGTACATATCTACATTCATGCACACAAACATTGTGTCAGCCATCTAGACTGCTCGATAATTGGCATAAATGTCCAATTATTTTTAGAGGGCGGACTGAAGATTTATACACTAGCAATGAAGGAAGTTCATATCCAGCACACGAGCTCCAATCTCACGACAATTATAATCGACGTCTTACAGTCAGGTGTATCCCTTTTGTATTGTAATTTTTTATATTTTGGGTAAAACGTGCAACGAACCAAGGTTCGAACCAAAACCAAAGCCCTAAAACCTCGGACCTCAAATTTCCGAACCTTCACCTTTGTTAAATTTTGGTTCGAACCTGCAAACCGGAGGTTTCGAAAAAAATTTTGTGTTTTGTGTGCAGCACTGATATATATGCTTTACACGGTCGGAAATAATTCCTTTTCACTGTTACATAGTATTGCACAAACTTAATATTCACTGTGTACCTTCGGTACAGAACATAAAAACTCTAAAGAGACCATAAGAGTCGTAACAATGTACTTGTCTGAGAAATTGAAGTTTAAGTGAGGGCTGCAAACCAATGTCGGAGTTTCCGGTATTTTTGGGAAGTCTGAACCTAACTCGTTTAAAATACCTCAAAATGTGTTCTTTCCTTTATGTTAGAAACCTAGTAAACTATATTTTTCCTGATTGTCCCAAATATGAAATTATTATATCCTATCTCTAAGAGATTTTAGTTTTCACATATAACTTTGAAAATATTAACTTCTCAAATTTATATATATTTAAACAAAAGCTGATATTGTGTATGCTGTGACCAGAATTTTGTGCAATTTGTCAAAAAAATAACACCAAAGTGATGGTGAAGACTTATGGCTGCCTTACAGCTGCCATCGTTCATATTGTGCACGACTCTCAGAGAGTGTATGGTCTCTATTCCTGTTAAGAATAATTTTTTCTGGACTAGGAAAACAGAAGTAGCCTGAGCTTGAATCTAGGTTCATCGAGAACTTGAACTCATAAAGTCACCTGAATTCGATCCGCTATGAATGTATTGTGGGTTAATTACATAAAAAAATTAAATTCAACTCTAAGGATCGATTTCACATCTTCTAGATAGCTGTTATGTGTTATAGGCTAATTACACTGAGCACATCTAACATCCCACATCATGAGTCATAAGCATTTGACGTTTCAAAATTGGTCATCTTTATTGGGTGGTCCTTTAAGACACCAACCTACTTATTATTTTGGCAAAACTAAAATTGACAAATGTTGGCATAGCAAATAGTTATTAAGCATTTTAGCTCATGATGTGGGATGTTAGATGTGCTCAGTGTAAATAGCCTACTCTGCGATATTTTAGTTTATGAGACAGATATTGCTATGTAGAAAAAAATAAAAATATTTTCTTTCAAAATTACAAAAATTGATTTTAAACCAAACCTCTTTTAGGTTTTTTTTTGCTCCGCTTTGGGTTATACTTGATTATTATTGTTGTGTTCTCAATACATTTTGAATTTGTCTTTTTTTTGCCAGCTTCTTCAGATCTAATGCATCATCATCATCATCTTATTCACATATTTCCAGAAAATGAGTGCAATTGTTGTAGACATACATACACCTGCCATATGTGTGCAAGTTTTGTTGGATTTGTATTTCTGTTTCTCATCTGCATTTTCTCGCACAGTTCATGCTTTTTATTTGAAGCGACCGCCCGCCCGGCCTAGCAAAAAAAAAAATCAACATTTTCTGGTGTACCACAAAATCCTGCCTTTTTTCTGACTTCATTTGTTTATGTTTCACGTTCTGATTTTACACGTCATGTGCATATTTCGTTAACAGATGGTTTGATCTCCAAAGTTTTCTCGGAAGTCCCCATTTACGGGTACGAGGTGTAGGCAGGTGGAAAACTCTTGGGGCTTTGAACTCGTATTTAGCTTTACATCCATAATGCATATTTATTTGTTTTTTAAACAACATTTTTTTTGCAAACCAAATATTTGACACTAATTTTCCAGGCAAACATTTTTCACATACTTTTTTTTTTTTTGGTAGAAAATCGAAACATGCGTGCAACATGTGTGAAATTTTATTTCTGGACAAAAAAAAAAAGCGCTCAAAGTCATTTTAATGAAGGCAGCAATAAATTTGGATATTTAACTCAATGAGAATTATGTCAATTCTAAAAATATATACATATAGTAAGTGAGGTCAGATTTTGCCTAATTTAATTACCCACAGAACTTATAAGTAGGCTATGAAAAATTGTGGGCAATGCACCTTATCAATTAAGTCTTTGGTTTCACACATTCCTTCAATGGAAATAAAAATAATAACCAAAATCAACAACCTTCCCACCTGCGAGTTTCATTCAATCATTGGTATTCTTTCGCATTGTTTGCCCCGTAACTGAGAACATTCATGAAAAAAAATAAAATTGATGGCACTGCAATTTCCTTGAACTTGACACTTTATTGTATATGAGGGGTTTTTTTTTTGTGATCTACAGAATGCCACAGACAACACACTGCCTAAGTGGCGTCGTGGGTCTTTTTGGTTTTTTTTTTTTGTTTTAATGCATTTATGAGAACAAAACCAAAAAACGGGAAAAGTAAGCCAGACAGAAACAGAGACAGTCAATGTTTTTGATTGCTTTAACCACAACATTGTATGTGTGTATTACAAATGATTCCGTCGTCGTCAGCAAGGAGACAGTGACATGGTCTTCACTGGGAACATATGAAAATATGAAATGTCTTAATGGGCACGCGTGTGTTTTAAAAATTTGCAATAATTATGTAATATTTATAGCAGCTGGAAATAGGTAAGTACAAATATGTACATTTCCGATATGCTTTAGTTTAGAAATACAGTACAAATTGGTTACACAATCAACATCTTGTATGGAAATACTGATTATTGGATAAAATTGAAGATTTGATCACACTATGTTTTGGATTATTTGATGATTTAATTTAGAATGCAAATCTATAAACATAGATGGGTCAAAAAACCGGAACCAGAACCGGAACCGTATACCAAAAAGAACCGATTAAAACTCAGAACCAGAACCGGAACAGGGATCGATATTTAAAATTGATTGTATACCGGTATACGAGTACCGATATTTTTTGAACCTAAAAGACCGAAAAGATCTTAAACATAGTACCGCTACAGTTTTGGTTCTGAGTGCAACGACTAGACTTCAAAGCTGACACTTAGTTTTGGGGGACTTTTAAGCAATTTCCAACAAAAAGGAGTCTGGTCTTTCAAAACTTTTGTATTGTAAAATAGAAAAACACGAGACCGGTCTCTTCTTATAATGTTATGCTAATGCTAACCTCGAAACTAAAAAGTACCTGTGTTATCCATTTCTGTTCAACCTAAAACTTAATGAGGAAAGCAGCACAAATACTTTAGAAGCAGGACACTACAAATAGTTCAGTATTTTCACAAAACTCATCAATCGTGATCAATTTTTCTAAGCTTAAAACGTTTTCCAAATTGAAGTCTTTAGAATTATTTGAAAATTACCGCCAAGATGTATAAATGTATCGATATTTAAGTGTTAAGATATTGGTAAAAAGTCGAATGATGGTCTTACTGTATAGAGAATAAACGATGACAAAACCGAGAGTAGAACGCAGTAGATAGTAGAAGATGGACGAAGACAGAAGCTGTAATTAAAATGACAAGCAGACAGACAGAGAGACAGAAAGAAAAATCCATATCGACAAACCGTGAAGAGAAACAAGATAGAAAGTCGGTCAAGCCCGACTATAACATACTCTGTACCCTTAACGTCTCAGCTCGCATTTGCTCACGAGTTATACGCGCTCATCTCTAAGTTTCACTCTCTCTCTCTCTCTCTCTCTCTCTCTCTCACTAAGATTGACGTTCAATAGAATGCTGCGGTGGTGGGTGGGGTGGTGCTAGGTGTTTATTGGCCGTTTTTTGCTCATAACTTGAGTATCGTCAATCCGATCTTTATCATTCCTTCAGCAAATCGATGAATAATTTTGTTTACAAGGTATCTCTAGAAGGTACGAACGATCTATCTTCAAAACTGTAGGAGATATAACGTTTTTTCCGTTCCGATATAACGTTTTTCGGGGGCGTGAGGGGGCGTGGCAAAAATTGAAAATAAACTTGATCTGCCTGCAAGTATAAGAAATATATGCCCCATACACGTCAAACCTCTATCTCTTACCATCTCTGAGATCTCTTCGTTCATACGGACGGACGGACGGACAGACGGACAGACGGACGGACGGACAGACGGACATGGCTATATCGACTCGGCTGTTGATGCTGATCAAGAATATATATACTTTATAGGGTCGGAAATGATTACTTCTCCCTGTTACATACTTTTGCACAAACTTAATATACTCTATGTACCTTCGGTACAGAGTATAAAAATACGTATAGAGACATTCTAAATAGAAAACGGTGTTTAACCGAAAAAACTCTCCTTTATAAAAATAAAGAAACCTCTATAAAGTTTCCACAATTGTGTTTCCTTTGAGAAGGGCAAGTAAGCGTATAACTTTTATTAAGTCTTTGCTAAGAAATCGAATGAATGCATAACCAATGACCGCTCTTTCTTCATATTTTACCGGATCATACCGGTACATACCAGTATACCGAAATAAGAAAGCAAGTACCGGTACGGAACTGAATACCGAAATATTTTTAGAACACAAAACAGAACCTTTTATCGAAACACAAGTTTCGGTACGTACCAGAACTGGAACAGGAACCGTAATACGATTCGGTTTGATTCCCTGGTCAAAAATCATCAGCCAACTACAGCTTAAACCATTAGATTTAGGAATTTGAAATATTGCCAAATAGTTTCCTTAGGCAAGAAAACTTTTCGCACTGCAACTCCCAACTCCGCCCCGAAATGGATAAAAAGTGGAATTGGCGAAAATAACTAGAAATGTGTATTTCTTGATATAGGAAAATGAAAAGAAAAAACTTAATTTGATAAAAATACAATTTAAAAACAAAAAAAACTGTTTGGAAATTACAATTGGGTTTGCCATGACTCTAACCCTCGTCTTTTAGCTTTGGCGCCTGCTGCCAAATTGCCAAACTTAATAATTGTGGCTGCTCTGACGGCATCGGACAACCAGCAAAAATAAAGAAAAATAAAAAAAATAAACTCAGCTTGATTAAAATACAATTTTTAAGAAAAGAAAAAAAAAAAACATTTGAAAATTCACTTGGGGGCGGACCCAAGTTTTTGGTTTGAGTTTTTTGGTTTTTGGCGGCTGCCTTCTATCGCAGCTTTAGAAAATTAAGTGCCAAAATTTTTATATATTTTATATCCACCTCATCTGGGTACCTGGACACCGCAACATTGAGGGTAACGAGTCAGCCGACAAACTGGCAAGAGAGGGTACTACCATTCAGTTCCTCCCGAAGAAGAGCTTGATAGGGATGCCCTTTAGCCTCATACAAGCTAAACACAAGGAATGAAACCTGGCGCCTGGCTACGGCACGTTGGAATAACCTTCCGGTTTGCGCTGCAGCTAGGGTCACGTGGCCCTCATTCAACATGAAACGAACCAACAGTCTTCTGCGCCAAAGTAGGGAAAACATCTCTCTTCTGGTTGGGGCCCTAACGGGTCACTGCCTCATCGGCAGGCATGCAGCACGCTTGGGTGTCGCTCACAACGACTTCTGTAGAAGCTGCAAGTGTGAGGATGAGGAGGAGACACTACTGCATCTTCTTTGCCATTGCCCAGCTCTTAGAAGAAGGAGACTCAAAACTCTTGGCCACCTCTTCCTACTCAACCTCTCGGAAGTGTCCGAGATGGGGATTCCGTCTCTACTGAAATTCTTAACGTTGTCACAATGGTTCAGTCGGGAGAAACGCCCCCTGGCTTAAATAGGGAATTATATGGTATCGCAATGGGCCTATCTTGGCCTAAGTGTAGGGACAGTCTTACTGTCCCTAGCCATCTCAACCTAAGCTAACCTATATATGAATGGTAGCTAAAGATTTCTGCTTTGACCTTAGTATTTTAAATACAAAACGAAGAACTAAAGCTTACTTTACAATCGATATACACCTTTTATTATATATCGATTACACCCGAATATTAAGCAGTCTTTATAACAATCTTAACTCATTATGCAATTTTGCGAATTTCGGATTTTTTTTTTTTTTGGACCGAATGGCCTAAGCCTCCTATTTACCCGTCGACAATTTTCTATTATTTAATCTTCCCTATATTCTAAATAAACTCATGATAAAATTTTGAAAATTTCGTGATTTTTTTGACCGATGGCCTACACCTCCTATTTACCCGTCGACAATTGCTAATGATAATCTAAACCAGCGGTGGGCAACCGCATAGCCTGCCGGATTTTTTTGATACCTAGCGGTTTGTTACTATCTATTCTCATACCTACCAAATATGCACAAAAAAATTTTAAAAAAATCGTTCTAGTGGTTTCGGAAAAGTGCGTACACAAGCACCGTGACACGAGATTTTTATATATTACAAAATTCTGATTGAATGTTTTATAAAATCAACGAACCACGGCTTAGTTAGATCTAGTTAGATCTGCTCAGTATGTATTTGGCTGCGGCAGCTAACTTTAATTTGCTCATAACTTGACTATCGTTCTTCCGATCTTTGCCTAATATACTGTGGATCGCTAAATAATGCTGATTACTAAATATGTCGAAAAGGTACGACGAATACTGTGGGAGATATAACGATTATATCAAATTACGTTGGAGGCAGAGGGAATATAAACGCAAATAAGACGCATGAACGTCCTTGAATATATGTACCTTCCATCTTCTCTCAGGATGCTTAATTCTGGGAGAACTAAGATATAAATATGGAAAAGGGTTCTTTACATTAGAAAAAACTAGATTTGAATTCAACTGGACTACGCTTGCGGCTTATCTTTAAGCAAAATATTGGCCCAAAATGTTGTAAACATTTTGTAAAATAAATTTACGACAAATAAAAAATGTTTTCGTCTAAATTATTCACAAGGCGATGACTTAAAACTGTGGAAAAACTGAAAAAATTCGAATCAAGACATCCTCTCAATTCCACTACATTTTGAGAAGTAACACAACCGCAATTGCTGTTCTCAATTCCGAGTGAAATTGCTTACTTTTTACTTTTTGCAAGCCATAGGCCAAACGAAATCGGCACTCGACACTTAGAGGAGAAACAACATTTACAGAAGCTTACTTTTATTACCTGCACTAAAATTTTTTTAAGGATTTTTTAAAGATGGCGTTACTAGTCTTAAGTCCAATCGGACAATGTGTCAACCACGTTAATTTTGAAGTCTCCTCATTAGGCTTTATTTTTCAGTATGTGTCGATTCGCTGAAGTGTAAACTACATAGTTTTTGTGTGCTGCGAATATGTAAGCTTTTGTGACAACAAAACACAATTTGCGGGAAAGTTCACTTTTCTGTTTTCATTTGACGAAAAATGCAGCTGAAGGCCATGGAATGCTGCAAAAAGCTGACGCTGCTGCTTGGAGCAAGCGCAAAAAACCGTACGGGCCGCCCGGCCATACGCCAAATTCGACGCCAAAGCTGAATATTCACGGTGGCAAGGTCATGCTCTGTATTTGATGGTACCAATTGGGCGTTATGTACTATGAGCTGCTACATCCAGGTAAAACCATTACAGGGCAACTCTACCGAACTCAATTGATGCGTTTGAGCCAAGCATTGCTTTAAACTCTCTTTTATAAACGAAATATCTATAATCTCTGTAAGTTTCATAATGATATGATAATAAATAGCGGGTTTATAGAAAAACATTGCATAATTTTCGGCTTTTCCTTAACTTTTCCTGTCTACTTACATAATGTTAAAAGGTTAACATTATGTTACTGCTCCGTTAATTAACATATGTGAAGCCAATTAAACATTTCTTCCCCCAAGTAACAGGAATATCAAAATGGTGCAGGGCTGACTTCGACTTCCCATCGAAATCGATTTAGCTGTTCTCAGTAATAATCTTTATTTCAATAAACTTTTAGCTTGAATATTAAACAAATAAGGTTTTCTTTGCTTGGCAAACTTAAAGCTTGTAAGCAATTTAATTGCGGCATAAAACTAATTTTGTGAATAATCAACCCTTTTGATAAATCTGTCTGGCTATGTCACTGTCTCGACAGCTGTTGTGGCTTGCCCAAAGTCACAGATCGCTCTTTATTTCTATATGTAATGTATGATTTTCGTGCCTGATGTGTGTCAGTGGCGCACTTAAGCATATTTACACATCTTAATGCCAATTGTCCCAGTCCCAGTTTCACTTGCATCTCACAGATGCAATTCCATCTCATAGTTTAAGGTCAAAGTGGCGACAATTGGCACAGCCGCCCACGCTAATCACTGGATCTGCATTCGGACACAAAGCTCTCCGGTATGCACGTGTGCAAGTCCATTGGCCTAAGTATCCTATAACACAGTCCTCCATTTGGGAATTCACAACTCTGAGAGTTTCCGTTGAAAACGGTGTAAGCGATACACAAAAAAAAAAAAGAAAATACTTTTGCAAATTTATATTAACCAAATGCAAAGCGCAGCAAAATTGTACAAGAACACAATTTCAAATCAGTACAAAAATGTTTTAAATGTTTTCTGAGGGAGACAGAGCGAGTCTTGTGATAATCTCTGTGCCACACAAAGATGGATGGTTGTCGGAGTGCTCTGCCCGGATGTGGCACAAAAAACAAAAAAGAATGTCATTTTATATATATATATTTATAAATCTCGGCTGATAAGACAAAGTGAGGTCTATGCATATGCGAACAGCTCTGTCAGTTTAATTAAAACATTTGGAATTTGGCATTAAATTATATTTATTTTTAGTTTTTGTCTTTTCCAATGTGAACAAAGGGGTTATCTGTTTGCAGTACAGGAAATCAAATGTGAGACTTCTTTGTTGTCAGGGGAGCACAGATCCTGCTTCACAATTGACCCAATTTGTCAATTAGAATTTGATGAACATCAAGAATTACAAGTGGAATAAATTTAAGATAAGAATAAGACTCTAGGATACTGTGTTTGGAATTTAGCAAAATTACAACAAATTTATTCAAGAGAATGCAACTTCTTTTCGAGCTCCGCTGGAACCAGTTGAGAATTACAATATTATTTCACACCTTTTATAAGATTAGTTATTATTTCTGGTTACTGAATAAGCGTTTCTTGAAAAAAATTAGCCACTTGAATTAAGTTCTATTTCTCATCTTTTAGATAACTGCTCTGTGTTCTGTTATTTGCAAAATTATGTGACGGATAAATAGAAGAAATAGAAGATGAGAAATCGGGCCTTCGTTTTTCCATGGCTTATTCATTTTTTATGCTCTTTACCAAAGGTACGCAGAGTATATTAAGTTTGTGCAAAAGTATGTAACAGGAAGAAGGAATCATTTCCGACCCTATAATGTATATATATTCTTGATCAGCATCAAAAGCTGAGTCGATACAGCCATGTCCGTCTGTCCGTCCGTCCGTATGAGCGCACAGATCTCAGAAATGGTAAGAGATAGAGGTTTGACATGTATGGGACATATATGTCTTATACTTGCAGGCAGATCAAGTTTATTTTCAATTTTTGCCACGCCCCCTCGCGCCCCCGAAATTTGCAAAAAAACCTGTATCTTCCACAGTTTTGTCGATAGATGTTTCTTAGAGATATCTATCTTCTAGAGATATCTAGTAATCAATATTCTTTATCGATTTGCTGAAGGAATGACAAAGATCGTATGAACGATACTCAAGCTATAAGCAAAAAACGTTCAGTTAACACCGAGCTCGATTTGATCCCTCAGTAGTATCCAATCAAGAAGGTCCGATATTGATTTAAGCTCGATATTCGTACTCGAATTGATCTCGAATCCGGGTTGGTGCAACTCGAGATTAAATTGAGCTCGATACTCGAAACCCCATTCGATCCGAAAAAGGATTGAATAAAAAATTACTTAGATTGACTTTAGCTCGATGTTTAAACTCATTTTGACCCCAAAAAAGCATCTCACAAGAACTCCTTGTTAATTTTTTAACGACCTTTTTCATTATCTAATCAGCAAGTTCTAGCCGGTTCGAGGTCATTAGTTTACATACAACTGTTAAGACAGGACAAAAACAACACCCAAATGGAGTTTTGTCGTTGTTTCTATAGATCCTCTCGTTTTCCATCTTCAATAGACTTGGCCTATCATCAGCAATTCAGAAGGTTTCTTCTCATGTCGGAAGTGCTATAACTGGTAGCGAAATCCAAGGCAGCATAAGTGCAAAACATCCACACCACAAAAAAAACCCCAAGTCAACAGCAGAATTCGTGTATGTGTGTGTACCCATTTAGCCTGATTGTATTAGTAAGAGAGATTTTCTTAGCTTAGTTTCGGATTCTATTTGCTCTTTACGATGCAGGATTTTTTGATTTTCAAGTAGGGTTCGTACTCGATCAAAACAAATTTTTTGACCTTTAATTCCCCATTTTTTTCTTTCTGTGTAAATGTGTGATTTGCCCCACATTGTGTACATTTGGAATGCTCCTTTTAATAATATTTCCACTGATTTCAGGGTATTCATAAATATAAAACTGAATTTGGAGCAACATATGACTAACGTGTGATTGACATGAAAATCTATCTGCACACACGCACACACACATTCAAAACAAATGCTCATATCAGTGCACAGCAGCATAATAAATGCACATCTGGACGCTCGACGCTAGTGCCTGGCTGCCAGTTTCTTGACTGCTCCTCTGTAGTATATCACTTTGTTATTGTTGCACTGTGTGCGCGCTCTTGCAGCATGACATCATTTCGTTGTTTGACATCATAAAAATCTGCACATGCTCATTCACATCGTGATGGAACACCCACGCACTCCGTTAAAATGCGAAAATTAAAGGCACTTCAACGAAAGACAAGTATTGCAATTTGCATTTACGGTTAAGGCATCATCATTATCATCCTCATGCCCAACCCCAACCCCATCAACATCATCATTGATATAATTGTTTAGACAAACGCCTGACAGATGATAACTAATTGCCCAAGCAGTCGAATTAACATTGATATTGACGGACAGCAACTGTCAAATGATTGTTGATAAGAGGGCCAATAAAAAATGCGTTTAATATGTGTGAAGAGGGTCTTCAGATCGCACCAACCAATCCTTTCGATAGGATACGGATATACGGATTGGTGCACAGTGGTTGCTCCAAAAGGCCAAAAATAAAACAATCAAACCCAAAATATTAAAGTAAAAAGTAAGCAGTTTGTCTTTTTAATGTCCAATGTCAAACCGGGGTTTTCTACAAATCTAACTTTACTTTCTATAAAATGTCATTGAGACTGCGAACAGGTGTTCGTTTGTTAAGCGAAGTGCGAGTGCTTTAAAAGTGACCGGACTTTTTTGTTAGTCTCTCAGTCAAAATAAGTTTTAGTGGATTTTGAAGATTGTAGTCTTAGGAATTATTTGTAAATGACCGCCATGATGTGAATATGTTAATATATCGATATTTTGGTGTTAAAGAATTTTTAAGACATCGAATGATGGTCATACAGAAGACACTGAAGACCCAGAAGAAAGAAAAACCCCGTATCGAAAAACCGTTAGAGACATTGCAAATAGCAACCCGTGTGTAAATAGAAAACCGCGTAAATAGTTTGTAAATAAAGAAAAACCTAAGCCCGAAAAAACACTCGTTTACAAATCAGGTCGTTCACAAGATAATAGTATTTATTGTAAGTCCTGAATTAAACCTTCAAATTTGGCCGGCTCGGGGTCACGTTATGCTTGCACATCACTATAAAACAGGAACACAACACCACAAAGTAGGCTAGTTGACAGTACAGCTGTTACATGAGCATATCTGCCCAATCTTCCGCGGTCTTTGCCGTCTTACTACCAGCAAACAATTAATGATACGCCAACTTGTGATGCTGTTGTGAATTCAATGTATTAATGAAGAACTTTTCTGTATATTTGGAGCTTGATTAAAGTTTTAGTTGTGTTTAACGATTTAAGATAGATTGGTTTAAAAGAAACAGAAAAGTTAAGGCGGCCTAAACGTTGAGAAAAGTCTACATCACCAATAAGTCTGTGCAACACTAAAAAGTTGATAGAGTCGGGACCAAAAAAATTCTAAACGGGTATGATGGCAGTACAAAAACCTTCGCTGGGTTTGGTCCGGTTAGCTGCCGTTTTCTTTTTATTGCACTTTGAAGTATTCAGCTCTTGATTGGGATTCGCAGCTCCATATCTCGTAAACTATTTGGAATTTCGCTTTGACGTCTTTGAGGAAGTCGTTGCTCTTGGCTTGGCTTACAAAACATTCTTAAGTAGCAAGTCAAAAAAGTCACATCTTTATACTCAAAATTACAAAAATGTCTTAAAATCATCATGTTTTCCCCTCATTTAGTACTATTTTTCAACTTTGTCTTGAAAACTGTAACGAATTTAACTAAGTAATGCAGGACAACAACGTAGCTTGGACTTAAATTAACAAACGATTGGAACATAACAACTTCATTCGATTGGTCCTTCGTATAGTTACGGGCCCTTTGGAACCAAAACTCGAAAAATAACAATTTTTGGTACAAATTGGCCGACACAGTCAAAAACTTCGATTGTTTTTTATTAATTCAAGAAAATAGTAAGAAAACATAACCTAAAAATTGAAAATAAAAAAATGTAATATTTTGACTTTTTTACCGAAAATGTTCGTTTTTTCGAGTTTTTAAGACAGTTGTACTTGCTTCTGGGCCTATAGCTATATGAAAGAGTAACTAAATGAAGTTGATTCGTTCTAACGGTTTGTTTATTTTGATCTAAGCTACAACTTTGTGCTATATTACTTGACAAAATTTGAAACGGGTTTCAAGATGAAGTTGAAAAACTGTAGAAAAGTGATCAAAACTTGGAATTTTTTGAGCAACTTTTGTAATTTTGAGTATGAAGATATCATTTTTTTGATTTGATACAAAGAAATGTTTTGTAGGCCAAGCCAAGAGCAAACACTTTGTCAAAGATCTAAAAGTAAAATTCACAATAATTTACGAGCTATGGTATCGTTAGTCCCACACTGAAGCTGAAAAGATCAAAGAGCAATAAAATGAAAACGGCAGCTAATCAGACCAAACCAAGGCAGGGTTTTTATACTACCATCACACCCTTTCAGAATTTTTTGATCTCGACGCTATCAACTTTTTTGAGTAAGATGTTTTCTTACTATTTTCTTGAAGAAACGAAACAACCATTCAGAACAGAATTTGTGCATTTATTACAACCAACATGTCGGCATGAAATGTCTTTGAAATGAAAAATTTTAATATGGAAAAAAAGCTTAAGTCCAAATATTCCATCAATTTAGTGAAATATCATTATGGAATAAGAGCATAACTCACAGCTTCTAGTTTGGAATAAAAGCACATCTCAGATGCACGCTTGCCACACTTGGTGTTTTTGCACTGGCACTTTTTTATTTAAATTGGCTCTTTTGCATGGAAAATTACGTATAAATGAAAAATTTTGCGAAGTAAAACGAGTTATAGTTTTAGGAATAGCCATGACAAGACGACTGTCCTTAGAAAAAGATATTGCGCGAGCTTGTTTTAGCCGTGGGATGCTCCCCGACTACTCAGGTTTACCATGGAGAATGAGTATTAGAGATAAAATTTGCGCTGCCGCTCAATTTTGCTGGTGCTAAACGATAGTGCCCAAAAAGATACAGTATAATTTCAGTAGGAAATTACAGTGGTTAGAGTGTCAGAGTGTAGTAAGTGAGAGCGAACAACTGACCCAAATGTATCGCGAACAGCTTTCTGACAGATGCGGTGTCGACTGAGCAATTTTTAAGTCTAGATATTCTAGTCTATGGGTTTACATAAAAAACGCCAACTATTGCAACAGAGAAGATATATCGTATTTTAACTAATACTATATATCATATTATCACTTTTTCGAAACAATCGCGCTTTTAAAAGGTATGGACCAAATGATATATCATATCATGCATATCATATAGCATATCATGTGAAAAAAGTGTTTGGTCGTAAAGTGGAATTTTTTTTACAGATATATCATATTTTAAGAAAATAGAAGAGTTTTTTGGGATAATTTTTTTAGTCCTTAGAAATAGTACTATACCATATTATCAAAGAGAGTCAAAACAATAGTATAGCTCCTTCACAAAACGAGCCTAAAAACGTTCAAAATTGTGGACTCTAAACATTTTTAAGACCAAATTACCTAAAATCTAGACGAGATGGACCATTTTCGAAAACAGATTCGTGTTCATCAAATGAAAATCATATCTATATCTATACATACATATATCTGATTCTAATCACCACCCACTCTTCAATATGCTGGACCTTGTTGTTTAGTGTAATTCTCAAAACCTTTGTTTCACACTCATAGATATAATTTGGAACTTAGTTGCTTGGACTAACAACATAAGGGTATCAAGTGTATAGGGAAATCCACCATTTTAAAGCTAAAGGAAACGGTGCGTGAGTTTTACTTGGAGCTGGTTCGGCAAATTGGTCCCAAGTCGAATTTGATTCAGTTTCAAAAATAATGCTTTGCAAGGAGCTGTGTACGAGTACAGAGCCCCATTATGTGTGGTCTGTTGAATACTTTGAAATATAGAGAAGTAACAGATCTTACAGTGCAATTTATGTATGTAAAGTATGTTGTAAACAACAAAAATATTGACTGTTTAGTTTTTATAATGTAAAGAAATCTGTGGCAATAAGGAATAAAAGCAGAAGTGTGTTTTCCGTATTTTTAGGAAGCAATTATTACCTTTAAGGGCCGATTTCACAGCTTCTACAAAGCACTGACAATCGCATTAGTTTATGCAAGTAACAGAGTAAATTCTAAGTATATCTGGCAAATAGCAGCTATATAGGAGATGAGAAATCGGCCCTTAATGAGTATGTGAAAAAAGTGTTTGGTCGTAAAGTGGAATTTTTTTTGCAGATTGGAAGAGTTATTCTTTAGGTATACTGGTATAAGCCTTTTTGATAAGATCAAGCTGTTGTTTTACTTATTCAGACTTTTGAAGAAATGAAATGAATGTATAATTTAACGATTTTGTGAAAGAGATATTGTTTATTTTATTAAATGCAAATATAACATATATAAGGGAATAAAATTTTTTTCGCTCATTTTTATTGAAAATGGCTCTTTTTTTGAATTTTTTTTGGTGTAGTCTAATTTTGTCAAGTGGCAACCGTGCTCAGATGTGTCATTTTCTTTGACTGAAAATATAAACCGCACATCTGTGATAAGATAGATGCCGAATAAGGAAGAATAACACAACTGAGATATGCTGTTTTGATTTTGTAAACGTAAGCAATCAAGATTTATGTTATTTTGAAAATGAAAAGTGAAATTTTGACACAAAATAGTAAAGAAACTGGTGTTTATATCGCAATTTCCATAGCTGCTCTCCCTTATTGTCACAGAAATATGTTTTTTTTTCCTTGGCCATTAAGTTGGCTACCTAAAATGTAGTTTTTTTAAGCGATTTTTACTTATCAAGTGGTTTAGTTCTACACATTTGAGTGTTAATTTGTTTTTTTTGTATTAAATTTACAATTTTGAAGTTATGAAAAAGCGATTTTCCTTTTTTTCAAAAATCTCAAAAAAGAAAAAAAAAATTTCAATTTTGAGCGGTTGCTCCAAAAGTGGCAAATAATTAAGGATAAGCGGATAACTTAGCTATACCTCTATAATTGGAAATATCAGATGTTTCACGTTTTTTATGAAGAGGAATAGAAAAACGATTCTTTTCAAAGCATTAAGTGTCAAAATTTCAAACTGATATCCTTACAAGAAGAATTTTTGCAGCCACTGTGAAGAGGTTTGGTTTACTAAACGATTTCTGAATTAAATCTAGGTTCGAGTTTGCATTATTCTTTGATAACCATTTATTCAATTTATTTAAAAAATTGCCTTACTCAATTTTGCATTACTTAACCTTACCCAGAAGCCGCGACAATTAAATCAATATTTTGCCAATGGACAATCAACAAAAATGAAAAATTGAAAAAAAAAAAGTTTAAACTAGGCTAAATTCTAAACATTTAAAAACCAAAAGACAAATGTCTCTCAAGAATTGAAGTCAATTTAGTTTTAGGCATGACGCTGGACAGCTGAAAATAAAATCACTGCCATATAAAGATGCATATACTATATAGTCTCTCCTCTCAGAAGCCTAATGAATTCCAATTTCAAAGTAAAACTGATGAAACAACGAGATGATGAAGTGTCTCTCTGTGATGACTGATAACCCAATTTCTTGATTTCAAAATAAATAAACGCTGTAAATTACAATAAAAAGAAATAATTCACATTGCACTGCTGCAAACAAGTAAGTGACCGAGTCCCTAAATCACTCATACAACATGTTGTTCATATCTCACACACACACACACACATATGTACGTACTCAGGGCACAAAGACCAAGACAACGAAACACTTCGCATAATTTCCGCATTCAGTTGCAGATAAATAAATAATTGAGTCAAATTGAAATGCAACTCGCCAAACAATTCTCCTCCACTCTGAAATGGCACGCAAATAAACTTCCATAAAACGAAGAGACGTGTTGGGGGGCCCCGTTCTGTCTGTGGTGGTCAGTGATTTAGATGCTTAAAGGGTCAGGCATAAACAAAACTTCTACTCTAAGAAATTGAAACTGTTAAGGGGAGCAGCAGCAGCAGCAACAAGATCGGCAGCAGCCAGAATAACAAACTTTCAATTCCAATTTGAAATGATGCAGAACGTCAAAGAGACTACCGCACACTCTTAACCCTCCCCACCAACCTCCACCCACTTGAGCTGCTAATTGTCGGACGGGCACAGACACTCACAACTGTGAATAACAAGAAATTTCCATATAAAAGTGAGCTTGTTTTTTTTTTTTTTTTTGTAGACAGATGCTGCACCCCCTTCTCCTGGAGGGCAAGCAAGTTGCTGATAAAGACGATTTATCAAAAATTCATTCATAGAAAGGCAGACGACAGTCGGTTGTTGCAGCGGCTACATTAGGCTCTCTTGCATTTGTGAGTGTGTGTGGGTCACACACTTGTTGCTCGTTGCTCATGACGTTCTCTTAATTGTGTTCTCTTTCTTTATGTGCAGCCGGAAAAGGAAATTGCGTAAATTTAACGCAAGCTGCTTGCAAACCCCATTTGCTATTAATGTGTGTGTGCTACAGTTTTAGCAGCTCTATAGTTTTACAAGCACTTGGTAAGTAGAAAAATTTGGTTTTTTACGCATACAAAATGGAAATGAACAAGTTTTATTAGATTTGAACGCTTCACTACTATACGCATCATTATAGCCGCTAAGCCCGATATCAGTATCAGTTTGAGACATATATTGTTTGACTTTTCCGACCTAGGTAATTATTTTTCAATTTATGTTCCCCGTAGAGCAATGTTTTACTCCAAAACACCTGCCCGCGGTTAAACAGAAGCTCAGACCTAGAACTTTTCATTTGAATACACTCTTGAACACACCTCCGTCCTCCAGATTCCGACTTTGCTAGTGGGTTTTCCAAAATTAAAGCATAGTTTTCCAAAAAAAAAAACTTACCAATGAAATTTTATTCCGATCGGCTAGAAAATAACGACTGGCCCTTTTTCCCAACTTGGAGGTGAATTTTACAAAAATATCGAATTTCATACTAATGGAAAAGGAGGAAAAATAACGTTTTCCTTGAACCTACAACCGCAACATATTTTCCACTTTTCGGCGTGGATTTTCCCACTTCACATTTCAAATTATTTCGCAAACATTCCTTACAAACAGAGTGTCATGACGATCGGGAAGGTGGCGGATTTTTCGACATTGGAAAATCACTTCACAAATTATTTCGCATACTATAGTTACAAAACGATTTTAATGTAATCGGCTGAAAAACTGATTGTTTCATAAAAAATTTTCCGAATTCTTCACAATTTTGGGGCAGATTTTCCAACATCGGAAAATGATATTACAAGTTACTTTGCATTTTATACTTACAAACCTTGTTTAAAGTCAATCAGATGATAACTAGTTTTTCCGCCCATTTTCTGAAAGCGAGGAAATTAACGTACATGGCTTACAAATCAAGTTTCACCCTACATTCTATATCCCTTCCCTATAAAAATATGATAAAACATGGTAAGCAGCGCTCTGTGCACGAAATCTGTACACAATTATGTTTAACGTTCTGCCTGGTATGTTTTTAAGATTTGTTGAGAAAAAATTATATAAATAAAAATCCCATCTAAATAAGCTAACGATATTATTTTGGAAAGGAAAGCAAGCTAATTGCGTTCTGAAGTTGAAATGATGAAAGGTTCGTTTACTGCTTTATTAAGCTGCACGTTTTAGTATTGTCGACATTTTTAGATGTATGTCTTCCAAACCAAGTTGATTCAGCAATGGACGAATTGTTGGATGACTTTATGGTCGATGTCGATTGCATATTCGATGTCCTCGACTGCAAGAATCGAGGAAATATCTGTAAAGTGCCCAAACTAAAAGTAATGGCGGAATAACATCCTCTCTGGATTTGACGAGAAACGTTTTAACACATATCAATTTGATATGGTCTGGTTAATTTGACATTTTGTCATTATGAAATATCATTTTTATACTCTGTACCGAAGGTACATAGAGTATATTAAGTTTGTGCAAAAGTATGTAACAGGGAGAAGGAATCGTTTCCGACCCTATAAAGTATATATATTCTTATCTGCATCAACAACCGAGTCGATATAACCATGTCCGTCTGTCCGTCCGTCCGTCCGTCTGTCCGTCCGTCCGTATGAACGAAGAGATCTCAGAGATGGTAAGAGATAGAGGTTTGACATGTATGGGACATATATTTCTTATACTTGCAGGCAGATCAAGTTTATTTTCAACTTTTGCCACGCCCCCTCCCGCCCCCGCAATTTGGAAAAAACGTCATATCTCCTACAGTTTTGGAGATAGATCGTTTGTTCCTTCTAGAGATACCTTGTAAACAAAATTATTTATCGATTTGCTGAAGGAATGATAAAGATCGGATGAACGATACTCAAGTAATGGGCAAAAAACGGCCACTTAACCCCAACCACCCCCCCACCAATAACCACAGCAACATACCCTAACCGTTCAACACAGGCAATCTTAGTGCGAGAGATATAGAGAGAGAGAGAGAGAAACTTAGAGAGCGCACCGCGTTGTGCGCGGGGTGTTAACTGGCCGTTTGACTCCTGAGCAAATGCGAGTGTAAGGGTACAGAGTATGTTATAGTCGGGCTTGACCGACTTTCTTTCTTGTTTTCATATCATTTCTAAACTATAATGTTTCCTATGAACATAAATAATATCAATTTGTCAAATGATATTAGAAAAGGACATAAGGATATCTATTTAATTTTCAAAACTCTCACAAGGGGAAAAGGATGTATAGAAAATGAGAAAATAGAAAAAGACAAATAGTGTTTCACATCGAAACTTTAAGCAATGTAAAGAAATATAGTAGGGTCTCAGCCATTTGACTACCCGCATGCCCGATAGCGTATTGCGGTAAAATGCCATGCCAATTTGTAACGTACAAATGGACCCGAGTTCGATCCCTATTCAAGGCGCGGGGTCAAAAAATTGCTAAGTCGTTCTTTTTCCGTTTTTATAAAATAATAAATAATAGTACTTAGGTAAAAAATAAATCGTCACATTTTTCAGTTCACGATTCCTCTTAACGGCAAAAAAAATATCAATTTGATCTTAAAAATATTATTTTGAAATAGTCGAAAATTTCACTTTGATATTTTCGGACAGGTCAATGTCAAGTGTGTCTTATCGGCTATTTATTGATATAAAAATATAATGAGATATTATTTCGGTACCCAAACAATGAACAAAATTTCCTCAGTGGACCGCGATAAATAGCACTAAATTATAATATTCTAATTAAAATATGAAGCTGTGCACAATTTGTTCAGACGAAATTGTTGTTGGGAATGCTTTCTCTTTTCCACACTTGCCTATGTGCACAACAAAGTGAACTCCCTTAGTGTTTTTAAGACTTTTTAAAACTTTTTTGTTGAAATGCCAATATACAGGCCAGCTCCCGTTTTCGATTTCGATCAAATCATGCGGAATCGGAAACCGACTGTGTTATTCGGCTTTTAACTTTCGATCCTCTTAACGGCAAAAAGATTCGGACGAATTCTTTTATAGTTTGTTACTGTTCGAACTTGAACATGATATTCAACTCGGCCCACACGTAGTGTTATTTAAATATGTAGCCTATGTCGCCATGTGTGTCATAAACATGTCACCCTTTTACCAATTCTGATCAATCGGATTCGCAAACAGGAAAGGGCCTGATATATAAATTACCAAATTTCAAATTTTTAGGTCTTACTGTTAAATTATAAGAAATATTAGACATTTTTCAAAAAAATGTATTAACATTTTGGCGAGTTTACCCAAAGAATCATTTTTAACATGTGAAATTTTTATTCCTGTTCCCTTTGTCGATCATGATTAAATCAACTAGTTACAGAATTGTCAAGGGCTTCCGCTTCTAAAAACCGATTTTTCCCGCTTTTATCTTGAAATTTACAAATATATTTATTCGATTTTCATGTTAACAAATCGCTTTAAATATTATTATTTAGAATCTTTTCTTTTTTTGATAGAATTCGGAAATGAGAACAGGCCATGTTAAAGTGATAGCTGATTGTGTGTGTGAGATTACTCCGACTGGTATACCGACCAACTCAATTTTATCCATCATTCTTCTTCTTCTTAAAAACATATTCCCTGAATTTTTTTCTAAATTCTTATAAATCATTCAACATATAATCGCTTCATAAAAAAACACTTCAACTAACTGTTAGCTGTGTAAATGCAATAAATCAAGTTTTTGCTACTACTTTTTAGCGTTTTTGCGGTTAAGCCGCAAGACTTGAACGCTCTCACTACGTTGACTGGCTGGCTGGCTGGAGTTGGAGTTGAAAATGTTATTGCCATGGCATTGACCACGTAACCGAGTGCGAAAATAAGCTGCGACTCGAATTACCTGACAGTTGTCAAACGAGCTGCATAATTACGATGCCAAACACGTGAGTCGGCCAGAGGAAGAGGAAGCCCAAACCCTTTATTTTCGATATGAACGAAATGAGTGCAAAAAATGTGGCTCGAAAGTGGCGTGAATAAAACAAAATAGACAAAAGTCATCCCACGTTGATAGCCTTTAAGCTTTGGTACTCAGACACTGATTCTGGTTGTCGCCAACATTGCCTTAGTTCTATTTTCAACTTTTGATGGCATCGACTGGAAGTGTCACAATCAGCCCCAGCGGCAATGCTATACTCCGTATCAATGGCGTCAATGTCGCCAACATAGCAATAAACCTAAATTAGTTTAGAGATTTGTTACGAATACAAATGAACAATCGCGCGTACACACACGTACATATATTGAGTCTAAAGTTGATAACCGAAAGGAAGCAACGACATGTGCTCCACATATTCAAGCATTACGAAATACCAAGCCAAGATCATATTTTTGCCAAGTGGGCCCCCCCCCTTTGCACCCGACACAGCACACATCTTAGCTTAGTGCGCATAAATAATAATAATACAAAAGCGATTTATCAACCGCAAAAAGGAAATAGTTTAATTTTAATTAATTAGCTAAGACGCTTATCAATTGAGCTTACAATGTGGGGAATTAGTAATGTACGTACTTGTGTGTACATACATACGAAAGCGAACTACTAATGATTAGCCTTTATCTTAAGCGCGTGTTGAACTTACTAAATGTGTTGCCTACTTTCAGGAGTCGATTTACAAAACAAAGTGAAAATGGATTTTCAATTTGTAATGCGATAAATGTTTGGCCATTAAGATGAAATCGTTTTTTTTTTTTAAAGAACGACTAGAACCAACCACCTTAAAACTGCCTCGGTTCAAGCTTATAGTGGCTGGAAAAGTAAATTGATTTTATTAATTCTGGTACATAGCCTCTTCAAACCTTTAAGACTCGTACCTGATTTCCATTTTGCCTTCACTAAATTGAAGTTTCGTTAGGACTGCAGTACTTTGATCTTCACTTGTCAGTTTTATCATTATCATGTGTCGTTTATACCAGAAAAATTTTCCACTGATGTCCTAGGAACTAGTTTACAAAATAATACAAATTTTGCGATCCCAAACATTTGGTAGCTACTTCTTATATAAATCCCTCCACAGAATAAATTTGACAGGTTATAGTAGCCCTTCAATAGCATAGTTTGAATGTTACCTATGCCTCCTACCAGGAAACATTCAACTTGAAAAACATTCAAACTAACACGGAATGTTTCATTCATACGATGAAGCAATCTTCATGAAGTTTTCTCAGTAGGCTAGAGACACAAGTGAAATTCTATACATACATTTTGTTCAACAAATCTACCAAAATTCCCTTGATTTTCAAGCCCACTAATAAAACTTCATAAATAGACATCGGATTTTACATATTTACATATTTTGAACCGCATGTCCGATTTAAGTTCTGATTGCACACATCTTATTTTTATTGAAAAACGATCTAAGTCCGCTGAAAACCATTTTGCATAAATTGCATATTTGCATAAAAAAATATGCAAAATATGCAGAATATGTAAAATATGTAAAATATGTAAAAAACCTATTTTTTTATGAAATGACATATTTCAGATACATTATTATCCTAGTAAGCCAGGGTTAATGTGTTCTTTTTGTGATTCTGTGCTCACCATTTTCTGATTTTGTTGCAAGTCCGTTTCACTTTGTAAATCAACTTCATCAATTCAACTTTTAATTAATTAAAATGCCGAAAATAAGCGATAAAAAAACACGTTTGATTCAAAAATGGCTAAAAGAATTGGAATCAAACTGTTTTGAAATACAGGAAGACAACAATTATAATAAAAACATTTTTGAAAAATAAAATTTTCGTTCGAAGTTTACAATGTTGTTGTGCTGGTGAGGTATATTCTCAGCATTCGCATGACAGGAAGGGATTAATATATAATTCTGGAGTTTCCGAGCGCCTATAAAATTTGCTGCGCTTTCGTAAATAGTCAAATGAAAATTTGACAAATTTCGCGGTTTTTGGTCTAAGCCTCTAATATACGCGTCTTCAATTGCCATCTATCCAACCTTCATAATTATCTTAGGTCGTTAGAAAATTTTGCAAATTTCGCGATTTCCTTGACCATTTGATATACTCCTCCTATTTACCCGCCGGTTTACCCTTCTTTATGATAATCTAAATTCAAATGTGAATTTTTGAAATTTCGCGATTTTTTGACCATTTATTCCACATCTTCTTTATTTATCCGTGTACTTTAGACGTCCATAAAATCTTCATAAAAATCTGAAATTAATGAACAATTAAGAAATTTCCCCATATTTTAGAACTTTCAAGGCACACCTTTCATTTGCTCGGTCTACAACTCCCATTTAACCGTCTATATATGCCATCTTTATATTTTTAACAATAATCTAAGCTCAAGAATAAGAATTTTTGCAAATTTCTCAATTTTTATACATTTACATATTTTACATATTTATTACATATTTTACATATTTAGTGCATATTTGTTTACATATTTTACATATGTAAAATATGCAAAATTTGCATATATTGAATATGCAGTTTCCAATGGAAAGTGGGTTATTTAATTAGTATAAATCCAAATTTTCACCTCAATCAACCTTCATTTAAAAAAGTACATAAAATCCGATGTCTATTCATAAAGTTTGCTTCATCGTGTAAGTCCCGACTAATAAGTCAATTTGCATGAACTTTAAACCTTTCATTTTTCACCCAAATGCCAATAACTTTTTTATTATTCAATGGATTTTAATAAAATATGTGGCATTGCATTATTAATAGAAGAGTCTTTGGTGTTCCGCAATTAAATAAATTTTACACAATTTTTTTCGTGATGAAAATCGCACTTAAAGTCTAGCTATTTTTAAAAAATGATCAATTTAATGCAAAAATTCCAATAAAAATCTTTCTAACGCCGAAGTCAAGCACCCGATTAAGAAGTGGTGTGTGCATGAATGATAGCGCATTCAATTGCCTTCCAAAAAAAACTGTTCGTTTGGATAATGAATTTGAATGAATACCGACACCGACACAGATATACAGGGGTGCCACAGAATTCACTAGCGATTTGGCTTCTAGCGTTTTGTCAAATCCCGCAAAAATTTTTGCCATGCCACAGAACTTCGAGTGATTTCATTTTTTAAGCTGGTACACAAACCCTTTCGAACTTGACTGCGTAGGGTAGACACACCACAGAAGCGAATAAGAGTAAGACTTTTTATGCGTTTTTATTAATATTTTTAAATGTGAACTAATTGGTTAGTTCGTTTTTAAACAAAATAAACTTAATTTTCTTCAACGGAATTGAATGTTTTTTAATTCAAACAACAAAAATTGTAATTTGCCGCCCGCCAAAATAAAAATGAAACCTTGCAACTCTAGCTACTGTATGGTTACACGAGTACGGCAAACGAAAAGGTAAACGAAAGAATTGCTTTAATTAAATAAATGCCTCTCACACGACAGGTGGCAATCGACGATTTAGGGAAGACGCAAATCCGTAAGGAGACGATATCGGACCCTCTTTCTAAATCAGACGATATACGCAGGCAAAATTCTCTGGGTAATGTTCCTGCTGCTTGAAAAGTACCTGGGGCCCAGCTTTATTTAATTGAAGCAAACGAAGGAAAGGTTGGCCAAATTCATGGTCAGTTTGTTTCAGGCTGCGGCCACATGACGCCCTTTGTGAAATTGTGGGCTAAGTCCTTATGCTCCTTCATAAGAGCCAAGAAAATATCGCTCTGGACATCTGTTCGATGCTTTCCCTATTATAGTTTATTGAAATTATAAACAATTGGAAAGAATATTAAAATGAACTAACATTTGAGCGGCTCTGTCATTGTCACTGCCACTTTTTTGAACTCATAAGGGCAGAAATCGATTAACAAATTACAAAATACAAAAGCAAAAGATCAATTTTTTTATCTTTATTTAAGCACAAAAAGCGTTATTTTATACACCTTAAAACTTAGTTCGATTAATTTCGAAATTCAAATGTTAAAAGGTGGCACCACTGAAATACTAGCGATTTGGTGAGTTGCAGAGAATGACAAATTTCACTAGCGATTTAACTAGCGATTTAACTATCGATTTTACTAGCGATTTATAAAAATGCTAATTTAATAAACTTAAAATGCTAAATGTTTTTTGATGTAGATTATTCACAAATTAAGCACCCTTTATAAATCAATAAGGATTATTTTAATCAAAATGCATTTTGTGGGCTTATTTAAGCAAATCGCCGGCTAAAGGGTGCGCGATTTTCAAATCACTCGAAAAATGCCCTGTGGCAGGGCGAAATCAAATTCGCTCGAATTTCGAGCGGAAGTGATTTCTGTGGCACCCCTGATAAACATTTTTCTTCCCAATCATCAAATCTAGCTTATTCACGATATCTCGAAAACGGATCCACACAAAAATTTTTGGATTGGTTTTTTGGACCCTCAAAGAGAATTGCAACTGCAGCATTGGAGCTATCGTGTTGGTATGAAAGCTCTATCCCAATGTCTGTCACGTTTAAAGAAGCTTTCTATTTTTTCTCAATTGACAGTGACAGGTTCTCTGTTTATGTTCCAGACTCTTGATTTAGAACCAGTTGTAATCTTGGAACCGATTACTACTTTTCAACAGTTTGAGGCCATATTGATTTGGGAGTGAAATTTGACCAAAAAATGTACATTTAATGGGCACATTAATTATATTTTGCCAAAGGCCTATTTCATGTTTGGCTTTGTCAAGCGCAATGCCCGCCAATTCAAGGATCCTTATACTAGGTTGAGCCTTTACTCTGCATTTGTGCGTTCCAAGTTGGAGTATGCTTCATTTATTTGGAATCCCATACAAAGAGGCTTGAAAGGGTGCAAGCCAAATTTCTAAAATTCGCGCTCCTTCCGCTCAATTTTTCTGTTCCTTTGCCGCCTTATTTTAGTAGATGTGCCTTGGTGCATCTCTCCACTCTGGAAGATAGAAGAACTATTGCGTCTTTATTGTTTTTCAACGACCTTGTTTTTGGCTGCATTGATTGTTCTACCTTGTTACGGAAGATAAATTTAAATGTACCAGGCAGAAATCTTAGAACCTTCTAACCCTTTTCCAACCAATTTTCCCGAACTAATTATTCCCTTAATGAACCCATATCTAGGGCTCTTAAAAACTTTAACTCCTTACCCGTTGGCATGCGATTTGAATTCGACTCCAATAAATCAGCAATCAAAATTTTGTTAGCTGAATACTTTTCTTCTTTTAGAAACTAATTTAAGTTATATAATATAAGTTAAGAAATAGAGTAGCCAGTTAAGACCTTTGTTCAATTGGCGAATAAATAAATAAATAAAAAGGGAAAATATCTATAATTTTGATGACGATTCGGTCCGGAGGTTTGATCAAATTGTAAAGTGTAAGGTACGATTTACGAACCTGTTCCAGTATTTATCAAACCTAAAGTTTTGGTTATAATCTGGGTTCATAGATTGATACATAGTTGATAGATTTTGGTTCTGGAGAACACGTGCAGATTACCAAGCTATGTAAATTGTCAAATAATATTCAGATACGTACAAAGAGAACTTGGTTTTGAACTATGTCGAGCGTCCGTCCTGCGGAACGTTTTTTAGTAATCTAAGAATCCAGCCGCGAAAAATTAAAAATAAAAAAAAAATCCGGGTGTATCGTATCAATACCAACCAAAGGATATTCTGAACAAAACAGTCTGCTTAGATCAGCGATGCCCAGCCGTATGCTCTTTGGGTACGTTTTGTTATTGTAATTGCACGGAACATAGGAAATCAATGATCGTATACATGCAGGGCGCGAGGCATACGAAACGACACACATGCTAACGATTTCGTGTGGATGCGACGCGTATAACAAACACCGGTTTTGTTCTCATCTTTGATTGGTGTTTACGAGCGCAAGCAAACTGGCCAACAACAATTTCATTATTGGTATTGGTGCTTATCTCTGTGAGTATTGGTGAGTGCTCTGTCTTTGCTGCTTTTGGGCAGCTAGCGTCAGCTACCCCCCACACTATCATGAGCTTTCAACGTGTTTGGTAACTAGATTTGCTTTCCCCTATTCCCACTTGACTTGTGTTTTATATCCTTGTCGATGTCGCAACATTGGATTTCTAAAACTCATCCCTAATTATCAATGCAAGAGTTTCTGTACCATTAAATTATTTTTTTCGCTCATAATATTGAGAAAGTCAAAAAGTTCTTAAGAAATGGACTTAAATGATTGTTGGAACCAAAACTTTTCTTTTGTATATGAGAGGTCCAGTTCGGGTTAAGGTTCTGGAGGCTAAATATTTGAAAAGTTGGGTGCATGGTTCGGTTCGAGGGTACCAAAAAATGGAAATCGAACCATTTCTTCGGTTTAGTACCGCTTTGCAGGCTTTATTTCAGGCCTATTTCCAGAACAAGTAAAAAGTTATGTCACGAAATTGCAAGTTATTTATGTTAAGTGGATTGTAAGCTATAGTGGGACCACAAAGTCTTAAAAAACCTTAAAAAATACCCAAAACGGCAGTCAAACGGTGGGGTCATATGATTTGTCAGCCGCTTGAATTCAAAATGTTTCATCAAATTAAAGTTCAAACAATTTTAAAATCACCTCACAGCTTTCAAAGTCATATGATGTACTACCACAAGTGTGCGCGACTTCGTGATCCTTGGTAGAGAAAGTCTTGAGGCACTTAAAATTAAAAAATATGGAAAACTAATGAAAAAGAGTGCTAATCTATGTGCTAATATATTTATTATTTTTTGTACATTTTTGTTGCATCTCGCTTTTGCCTTCAATTTGTTCGATGTTGTCCGGAAAAATGTGCTGCAAGCTATTTATTTTCAATTTAGTTCAGCAAATCATCTGTTCTTACAATCCACACAAGCTATCGACGTGGCAAAGCCATGATTATTTAGTTTCTCTTCTGGAAATCAACAAAATAAATGAGACTACATAAATGGCTCATCAGCTGTTCGAAGCTGTTTTTTTTATATGGAGTTCAACATAAAAATTTATTTTCGTGCGTTCTGGAAACAGGCCTTTAACATTAAAATTGCCACTTCAAAGCTTGGAACCTACTTACTAATCTATAAACCAAATTTGAAATTTTGAACTGCTTTTAAATCAATCCTAAGCTTTTTTCGAACCGATTAAAAGACTTGAGGTGTTGTCCATTACTTGACATGTACATACTCCAAAAATATTTCTTTAGTAAAAACAACTACATTTTAATATGACTTCTGTATTCTTAGATTATCGAGGAACGTTCACTTTATTGACTCTATTTGCACTAAAAGTATAGTATAGTGCTTCAAGTAACGTTTCTCCTATTATTTACAATTTGGCAATTTTTCAATATGAGAATGATAAAATGTTACGCGCTTTAACAGATTAATAACTTTTGTAACTGGAAGAACAGACTCTTCATCTAATCGTCATCGTCATCTAATTACACTTAATTATAATAATACAAGTATAACCAGGTTTCGAACCAAAATCCACTTTGTAAACCTGCGTAAACCTTTTTCGATATTCAAGAGATCTTAACAAAATATTAAAATAGTTAACAAAAGCATCTTCGCTTCACTTTTTATGTAAACAAACAGTCCATTAACTTGTGTGAAAGAAAGAAAGAATTTGCTTGCCAGGAAAGCTAAAATTTTGGTTTTTGTGTAAAATTGTTTCTAATCTTAAGTGAATTTTTAATTGCCAACCGGAAATATTCAATGGCAAAGATGATTTAAATTTTGTGCTAATTAAGATTATCAGTAAAAGTATTTTGATTGCACGCGTTAACCTTTGACATTATATTTTGTACTGTAGATTGCCAAAAGAAGGTTTTTTAGCGACATTATTTTTATATAACTCAAAAGTGAAAAAGAATCTATTGAACCCCAGAGCCATATACACAATGCGATTGAACTTATCTCGGGAAAAGAGTTGCAATTGCAAATGCCGGATGCAAATGTAACAATATCATAAGTTGACCCAATTTGCATTTTCCTGTAGATAACCAAACAGGCAGATGAATCAGAATAGTTTGAGAAGCATATGACTTAAAGATCAAAGTTTGACAAGAAGTGAAAGATTGGAACGTAAGTTTTAGGCGAATTTAAAAGTTTTGCAGTTTTACAAGTGTTGATAACTGAATGTCACCGTTTTGAAAGCACTCGTCAACTTTGAAAAGCACTGAGCACAAAAGTCGCACAGTTTTAGAAGCACCAAATAAACTTTAAAAAGCACTGACAACAGTAAGCGAGTAAAATTTAAGAGAAACATTATTGCTTACAGTTTTAGAAGCTTTACAACTCAAGGTAATTTTTAGATGTACAGTTTTGAAAGCACTACTTGCATTAAACTCAGTTTGAAAAAAGTTTCAAATTTTTTAGGCAAGTTGAAAAAAAAATTAACAAAATTTTCTCTTAAAAACTTACCTTTGCCTGTGCCATGGACGCCAAGCTGGCCAACAGACAAACAGCTCCCAGCACACCCGAGAGATTCCTCAAATCTCTGGGCAACATCTTCGAAATGGTCCTTCAGTGGGTCCTAAGCACAAAATTTAATTGTCACTCTCTCCCGCTGTCTCTCTTTGACTCTTGGTTTTTGTCTCAAAACACACACGAAACTGCGAACAGAATAAACATAAATTTAATTGGACATTTTGCACTAATTTATCATCAATTTGAATGGATTTTCAGTCACAGTTAATTCGAGTTTCGTTGTTTGGAAAATGAGGAAAATAATTATGGTATGCATGGATTTTGGGAAAACTAACTATATCGCCACTTGAATTGGCTGGTGCTGCGATCGTCGGCAACAGCACACACTCCCAACATGTGGAGATCGTCAAGCGTTCGAATTGTTACTAAACACCGAGCACCACAAAAGAAATTTGAATTCGTTTGGCGCTCACAGCTCGCACACTTCGCTGCCATTCGGCTGGCCATCGGCTCATCCACACACACATACACACTCAAGCAGCCCCAAGTTGTGCTTGTGTGCGTGAGCATTGGGGGCCAGAATTTAGCACTCCCCGTTGCCTTGATTTGAGGAAGTGCCAGCCACATGAAATTTTTGTATGCTTCGACTTCGACTCAAGAGTTTTAGTTAGTTGCTTGTTTTTGTCGCCTATCGGCAGATTAGGTTAAGGCTTTTTTCTTCCCACTGATAAGCTCTATGTGTTTCCTGTTCGGCATGCTGCGCCAGACTTTCGATTTAGATTGTACGCAGATTTATAATAAAAATAGAACTTTACGAAACTCTCAGGCTGAACTTAATCATTTTTGGGGTCATCCATCAAGGCTTTGTATGCCGCGTGTGATTAAATGAAAAAAAAATTAAGCAAGAACATGGTTTTCTTTTTCGTAACCATAGCATACATTTCGAATTGATGTCGGACATGACCCGTTAGCCCCAATAGATGCAACCCAAAGGAAGCGGAATAGCGACAAGAGACATTAGGCTTGATATCAATTTGCCCTAAATTTGGACATTTGTTCTGAGAAATGACTTAAGTCTTAAGCAAATGCGGGAAAATTGTGGAAAATGGTTTAGGTTTTACAAAGTTTACTTTTTGCAAAAAACTCTAAATATTGAGTACGAAATAGACTATTAATGCTAAGCTAAACATGAGTCTAAGTCAATGTCGGCCCTGCCCGACTTCGATATACCCGGTACTCAGGTACAAACAATGAAATGTTTAATAGCCTTCCCTTATGTTAAGTAACAGAACATTAACTCAAATGTTAACATACTAACATTATGTTACAGCGCATGCTCACCCCAAATATATGACAAAAGTTGTAACGTTTTTTACAAATTTCAGGGATTTTAGATATTGCGAATTTAAGTTGAGTTTGAGATCTATATCTTAAAAATTTAAGAATTATTTAACATATTTTCTTGCGGTGGCAGCCCAAAAATTTGAAACAAACTTGATCGACAAGACAATAGAAGTCTACATTAAAAATTTGGTAGCTCTCTCTATACTAGTCTCTTAGATCTAGGTATACAAATACAGACGGACGGACGGTCTAGCGGATGTGACTATGCTTCCTTCTACCTGTTACATACATTTGCACGACTTAAGTATACCCTTTTTACTCTATGAGTAACAGGTATAAAAAACACTTAAGTATATTTAAAATGTAATCAAATCACAGCTGACAAAACAGTGTGCCCGTTTTGTCATTTGGTGGTATTTTGGGTTAAGGGGTCACAATGGCCCCACGCTTACCCTTATCATAACAAGTTGTCAGTTCAGTTTCTATGTCTTAAAACCATTAATTTTAAAACTAACCTTAATGCTCATCTTAAAAGTTTGCAATGATCAAGTATTACACTAGGCAAAAAGGTCCAGTATATTGAAGGGTTGGTATTGATTTTAGATGATTTTCGTGTGTTAAGCACGAAGCTGTTTTCAGAAACGGTCCATCACGTCGAGATTTTTAGGAATTTGAGATTAAAGTTGCAAAAAAATGTATATTTTTACCGTTTTTGTGATGAATCTATTCTTTTGTTTCGTCGATGTTTAGATTCTTCTTCCTGTTCTTCAGATTATACTCATGTCAATTAGGCAGGGCTTAATACCGGAACCGGAACCGGAACCGTTAACCGAAATAAACCGTTTCAAATCACGTACCGGAACCGGAACCGATATAAATTTTTTTTTGAGAACCGAAAACCGTTTACCGTTATTAATGGAACCGATAGCACCGGAACGAAACCGAAACGTTGGTACCGGTACAGTTTCGGTTTTTTTTACCTTTGCAGAGCGCATCGTAGTTTTGGTCAGGATGCCAAAATATTTACGGAAGACATCTTCAACATTTGCTCCAGTTTTGCGGCTGCAGATACCGACTTTCTTCTGCGCCAGAAAGAGTGGGAGCGGAGGTGGCCACAACTAAACTTTAAGCCGTAAATCTAGTTTTGGGTGATTTTTATTTGTTATTTGGGTACACTGCAAATTGGGAATATGAAAAAATTCGACCTCTTAGAGAAAACGTTTGTTCAAAGAAAGCGAGGGAAATCACTTTTTGAAAACAATGCTTTTTTATGTTGCATATTTTTGGACCCTAGTTATAACGTAACGCTAAGTACAGAGCAAAAAAATTGTACTTGAATTAATCTTTTAATAAATATTTATGCACAAATTTCGTCGGTTGCTGATCAATCACTGCTTAATGATGAAGGCAGTTCTAATACTAGTTCAACTAAAAGCGTCGACGAAGTTGAGGCACATATGATATTGCAGGAGAAGAAACTTGCTGATAAAAAAACATCATTTGTGTCAACAAATAAGCTACTGGATTCCATTAAGACTTTTTTCATACTTAAATGTGTTCGAAACCATGAAAACATTCTTAACTGGTGGTGAAAATCATCCACAAAGCTCCCACAATTGTATGTGATATCAAAAGTCTTGCTTTCTGTTCCAGCTACGCAAGTTAGCGTGGAACGGATATTCTCTGGCGTAAAATTTATAATGAATCTGCTAAGATGTTGTATGGAGTCAACCACAATTGAATTGAAATTTGACTCGTTTTATTACACAGGAATAAAATGGATTAGCTTTATCTCAGAATTTAATTTTTCCAATATTAAAAATAAGTACTAATTATACCGGTACGTACCGGTATACCGAAATAAAAATCCGGGTACCGTATCGAAACCGAAAACCGAAATTAGTTGAAAACCAAAATAGAACCTTTAACCGAAACATCCATTTCGGTACGTACCGGTACCGGTACCGGAACCGAAATTCGTTTCGGGATTAAGCCCTGCAATTAGGTAATAGCAAAGATTTATAGATATTATAGATGACGCATGTGAAACAGAAAACGATTTTCTTGGGAGCTGACATTGGATCAAAATTTTTGCTTTTCGCTGACTTTACGAGGAATATATGTATTGAAATTTAGCTATACGTTTTAATAAATGGATGTTGGATGAGAGCAAAGATTTATAGATATTATAGATAACGCATGTGAAAGAAAAAACGATTGTTCTTGAGAGCTGACATTGGATCCCACCAAAAAAAAATAAAAAAGTTTGTTTGAGATGCGGTATCTACATATGTGTATGTTGTGTAGTCATATGTTACGTTCCAAGACAGTTCAGAGCCATAACTCTGAAATAAATTAAGCTGCAGGTTGGTATTATGGAGTTGGATATTTTACTGGTTCGAGACCGGTATCGAACCGGATCAAAAGTGGCTCAGAGCTATCTAAATCTTAAATATTTTCGCGGTTCCGAACTAGCAGGCTGAACCATTTTAATATCAGTTCAAAGCCATATCTCAGACATTATATTAGCTGTTATCAGGATAATTGTTCAGAAAGTTGAAAGACATTTTACTGGTTCAAGACCGCAACCCGACTTAACACGTTCATAACCGGTTAAAAGACATATCTCAATAGTTATTTAAGCTACAATCGTGAAATATGGAAGGTTATGAAGGTTGAAAATATGGAGTTTTACGCTTTCACAAATCAAAACTGGTTCTGAAAAAGTTTGGACGAATTTACATGTTAATAACAAACTGAAATATAAACTCGATTATAAGAAACATATCCACACATTTCAAAGCAAAAATGTACATAAAGATATGGTAGCCCTGCAATTCTACGCCTCAGTACTGAATTTGATAGTGCTGATTCAGACCTGAGAAATAGGAATTGTCCCAATTCATGACTGATTTCAGTACTGTTTTTAGGACTACCCATGAAACTAACACCTGACTTCAGTACTAAAATCATGCCATAAAGAAGTGAAAGTAATGACGTAGTAGGCACTGCCTGTTTTAAAATACACAACTGAAATGCTCCAGCCCTTTAAGATCAGGGCTGATTCAGCTCTGATTTAGTACTGAGCCGTACTTAAGGGTACTTTTCCACTTTACTACCTCAGTAAACCAGTTGATTATAAAAATCTTATTGAAAATATTTAAAATATCTATAGTATTGGCATTCCTACTTATATACTTATTTTAAAAAGGGCTTCAGCATAAAGAATTTCTCTAAAAGGCCAAACATATATTTCTAAATACTTAGAAATTTTAGACTTCCAGGATAACAAGGAACTGGTTCTATTTGACAAAAGATTCTCTCTGGAGAATTTTGACAGCCGATCTTGATTTAGAAGTTAAACTTCGGAGATAGCCAGAATTAAAAGTTGCAATAGGCTTCTCAAAATTTGGCTGAAAATCGGTACGGATAATAAAAGTACCTCGACAAGCGTGTTGGGATTTTAAATCAGCGATGGTCACGCCTGGCCCGCAGGGGCCATACACATTTCGCTATTCACACCGACACGAAGCATATGCATGCCGAGGCTTGTGCCAAGAGAGCAAACAGCTTTGCAGTCGTTGGTCAGCGGTCAATGAAGTAGGTCAGAGCTAGTTTGCGTCGCTTTATTTCGCCCTCTCTCACATTTTTGACCTCGCTCTTCTTGACAAACGCTGTTTTAAATGCTGGTTTCTGTTCTCGCAGAGATTTACAAACGAAGTACACTGCATGTGCATAATAAATTAGGAATAACAAAAAGATTACCTGAGCCTCACTCAGAAAATTATTTTTGTATATTTAAGAAAAATCAGTCAAGTGTTAACATTGCCCTAAAATTTAGAAACAATTTCTATACTTAAGACATTTTTCTTTGAATTTTAGTTAAGTTGCCCTAAAACGGAATTTTTAGAAAAAAATGTCTTAAATATAGAAATTATTTCTAAATTTTTTGGGCTATTTCAATTTCTAAAAATTAGAAAAAATAATATTCTGAATTTAGTTTAGAGTCCGGCACGTCCCAGTCTAAAATGTATTCAACAGCACTCTGCGACAGCGATGTCGACACACCGACAACTGCTTTGCAAACAACAAAGAAGTGCTAAATGAGCGCGCTCTCGAGTGGCTAAACACACACAAGCAAAGCCAAAATGAGCATGTGTGTTTTGCCGACCCCTGGTTTAGGTTCATCGACTCTATAACCTCGCTCCGTGAACCTAAACCTCCCTATTTCTTGGCGGTTTGGAACCCCTGCTTTGAAAACGTTCAGCCGTGATATTAACCTTTCCTTACAAAAGCAGAGATTAAGGTCCTTTTGGTTTTATGAATAGTTCTGAAACTGTATTAAATTATTTCACGAATCAAAGCCACTTCAAATGCTCATGAGGCTGATCTTCAAGTAGAACACAACCTAATTTAAATGAAATGTGCTTTTATTGATAAGCAAACTTGTCCCCAAAAGATAAGAGAGCTCAAAGTTTCAAAAATCACCTATAGCAGGACACAAAAATAAAAAAAACCAAAACTCAACCAAGCTCAACCGGTCATAAACCAAGGGCGGACATTCAACGGAACTTATGTTCCCGATATTTGTGTGTGGTCTAATCAGCTAAGCTTTAGAAGAAGGTGCTCGAAGGGAAATAAAGGCGGTCGGTGGCATATCGCCCCTCGACAACAACAACAACAACAGCAGCAGGAACAAGCATCGACTTAGTTTCAAGACTTATCGCCCAAGATTCATTCATTGCGTTGCGAACGTCTATGTTAGCTGCTGGGTTTAGTCTTGTGTTACATAGAAGTTTGTCGCCCATCCGTTCCATATACCGCCTCCCACTCTCTTGTCACCACCCCCCAAACAGACACACACAAGCAAGTGATCACACCGACGACACCAACAGTGTACATGAGCCGATACGAACCGATGTGGTTTCGTATAGATGAAACGTCTCGGCTTTGGTGATCGTGGCATGGACTTTTTGGTTTTTGGAGCGCTGAAAAATTATAGTATAATTAGTCGTGTTCCGTCTTCTCGAGTAAGTAGTAGACTGGGGTTTGGCTGCGCTTTGGCTTTACTGTGCCTGAGTGCCTTGTGTGTGCCTTTTAGTCTTGTGGTCGCTGTCGTTCGGTTGTGGTTGTGTGATTTACTTAGTACGCTCCCGTCGTTCCATATAGTTAGATCGTTTTTTCTGTAAGGAATAAAACTGCAAATAATAAAATTATAAAAAAAAAAAAATAGTAATACAAATGGGCTGCTTTTGATGTTAAAAGAAAAATAATAATAATTAGACGAACTTGTAAAATTCTTATGCGACGAGTGTAGTGCCTCTCAAACTGTAAGGTGTATTGGTGAATTTGCAGGCTTAAAGAAAATTAAAAGAAAATTAAATTAAGATAATGCTAATGCAAAAAAAAATATTTCTAAATATTTTTAAGAAATTTTGAATATTTTGAAACGTGTGTTAAAATGATTCAACCTTTTTTAGGCCCAACGACGGCAGCAAATTTCGAACTCGATACGGAAAGATTTAATAATTAGGCAGTCATAAGTTAATAGGGCAATGATGTTGCCCTTCTGGAAGCGGTAAGTTCAACTTATTAAAAATTAGAATACTGCATATTTGAAAAGTTTTTGCACCAACGACTTTTTCTTAAAGAGCGCACAACTAAGAGCATATTTTGTACTGCTCTCTTCAGTTCGCTCTCTCTCTCTCTCTCTCTTTGCCTCTCTTAATGACTGATTCTCTTATACATGCATGCTCACTCACACTACGATATTCTGCATTTCTTGCAGGCTGCTGTATGCCGCTGTCATTGCTGGAGCATTAGTCGGTGCGAATGCTGTAAGTGTATATGTATATACAGTGTGGCTCCTCCTATGTATCTCCCAAACCCATCCCACTTACATATATCATTTACTTCATCTTTGTTGCAGCAATTTTGGAGAGAGGCCGGCACTTCGGGCTCGATCTCAGCTAAAAACCCAAAAACAGAAGAACGATTGTACAAAGATTACATCGACGACAGCTATAAAATTGTAGACTCCGCCAAGAATTGTAACAACTATACGGGATGTGTACCCAAATGTTTGGCCGAAAAGGGTACACGTGGTCTGCCCGGTCCTCAGGGTCCAACGGGTATACAAGGACACTTGGGTTATCCGGGTCTGGAGGGACCGCCAGGTGACAAGGGTCAGAAGGGTGATCCTGGCCCATTCGGACCAAGAGGTGAGAAGGGTGAGCGCGGCACAAGCGGCCTTCCCGGATTACCTGGTGTGGCTGGAGTTCAGGGTCCCTCCGGTAATGCCGGACTTCCTGGCATTGTCGGAAAAGATGGTTGCGACGGAACCGATGGTTTGCCCGGTCTGCAGGGTTTGTCAGGTATGGCGGGACCTCGCGGCAATCCTGGCCGGACAGGCACAAAGGGCGATAAGGGTGAGCCGGCCAAGGAAAATGGAGACTATGCCAAGGGTGAGAAGGGAGAGCCTGGCTTTGCCGGTCGCTCTGGCTATCCAGGATCCGATGGACCACCCGGTGCCAAAGGTGAACGGGGAGACACCGGACCATTTGGACCATCTGGACCACGCGGTGATCGCGGTATCAAGGGTGAGAAGGGTGCCTCCTGCCATGGCGAACAATTGCCAGGTCAGAGGGGAGATAAGGGCGACAAGGGAGAACCGGCCGTTAAGTACCCCTCCTCCACGGGTACCGAGAGAGTCATTGGACTGCGTGGTGAACCCGGCCAAAAGGGAGAGCCTGGACTAATCGGCGAAAAAGGAGGCCTGGGCCCAGCCGGTGAGCCAGGACATGATGGACTAAAGGGCGAGAAGGGCTTGCGCGGTGGGGCTGGAGAAAGAGTGAGTCAAAGTTTTAGCGGATTGATTGCTATGAGAATTACGTGAATGGTTTCCGATCCCTAGGGTCGTCAAGGTGACTACGGACCTCCAGGTCATTCGGGACAGAAGGGAGACCGTGGTGAGCCTGGTCTGAATGGTCTGCCCGGCACATCGGGCCAAAAGGGCGAGTCCGGACTTCCCGGTGCTACTGGAGAGCGTGGCTTGTTAGGTCCTCCAGGACCTCCTGGCGGTGGGCATGGTCAGCCTGGAGCTCCAGGGCCAAAAGGTCCCCGTGGTTACCAAGGTAATCCCGGTCCACAGGGCTTGAACGGAGTTGATGGCCTATCCGGACCTCAAGGATACCCCGGACAAAAGGGCGGCACTGGCCTGCCCGGCAATGCGGGTGTGGAAGGACCTGCAGGGCAAAAAGGAGATAAGGGTACTGCTGGACGCGTTGGACCCGCGGGACCGGTTGGAGCAGTTGGTTTTACTGGACCTCCAGGACCCGAAGGACAAAAGGGTGATATCGGTAATCCGGGCTATGGCATTCAAGGACCTAAGGGAGATGACGGCTTTGATGGGTAAGTCATTTAATGGAGCCTAGTATGAGTGCCATATGAAAACCCATCTTCACAGAATTGCGGGACAAAAGGGTGCCAAGGGCGAGCGCGGTTTCAAGGGTAACGCTGGTGTTCCTGGAAATTCAAAATCGGGCCTGCCCGGTGCTCCCGGTATAGTTGGTGCACCCGGACAAAAGGGCGACGCAGGTCGGCCTGGTCGTCCTGGCGATAAAGGTGATGTGGGTCTAAAGGGTGAAATTGGCGGCAAATGCTCCTCCTGCAAACCGGGTGAGAAGGGTGACAAGGGTAACCAGGGTCTGGACGGTATACCTGGTAGTCCCGGAGCACGTGGACCACCCGGCGAACGCGGCTACCCAGGCGAGCGCGGTGATGAGGGTAGGACCGGTCGCATGGGTCCACACGGTGAAAAAGGCGAGGACGGTGTACCTGGACCCCCTGGTGCTGATGGAGCTCCTGGCAAGTCCGCTTTCGTTGACTGGAGTTTAATAGCCCCGGAGAAAGGTCCCCGTGGAGAGCCGGGCCTTCCCGGTGCTTCTGGCGTCAAGGGTGAACGTGGCGAAAATGGACTGCCCGGTCTGCCGGGCGCCAAGGGAGAGATGGGTTTCAAAGGTGACAAAGGCTACACGGGACAAGCTGGCATGGATGGTAACCCAGGTACTCCTGGCCGTGACGGATTTGATGGCAGGCCCGGTCAAAACATCAAGGGTGAGCCTGGTCGTGATGGTCAGAATGGTGTGAAGGGTGACCAGGGCCTCCCAGGTTTAAGTGGACCTAGGGGTGACCCGGGCACTTGCGCTGCAGACGCTCTTCGAGTACCAGCCAAGGGAAATAAGGGAGACCGTGGAGAAACTGGCAGTCGTGGTCTAGATGGACCCCGGGGATTTAAGGGAGATATCGGACATACCGGAGAAAAAGGTTCAACCGGACCCCAGGGTCCACCTGGACCAGTTGGAGCACGCGGTCTTCCTGGCATACGCGGTGAAAAGGGCAACCCTGGCCCACTTGGTGCGCCTGGTAATCCCGGCAAGGATGGGCTACGCGGCAACCCGGGTCGCAATGGAGATCGTGGTCTAAAGGGTGAACAAGGTCTTTCTATTACTGGAGAACCTGGACCGCAGGGTCTTGACGGTCTAATAGGCGAGAAGGGAGATCGTGGTTTAATTGGAGCCCCAGGTGGAACTGGTCCGGAAGGCAGTATTGGCTATCCTGGTGACAAGGGTGATGCTGGGTCTCCTGGCCAAGCCGGTTTGCCTGGAAGAGTGGGTGAGAAAGGTGACCTTGGACCTGTCGGCCCTATGGGTCAGCCCGGACCCCCGGGTATTCCCGGCATTAGTGGCGTAACAGGTCGAGATGGTGCGAAGGGAGAGCCCGGCAGTCCCGGCATGGTCGGCATGCCTGGAAACAAGGGCGATCGTGGTGCTATAGGCGTCGATGGACACAAAGGTTTTACCGGAGTCAGTGGAGTACCCGGAAAGCGGGGTCCCGCCGGAATAGCCGGAATTCCTGGTAAGTCCTTGACCTAAAGGAAGATAACTTTATGCCTACTTTTAATATCTGTCGCAGGCATGAAGGGTGACAAGGGAGCTCGTGGATTGACTGGAAACGATGGTCTCGTCGGCGGGCGTGGTGTTCCAGGTCCTCCTGGACTCATGGGAATGAAAGGTGACACTGGCCCCATCGGTGCTACTGGACAAAACGGATTGGATGGTCTGAACGGTGAAAAGGGTAACCAAGGTCTGCGTGGCTTAGACGGACGTCAGGGTGAGCCAGGCGATGCTTCTGAAAAGGGACAAAAGGGTGAACCTGGCTTGTCTGGATTGCGTGGTGAGCGAGGCTTTAACGGAGAACATGGCATGCCCGGTGAGAAGGGTATGCCCGGTATGACGGTCCACGGACGTCCTGGCCCTCAAGGCGAGAAAGGTGATGTCGGACGTAGTGGCTCAAGTGGACTTGATGGTATGCCCGGCGAGAAAGGCGAACCCGGTTTCCCAGGCTTGAATGGTTTAAAGGGCGATAAGGGTTCAGTTGGTCGCGCAGGTGCTCCCGGTGATCCTGGTCTGGATGGTCTGCCTGGAATGCAGGGCACACCTGGACGAGCGGGACTGCCCGGACCACAAGGCTTTAAGGGAGAATCTGGTCAGCCCGGATATCCAGGTGCCAAGGGTGAGCTTGGTCCGATTGGACAACAGGGCTATGATGGAGTTCCTGGCATCAAGGGCGATCGAGGTCTGCGTGGTCAGCCTGGTCCGGCGGCTATTGTTAATATTGAGGACCTTAGAGGCGACACCGGAGCACCTGGCGAGCGTGGTTTGCAGGGTCAGAAGGGAGAACAAGGAGAGAGAGGAGAACAAGGATTGGTTGGATACCCGGGAGCTAAGGGTGAGCGTGGCTTAGAAGGACCACGTGGACTCGAAGGATTGAACGGAACGCCTGGAGCTAAGGGAGACGCTGGTCCACATGGTGAAGCTGGTTTCCCTGGACCTGTGGTCAAGGGCGAGAAGGGTCTGCCTGGGCATGCGGGCAAGCATGGCCGCCAAGGTGAGTCTGATTTGACTGTTTTATGTAATCATTTGATCTGACTCCATGCTCGTTTAGGTGCCGTGGGACCCCCTGGTGTCAAGGGCGAACGTGGTTTGGCCGGCTTACCTGGTGTCTCTGGTTTGATTGGTCTTCCCGGACCCATTGGCCCTGCTGGCGTCAAGGGAGAGCGTGGCATTGCGGGACCTCCTGGATATGATGGACAAGATGGTCGTCACGGATTACCTGGCTTGAAGGGCGATCTAGGCCCTATTGGAGCTAAGGGTGAGCGTGGTTTGCCCGGACTCGAGGGCCACAAGGGAGACAAGGGAGCCCAGGGCCTGAGTGGACCACCAGGATTGCCTGGCTTAGCTGGACTCAAGGGAGACACAGGTTACCCTGGAATCGAGGGAGCACAAGGACCTCCCGGTGTCCCCGGAGAGAAGGGTTTCACTGGTCCTAAGGGACGTGACGGAAGCGACGGTCGGCACGGTCTGCGCGGAGAAAAGGGAGATCCTGGCCTAGTGCCACCACCTGGACCAAAGGGCGAACCCGGCCACCCGGGACTAAATGGTCAAAAGGGCGAACCAGGACCACCTGGGGAGCGTGGTCTGATTGGCATACAGGGTCTTCGGGGTGAGAAGGGCGAGCGTGGCATGATCGGTCAAACCGGACAGCCCGGACGTCTTGGCATCAAGGGTGAACGTGGCGAACAGGGTTTAATGGGTCTGGAGGGCCATATGGGTCCCATTGGTTACAAGGGAGAGCCTGGTCTACCCTGCACAGCTGCCCAGGACTATCTCACAGGTATTCTATTTACGCGTCACAGTCAAAACGACCAGCTACCCCAATGTCCACCTGGTCAAGACACATTGTGGACCGGCTACTCGCTGCTCTTTGTCGATGGCAACGATTATGCTCACAATCAGGACCTCGGCTCGCCGGGATCTTGTGTGCCGCGCTTCTCAACATTGCCTGTTCTGTCCTGTGGACAGAACAATGTGTGCAACTACGCATCGCGCAACGACAAGAGCTTCTGGCTCTCCACATCGGCCGCCCTACCCATGATGCCCGTTAACAACTACGAGATCAGCAAGTACATCTCACGCTGTGTGGTCTGCGAGGCTCCGGCCAATGTGATTGCCGTGCACAGTCAGTCACTGGAGATACCCAGCTGCCCGAATGGCTGGGAAGGCCTGTGGATAGGCTACAGTTTCCTCATGGTGAGTTTTCCCTGTTTTTAATCTCTCTCTGTGACCAATTTAACCAACTGGGCTAATTTTTTTCAGCACACGGCCGTTAGCAATGGAGGTGGTGGTCAGGCCTTGCAATCGCCTGGCTCCTGCCTGGAGGACTTCCGTGCCACACCGTTCATTGAGTGCAACGGCGCCAAGGGTCACTGCCATTTCTATGAGACCATGACCAGCTTCTGGATGGTCACTCTGGAGGCCAGCGAGCAATTCCAAAAGCCCCAACAGCAGACCATCAAGGCCGGCAATCTGCTGACCCGTGTCTCCAGGTGTCAAGTCTGCGTGAAGAACACGTCGCAGAGCGGGTCGAGGTGGCCTTAAGTTTAATCAAAATGTAATACCTTAACTATACCAACGAACATCAGAAACACACACACACACACACACCCACAACACACACAAGCATGAAGAACCAACACTGCTACAAATTCCTTAAACTAACCAAAAACAAAAGCCAAACAAAATAAAGGGACCGCCCCCTCTAAAGTGCTAAGAAGTGGGCCCCACATGCCATTTTTGTATCTGCCAATTAACGTTCTAATGAAACGTAATACTGCTTCTAAGTTACGAGTTAAGTTAAGTAAATCGACAAAAATAAATGCACCAGCCTGGTAAAACATACATGTGTAAAGTACCCCAAAATCCTCCCCCCCTCACAGTCCACCACACAATCCTGCACAATCGAGATGCTGCATGTTCCATTTTGCGTAGAAAAACAAAAATGCGAAAGAATGCTAAGAAATAACACCATTAGAACGAACTTCTGTAATTACTTTAAATATTTCTACATACCAAAAATGAGAAGAAAAACCAAAAACTTTACGCAAATTGTTTATGTTTATGAAATAAAAAAATGGTAAAAATAAAGCAAATTTGTAAACATATTGAGGATCATTGTGGGAAGGCACAAAAAGTTGATAAGATGATGCAAAAATCAAAAATGCAATATTATGTCGTTCTAAATTTGAATACGTTTTCGCAATACCGAAAGAGCCTACCACCGGTTGATAGAAAAATCCATGGTACCCTGTGGTAAACTATTACAGCCCGATCCACAGGAAACTAATGATGAACTGAAGAAGAATTTTAAAATTCTGCTTTATTGTCATTTTATTTCGAAAATTTTTCTTAAACAATACAAAAAGGTTTTCTTGAATTTCGAAAATGTTAGCCTTTTTTACCTTTGATCTTCTAATGGCTTTTAAATGGCTATTTGAGATTCTAATTAAGCCTAATCCAATTTCCAAAAACCAGGGTAGATTTTCTGATGCAATGCAGCCGCAGCTTACTTTCTATTGCAAAAGCAGCACTGCCAATGTCAGCTTTCCATTGTTCATAACTTGAATATCGTTCATTCGATGTTTACAATAACGTTCTGTTTGATAAATAATACTAATTACTAAATATGTTTGAAAAGTACGAAACAGGGAGATATGACGTTTTTTATACTCTGTACCAGAGCCGGTCAGCCAAAGCGAAGTCACCCGTGAGACGAACATATGATTGTGTGAATCGGTGAACACTGAATTGCAAGTAAAACGGCTGTAGTCTGGAGAGAGCTCTCTTGCTTACTTTTTGGTCTCTCCAGTTGGCCGGCACACAGAAAAAAAAGTCTGGATATGTTCAATCTTAGAGTTAATCTTAAAGTAAGCCCGACATGAACATGAAAATTCAATCTCGACTCACAGGATATTCTACACAATGCAAGCTTTAAAGGATTGGCCCAACTCTTTCGAACTTGTTTCATTCCAAATGAGCTTACTTCAATACCTGTCGGAATCACATGTTTATATAATAAAGAGCGAGAGCGAAAAAATATAAGTAACATTTTAGACAATCGGCAACAAACGAGGGCGATGGAATGCCATTCCATTCGTAGTTTGTGCGCATGGTCGTAGGTTCGAGTCCCGGTTAAGCTTAACAAAAATGTATATTTCTTTGTTTTTCAAAAGACTTAAATTAACCAAAACTGGTGTTTTCTTTGACTGATGTCCTATGGAATATGGAGGATGAAAAAAAATAAAGTGATATCATTCCTGGGATCAAATCAATATTACATATCGAGATCAAATTAATCTCGAGCATGCTTAAAATCAGGGACTAAAACCGAAACAATTTTCGGCCGATCGCTATATTTTGGCTAAGGTTGTATCATTGGAATCGGATATAGGCCTCTTGTCCGTTTCCTATACAGTTAAAAAAAACTTTAGTCCAATATAAATGCTGTGACCGAAACCGAATTACGATTCGGTTTTAATCCCTGCTTGAAATGATCCTGCAATGTGATTAAATTGTGTTCGAATTTTTTTTTGCTAAATTCTATCTTTTTTAAAATTACCCCGCGATAAATGTAATCTTTTTTCTGATCGGGTGAAGAATATCCTGGATTACCCGGTTTTCATTACCGCAAGGTCGTGCTCAGTATTTGGTGGTAACAATTGGGCGTGGTGTACTATGAGCTGCTACAATTGAGTGAGCCGAGCAATAAAGCAACAACGGTCATAATACGAGCGAAGGCACAACAAGGTAATTTTGCAACAAACATAACTTGAAACGGGAAGTCCTACTCCACCCGCCGTATAGCCCAGACATAGCCAATAATGTATTTTTGTTCAACTCTATTAATCAGGGCTTAATCCCGCAACGAAATTCGGTTCCGGTACCGGTTCCGGTACGTCCCGAAATGAATGTTTCGGTTAAAGGTTCTATTTCGGTTTTCAATTAATTTCGGTGATTTGCTCGCATTAACATTACTGCATTCAATGTGATTGAGTCCATACAACTTCTTAGCGGATTCATTATAAATTTATCATCAGAGAACCTGCGTAGCTGGAACAGAAAGCTCGACTTTTGAAATTTCTTACAATTCTGGGAACTTTGTGGAGGATTCTGACCACCAGTTAAGAATGTTTTCAAGGTTTCAAACACGCTTAAGTGCGAGAAAAGTCTTAATGGAATCCAGTAACTGTTTTGGTGTATCCAAATGGAATAAAAATCACCCAAAACAAGATTTTCGGTTGAAGTTTAGTTGTGGCCACCTCCGCTGGTTCTAATATGCGTACAATTTCGCGTACAATTTCGCAATTTATCGGTTCCGGTTCCGGTACTTGATTTGAAACGGTTTATTTCGGTTAACGGTTCAGGTACCGGTTCCGGTATTAAGCCCTGATATTAATACAATATTTATTGTGCTTATTGCCCTTTATGCAATGCTTTTGAAAAGAAATGATTCAGAATAATTATACTCTGTACCGAAGGTACATAGAGTATATTAAGTTTGTGCAAAAGTATGTAACAGGGAGAAGGAATCGTTTCCGACCCTATAAAGTATATATATTATTGATCAGCATCAACAGCCGATTCGATATAGCCATGTCCGCCTGTCCGTCTGTCCGTCCGTCCGTATGAATGAAGAGATCTCAGAGATGGTAAGAGATAGAGGTTTGACATGTATGGGGCATATATTTCTTATCCTTGCAGGCAGATCAAGTTTATTTTCAGTTTTTGCCACGCCCCCTCCCGCCCCCGCAATTTGGAAGCGTCATATCTCCTACAGTTTTGAAGATAGATCGTTCGTACCTTCTAGAGATACCTTGTAAACAAAATTTTTATCGATTTGCTGAAGGAATGATAAAGATCGGATGAACGATACTCAAGTTATGAGCAAAAAACGGCCAGTGAACACCCACCACCCCCCACCCATCACCACAGCATTCTATTGAACGGCAATCTTAGTGAGAGAGAGAGAAAGAGAGAGAGAGAGAGTGAAACTTAGAGATGAGCGAGTATAACTCGTGAGCAAATGCGAGCAGCGACGTTAAGGGTACAGAGTATGTTATAGTCGGGCTTGACCGACTTTCTTTCTTGTTTTTATTTATATTTGGCTTAAAGCTTGGTACAGAGATACCCGCGAAATCAAAAACTCCGTATAAAAAAAATGATTTCGCAGGTTGCCGTTTCGGGAGTTGGTCTGGGGTTCACACGCGAAATAGTCATATCGATAACACAGCGCTGCCAATCGACATCAACGTTTCACGCGATAGTCACCCGATAGTCACGCGATGAGGGATTATTACGCAGCTTTGAAATATATACAAAGCATATTTTTCGTTGTCACGTTGTGGCGCGGTGTTTCAAAATTAGTAATAAATGCGCAACTTTTCATTGGTGGCAAAGTTGGCCCTAATTGATGTAATAAAAGAGAAAATTGTGCTGTGGCAGCATTATAATGGGGGCTTGTCAAAAATCATTTGGGAAAGTAAATGTGCTGCCCTTGAAAAGGATGGTAAAAATAGTAATTATTGAGGAGACCATTGCAGAAAGACCGGCGTGCTGAGCACGCCAAGAGTGGAAGCGATGGTGGCGTACCCATCGCAACTCAAGAAGGCAGCGATGTGGAGTGGCGGTCAGCTCCACATATGTCTTTATTGCCAGACTTGTCGGCGTTAATTCTCTTTTACAGAACCTAGAGCTCCTTGTACGTGATGTCTGATGCTGAGGAACTCTGGCCCAGCTCTAAGTGATTCATTTGTGGACGACGGCGATTCTGTATGTCAAACGATGAGCTGCACAACTTAGCAATGGTCTCTGTCCCCGCAAGTAGTAGACCACATCTAATAATCTATACCGTTGCATTATAAGTAAATGATAACGAGATGCCATGGCCCAAACAGTCGATTCAGTCCCTTCCCTAGTTGTGTCCATAAAGAACCATTTGCCTATTAAAAATAAAGATCACGATGGACCTAAGAAACATTTAATTATTTGCAAAAAAGGATTAACCAAACTCTGTCGAACCCTAGGTGCCTTCACTACCACTTTTTACAAATCACGAAAAAGCTATTGTATCAACTATTGCATCATTGGAGGCCACCATAACTATTTGCTGCTAATTAATTTAAATGTTCCCGCCAAGTTGAATTTGTAAACAAAACAACTAGAGATGACCGCCTTTTTTCGCACTTGCTATCGGCGAAATAATGTGCAGGTATTTCGCACACATTTCGTCAGTATCACCGTACCAAGCTTAACACATGATTATCTTCTATACCTAGTACGACAATCAAGATAAATTTACATTGTGGATTATGTATGACGCTACCATAATTGGCTATCAATGTCTGCGTTTTAGTAGATAATTATAAAAGGAAATAAATTGTGCATACCTTGATGGGAAATAATTATGATAAATGTGGTATGTATATATGCCATAAACTATTTGGACTTTTCATTTACTGTTATGTTATAAAAATTTGTATAATTTTACGAATCTATATTTTCAAAATAAATACTATATTGAATTGCTGGCGGTTTTCAAGATAAAATGCAAAACCCGTAAAAAAAAAACAATGGCAAAGGTTGATATTTTGTAATTTTCGTGACACGCTTATAGCAGATGGGCGCAGTTAGAGGCAGTTCCCCCCTCTTCCACCACTCTTTCCCCCATCTTACCCCAACCGGCCGGATCGGATGACTATAGCATATAGCTGCCATAGGAACTGTCGGTCGAAAAAGTAGTTTTAGTGAGAAAAACTTTTTTGTGTTCAACGCGAACGTCCCCAAACCTAGTATTTATAAGTTTTCTATGTTTTTATATAATTCCAGCAAGTTTGATGAAAATCGGTCAACTATATAGTATAGCTGCCATACAAAATATAGTTCTGGAAAAAGTCTTAGTAGGAAAAACTTTTTGGTTTTCAATGCTATCGCTCCCAAACTAGTTACTGATTTATATTATATGCTACCAAAAAATTCTGCCGAGTTTGATCCAAGTCGGATAACTATAGCATATAGCTGCCATAGGAACTATCGGTCGAAAAAGTAGTTTTAGCTGGAAAACCTTTTTTGTGTTCAACGCGAACGTTCCAAAACGTCTTATATTTAAGTTGTATGTGCTTTTACATTATTCCACCAAGTTTATTGAAAATCGGTCAACTATATAGTATAGCTGCCATACAAAATATAGTTCTGAAAAAAAGTCTTAGTAGGAAAAACTTTTTGGTTTTCAATGCTATCGCTGACAAACTAGTTACTGATCAATATTATATGCTACCACACAATTCTGCCAAGTTTGATCCAAGTCGGATGACTATAGTATATAGCTGCCATAGGAACTATCGGTCGAAAAAGTAATTTTAGTTAGACAAACTTTTTTGTGTTCAACGCGAACGTTCCAAAACGTCGTATATTTAAGTTGTATGTGCTTTTACATTATTCCACCAAGTTTAATGAAAATCGGTCAACTATATAGTATAGCTGCCATACAAAATATAGTTTTGAAAAAAGTCTAAGTAGGAAAAACTTTTTGGTTTTCAATGCTATCGCTACCAAACTAGTTACTGATTTATATTATATGCTACCAAAAAATTCTGCCGAGTTTGATCCAAGTCGGATAACTATAGCATATAGCTGCCACAGGAACTATCGGTCGAAAAAGTAGTTTTAGTGAGAAAAACTTTTTTGTTTTTAATTGTAGCTTAAAGAAAGGTAAAAAATTGTGGGAAGTTTGGTCAAAATCTGATGCATATATCGAATAGTTGCCATATAACAACCAAATGGTCAAAGTAGTGGCTGAGTTTGAGAAATAACTCAGCTAAGAATGTTCGACGAAAATTTTTTAAAACCTTAATTTATATAAATTATACAAGCTCCAAGGGTATATAAACTTAGCTCGAGCCGAAGTTAGCTTTCCTCTAATTTTTTTTTTTGTTTATCACCAAAAGATTTTTTGTAACACCCCTTCCAAAATAGGGCGTTTCATGGTACTGAGCCGAACTGAAGGGGAGAAAAGAAAAAGGTTTAAAATTGTTTCCTTTAGTGTTTTGCTCTGTCTTATATATGTAATCCGTCAAGTGAAAATATCCACAACCCTGTTTCAAGTTCCACTTCTGCTAAAGTTTTTTATGATCTATAAAGACTAAATCTGATCCCATAACGATCTTACATCTATTTCGTAAAGTGCCTTTGGTAGGACTCTAAAATGTAGCAGGTTAGTTCCATCTAACTGAATAAAATTGCTAATCTGTAACTCAATAAGGTGGTTCGACAACTCTAGCTTCCTTCCTTCTTCGCATCGAACAAAAGGCAAGGCAATGCCAAGGCCCTTAACTCACCACTTGGGCCAAAGCACTTGTGCGCATGTCGACTATTTGGGGGTTGGGGTTTTCTGGGGGTTGGTTGAGGGTGGCGATATCATCATATGATAATATGAAATTCCAATTGGTGGTGGGTAGAGCTGGTTCCAGCTGAGGCCAAACAAAAATAGGGGTAGCTTTCACATTCGAATTGGAAAACGCGTAAGCGTACGTACAAAAACCAAAACCAGAACACGACGAGACATTGACGAGTGTGGAGCAACGCAGCAACAGCAGCAGCAGGGTTCTTTTTTGAGATAAGGCCAGCATTTAGCTGGGAGGTGGGTGGAAAAATGTATACCCAAAAAGAAGAGCAAGTGACGAATTGTTAAAAGTTTGTCAGACATTTTGGAAAAGCTCATGATTATCGTTTTGTTGCTGCTCTTCCAATCGCTCTGCCTGTATTGCCAGCGTCTGGTTTTGCGTATACACGACATATGCTTTCCACGCAACGTCCGGCTATTGCAGGAGGTGGCCGAAACGGTGGGCGATCGTAAGGCACAGCAGCACTTGGAGCAGCAGCAACTGGAGCAGCAGAAACGACGCCAGAAGCGTCGCATATTGGAGCCGCTGACTGGACCACTGGGAGCTGGGGCTAATGTGGAGGCCTGTCGCTTTTGTGCCCACAGTCCACAGGGATATTGTCGACATCACTTCCACTTGCAGGAAGTGCAACTGCAGCGCGGTGAACAGGACTACAAGCAATTGAGACGGATTAAGCGAGAGCTCAAAAGAAGCCTGGGACAGCAACAGCAGCAACACAAACCGTTGCGAAGCTATCCCAGCCAGAGCTCCTTGAGCTCCTCCACAAGTAGTGGTTACGGTACCGTAAGTACCTGCAGTACCTACGACTATCTGCAGGAGGAGGTGCTGGATGCGGAGGCTGAGGCTTCAGGTGGTAATCTGCTAACAAGTCACTTGTAAAAAGTGCCCCTCAGCAGGCTCTTGTCAGCCACTCAATACACTTCAAGAAGCACAATTGTTTTTGTTAGTTCAGACATGTCGGACCTGGAGCAACAACAACAACTAATGCCAATCGCTCCCCGTAGACGACGTATTGGACCGGGTCGACGTCCCGTTTACAGCCCCGAAAAGTCAGCATCACCACCACCCCCCAATGTGCCCATTCCACTGGCCCATTGCATGGAGGATAACTGGACTTGGAGTAAACGTTATCGTTCCAAAGAAGTTGTACTCAGCGGTCCCAATTCCCGCACCGTACACTTTCATCCCAATTGGAGTAAAGGCACCGCCGGTGTACAGGGTAAGCGACCACTGAACCATGGACGTCACTATTGGGAATTGGCTGTGTCGCAACGTGTGTTTGGTACCTCCATTATGTTTGGCATTGGCACAAGATCAGCTCGCCTGCATGCCAATGCCTTTCGCAATATGCTGGGCGAGAATGAGCACGGCTGGGGATTGTCGCACAAAGGAGTACTCTGGCACAAGGGAGTGGCCTTGCTATATACCAAACGTTTTCGCGAGAATCATTCCACACAGATAGGTGTACTCTTCGATGGTGTGGAGGGTACACTAACCTACTACAAGGATGGCAAGTGTCTGGGTGTGGCGTTCAGGGGTTTGGATCAGGTAAGCGAATACAGCAGAATATCTTGATTTTTTATTAATAATTAAGTTTTAGTTAGTTTTTTTTCGACTATTATTTTTACGGTCGTACTTCAAATTATACCAAAACTTTTAGCATGGAACATTAAAAAAAAAAAACCTTGCTGAAGAAAGTTTACCAAAAGAACCGGCACTGTACAAGTTAAAGATTAAAATAAAATGAAAATTGGGGGAAGGCTAACTTCGGCTCGACCGAAGTTTATATACCCTTGCAGCTCAAAAGCTGTATAGAAATAAAGGTTTTGAATGATTTTCATAGAACAATGTTAGCTGAGTGATTTCCCAAACTCAGCAATAGATGGCGCCACAGCTTGACCATTTTCTTGTCAGATTTTTATATGGCAGTTATACGATATATTTATTCGATTTTGATCAAACTCCCCAAAACTGTGTTGAAACATATAATATTCATAAGTTTTTCTCACTAAAACTACTTTTTCGGCCAATCGTTCGTATAGCAACTATATGCTATAGTCAACCGGTTTGGATCAAACCTATCAGAATTATGTGTAAGCATATAATATTAATAAATATTAAGTTTTAAGAGCGTTAGCATTGAAAACAAAAAAGTTTTTCGTACTAAGACTTTTTTCAGACCTATTTTTTCTATGGCAGCTATGTTGTCCGATTTTTATCAAACTTGGTGAAATTACGAAAAGGCATAGAAAAGTAATAAATGTGAAGTTTGGGGACTTGCATTGAAAACAAAAAAGTGTTTTTCTCACTAAAAGCAGTTTTTAGTTTGCTATTGTAGTAGTAAGTCTTGGTTAAAGCCCACCACTAGCGGGACTTGAGCAGTGACCATCACTAGAAACTACATACTTTATAACACGAAACAAACATTGTACAACACTAAGGAATAAGGAGGAAAAACGAGTTGGCGTCAGTGAGAAGGTCGGCCGAATAAAGTTAGCCGAAGCAGACGTGTGTGGCTAATAAATTATTGCGTACTACCCTATATTCGTCCGATCCGGCCGGTTGCGTCATATGTACAGCGTTCATGTACTAAAAGACAAACATCCGGACAATTTTAATGTATCCTCTGCAAGGGTATAAAAAAGATATGATGAAACTATCCATTCCAAATCTCAATGGATCTTATTTTTCTGGGCTGGGTTTGCCACTAACGACTTGTCTTGGCGTTGACCGCCACGGTCGATGCGCACAACGTAGGAACAAATTACCCTAAAGAACCCAGTCAATTGTTAAGCTCTCAGCTTGCAAAAGGACGCGTGGCGCAGATGGCTGAGCGTCGCTCTTGAGCATAGATTTGTGGTATTCTTAACAACGAGTTAAAAAATTTCATCTTTTTAGGCTGGCTATGGCCGTCCTAACATTGCTATTTCTTAATACTTCTTCTTAATTTCTTATATACCCTTTAAAAAAGGTATAGGAAAGCTTTCGTAACTAAACAAACTAAATTTTCAACTTAACAAACTAAAATTTCCGTTCCTGCGCATCGGAAAGCTCGTTGCGCCGCTAACTAGACAGGCACAAGCACTAACTTGACAGCTGATTGAATTCCGGTGCTCATAAGCTGCAAAAATATTTTTTAATTTTTCCGATACCTACCTGTCGGAATGTCAGCAGCAAAAGTACGACAAAAACAATCGATTGGCGTAATTTGAAACCAACGGCAAGATTTTGCATTGCTCATGACTTCTGCATTCCATAAATCCTCCCAATATCTATGAATTTAAAAAAAAAATAGAGGAAAGCTAACTTCGGCTCGATCGAAGTTTATATACCCTTCTAGCTTGTAATATTTATATAAATTAAGGTTTTGAATGATTTTCGTCGAACATTCTTAGCTGAGCTATTTCTCAAACTTAGCAATAGCTGGCGCCACTACTTTGACCATTTGCTTACCAGTTTGTTATATGCTATGCAGCTATACGATATATTCATCCGATTTTGAGCAAACTCCACAAAATTGTGTGGAAACTGATAATATTGACAACTGGAAGGTATAAAGAAGCTACCATTGAAAACAAAAAAGTTTTTCTTACTAAAACTAGTTTTTTGACCGATGGTTCCTATGGCAGCTATATGCTATAGTCATCCGACTTGGATCAAGCTTGGCAGAATTGTGTGGTAGCATATAATATTGATCAGTAACAAGTTTGGAAGCGTTAGCATTGAAAACAAAAAAGTTTTTCCTACTAAGACTTTTTTACAGACATATCTTTTGTATGGCAGCTATATTATATAGTTGGTCGATTTTCATAAAACTTTGGGGAATGATGTGAAAGCATAGAAAACTTATAAATACGAGGTTTGGCGACGTTTGCGTTAAAGGCAAAAAAGTTTTTCTCACTAAAACTACTTTTTCGACCGATAGTTCCTTTGGCAGCTATATGCTATAGTCATCCGACTTGGATCAAGCTTGGCAGAATTGTGTGGTAGCATATAATATTGATCAGTAACAAGTTTGGGAGCGTTAGCATTGAAAACAAAAAAGTTTTTCCTCCTAAGACTTTTTTACAGACATATCTTTTGTATGGCAGCTATATTATATAGTAGGTCGATTTTCATAAAACTTGGTGGAATGATGTGAAAGCATAGAAAACTTATAAATACGATGTTTGGTGACGTTTGCGTTAAAGACAAAAAAGTTTTTCTCACTAAAACTACCTTTTCGACCGATAGTTCCTATGGCAGCTATATGCTATAGTCATCACATCTGGCCGGTTCCGACAAATGTGCAGCGTATTTGTGCTAAAAGGCTTCGTGTAAAGTTTGGTTAAGATAGTTTTAAAACTGACGGAGGAGATAGCATAAAAACAGGCGGACAGACGGACGGACAGACGGACATGGCTACATCAACTCAGCTGTCAAGCTGATCAAGAATATATATACTTTATGTGGTCGGAGATGCTTCCTTCTATACGTTACAAACATTTGGATAATTTTAATAGACCCTCTACAAGTGTATAAAAACAACAACAACCAAATTCAAATGCAAGCAAATCATAGGGGACAGTGCAGTGTGACTGTTTCACATTTGGTGGTATTTTACAGTTGAACGGTGGTATTTTGGCGGACGGAGTAGTTTGTCTGAGTATTAAGCTTTACCCTGAAACTCAATTTTTGAATGCAAAATTTGACACTAGTTTTAAAAGGGATTTTAGATAAAACCCACGCTATCAAAAAAATTACTCCTCTTGTTTTTAGAAATGCATTTTTTAACTTGATTTTTATTATATACATTTTCTATTTTATGTGATTATATAATTTATGAGGCATTTTTTAATTAGTGCTTGAATTATGTCTTCAGGTCCGTTAATACTAACCATTCTTGATTAAAGAATGTTCCTTTTTTCATTGTTCGTTTTTTAAATTTAAAACGATTTGTAGTTAATCTAAGTACATCCAAGAACAAACCATCCTAAAAATTTAAAATGTTATTCAGTAATATTTGTATACCGTTTGTACTGAAACTAAGACGAGTTTTTTTTCTTTTAAAATATAAAAATGTATCTCACTTTTCACTGGATACTAACTTAACTTTAATTGCTATCACTTACAGGTGCAGGAACCCTTGTATCCCATTATCTGTTCAACTGCTGCCAAAACCGAAATGACTCTGAAATGTGCACGTCGTGAGTTTGTGAGTCTTCAGGATCGTTGCCGAGCCGTTATTATGCGTCGAATACGTTCCATGGGTGAGCTGGAGAAATTGAAGTTACCCGTACCGATTAGTGACTATCTGGGCGAGGTTATTGATAATATGGAGCCATGGCGGCAGGTAGACAACTACGATATATTGTGTGATTTTTAGAGCTGATAGCTTGCTCTGTTTTAGTCTCAGGTTATGTATCGTAAAATGTAATTTGTAGGTGAATAAGAAGAAGTTATCACCTACGGCCCGTGAAACTTTTGTAGTGCCATCGCAGTACCCAAATCACAAGAAGAAGAATAAAAGGGCGAAGTAGAAGGAAGAAGCAAGCATGTTTTCAAAAAAAAAATATATATGTAAATTGTAGTTAAGTAATGTGAAATAGAGAATATTTCCAGTTTGTCAGTTTTGTTTTTAGCCTTTTTGTTGAAACTTTCTAGTAAAAATGTGGGGTATAGGCCAATTTGGTGCAATATTTGTGATATAAGGAAAAAAAAAAGAGTTTAAATTTCTTTTTTTTTTGGGTTTTGCATTGCTTAAACTTAACCACGAAATAGAATATGTAAATGTATATAAAAAATATGGTAAGAAATATCTATTTTAACGAGTGTGAAAATCTAGTCAAAAGAAACGAGCACACGACTTAATGCTGTGGAACCCAAATAATGTACCATATATGGGTTACCCTTCTTGTCAGCTAATTAGTATTTAAGGCTAAGTAATAAATATACGAATATGATAAGAGACCAAAACTCAATCTAGTCAAAAGTGTGCATACTTGGAAAAAGAATTTTGGGATTGTTGATATTCCATTGATCTTTAGATTATTGGTGTACTTACCTAAGGATGTCAAACTTCTGACACTAATCAGCTGAAAAACTAAAACTAAAAAACTTAAATTTGAAAATTTGTTGCTAACCTTCTACCAGTCTGTTAATTTAGCAGGCTGCAAATCAGTCTGGCTATTTTGAGCGATATTTTCAATCAAATAACCTTCTAACCAGAGCTCGAAATGACATTTTACCTGTCTTTTCTCAATGTGCTCTTTGCCCATCTGTTTTAATGACACACTTTGCTGGTCAAAATCAACCGAAAGTGTCTTTTGCGCATGTGTTGCGCGTGTTCCTCAGTAATGTGCAAGTGTGTATGCGTGCTTGTTTGATGCCATGATTGTCTAACGCTATAACAAAAACTTAGCGCAACAACAACAAAAAATACACTTTGCGCTTACACTTGCCTTGTTTTGTTCAGTTGCTTATGTTCAGCAGCTGCTGAGAGCTGAGAACAGAAAACCTGAGAAAAACACAATCAAGTGCTCTGTTGGGAGTATAAGCTAGTCTGTTCAATTTGTCCTTGTCATTTCGGAAAGCAGACAGGCTAAAAAAAATTGGTTTACCATGTTTTGCGAGCTCTGCTTCTAACCTTAACTCGAAGTGTTTTTTCGAAGCACTTTCAAAAAATCATGCAAACTATGCGTTAGAGAAAAAGCAACTATTAATTGCCAGTATTTAATGTGTACTTTAATATTTACGTAAATCGCGATCTCAAAAGAATTTTCGGCATTTGAACATTCATTGGAATCTTCATAATCGTCACAAGTATCTAAATCACTATGACTGATACACACGAAATCAAGAATTTCGAATTCGAATTTGCCAGAGGCATAGGAGAGAAAGGGAAATACTTATGTAGTTGTTGTTGCACTACTAGCTATTCTTACTTGTGGAACTGAATTTCAAACCACCTTAAAGTCATTCAATACCATTTTTCGGCAATTACTTCTAATAGTTCTTAGCATTTGAAAAACCAGGAATTATAATTGGACGATTTACAGCTATTTCTACTTACAATGCAAGACAAGACGCTTTAGAAGTAGGTAAAAAAAAACTAACGATTATTTGACTAAATCAACAATCCCACTATTCAGTCTCCCATATTCTAGCTTAAGGAAGCATTGTTTAATATTTAAGAGTGTCACATATAAATCTTTATTCCCATAGCATGTCCTGGCTTGTAATTACACAAAATCTTGTAAATTCTTATTTTGTTGTATATTTATTTTTCGATTTTTGGTGTCTATATAAATTACTACACATAATGTTTAACTAATAAATAAATATGAAATAAAATGACACGCGATCAATTTTGTGGAACTTGAATTTACAATTAATAAATATAAACAAAATGAACACATAAATTAGCTACTAACTACACGTTTTAACTCATGATTAGAATTAGGTTGTTCGTTGTCGTTGTTGTTGTTTTCTTTTTTCTACAGTTCATCGGATAAATGATTGATATTCTGCAAGTGATCACCATAGTCTGTGGCCTCGCTGCCCACAAATGTATCATAATTATTCAGTATCTCCAGGTAGGACAAACGATCATCATGATCCTCATCGGTGGATATAAATAAGTGATCTACCTCGTCGGTAGCAATATCCGTATTGCTGGGCACTATCCAGGACAAAACCTCATTGCCCGTCAGCACACCATCCCCATTGGAATCGTGATCCTTGTCAAAACGTTCCTTTTCTGTAATCAGCCATTCCTTGTCATGATGATCGGCCACCTCGCCCACATATTCCTGAAATGTGATTTTGCCATCCTGATCGATATCCTTGTCCTGCATGGTATGCTCCAAGAGTATAGGCAACATTTGCGGATGCTCTTCGGGATTTTGAAAGAAAACGTATTCCTCCATATTCAAGACGTCATCTTTGTTGATATCGGCCGCATGAAACATTTCCTTATCCTGCTTAATCATCTTCTGTTCCTCCTCATAGCTATCAAAGTCGATGGTTTCCTTTTTGAAATTCTCATCTTCCATGGCATATGTGTCCTGTAGGTACTCTTTCCAGGTAATTCTATCATCTTGATCTTGATCGATCTCATCAAACCGATCGGCTGCTTCCTCCTCCGAGAGTTTTCTGTGGGTTGTGGCCAACAAATGTTTTAGTTAGAGAAATGTTTATATTTTTGTATTTTTATTTACAGACACAGAGATTAGCTGAGGCATTAATATCAATGGGTTAAATGCTGTGCATCAAATGTAATTAGTCAACAAACAACACTCACTTAAAAGACCTTAATATCCAAGCTTTTAACTCATGTCGATCAATAAACTCGTCCTTATTCAAATCCATCAGTTTGATGAGTATCAACAAACGGCGTTTAGACTCTTCCGGTGTCAATGTATCAAATTCTTGAGCCTCTTTAGTGTTGCCTATGGAGGAAGAGCAGTTGCTTTTATAAGAACGAGGGCACGTGTTTGAACAATGAAAATGTGCATGCAGATTGACAAGATGTTTTCAAAAGCCAAATTATTTAATGAAATGAAAAAAAAATGTAGGTTCACTGCGGCTAGAAGAATTTTATATACTCTTTCACTGATGATGTGGTATGAATTTTCAATGATTTCCCTGGGATCCCAAAATGTAATGCTTAATTTTAAAATTATAAAGAAATTTACTTTGTGTTCCGAAGTTAATTTTGAATACCTCAAGCGGTGGGAAAGGGCTCGAAACCTGAACAAAAGAACAGCTAATTATTTCTAAGGTTTGCTGCACATAGCCGGTGCTGTGCAGTAGTCAATACTGGGACTTAAGCTTTCCTTAAGGCACTGAAACGAGTCAGTACTAATTCCCAAGAGGTTTAAATCTCTGGAAATAGTACTAAATGTGCCAAAAATTCCAATTATGAATGCATCCAATATTAATTTTCTTTTTCTATGGCCTGATATTTAAATCACAACCGCTTAACAGTTTCGGCCGCCGCTACCAATGCCCGCCAGTCGGCCCTGTTTCTTGCGAGCTGATTCCAGTTCTGACCAAGCTTGGCAATGTCTGTCCACACCTGGTTCTCCCAATGTCTTTCTTCCTGAAATTGTACACCATTCCTGCAGGAACTTGGTCATCCATACGAGTTACATGTCCTATCCAGCGCAGCCGCTGTTGTTTTATGCGCTTGGCTAGGCTGGTGTCCCCATAGAGCTCATACAGTTCGCAGTTCTTTAGGATGCAAAATTCATCGCCAACTTTTAAAGGTCTATAAAACCTCCGAAGAATCTTCCGCTCGAAAACGCCAATCGCCACCTCATCCTCATCCGTACCGCAGGACTGGGATGATAAGCGACTTGTATAGCAGTATTTTCGTTTTTCGAGAGAGGACTCTACTCTTGAACTCCTTACTGAGCCCAAAGTAGCATCGATTTGCCAGAGTGATTCTTCTTCGGATTTCCAGGCTGATGTTGTTTTCGCTGGTTATCACCGTCCCGAGGTACACGAACTCCTTTACAACCTCAAAGCTGTATTCTCCAAATGTTACAGCTTGTCCACGACGCATAGACTCACTGCGCGTGGATACTAGGAACTTCGTCTTGTCCTCGTTTACCGCTAAGCCCATCAGTTTAGACTGCTTCTCTATCTCTAAAAACGCCCTGCTTACCGCCCGTTCAATATCATCTGCATATATACTCCATCAGCAGATTAAAGAAGTCACACGATAAGGTATCCCTGCCTAACACCTCTATTGGTATCAAATGGTTCGAGGTTCAACATTAATTTTAATTGGCCACAAATGGACAAAAACAAATCAATAAGAAATACTCAAATCTGCATCAGTGGCGTAGATAGCTCTGATGAAAACACCAAAGCGAACCCCCAAGTGGACGGGAAATTTTTGTTAGGTGATGGTGCCATGGGAAAACTTAACAGAAACCATCATAAATGATAGTTCTGCATGGTATTTACGACTTTATAAATAGACGGACAGCTAAAGACGTTCTTAAGCTTTGTTAGATGCGGAAGCTAGAGGCGTTCCTTCCTGTATTGAAACGGAAGCTGCAGACTTCCATAAAAGCAACGGACCATCTCAAGAAGAGCTGCTCGGCTAAGGCCTTATGGCCCATTACGAAGCCTAATAAAGAGGGGACCGGGGGAAGAGGAGGTAGGTTAGTGAGTGCCATGGCGTTAAAAAATACAGTTAAATGTATCCAATTTGATTTTCAAATAATCACTTTCTTGCACAATTATATACAAACGAGAAGGCCAAGCTAACTTCGTCTGTGCCGAAGTTTTTATACCCTTGCAAATGCAAATGTCACAGTTTAAGAACGCTTACATAAAAATCAAAAAATTTTGTAACTAAAACCAATTTTCCGACAGATAAACGTCTGAAAAAAGTTTTTCTCACTAAGACTCAATTTCCGACCGATCGGCCCTATGGCAGCCTTAAGATATAGTCATCCGATTTCGGCCCAATTTTGCGAATCTATTTGAAAGCATATAAAATAAGGCATCAGCGAGTTTAAGGACGCTAACAAAACTAAACAAAAAAACAAAAAAGTTTTTTTCACTAAGACCCATTTTCCGACCGATCGGTCCTATGGCAGCTATAAGATATAGTCATCCGATTTTGACCAAAATTTTCAAATCTGTTTGAAAGTATATAATATTATTAATGACCGAGTTTAATCACGTTAACATTGGAAACAAAAAAGTTTTTCTCACTAAAACCCATTTTTCGACCGATGGTTCCTATGGCAGCTATAAGATATAGTGATCCGATCCGGTCGGTTCCGACATATTAGCAGCGTGCAGTAAAAAGAAGACTCTGTGCAAAATTTCAGCTCGATAGCTTTAAAACTGAGAGACTAGTTTGCGTAGAAACAGACGGACAGACAGACAGACGGACAGACAGACAGACAGACAGACGGACAGACAGACGGACGGACAAAGCACAATGAACTCAGCTCGTCCCCCTGATCAAGAATATATATAGTTTATGGGGTCGGAAATGAATATTTCTATGCGTTGCAAACTTCTGGGCAAAATTATAATACCCTTTGCAAGGGTATAAAAAGCAAGGGAGTTTTACTATGACCTTACAATTTTCCATACAATGTACCCTCTAATGTATATACATCTAAGCACACAAAATTTTAAGTCAGTCCGGCAATTATTTTTGAAGTTAAAGGCATATCGGGTAAATTTACAGTGCTGTTAAAACTTTAAGCCAGGGCTTAATCCCGAAACGAATTTCGGTACCGGTTCCGGTACGTCCCGAAATGAAGGTTTCGGTTAAAGGTTATATTTCGGTCTTCAATTAATTTCGGTTTTCGGTTTTGATACGGTACCCAGATTTTTATTTCGGTATACCGGTACGTACCGGTACGTCCACGTCTTATGTAACTAATATAGAATTCTTGTGATTTGCTCGCGGTAACATAGCTACATTCAATGTGGTTGAGTCCATACAACTTCGTAGGGGATTCATTATAAATTTTTCGTCAGAGAATCTGCCTAGCTGGAACAGAAAGTACGACTTTTAAAATCTCATACAATTCTGGGAACGTTGTGGTGGATTCTGACCACCAGTTAAGAATGTTTTCATGGTTTCAAACACGATTAAGTGCGATAAAAGTCTTAATGGAATCCAGTAACTGTTTTGCTATAGATCCAGTGTATCCAAATGGAATAAAAATCACCCAAAACAAGATTTTCGGTTGAAGTTTAGTTGTGGCCACCTCCGCTGGTTCTAGTATGCGTACAATTTTGCGAACTGAGTCCCACACTTTCCGGTGCAGAAGAAAGTCCTTATCTGCAGCCGCAAAACTGTGGCAAATGTTGAAAATGTCTTCCGATGCAAATATTTTAGCATCCTGTAGATTGAGCTACAACTCGTGACCAAATCTACGATGCGGTCTACAAACGTAAAACAACCGAAACTGTACCGGTACCAACATTTCGGTTTCGTTCCGGTTCTATCGGTTCCATTAATAACGGTAAACGGTTTTCGGTTCTCAAAAAAAAAATTTTGTTTTGGTTCCGGTTCCGATTCCGGAACTTGATTTGAAACGGTTTATTTCGGTTAACGGTTCCGGTACCGGTTCCGGTATTAAGCCCTGCTTTAAACCTGTTTTTCTCAAAACTGTGTGTTTCAAAGTCGGTGAACTGATCGATTTAAAATGTTAACACAACCTAGTCGGATATATTCCTGTTATTAATCAAAGGACTACGATTTCGGACAATTATTTCTATTTTGTTTTTTAATTTTACATGGCAATTTTGTTCGAAAATTATATTTTTTTTACGAAGCTGCCGTTTTGTCAAAAATTGAAGTTTCCATTATTCCTACGATCAATAACTAGTTCTATTTATCCACTATAGGAGGTTGCCAGGAGTTTGCAACCCATATAAGGAATCATCTCCGACCACATAAAGTATATAGATTCTTGATCAGCACAACGAGCCGAGTCGATTGAGCTTTGTCCGTCCGTCTGTATGACTGTCTGTCCGTCTATCTGTTTCTATGCGAACTAGTCCCTTAGTTTTAAAGCTATCGAGCTGAAATTTTGCACAGTCTTGTTTTGGCAGCACGCTGCTAATATGTTGTAGCCACGGTTGCCACTTGAAAATATTAAATTACACCAAAAAAAATTTAAAAAAGAGCCATTTTCATTCCAAAAAGAGCCAACAAAACAACATAAGTCTTGAGAAGTCTGAATAAGTATTGGTCTCTACGTCAAAATACTAAAATAACAACTTGATCTTATCAAAATGACTTATTCGAGTATACTTAAAGAAATAACTCTTCCTATCTGTTAAAAATTTCCACTTTACAAACAAGCACTTTATTAACCTTTAGTTAAGGGCCGATTTCTCATCTCCTATATAGCTGCTATTTGCCAGATAAACTTAACCAGAAAACACACTTCTGCTTTTATTCCTTATTGCCACAGATTTCATTACATTATAAAAACTAAACAGTCAATCGGTTCTCTCTAAGATCAGTTACTTCTCTATATTTCTATGTATTTTACAGACCAGACATAATGTGGCTCTGTACTCGTACTCAGCTCCTTGCAAAGTATTATATTTGAAACTGAATCAAATTCGATTTCCTTTTTCTTTACTTATAAAATGGTGGATTTTCTTATACACTTGCTATCCTTATATTGTGTCTAAGTTCCAAATTAAATCTATACGAGTGTGCAACAAAGTTATTGAGAATTACACTATGCAACAATTTCCAGTATATTGAAGGGTTGGTGGTGATTCTAGATGATTTTCGTGTGTTGAAAACGAATCTGTTTTCGAAAATGGTCCATGCCTTCTAGATTTTCGGTAATTTGCGATTAAAGTAGCTTAGAATGCCTATTTTTTACTTTTTTAGGGGTGCTTTTTAAAGGAGCTTACTTTTGTTTTGACTCTCTTTAATAATATGGTACGGTGTTATTTCTTAGCTTTAAAATAAATTATCCCAAAAAATTCTACGATTTTCTTAAGCGAAGATATTATACCATTTACCTAAATATATCTGGTTTTACTTCGCAGAATTTTTGGAAGTTTTTTAATTTCTGCGTTTTTTTTGGGCTCCATGCAAAAGAGCCAATTCCAATTCAAAAAAAAACCACAATTTTTGGTGCATAAACACCAAGTGTGGCAACCGTGGTTGTAGCTGCCATAGAGACTATCGTTCGAAAAATGGGTTTTTGTGAGAAAAATTTTTTTGATTTCAATGTTAGCGCTCTTGAACTCGGTCATTAATAAAATTAAATGTTTTCAAACTGATCTCCGAAGTTTGGTCGATATCGCTAACCTTTGGAACAAGCCTTTTCAAGTGTATTAAAACTTCGGCACAGACGAAGTTAGCTTTCCTTTCTCGTTTGATTTCACATGAACTATACCGGAGAAATTGTGGTCACCGCCGAACACCTTTTTTGGGAACCTTCAGGAGATCGTCTGCAGGAGCACACTAGATCAATATTTTCTCAAATCATTAATGTCATTATAAACTTGGATGTTTACACTAAATGTATCAACACTTTTTTATAAAATAAAATACCTTTTCACAAAAAATTTTATAAAAATAAGCATTTTTTTTGGACTCCTAACTGCGTATTACCCAGGGAATAAAACCGGAACCAGAACCGGAACCGTATACCGAAAATAACCGATTAAAGCTCAGAACCAGAACCGGAACTGGAACCGATATTTGAAATTGATTGTGTACCGGTATACGAGTACCGATATTTTTGGAACCTAAAAGACCGAAAAGAATCTAAACATTGTACCGGTACAGTTTCGGTTCTGAGTGCAACGACTAGACTTCAAAGCTGACACTTAGTTTTGTAGGACTTTTAAGCAATTTCCAACAAAAAGGAGTCTGGTCTTTCAAAACATTTGTATTGTAAAATGGAATAACACGAGACCAGTCTCTTGAAAAATATTGCATCCTTTATTCTTAGGCCCCCATTATAATGTCATGCTAATGCTAACCTCGAAACTGAAAAGTACTTGTGTTTTCCATTTCTGTTCAACTTAAAACTTAATGAGAAAAGCAGCACAAATACTTTAGAAGCAGGACAATACAAATAGTTCAGTATTTTCACAAAACTGATTGATGGCATCAATCGTGATCAATTTTTCTGAGCTTAAAACGTTTTCCAAATTGAAGTCTGAAATTATTTGAAAATGACCGCCAAGATGTATAAATGTATCGGTAAAAATCCGAATGATGGTCACACTTTATAGAGAATGGACGACGATGAAACCGAAAGTAGATCGCAGTAGATAGTAGAAGATGGACGAAGACAGAAGTTGTAGTTAAAATGACGAGCAGACAAGCAGAGAGACAGAAAGAAAATCCATATCGACAAACCGTGAAGAGAAAAAACACGTATAGAAACATTCTAAATAGAAAACCGTGTTTAACCGAAAAAACTCTCCTTTATAAAAATAAAGAAAACTCTACAAAGTTTCCACAATTTTGTGGCCTTTCAGAAGGGCAAGTAAGCGTATAACTTTTATTAAGTCTTCGCTAAGAAATCGAATGAATGCATAACCAATGACCGCTCTTTCTTCATATTTTACCGGTTCATACCGGTACGTACCGATATACCGAAATAAGAACGCAGGTACCGGTACGCAACCGAATACCGAAATATTATTAGAAACAAAACAGAACCTTTTACCGAATAACAAGTTTCGGAACGTACCAGAAGTAAAACCGGAACCGAAATACGATTCGGTTTGATTCCCTGGTATTACCCCTTAATTTAGCTCCTAGCAGATAGCAAAGCTACAATCACAACAAAGCATACAAAATAAAAGAACAATCTATTGATCAGTTTTGAAAATCCCTCATTGATCAATGCAAGTAGTGGCGCCATCTATCAGGTACAGAGTATATTAAAGTCGGGCTTGACCGAATTTCATACTTTTTTTTTTCGATAATTTTTGAAGGTTGACTTTATTTGTTTTTCGAAAGGAAAGCTAAAAAATTCTCTAATAAATATGCTCTTTTTACCATGTAGGTTAAGTTAAAGGTTTGAAAATTCATTAAATTTTTAATTAAGAAATTATGAATTGTTTTGTTCAACTTTTTACGATATGCGGACGAAGGGCGCACGCACACATGCGACTGAAAGATGAACTGACGGCAGAACTTAAGGCTGATCTTGACAAATAACCACGCTCTCTACTGGTTTGATCTCAAAAATTCAGTTGTAAGCTCAACTTTGCGGAATCAATCAAGCATTTTTGTTTATTTCAGCTTGCTGATATACTAAAATATCTTTCAGCCGCATGTGTGCGAGCACTCTAAAAAAACAAGGGGGAAAACTTGAAAAAAAAAATTTTGTCATGATCATAAAAATACATTTTTTTCGTTCAATTGTGTGATAAAAGGAAGGCACTTTGGATGTTGCATAGTGTAATCTAGCTGCTGAAAACTGTAAGCATGAACTAAACGCAATTGTTAAAGAAGGGGGGAAATGCTCTCATGCAGATCCTAAATGTCGAAACTGGCTTGTATTGGAAGCGGTTACCTAAAAAGACCTACATTTCGTAGGCCGAAAAATCTGCTACTGGGTATAAAGCCAGTAAGGATTGACTTACAATTCTTCTAGGAGGATTTAAATATCAAGCCTTTTCCTATTAAAAAATCTAAGAGTCAAGGAGCCCTTTAAAATGTAAATAAGGGTGATCTTCCGGATCACTAGCTTGCTAATGAAAAAGCGTTAATGACTGCAGCTCTACTTACAGATTGGATTTAAAATTGCGCAGTTCCCGAACTTAAGGCTTGTTGTTGCTTTCATTTCAATGATTTTTCTTTATAAAATTTGTTGTTTTTTTCGCTTTTAAGTACTTATTAATGCACAATGTAGATACGTGTATAAATAAATTTGCTTATGATTGAAAAAATATTATGTCTATGCACATGTCTTCTTTAAAATTGCACTAGTTAGGAAACTTGAAATGAACTAAAAATATTTTTCAGTAAATAGATGGAGAAATCTCTCCGTTCCCCATTACCTGCTCAACCCGATGCTTCGGTATATATAATTTACCAAACCATACTCAAAAGAAAGAAGTTACAAAAAAAGCTTTCAGCCTAGATCCAGCCTAATCCAAATATCGGTTCCGCTTCTGGTTCTGATTTTTGAGTTTCTTTACGGTTCAGTTCTCAGAATTCTTCTATGAATTTCCCTTTCTTATTTAGCGTATACAACGATTTTTAATGAACAGTGAAGAAACCGCATAAAAAGCCAAAAAAATAATAAACATATTGTGGAGGCAAAATTTTTTGTGGAATGAATATACATATGTGGATATGACTCACCTATAATGGCCTCATGATCGAACTCCACATTGTGCTCGCCCTGTTCGCCATGATGATGAGCATCCCGGGGAATATAGATGCCATCTTTAACCCGTTCTTTGCTTAAGTGTTTCTCATGTTTATGATTAGCAACGGCTCCAAAGGCGGGCATGGGTCCAACAGCCACAAAAAAAACCAAGAGGCTTAAAGCCAGTGGCCAGAGTGGTTTTGCTCTAGACATTCCCGGTGTGATTATGCGGCGGCGGCAGAGAAGATTGTGTTTTGCTTGCTCTGCGTTTGCTTGCTAGAAGCAGACTGAGGGCGCGAGTTGTTTGGGGATGCGGATGCTGTGTATAGAACACACATACACACTCACACACACACGCAGGCACTTGAGGTTGATTTGACTGCCGGCGGACCGACCGCACACGTAATAGCCAAAACAAAAATTCAATGAACTCGCTTGACCTTTCAATGGACCATGCCTATGGCTGTAAGATACATATATGTATATATATATATGTACGTTTGTAAATGCAAATATCACGCTCGGACTTTCCGAATTTTTGAATATGAAGTAGAAGTTTCAGTTCACAGCTGTTTGGTCCCAGCTTTGTTGTACTCCTCAATCCAGCTAGGCTCTGAAGTTAAGGAAGCCAGGAGTAGGCTTAGCATGAGTTGTTGTTAACGTTGTATGTAGATTTGTAATGATTCTTAAGTTTTTTATTTATTTATTTTCTTCTAATTTTCGATAAGAAAAACATCAACCAAACTATATTAGGGAGGAGCCATTTGAAACGATAGCTGAATCACAGTGAACCCAAGTCACTGTCACGGTAAACATTTAAAATGTAACGGTGGAACTTTTTTAGATAACTTAAAGTAATTTACTTTAATTAAAAAAATACTTAATTTTCACTTACATATACACCAATACCTCGCTTAACGGCCTAGATACTTTCCAAATAAGTTGGCCGTAAAGCGAAAAGCCAATTAACGAATCAATTAATTTCATACAAGTCCATAAAACTTCAGTTAGATCGGTTCCAGTTAAAAAAAAAAGAAGGAAATGAACTCATTCCATAGTTTAAAAGAAAACTGAAGAGATCTTTCTTACATACAAAGATTATAAAATGCTTGGAAGCTTAATCTTAATCTAATAAAATGCTGAAGTCGTCAATTTCCGTTGTTGATTGACTTATATTAAGTTTTTCGTCCTACTTTGTTTGCTTCGCCATTCTTTCTGCTTCTAAAAGCTGAGCTTACTTCTCATTTTGAAGACAATGGGATCATTTTGAAGAAGAATGTTCATTCTCTTCTCGAAATAAGAGAGCGCATTTGTTAAAATTTTTGCTGTTAGCTACCTAGATATAGCAGGCTCTGACTCCTCATCAAGTGTTGGTTTTACAACGTTAATGCCCAATGATAATGCCAATACTGACCATATCGATAGGCGCGTGTGGCGTCGACGACCAGAGACATCTAATGATGAGTAAATTAAAATTTCAGCCGCTGTCGGTAAAGATAATAATTTAATGTAAAGTACACTGTATTAGTTGAATAAAAGACAGTAGGTGGTGCTTAATACAACCTACATAAAATGTGTTTAGCCTCTGTGCTAAACAGTTTACTTAGTTTTTGTTCGGTTACTAACAGGAACAGCTCCTCCTTTGAAACAGGTTCTCTGTCAGCATCGAGCGTCTTTCAAATCACCTTCTTCTAAATTTTCAAAACAAATATCGTTTGCTAAGCTCAATTAGTTTGAGACTTAGATTTTTTATACCCTGTACCCATTAAAAATGGGTAAAAGGGATCATGAAGTTGTGCAAATGTATGTAATAGCCAGAAGGAAGCATCTCCAACCCTATAAAGTATACATATTCTTAATCTGCCGAGTCGATTTAGCCATGTCGCGTCGATCTCAGGGTATAAAAATATTGCAAGTGAAAAATATATATATATTATATATAATATATAAAAAGATTGAGGTTTGCCATTTATATTAAACAAAATAAAATTGTAAACAAAGTACAAGAAAATCCAATTTGAAAAGTAGGCTGAGAAATCTACATCAAAGGAAGTTATAGATGTTATAGATGTTTGCTTCTGGTTGAGCTCATTACAAAACTCGTTCTGATAGAGAAAACATCTTGGAATCGTAAGAAAAAGTAAGTAGAATTGTTTTCAAAACAATTTTTTGTGAAAAATTTATATTCCCAATCTTTTTCCTAACAGACGACGACACTACTTTATACCGATAAATAATTTCTTTATCATGTCGAACAACAACAATAATTCAGCAAATTCAAGGAAGTCCTCCACTGATGAGGAAATGGTCTCTTGGACCCGCTATTTTTCAAGTTGCACCAGCACTGCAGCTGCCATTACCTCTGCCGCCTCAAGCTCAATGAATGTCTTCAGTTGGGACCACACTGATGATTCCGGTTTGGATGATCAGGCACCAAATCGTGCCACGCCTAGACGCTCGGTCATGCAGCTGTATCGAGATATTTTGGAATATGGTCAGCCAGCGACGCAGCGTCGAAAAAAGTTAATGCTTCGTAATCGCAAACTCAATCGCAAAATCAAGAATAAGGATTGCCCAGGCTGTAAGTCTCTACGAGGCACATGCAAACGTATGCGTCGAGTTATAAAACGCCTGAAGCGCCAAAAGCGCATACTGAAGCGGCGAGCCCGAAATTTGGCTAGTCAAAATCGGGCCTATGCAGATGATCCTGATGCCAATACTATGACTTAGGATCAAAGATTTGTTTGTTGTTTATTTTTGAAGCGTTTTGGTAATCTTTTTAAAATTTCTTTGTCTTAAAATTCTCGGTTTAAAATTTAATTTTGGATTTTATAAATTTGAAAGCAAAATCAATAGCAACTTTCCACATATATTGACACAACCACTCAATAAATGTTTGGATTACCAGATCCATAGTGTTTTCCTTGCAATCTTATGAAAATAAAATTAACCGAATGTACAATTTCGTACCTTAAGTAACTTTTTTCGGTGGGTACGTTTACTTTTTAAGCCATATCTCACTGCATAATCTTCAGATGGATTCAATCAAGATATGAATTGCCAATTATAATCGCGTACAACAAATCGGTTTTGTAGTTTAAATACAATGACCCAAAATATTTCATAAAAATCAATTCTTTGCTCTATCACAGATAATTGTTTACAGTGACTTTTTGACCCATTGAATCACTTCCAGCTCTTTACAGCACTAAACTGTTATCGATATCGAAACCATCTCTAGCACAATTCCAAAAAAAAGTATTGAAAAAAATGTATAAGTTTTTCAACACTGAATAAATCAAGCAGCCATGCAAACGAGTGCAATTTGTTTATTAATTAATTAACAAATACCAGTTAAGGTATATTTGTAGCCACTGTTTAAGACTCTGTTGTAAGCAGAGTGCAGTTTGTAAAGACACGACAGTTCAGAGAATAGGTAGATATAAAGGTAAGCAGACAAACCACTCTAAAACCTGGTGCAAAATAAAACACAAATTTTTGGAAGTTGATTAAATTCAAATGACATCATTTGCCAGCCACCTAATTTGGCGACATCAGCAAGCGCGAGTTTTTATTTACTTGGAAATTTGAGCATAATTTATGACATTTTTGTTTTTTTTTGTGGAAGCAAAACACGCAAAGGATACAAAAAGCTCCAGTGGGCGTGTGTGTGTGTGTGTGTTCAAGTGGTGGGGGTGTACGAGTTGTTGACCGGCATTGGTTGGACCACAGGAAATACTTATTAACTTTTGACAGAATGGTTGGGTCAGGTGTAATTTTAGCCTGTGACCACATGCAACTGGTCTGGTATATGTATGTATTTGTGTGAGTGTTTGTCCTGGTCATTTGTATCTCTTTACCAAAGTAGGTTAATCCAATATATAAAAAAAAAATAGTTGTTAACCATTTTCAGAGAGCGAGAGCGCCAGAGAGCAGAGCCAAAGTCAACGGTGAAAACCTTCCTCAAAGCTTCACCCAATTTACAGTTTCAGTCGTGAGCCAACCTTCAACCGCCAAACAGTCCCAGAGAGCTTTTGTTATTGTTTTCGTTGGTTTATGTTGTTGTTGTTGTCACCTTCTTCGACTCCACCCGCGTTAATTGAATAGAAAATTATTATCAAATGCCTTACATTATAATACGTGGCAATTTAGCCTCCTACAGTCACAAATATCCATGGCGCGTACTCGTCTCTGGATTGAAAGGTAAATGCTCATTCCAAGTCAAACATCTTACAATTTTGATTGTACATTTATTTATTGCGACACAATTTGTTTAGATACACACACACACACACACACAGATACATGCACGCACACGCAGACACTACGTTTGATTTTCGTTTCTACAAACCACTTTTTTTGAATGGGCCAACAGCCACCACAGTCGCTGTCCTAAATAAAAGTCATGCTTATAAATAAATTTATTTAATGTTTTCGATTACTCAAATTTTTTGTTAATATTATATGACAAACACCACAGCTGTTTTTTATTCGCCTTCGCACCCTGCTGCTTTTTATGGCCTCCACTGCTAGGACTGGGCCAACAACCACAGTCGCTGACCAAAATAAAAGTCATGTTTATAAATAAATTTTATTTGTTTTTTACTCAAATTTTGTTTGTTAATGTTGTATGACAAACAAACCACAGCTGTTTTTTTCGCCTTCGCACCCTGCTGCTTTTTATGGCCTCCACTGTTAGGACTGCTCGGCCGGGCATTCAATGTTGTGGTCGTCGACAGTTTCGTTTTGTTTTGCGTTACGTGCAGTTCGCCTCCCACCACGCTTTAGTGCATGTGAGATACAAATACATATATATATATAGATATTTTTTTTTCCTGGCAAATTTACATGTATACACGGTAGAAGTCAATGCACTTGCTGTTAGCTCTGCTGTTTTTAAACAAATCTTTATACTTTCGGTTTTTATTATGAAAGAATCGAAAAGGTCTTGACTTTTTGCTTAATTAGCACATCCATTCGTATGTACGACGTTAAGGCTGACGTCATTCCGGCACTGTCCAAGCCACAATTATCTTTTTTTTTTTTTTTGTTTTGTTACTGTTTCAACATAGCTTAAGCGATAAATGATAAGCAGAAAACGAAAGCAATTACTAAAGCATTTCCCCGTAAAACATTCCAGCCGACGACATCGAACAGTTGAATAAGTTCTCTTGTGGCGGCTACAGTGATGAGTCCACCATTGTTTATCTAGTACATCCCTGTCGTATATTATCGGCGTTAGAGGTAAGGATTGTGTGGAAATGCATCTATTAAAAAAAAAAAAACATCTTAAATATGGGCATTACCATGATTTCAGTCACGTTCGTCAAAATACATTTTTTTTTTTTAAATTGGATTAACTTATAAATTTTAAGTTAATTCCATTTTCAAACAAAAAAAAAGTTTAATTTTTACTTTAAAATTTAAATGTATCTGTCACGCTCGTCAAAAAAGCTTGGAAATCCTTCCAAAGTGTCCAAGAAACTGTTAAAAATTAACAAATTGGAAATTTTATTTTGTACCTAGACGTTTCGACTATAATTGAACCTTTCAAAGAAAGATTGATTAAGATTCAAATGATTTATGCCTACTTATTTAGAAAATCTAATCGAAATCAATGTTTCTCTTTAAGTACGAGTAATTATTCGGCTACAATCATTCAATTTCCATTTATTTTTTATTGAACTGACTCAATAGAAAACATTTGAAACCAAAATATCAAATATTTTTTTGACCTCAAGGCGATAATGCTGTTCAGAAGCGAACCTCGTAGAACCGGCCCCTCAACCCGGATCAGAAGGAAGGTTCTTTAATACTTTTTAAGAACTTTTACAAACTTTTTTTTTTATCAGTTTGTACGCCAAAAAGGTTTTATATTAGAAGTCGAGGAGAATTTGAATTTTTAAGTCCGTAGAACAACACGAGATAAACATATGATTCATACGTGGTATAGATTCAAAAGATATGCTATTATCGGCAAGATAAGTTAAGACTTCCATTTCAATACTAGAAGTTACACAACAATTCTCAGTTTCATCCAATCTTTAATAACTGGTTTGGTAAAAGTCTTTAGAATCCTTTGTATATAAACTCTCATTGATGACCAAAAAGCCAATCTTTAAAACTATTTGCAATTTTGTTGATTTTATTTGGAATCCACTTCAATTTATATTTTAAAAGTGTCATCGCGGACAAAACAAAAGTCTTTGCCTCGCTTAAAGTCAAGTTTTCAATAAAAGAATATCGTTTTAAAGCTCGCTTTTTAACAGCAACTTTTAAGTGGATCACAATATTTCAAATTATTCAAGCATTTATGCATAACTTGAAGTAAAGTGGGCAGAAAAAATCCTTAACAACAACGGGCGAATGCAAAAGATCAATAGCCTTAGCGAAAATGTCATTAACATTATTCAATACAATCAAAAAATCAACTTCTGTATATGGGCATTTCCAAACTGACGTGACGTTACGTTCGTACGAAAAGATGTTTTTAAAAGATATGAAAATCTTGTATTTTTAAAAAGATGTTTCTATATATTTGGATAGCACTTAAGTAGCACTATAATCAAAAAAACAATGGCCGTGTTCAGCAGAACAACTTGCTGCCTGATCAAGTATAAATTTGCAATAATCTTAATACTGAACTCGAGAGATGCGGCATTATAATAGCCAATTTGAGGTATCATGATTCAGGAGCATGTATCAAAGAAATAGTACGCTACTTTAAAGTGATACTGCTCCCTCCAACAGCAGAAACCATTCGATACAACATTTTTTTCTGATACCTGCTCACGGATCAATTATTCTGCTGAACACGCCCAATGACATCAATCGATCATAAAGAGTTAAAGATACAAGCAAACATATACACACCTGATCATATTAATAGGTACACACCGGAATTTTTTAATTATAGATAGTTTTTTCGTACTTTTAGTGTTGACAACTTTTTAATTTTTGGTTTTTTGTTGTTGTCAATGTCTATGGCCACACTGTGACAAAGAGTTGAAAGAGGGGCTGCCCCGTATATCAAAGCTTTTCTATAAAGTCCACCACACATTTCGACTGATCATAATAATAGGTACAGTCTCCGTTTCTCACAAGTATTAAGTGAATAATTTTGTAATCAGTGATCTTTTGGTAACTAAAGGTAAATTAAGTATAGCTCCTGTCAATACTGAGAATTAAATAATTATTTTTTTAGAAAAAATGGGTCGAAATTCTCATTGTACTAAAGAAGAAGCTCGATTGGTTCTTAGTCTGAGAAAAGAAGGCAAATCTTTACGAGCCATCGCCAAATTAATGATGAGGTCTCATAATTTTGTTAAAAATGCATTAGAAAGAAAACCAAGACAGGAAACCCGTGGAAGGCCACAAAAAACAACAGAAACCCTTGACCACTACATAGTAACTTTGAGCAAAAAGGACCCAGCCGAAATTGGGAATTCAGTTAGTGCTCCAACTATCCGAAGACGACTACAAGATGCCAACCTACCAGGAAGAATTGCCAGAAAAGTCCCACTTATGCGCAAAAAAAATATCACCATGAGGCAAACTTTTGCAAGGGACCACAAAGACTGGGTAGGATGCACCGGAGAGAAAAAATTGAAAAACATATTATGGAGCGATGAAACCAAGATTAATTTGTTTGGGAATGACTGCGAAAGGAATTCCATCCACGGTTTACAAAAAAAACAGTCAAACATGGAGGTGGCAATATACCCCATACCATTGGGTTGCTTCTCCTGGTACGGCGTAGGTCCAATTTATCAGACTACGAACAAGATGAATGCTGAAGAGTACAAATCCATGTTGGAAACAGTTATGGTACCGTATGCTGAAGAAAATATGCCATTACGTTGGGTATTTCAGCAAGAAAATGATCCTAAACACACATCAAGGCTGTTATCTAAATTTTTCGAGGACCAAAAAGTTGACGTTCTGAAGTGGCCAAGCCAATTCCCCGACCTTAACCCCATTGAAAACTTGTGGGGAGACTTAAAAAAGAAATTGGCAAAGCATTAATTTTCAAATAAACAAAAATTAAGGGAAGGTGTCCAAAAACTGTGGTATGAGACACCAGTAGAGACCCGCGAGGCTCTTATTAAAAGTATGCCAAAAAGAATAGCAGTAGTGGCCAAAAATAGAGGTGGATACACTGGATACTAAGTTAGGAAATACTAATTTACCTAAAAAAAGAACACAAAATGGAAATAAAAATGTTTTTTCTTACCAACACATGAAGTGTACCTATTATTATGATCACACTGAAAACGTATCTGAAACACAAAATGATCTCTTTTATGTTATATTATTATTCTATGTTACAATTAAGTTTTTTTTTATTAAAAACAAATAGTTTAAAAACCAATGAGAACAAACTTTAAGTTTGAAACAATGAATAAAACTGTTTTCTGTTACCTTAAAGTCAGAGTTGATGTGTGTGTACCTATTAATATGATCAGGTGTGTAGATACTTGAGCGCGAAAAACTTTAAAATATGAGAAAATGCTTCTGGATAGCAAATTTAAATCGTTTACTAAATAAATGAAAGTCTGATTTTGTTGGCTGTGATTTGTCACATTGATTTGCCAATATTGCCAATAACCGTAACCGAAACCCAAACGAAATAAGATTCATAATAGTTACCCTTGCCCTTTCCGTAACCCATATCCCAAAACCCGTAATATAAATGTAACTGTAACAAATCCTTGCGTTCGATAAGTTTTCGAACCGGTTCCTAGAATTTGAGAAGGAACTGCTGGACTGAATATTCTGTAGAATTTAAGAGGTTTGCTGCATTGTATAAAAAGTAAAGAGATGGTCAAGTAGTCCACTAGATTTGATTATTATTCTAGCGATAGGTGAAAGGAAGTGCACATTGAATGAATCAATATTCAAGGCAAAAGCACGTGCAATTTTTACTGAATTATACCACGATAAAAATAAAGCCATAAAAGATTACGAGCTTACACTCGTTGCCACAGAACGATAACTTCCAGTGATGATTGTCCATTCTTACATAGATTTCGACCAAATATAGAGATGCAGTTTAAGGACTAGCAAATATATTTTGTCGAAGAATAGGGATTGTTGTTCCGTAGCCTTCCAGAACCAATAATGTTGCTTTATTTGAGGAAAACAAATGAAACGCATTTCCATTTCACTTGGAGCAAACTCTGCGGGCTCACATAAGCTAATGTTACTGGTGATTGTTAAAGAAAAACTAAACCAACATGCCTAAAGATATTTAATATTCCACTCCCATACAACTTTTCTAAAAATGACACAGCGAATTTATGAAGATAGGTTTACAAGATAAAATACTTTTGTCTGCAAATTTTGAACATGAAGGTTTTTGTTTGATAAGATACGAACTAAGTGGCTTAATTACTTGCAGAGCTAATGCTGAGAGCGCGAGAAATTATGAACGATTATGGTGAACTAAAATTATGCCATTCTTCTTTTTTCAGATATTAGGCTTTCGTGTTGTGGCCAGCTCATCGACGGCCGTTAAGCAGGACTACAACGAATATATGTGGACCATGCGCAAGGAGTTTGATGAACCAGAACCCTTGGAGGCCGAATCTGTTGTCCGCGAGAATCTATCAAACATTGGCCGAGAGGCAGCCAGTTTAGGCAACTATCACAAAGTTGATTCGCCGGAGTAAACCAAAACCCAACTAAATTTTAATTGTATAACTGTGGTGTGCGTGTGTTTGTGCTTGTATATGTGTGCGAGTGTGTATTTGTAAAAAAAAAAGAAAGAAAAGGGGGAAACCTATAGCAACCGAGTATTTCCACAACAGACTTTGACAGTTTCTGTTCACAAACGAAAACAAAAACAACCCAAAATAGTTAAAGCAATTGCAATTCCAAACTATGAGTGAGCCAGTGAATCCGCCTACAAACAAGGAATCTCAATTAAACTGCGAGTGTCCTCCTGTACCCTCGGTTGCATCGGTTGGAGCTGCTGCTTGTCCTGCCAATGTTGTGACCATTCCCGTACCCATTCTACAATCCGAAGGAACTTTCGCTTACATCACTATTAAGGGCTCGCTCCACGATTACACTTGCACCGTTTTCGGTTTGAATCAGACCGAGATTCAGGCTTTGTCCAAGCGTTTCGAAAGCGGTGTCAAGCCCTGCGTTAATGGTGTTATGGTGGCTGTGCCACCTATGGTTATGCTAAACACATTGGCCCAATTGAGCTACAAAGTTGTCTGCAGTTGCGGTGAGGCTGAAATCTGTTGGACTATGCAACGCGAGGTCTAAAATTAACCAGCATTGAATGGGAATCTTCACATCAATCATCAATCATCAAGTAACAGTTATCATTTCCAACAAGCAAAAGTACGGGAAAATACCAGGCGAATAAAAATCACACGTGTCTCGACAAGGATAAAGTTAGAACGATAAAAATGGATCAACACAGTTCGGATAATTGCAAGTGCCATAAGCAAACGCAGCCGGCACAGCAGACGCTCAGCGATATGGATTTTGATCGTGGCATTTGGAATGCTGGTAAGAGAAATTACAGAAAAAGATGGTTTGAACGTCAACTTTTAATAAATATTTTGTGATATGAGCTTTAAGCTATATCTTTATTATACTTTACATTTCCGATACTTAGTTGTTTACATAGACATTCTTATTCACAGTTCTGAATGCTAACAAAATAAGGAATTAAGAAAAGTAAACTTTCCTGCAAATTGTGTTTTGTTGGCACAAAAGTTGACATATTCGGAGCACACAAAAACTATGTTGTTTACACTTAAGCGAAACGACACATGCTGAAACAGAAAGCCTAATGATGAGTCATAAAAATTAAGTTGGTTTCAACGTTGTCCGATTCGATTCATTTTTTTGTACAGGTATTATTTTCTATGATATATGGAAGAATTTCATTTTACCATTTTATAAAAAAAAAAGGAAGTGGATCTCATATTCAGAATTATCGTGGGATAGAAAACTTTGTAATTTTTAAGAGTTTATTTGAAAATTTAAAAAAAAAATACAAATTTTGCAATCACATCAATGCCTGTCATTTACTTTTTAACGATTATTTCATGAAAATGTTGACCGAGGCCAAGGCATACTTAACTAGGTAGCCCAACTCGCTCTCTCGCTCTCTTTGCTTGCTTCTTTAATGTCAGTCTGTGAACAACAGTTGCGAGCGACGCATCTCCGCGGACGAATGTTCTGTGTTCTGCTTCTTAGTTGCTCTCGCTCTCTTTTGTATTTTTATAAGAAGCTGGGAGAGGGCGAGTTCGGCTACCTAGTTAAGTATGCCTTGCCCGAGGCTACGCCTGAGGTGGTCCATCCGTAAGCTCAAATTTTGGCATACTTTTTCCGGCAATTCGGCCGGTATCTCACCAACGGCAGCTGTAACGTCTTCCAGGGCTGCAATTGTGGCTGGCTTGCCCCTGTACACGGGAGACTTCACGTAGCCCCACAAAGTATAGTCTAGTGGGGTCAAATCACATGATCTTAGACTAAAACGTGAGATAAATTGCTCACCAAACTCGCCTCTTAATTGTTCCATAGTTTCGAGTGCCGTGTGGCATGTGGCACCGTCTTGTTGAAACCCATGTCACATGTCAACCAAGTCCAATTCTTTCACTTTGGGCAAAAAAAAAGTTGGTAATCATCGCAAGTTACTTTGCTCCAATGACTGAATCTTTGCTTTTTTCATTATTTTTTAAAAATACGGTCCAATGAGGCCGCCGGCCCACAAAACGCACCAAAAAATGCATTTTTCAGGGTGCATTGGCAGCTCTTGAACTGCTTCTGTCTGCTCTTCAGACTAGTTGTTTATTTGTTCTTTTTTTCAAAGTGAGTCAAAAACTCACTCAAATTGCTCAGTTGTTCAACGGTTCACTCATTCGAAACAATTGTCAATTGGCTCATACACAAAGCTTGTAATCCTTTGTTGGCTTATAAGTCCGACTTGCCCGATATTTGCTCAAGAGCAGAGTTCTCGTTGCAATTGGCACTTGTTCCACTGCAGCCGGTTGCTTGCTTTTGAGGTCAGGGCTAAGATTCATTTGTGAGTTGCAACTTAAAGTAACGCTGCCATATTTACATTTCTTCGTCTTTTCATAAACCATTTCGGTGAAATGTTTCGAAATATCGAAAGACATTCTGAATAAAAAAAGGACGTTATTGTCACACAAGAAGGATGCCTTAAGCAGGGCATCCACACACGAATTTGTTCGACGAACAAAACAAGAATTCATTTGCCCACTTACCAGGCTAACATTTCTCACGAACATTATTTGCTTGAAAATCTCAACGAGTAAACATGAAAATATGGCAGCGAAAACTAACACAATCATGGCCTAGATAGCTCTACAAATTAGGTTAAAGCATTATTTCATCATTTTGCGGGCATTCAATAAATTCCAGCCACAATTCGTTGCTCATTTGGGCACGTGTTCACTCTACAAATATTTTTGACAAATGATGTTCGTGCACTTGTTCCCATCCATTGGCGAACATGTTCGCACAAACAAACAGAAGATAAAAACGTTTCTATTCTCTGCGAACAAAAAGTCAAACACAAAAATCTGTCACGAACACCTCCACTAACGTCAAACATTTCGTCGAGCACAACAAATTCGTCGAACAAATTCGTGTGCGGAGGCCCTGTTGCCATAAACTGACAACAAACAAAAACGTAAAGCCTACAACAGCGGAAGTTACCGAACAGTCACTGATTAGATCACACTGAGCAATTCACTGAACTAGTTACTGAACAGCTTACAGAACAACTCACTGGGCAAGCAAGACTGAACCACCGACAAAACAATATATGTAGACTGAACAAAAATGAACAATTAAAGAAGAAAAGCATGTTCACTTGTTCAGTTACGTGAACAACTCAATTTTGTTCACTCACTCATGAACAACCCAACACTACTTCACAGCAAATTCAACAATTCTGTTTGTTTGACGTGCCCCCATTGAGCCACAAATGAGCTTCCTCGCTAAAGACAGTTTTTCGATAAACACTTGTTTTACAGAGCACAAGTTTTGATAATGAAATTCAACGATTTGCAAGCGCTGCTCGTTTGTTAGTCTATTCAAGGTGAAATGGCAAACTTTACTAAGCATTTTTGGCGTTGAGTTATGTTTCTTCATAAACTAATAAATAGCCATATTGACTCTTGTTTTCTTTTCAGCCAAATTCAGCTTTCGATCCCTCCAAGATCTGCACGGCAGTTCCGGCCAATTTTCTTAGATATACCCATGGGTTCTACAAATTGCTTCCGACTCAAAAGCGACTCAAATCCCATACGATTTGTATCGTTTTTCAGTCGAAAGCGATTTGTGAAACACATGGGATAAGTAGATCCAATTTCGAATCTTTTGATTTTGTCCTACTATCATACTAATCATCTCAACAATTGTAACTCTTTGCCTTGAATCAGAAAAATTGATTGAAATCGAATGAAGATCGGTCGGAAAATGGGTTTAAGCAAAGACGTTAGAACTCACAAAGATGCGTAAAGCAGTACAACCAAATCCCACAAGCTAGAGAATTTTTTGTCCCGTCGCACAGTGGGCCAGCTTGTATGGAGACTGTGGCCAAAAATACTTTCAGTAGATATATCGTCTTGAAACTTTGTTTACGGCTTTATAAAACCGTTAGATATGATATTTGATAAAATGGGCGTGGCTAAACTCTCACAGTCTCAACCCTACCATACAATTTTACCAATTGAAAGAAAAAAGTTGTATTCAAATTTTTTATTTGTGTTTATTTTGATTTGTTGTTAGTTTTTGTATTAAGAGCCTCCACTCAACATAAAAAAAACCTAAAAAAAAAAATTTAATTAATTAATAAATCTTAAAAAAAAAAATCATAATAAAACATACTATATATCGCTGAAATCTCAGATTTTAGAGCAAATCCAGTAAATCAAATACAGATTTTAGTCGAATTGACTTGTGCTTTCATGGAACACTCAAAAAAGAATCAATCACAACAACAGCAGAGACCAGAAATGTAACAGTTGCATCGCAGAAACAAATAGCAAAAAAACACGCACATTTCAGGCCGGCACTTTCCGCCTTTGTAATTTTAGAATCTTAAAAGGTTGACCAATTTTATCAAATAAGTTCCATTGGGAGAATCAGGGGGGATCATAGCTATTACTTTAGCTGAATCTATATCACATGAACAATGGCACAAAAAAAAATTAGTACTGACAAAACATAAATTTTATAAAAGAACTCGACAAATGAGAAACATTTAATTTATAAAAAAATGACGTTACTACCTGTCTTTTTACTACTCAGTTTAAGGGGGGAGCCTGCTTTAGAAGCTTCAAAAAATCGATTTTTCCGAGGACTTTTTTGGAAAGGAAAGAAATATTCAATTGAAACGATACTTTCAGGTTTTATTGTTATATATATCAACAGTCTTCTCAAATTTTTTCATTAAAATATATGTCATATTATGCCTGGTACAAGCATTTCGCCGAGGCGCCTCGAGTGTGCATGTGTCGTGCGGCGGGAAAGATGCAGGTCGCAATTTCCATCTGAAAAAAAAAACCCAAAAATTTTTCTATTTTCAATAGTATAGCTTCTAGTTAAACCAAGAAAATTGAACAAAAAGTGAGAAATTCAAACATTTTTCGCAAATTAAAAAAAAAATTCACTTCAGATTGTTTAAAAAGTGGGTTAATCATAACTTTCTTAAGGTTTTTTAGGTTCAACTAGAAGAGAATTTAATCCCGAATACAATAAATTTTGTATCGTTTCTTTCCCGCCAATTAGGAAAAATCGTAAAAATTAAAAACCGAGAAATCGCACGTCAAAGTTTTCGTATATAAAAAATCGTATAGAAAAAATCTCGACGCTTGCTCACTATTCCTCCTGTAACATTAAAAATATTTTGAATTTGCTTCTAAAATTTTAGGGACAAATTCTTGGATAGTTTGGGTAGACATTTATGCAAAAAAAAAAATTCGTTTTTTTGAAGCCTCTAAAGCAGGCTTAAGTTTCTTTAATATTAGTTTGATTTAATGTTGTTTTAATTGTTTTAAATTTCACCTAAATTTCAAAAAGCTCCCACAGTAAGAACCAATATATTTCATGCTCTCCCTTTTGAAGCCATTCTTATAGAGTACGGTTGTAATAAAACAAAATCAACTATACAATGAGTAAGCTCATTCCTCTGCGAGATAGAGACAGCCGATTGAAACCGGAATTCACAATAGATTATATCGTATCGATCAGACAATTGGCGCGTGTCTTCCACACTTCCTTATACAATTTCCATTACGTCGCTTGTATACCCTTTTCAATATATTCAGAAGACTTGAGCAAGTTTTAAGATAGAGATAATGTATAACCACATCAAATACTAATAATGTGTTCTAGGGTCTTTGGCTTAAGTTAGAAAAACATTAGATTTTAATATTTCAAACAATCACTTCGGCACAGACGAAGTTAAAGTTAGCTTATCCCTGTCGTTTTTATTTAAACTCAATTTTGTTCTGTATTTCTTCTAGCCATCTACAATGAGGTGGATCGTTTGCGCGAACATATTAAAAAGGGTCAGGCCATGGCTCGAGATGAATGCGATTATACGGCTTTACATTATGCAGCACGCAATGGCAATGCAGAAATCTGTAAAGTTCTATTGGATGAGGGCAAAGTGGATGTAAATGCGGTGACCAAGGCAGGTGCCACATCGCTGCATCGTGCAGCTATGATGGGTATGATTACACACACACACACTCAAAATTGGTTTAATTCAATTTATAATTTCTCTAGGCCACCTGGATATAGTCAAGCTATTGAGCGAACACAAGGCCAATCTTTTGCTACAGGATGAGTGCGGTCAGAGTGCCTTGCATCGTGCTGCTATGCGCGGTGAATTGGAGGTGTGTCGCTATCTACTCGAACAACAGCCAGCATTGAAGCAACTTAAGGATAAAAAGGATAAAATTGCCTTTGAATACATAATGGAGAATGCCAATGATGATTTCAAACTGCTGCTGAAACCTTAGAAAGAAAGACAGAATTATTTACATCTTTTCATGTATTTTGTATATTTTCGAAAACTAATTTGTAAGAACAAATTATGTAAAATTATATATTGTTTATATTTTGTTTTCAACAATTTCTGGTTTAAAATCGTAATTGCAAACTTTCTTAAAATTCTAATTTACAAATTGCATTTTTTTCCCCATTTTTGGTGTGTGAAAGATCTTAACTTTGGCTTAGTCAAAAAACGTAAATACAAATATATATATAAAATATGAAATAAATATTCTATGTTATAGATTCTATATACATACCATACCCCATATGCCTAATAAAAAAAACAAACATGGAATGTGCAAACGATCTTCTACACATTTACACACATTCATTTAGATATGCTTTTACATCTACACACCATACATAAAATAACTATGAAAACCTTTATATAATCTGAATAAATTCCTTAAATTGTACTTATACTCAGCCCTAGTCAATCCCAGGATTCGGCTGATCGGATGCCAGGTATTTGTACTGGTTCCATACCCCTCACCGTTGGCAGCTCACTAAAATTACTTAAATACAACTTCAAAGTGGCCGGTATGGCAAATTCATCTATAATCCTGCCCAAAGTTGAGTGTACTTGTGTGGGTGCATATTTTAAATGAATTTTAGAACTATTTTGAAGATTCCCAAGAAGACGCTGGCGTATCACCAAACGAGAGATAGATTGCAGAGAGCGTGGTTGACTGACCATTTTGAGAACTTTCTGCTCAAATTCTACATGTGCTGCTGGGTAGTTCTTGAACGAATTAAGCGGTTTAGGTGGAAACCTTAAACCGGCATTGTCTGGAAAAGAAAAACAATAAAACATTTTTAAAAATTGAAAATTTTCCCAAAAATCTACACTTACACAAGAGCTTCAAAAAAGTCAAGCTTCGCGGCGAGCAATTCAATTTCAAGTCATTCACTTGATCTTGGCCTATTTGTTTCAAATTACAACCTTCATGTATGAGCAATTCGGCCACTTCCAGACGATCCAAACTGATGGCCCTGGACAAGGGATTTTCGCTGTAAGTTAAGCCACAAATCGTTGTGGGATTACAACTTCCATACAAATCTCTGCGTGCTCTGGATAATCGAGCCAGCATCACTCTTAGTATGCCACGAAATGGTTCCGCTTCTGCAATTTGCTGCACAGCAAACAAAAGCAGACCCTCCTCCTGTGACTCCATATAGACGCCCAAGCGACGATGTTCTTCGGCTACCTCAAGCAGATAGTCCAACATCTCGGGCAGCTGCTGATGTATGCACAATTGAAAAACTGTAAAATTATCCTCATCCCTTACACACAGACTGTCGCCATAGTTAAGCAATAGCTCAACCATTTCACGATCATCGTAGCCCACACACAGGTGCAACAGATGCTGCGAGGCCAGACGACGAGCACCACGCTCCAAGAGCAATTGTGCCATAGCCTTATGACGTCCTCTTACAGCAAATAGCAGAGCTGTGTGATTTTGTTTATCCTGTAAATGAAAATGTTTTGTAGTTTGCATAAGTAAACAAAATATTTTGTGAGGAAAAATGAAAATTAGTCCCGAGATCTCTAGAGATGCCGAAACTCATTCCTTTAAAATTTAATTTGAGTTTTTTATAACTTGTTTACATGAAAAATATAAAATAAAAGTTTATATTTTCAATGTCTGAATTCGTGCTTTTTTACAATCTTTCATTTCTGGTTTGATCACTAATTATACCCTTGTAGAGGGTATGTTAAAATTGTCCAGATGTTTGTAAAGTATAGAAGGAAGTATATCCGATCACATAAAGTACTTTGCACGAAGTCTTTTGGTACAAATCGGAACCGGCCGGATCGGATGACTACAGCATATATCTGTCATAGGAACTATCGGTCGAAAAAGTAAGTTTTAGTAAGAAAAACTTTTTTGTCTTCAACGCGAACGTCCCCAAACCTCGTATTTATAAGTTTTCTATGCTTTCACGTAGTTCCATCAAGTTTTATTCAAATCGGACAACTACAACTACCAATAGTCGCAATTGTTTTGGTACAAGTATTGTACACACTCGTTCTCGAGAACCATTGAGCGCAGCCACTCCTACTTGCAATCATGGAATGGGGATCGATTGAAAATCGCCGTAATCGTAACTGGTCTGCCTAAACGCGGCTACGAAAAAGATGAAATCTTTCCGATGTTGCGCCCACTGGAAATCACCCGAAATTTTCTGTATTGTACCGTGAAGTTATTTGAGGATACTGATGGAATAAAAGACAGCGCGAAGTCCGGCCATCCGCGCACTGTGCGATCGCCACAAGCCATCAAAGCCGTGAAAGATCGAATTCGTCGAAATCAACTGCGCAAGCCGAAAATCATGTCTCGTTAGATGAATATCCGAAAGTACAGCATGTCGCGCATCATAAAACGTGACTTGGGGGACTCAGTGCATACAAGAGACACACCGGTCACTTGCTCACAACAGCATTAAAACAAAAACGCGAACAATGCCCACAGACGAATTCTGTTTATTGACGAGAAAGTTTCCATAGAGGAATCGTTCAACAAACATCAAAGCAATCCAAACTCATTCCAAGAGTTCACAGAGGTCACCATCCGGCTTATGTAATGGTTTGGTGGGGAGTCGCCTATGATGGCGTCACCAAGCTCCATTTTTGTGAAAAAGGAGTCAAAACTTCGGCGAATGTGTATCAATGCGACGTTTTGGAAAAAGTTGTGAAGCCTCTCAACAAGACATTATTTGCAAACAAGCCGTGGATCTTTCAACAATACTCCGCTCCAGCTTACAAGGCAAAAACGGCTCAAACATGGCTAAAACACCATGTATCGAACTTTATTTCTACGAATGATTGGCCTTTTGGTACTAACCGTGGTCCGTTCTCGAGGCTATGACTTGCTCTACTCGACACCCAAAAATTGAATCTTTGAAGCGCGCCCTTGTCCCAGCAGTGGACAATTTCTTAATGCATGAGGTGCGCACTAAAGTCTAAGGTTCGGTTCGCGGACCGGTTCTTGTAAGGTTTTGGTTCGAGAATTGGTTTATCGATTTTTATATAGTCGGGATTTACACGATGAAGCAAACTTTATGAAGTTTTCATAACAGGCTTGAAAAACAAGGCCATTCCAAAAATGTTTAGAATCACACTGGGGTCTCTCGCCTACTGACATTTAGAAGGTCGGGTCCATGGTCCGGTAAGATGGACCCGAGAAACCCGAACCGAACATGTTCTGCGTGTATCAGTTCCGGACAGGTTGGCAGAAGTTTGGGCTTAGAACCCAATAATCACAAGTCGATCTTGTTTTGATTGGTTTGGTTATCTTTTACCTGATTTTCAGAAAATGTCTTTGAAGTGTTTGATTGTCTACAATGATTAATAAGGATCATATGTCACACACCTATCACACTATATTGTTTCCTAGGAACCTTTTTTTGTATACTTTACCTGTAAATTGATTCTGGCTCCCCGCTCCACCAATTCCCTGGCCAAATCCAATAAACTACAAGCAATGGCCGTCATCAGAGGTGTCTCTCCCTCATCGTCTGTATCATTTATATTGATATTCGTTTGCAGCAGCAACTGAGCAGACTCCATGGATCGACTCTCGATGGCCACATGCAAAGCGGTTTTACCATCGCTCAGCGTTTTGGCATTGACCAAGGCACCATGCTTAATCAGCAGACGAGTAACCTCAGCAAATCCTGCACCCACATGCAAAGGAGCATATCCCTCGCTATTGACCACATTAACGGGAGCTGTTACAAAAAAAAAGGAGTTAACTTAGCTCGTAACCTTGCAAATACACAAAAACACCTACCATTATGTTCCAATAAGATTCTAACGCATTCCTCATGGCCCCAAAAGGCGGCATAGTGCAAGGGCGTGGCCAGATCAGTATCATATATATGAGGATCCTGCTGACGGCAGGAAGCGCAGCATTGTGACAAAAATTCTCCTGTGTTCTCAAAGGTTTTGGCATAATAATGATAGAGCAAAGAGTCTTCACCTCCTCCCACCCCACCAACTCCAGTATTCTCCGAGCAGTTTTCAAACTCATCCACCCATTCTAGTTTTTCCATGCCATCCGGTGTACTGTCCATCTCTAGGGCATCCGTATGAGCTGGAAAAAGATTCGTTTTTTTCTAATTTTTTTGTATGGAAAACTTATTTTATGTCTAGACTATCAATCAATCACATAGACTACCTGGCTGACTGACTACTACTGGGCCAAGAGTTTTTTTCGTTTAGACTGCGCTCTTATCAGAAAATTTGGGATACACCTGAGCAACTCAATGGAACCGGTTTGCTCTCACTCTCTGTCGCTTTTGTTAATACTTTTAACTCTTTTTGAAATGCATTTCGTTGACTTTGAATGTAAGTTTGTATGTGCCGAATTCAGGTCAACCAAAAACAGTGGATGACGTTTCACACTGTCGCACAAAGTTTGACTGGAAAATAATCACAGTGTTTTTTGTTGACTAACCACCCTTACTGGGTGAGGGAGGTTTTTCATGAAGCAGATGCTCTTCGAATATTAATAATTGGCAACGTCCCACACAGCTGTTGGTATAAACAGAAGAATAGAAAATTTTTTTTTTCGATTATAAAAATAACGGAAGAAAATTTATTATTTACATGAGGCTAAGTTGAGTGGATGCAAGCATAAGATCCCTTCGATTTTCAGAAGCTGAAAAGTTTTTTATTTGAAAATATGTGTCATTTGATAGAATACAATTTTTTGTTGTTGATATTTTTACCATTTTTGTGATGCTTGATACAAAATATATTGTGTATACCGCTTCGTATTAGTTTTTTTTGTTTTGCCTCATCTAAGTGCAACAAAAATGTATGTAAGCCCTTTCATTGCAAGCCCTTTATGTGAAAGACAGCAAGAAAGACAGTCGATCAAGCCTCTGTACCCCCAAAGTTTGTATATATCTGATCAAAGACACTACCTATATAGATACCGAAGCCTTTAAGCCTACGCTTACTTTCAAAGAACTTGTAGTGAGAAGAAACGCTGAAGCAAAAGCCAGCATCAACTGCATTTGGAACTGCTTTTTGGCAAAACCTAATGTAAGCATCAGAGCTAAATGGAAACTGTTTAACGCTGTATGCAGAGCAGTTCAGACTTATGCCGCACAAGTATGGGGATACTGCTATTTTGAGGAGATGGATAGTCTGCAAACATATTTTTTGAAAAAAATTCTAAGGTTACCTCCGAATGCCCCTGGATACGCTCTAGCCTTGGAGACTTGCGTGGATGATGCGCACTTCTATACCTTAGACTTACACCTTGGGTACATAAAGAAAACCCTTTTTTTCTATGAGGAGAGTCGACTACCGCATTTTGTTTCATCCGAGATAATTAGAAAAAATGTCCTCTCGCTCCTCTCACCCTCAACTGGAAAGATGGTCTAGGCTCCGTGAAGGATTGGAATTCAATGAGAATCAGCATAATGGATGCTCTTAGACAGAAGACGCATACGGAACGAATGACGCGGAAAGGATACAGCCAAACTAGGATATACAGATATCTCGACCATACAGCTGCCCTTAAATTGCAACAACTGGCAACCAGCAAAATCTCATGGGTGATGAAAGCGCGTCTTGACCTTATCACGTTTTTGTATTTACACTTGGCCCTCGCTTAACAAGGGGGTTACGTTCCTAGAAAACCTCGTGTTAAGCGAAATCGTGTTATGCGAAACATGGATTCAGTACAAAATAAGGGGTTACGTTCCTGAAATTCAAAATTGGCAACAAAAAAATTTTTTTATTGCTCAAATTTGGTCTGTTTTTCTTAAAGTTTCATACATTTGTTCCAAATTAACCAAAAGGTACAATGTATATGCTTGAAATATATGTATAAAATTCATATTTTCATAATTAAAAGTTGGTATTACATTAAAAAAGTTACTTCATATAATTAACAGGTTAATCTTTTTAAAAACTCAAAAATGTTAAAAAGTAAGAAGATCTTATGTTTCTATTTAGATCAAATTTGAAATGCATTTGGTGGCATCTATAGTTTAAGCCGTTTTGTTTCAACATGTTTTCTCCTTATCAAAAAAATCAGTCATTTTCGATTGTTTAATGGCTTTTGAAGCTTCTTTATAGCACTCCGTACAAGGCAAAAGTATTTTTTCCAACTCTTTCTTTAACTTAAGTCGTCGTTCGATGACCGGATCTGAATTTAATAAGCACGATTCCAAGCTGCTAGCATATGCGAATCTTTCTTGGAGCTTTTCTATCGTTAAACTAATCGGATCGGTTTCTTCAGAGCTGCTGTTATCTGATTCGAATTGTTTGCTTCATTCACAGCAATCTCAAGCAATGATTCGTCATTAATTCCTTCATCATCAAATGCCATGTCGTCGAAACGATCTTTTTTCATTTTTCTTTTTCATTCTTTGATAAAAAAGTACGATTTGGCATTTTTTTCCATTAAAGTTCAGTTTCATCAGCATTGAAAACTTGGTCAGGCAAGCATTCCTCTTCTTCAATGAACCCCTGAATTTCTTCAGGGTATGTGGTAGCAGCTCCATCATAGGCCGATGCCGCTTCGCCTTTAAATTTGATGCTATGAATGGAGAACAGTTTTGTAAATTACTCGAACCATTCATTACTAGCAACGAAATCTATACTGGAAGAAGGCTTTTCATTTTGCTTGAGCAGTTCATACATCCTGAGTGCCTTGTTCTGAATGATCCGCTGGCTTTAAGGGATATTTTTTACGTAGCTATCGTCAATCCAAACGCTAAGTGCTCTTTCCATTTTCTCCAAAATTGGTGCACGTGCTCTACTGGTAAGTTTTGTAGATATAGATGACCCAATGCTTCCTGCACGTCGTATTTCGGTTTCATTTTTTTTTTGATAGTGCGAACTGTTGCCTCATTCAAGTCAAGGCTTCTTGCAATTTTCGTGGCAGTTTGCCCATTGTCTAAGCGGTTCAGAATTTGTATTTTTGCTTCTATAGAAATGACTTTTCGTCTTAAAGAAGCTCTGTTCTTTCTTTCTGCCATTGTAAAAGCTGAAATTTATATATTTTATTTATTAACTTTTTGATTTAATCAAGCTGTAGCACCTTTTTACTTACGACGACAGCACAATAAAAATATCGATATTTTGCAATCGTGTAAGAACGAGGTTTTCGGCGTGTTAAAAGGGAGAAGGTAGCAAATTTGTAACCGTGTAAGACCGAGTTCGTGCTAAACGAGTCCGTGTTAAGCGAGGGCCAAGTGTACATACAACAGACCGGTAAACATACCGTGCCTAATCTGTAATACCGAAGAAAATGAGGATTTGACGCACTTCTTAGCAAGATGTCCAAGTCTAAAAGATCAAAGATGGGCGAACCTCGTCAAATCAAATTTTTTTCGAAGGAGGAGCTACATGATTTCCTAGACGATAAAACTAACGAGAATTGGGAGGGACTGGTATCCTACATTAAAAAAGCTATGCTTTATAGAAAAGAGATTTTGGAAATACTATAACAATACTATATACAATATTACAAATGAACTAGAACAAATGCCGAACAGCAGGCACATTAGTCAAAGCCCCGTACTGCTGAACGGTCTGATATCTTGGGAAGACCAGGGAAGTCAGGCGTAGTAAGCGGGTGCAGGGTGAGGCAAAATGTGCTTGGCCGACGGACGGTTCGTGCAACCATGATATTCTTAGTTTTATTTTTATTTTATTTATTCACAATTTTATTCACCATGTTATTCTGTCATTTTAGTTTTATTCACAATGTTATATGTATTTGAAAACATTTTGATTTGATTTGATTAATTATAGATACCGCATCTCAAACAAACATTTTAATTTTTTTTTTGGGATCCAATGTCAGCTCCCAGTAACAATCGTTTTTTCTTCACCTGCGTCATCTATAATATCTATAAGTCTTTGCTCTTATTCAACACCCATTATAGCTAAATTTCCATATATTCCTCGTAAAGGCAAAGCGGATCCAGTGTCAGCTCCCAAGCAAATCGTTTTTTGTTTCGCATGCGTCATCTTTAATATCTATAAGTCTTTAATCCGATCCAGAGTGTAGAAAGACATTTAACTCAGCTAAGAACACTAACCTGGATTCATCCTGGGAGATGTATAAAGCCAAGATACGAGACTATAAAAGTGCAATGCGGAAAGCCAAACGACGCTCGTGGGCAAATTTCTGTAACAGTTTTGAATCGACCTCCGAAGCATCAAGACTCCGAAAAATTTTAGCGAGTTCACCAACCCCTCCGGGACTCCTACAATATCCTGATGGAACTTGGGCTGACTCCAGCTCTGAATCCCTCAATTAACTTCTTGAATCACATTTTCCAGGCTGTTCAACACCTTTGGAGTCCATAGAGGCACCTAGAGGCGACACGCTAAGTCACATAAGTGATATAGTAACTGAACATTGAATTAAGTGGGCTGTGAACACTTTTCAGCCCCACAAATCACCTGGGCCAGATAGAATCTTTCCCGCTCAGCTTCAACAATCACTACCACATATAACTGCATGGCTTCAGACAATCTTTGTCTGCTGCCTTCGATTACAGTATATACCCACACTGTGGAAAGATATAAAAGTGGTTTTCATACCAAAGGCAGGAAAAGCCTTGCATGTCAGACCAAATGACTTCAGGCCGATCAGCCTGTCATCTTTTCTCCTCAAAACACTGGAGAGACTAATAGATGCCCATCTAAGGCAGACAATAAACCCATACACTCTGTCCACAGCGCAGCACGCATACAGCAAAGGAAGGTCAACAGAAACAGCACTCCACTCTCTTGTCTCGAAAGTTGAGAAATCACTCGAGGCAAAAGAATATGCGCTTACGGCATTCCTCGACATCGAGGGTGCTTTTAACAATGTTCTCCCCAACGCTATAACCTCTGCCCAGACAAATCTAAATGTGGAGGAACACCTGGTGGAGTTCATCCGACTCATGCTTACAAGCAGGGTGGTTAACTCGCAACTAGGAGATGCTTGCGCAAGAAGATATGTAAGTAGAGGCACTCCTCAAGGAGGTGTTCTTTCGCCATTCCTTTGGGTGGTAACAGTCAACGAATTGTTGCGATTCATGGAATCGCGAGGACACACGGTAATAGCGAACGCGGATGACGTTGCCATAATCACAAGAGGCATTTGACAAAGGAATGATAATGATCGGATGAACTATACTCAAGTTATGACCAAAAGAAAGTTCGCTGCCGCAGCGCTAGCTTGCTGGGTAGCTAAATGGTCACCGTAGTGGCGCCATTTATTGGTCAGTTTTGAAAATCCCTGAACCAGCATGGTTTAAAGCAAGTAGTGGCGTCATCTATTGTCGCCATCAATAGTAAACCTCCTGAAAATCGGAAGGGGTTCACACCGGCGTTCACGGAGCGGGCTCAATAGGTCGTTGAACCAAGGTTTAGGTTCAAACCGGAATTCAGTAAAGCTTACTTCAACATTTTATTCATTAAGGTAAGATTAGAGTCTTGATATTTTCTATAAAATATCCGAGCTAAGTTTAAGTTAATCATTTGTAAGTATGTATCAATTCTGATTCTTTGGCTGGATAAAACAAACTTAAAAGAGTATCAAGGGCCCTCTACTGATACTTGTGTTTCAGAAACAGCTAATACAAGAAATGCAACATTTTGATCATATACAGGGATAATGATAGTTTTCCCAAAGCATTAATCTTTCAATTCCGTCAAAAGAAGCAATCGATTTACCTTTTCACTTAATAATAATTGTGCCTTTTTCATTATTTTTTGCTCCTTGGCGAAAAATTCCATTTGATCTTCATCAGAAGACGAACACGATACATTCTGTACAATGATTATCCTTTTAACGATTATACAATTCATTAATATGTTGAGTTTCAAGCTTTTTTTTTACCTTAGAGCAAAGTATATATATTCTGCGAGTCATGTTAGCGCTCTTAAACTCGGTTATAACTAAAATTACATTTTTGAAAACTGATCTGCGAAGTTTGGTCGAAATCGCTAAACGTAGCAGAGAGCTTTTACAAATGTATTAAAACTTCGGCACAGACGAAGCTAGCTTTGCTTTCTCGTTTCATTTAGGGTATTCACTTTGTTGTGCACATAGGCACTTGTGCAAATTTGCCTGACTAGTATTGTGAGCAGCCCTCTGTGCACAATTACGTTTGACGTTTGAGCAGACGGGACAGCTATGTTTTTGAGATTTGTTGAGAACAAAAATTATTTAAATAGAAATGCCATCTAAAACCGCTAGAGATATTCTTCTGGAATGGAAAGCAAGCGAATTGAATAGTAAAGCTGAAATGATTGAAGGTGCGTATTCTGCTATTTATTTAGCAATGGACGAGTTGTTGGATAACTTTATGGACGATGTCGACTGCATATTTTCTTGCAGTCGAGGACACATCTGTAACATGCCCAAACCAAACTAATGGCGGAATAACATCCTTCCTTGATTGAAAGACAAACGTTTTAACTTATGTTACGAGTGTCTGAGAAGTAATTTTTTTGCTTAAATTGATTAAGAAAGTCAAGAAATCGCTAAGTCTGCGGGTTTTGTCCAGTTCACTGGTGTTCACCACACTTTAACGAAGGGGTGCTATAATAACAGTCTGTTTTTCACCTTAATTTTTTAACAACGAGCCCGACTCTTTACGTTATCCAGCAGATTTGCGGATGCATCACTTTGCGACCAGGGGTCATCAACGAGAGTGAGTCGACTTGAGGCGCAGGAAGCCAGGATCGCGCTAGTTTCGCCACGTTGAACCGGTCAGCAACTTTACCTAACTACAATCGCCCCATTAGGTCCTCTAGGGTGTGTCTAGAATTTTTTTAATTTTGGTATAGTATTTTCCAAAAAAAAAAATATTCCTTGATGGGCCTTGAATGAACCTTTGGCTGAGATGCTATTTGAATGTCAAAAGATACAAAAAAAAAGATTCCTCAATGGACCGCAACTTATGATTTTTCGTAGAGACATGATTTGGGAGTCATCTATGGTTCTTTTGAAGTTTGCGTTTTCTTCATACAATGTGCATATACATATGTTTGATCACACATTCTTTTCAATATAAGTTTGGGCACAAATGCCCGACTTTTTCTAGTCAGGGTCTGGGTCGAGCAAGCTATGCACAATTTGTTCAGAGTAAATTGTGGTTGGAAATGCATACAATTTTTACCAAATGCCTATGTGCACAACAAAGTGAATACCCTAATTGAATCATGCTACCACGGACACTCTACAGTAGTACGTGTACCAATTTTGCAGATGGGCAAGGCGCTGGAATATTGGTATCAATCAAGCGAAGTGTGCCAATGTCACCTACACGTTAAGGAGAGAAGACTGCCCCGGAGTTTTCATGGAAGATCAACTTCTAGCCCATCATCAAGGACACAAGTACCTGGGAGTGTACCTTGACAGGCGCACGACTTTTGGCTTGCAGATAAGCCGGCACACAAGGTCGCTGTATAGAAGAGCTGCTCAATTGGGATGGCTGCTAAAAAGCAGAAACAAATTGTCATTAAAGAACAAGGTACATATATACAAGGCAATCATTGCACCCAGATAGAAATACGGCATGCAAGTATTTGGTATTGCAGCTGCAACGCATCTGCACAAGATCCGTGTCCTCCAAGCCAAATTACTGCGCAGACTATCGGGAGCGCCCTGGTACATGTGCACGAGAAGGCTGGAACAGGAACTAAATGTCCCAATGATAGGCGACGTTGTTGTCAAACAATCTGCGGACGACATTTAGAGACTCAGAGGACGGCCAGCAAGGCAACTACTTCGCAGCAGTAGGATAAATGGTGTCAGAGCCAGGAAAAGACTTTTGAGAATCTTTCAAAAATCTTTCCAATCTTAACATAAATTGTACCATACGAACATTAAATTTTTCCAGTACATCGTAATTTGCTGACAAAAAAGTGACATGCTTGTTTTTTTTATAATGTTCACAAATTTATTTGGAAGGTGAGAAGAATATCTGTCTACTAGATCGGGTCATATATTTCTGACGAATTGAAGCATTGAGCAATCGGTTTCAACCAGGGAATCAAACCGACCGGTTCTGGTACATACCGATACTTATGTTTCTGTAAAAGGTTATGTTTTTGTTCCAACATTATTTCGGTATTCGGTTCCGTATAGGTACTAGGATGTTTATTTCAGTATACCAGCACGTACAGGTATGTACCAGTTAAATATAAAGAAAGTTCGGTCATTGGTTTTGCCTCCATCCGATTTTTAGCAAAGTTCTAAGAATTTTATCCCGGAAAATAAAAATTCTACGCTTACTTGCTTTCCTCAATGGCATACTTACAATTGTGGAAACTTTGTGTAGTTTTCTGACCAACATTTATGATGTCATTAAACTGTCTTGTGAAAATACTGTACTATTTGTATTGTCCTGTTTCTTTTCATACAAATACACGTATGAGTCGACTTAGCCCGCCACTTTTAGCACAAGGATTGGTGTCAGAGTTGCTTTCCTCATTAAGTTTCACTTGAACAGAAATAGATAACACAAGTACTTTTCTGTTCAAAGGTTATAATGACATTATAATAAAGGTGTAGGAATATAGGATGCTATATTTATAAAGAGACCAGTCTCACGTTTTTCTATTTCACAATATAAAAGTTTTGCTAAGCTAGACTCTTCTTTTGAAAGCTTGCGATATAACTATATAACTAAGTGCCAGCTTGACAATCTAGTTGTTGCACTGCAACTGATAGTAACCGTAGATTTCACCCTCCATATATCATTGTTTACAAGAAACTTTCATTTTTCAAATTGAATTCCTGTTGGCATTTATTTATCATATCAGGCCGAAAAGGGGGCAATAAAGGTTAGGGTCAGGCTAAAAGATTCTTTCACAACATTGGTAAAAATAGATTTATTTATCAACAAATCAACTTCTTTTATCTATTCTTTTTCTATATTTTGAATTGATATTTGTAAACTTTTGTTTATTCCATAAATATTTATCTCTTAGTTCCCTGCCGCACAGTGTACTATATTTAGCCCCCCCCCATAACCGCCTTCCCCTTTGAAATCGATTTTCCTGCCGGCCAGCTGTTGCCCCTGAATTGGGCAAGCAAAAGTTGAGAGGTTAACCACAACTTACACTGACACTGATGAAACAAATCCAATTCGGGCTCTTCACAGGATTGCACTAGCAGCTCTAGTAGTTCGGCATCACCCAGCAGGGCAGCCGTTCCGACCGCAGTGCGCCCACACGTTGAGGATACATGCGATGCCTGGGCTCCCTGCATAATGCAGCTGAGTGCCTGTCCAAAGTCACCACTTTGAACGGCCGTCATTAAGCGTTCGTTGATATCGTAGGAAAGCATATTTGGTTGGTTTAATAATACTTTTTTTGTTTTGTATTTTTCTTAGTTAATAAATTGCAAAACCGCAGCAAAAAGCGAAATAAGAACAAACTAAAAAAGAAGCCGCTGTCAATGTTGTCGACTTGCCAGCCGTTCACGAAGACTGAACAGGCACAGCCCGCTCATTTGAGAACTCAGACAAATGAAATATAACAGCTGAAGCAAAACAATGACAGTGCGCACAAGCATGGGCCAATGCCAATCTATTAAAGAAACCCACCACCAAACACGCAAGATAAACCGAGCGATAGCGAGAGAGAGTTAAACCGGGGGGGCTAGAGATGTAGTTTGTAAAGATTTATTCTCGTCATCATTGTTGCATTCTTCTCCCTATTTTCATTTACTGATAACATTTATCTCGCTTTGTGTCTCAACTAAATTCTACTTGATTTCCTTGGCTTCCTTGGCATTCTGCAGCGATTCGGTGATAAAGAGTTTGGCCAACGATTGAGAGCAGAACTGGGCAATGTGCTGAGAGTGCGTGTTGATTTGTCCCGATGTTATGGTGGCCGTTAATCTGGCCGGCACGGCCATGGGACGGAACTGCTTGATAACCTCCTCCTCGGGCACGGTAGGTTCACCCTTTGAAGTGCGTACAGCATTCTCGGCAGCCAGTTTAGCCAAAGCACGATGTTTTTCCTATAAAAAAAAAACAGAGTTCAAGCGTTTCAATCATTCTAATCAGGTTCAAAAAGCACTTACCGTATCCTGTTTGAACACCACCTGCTGATACTTGTTATAGCGCACCGCCTCTTGATACAACTCATCGACACGTTCAATCAGGCTTCTCATATGATTCTCTAACACCGAGGCTGTGCCCAAATCCAAAAAGTTATGTCCCTTATCCTCGGGCAAAAGTTCATTCAATTCACTCATCATTATATTGGTCAGTGGCGAATTCTTGATCACTATAGGGATCTCGGCAAACAGACTCTCATAGCCCACTTTAAGAGTTCGGAATGCCTCGGGCGTAAAATCGCCATCCTTATACATTTGTATGGCTTGTGGGGTCAGGCGGTAGGCCTTGAGGCACAGGAAACCACGCGAAGACTTCTGTGTATCATAGACCACAACAACAGACTCCTCAATGCTGGTTTGGTAATGATACTGCGATTCCAGCAAGGCCAACGACAAGCTGTTACCCACATCAGAGCTCTGATACCAGCCCACATGCAAGTGGTCGACATTAACACGGCGCAGACGACGCATCACAGTTAGTTGGTACATCTCCTCGTCCATGGTCTCATCCCCGCTCTTGGGGAAGGGGAAGCAGTTGGTGATCTCCAGACATTTATCTACCACCAGACCTAGAAGTGCACCCTGGGCCAAATCCATGTTGCTGGACTCCTCATGGCAGTGCTTGACCATTTTCATGACGGCCTATTGAAAAAAGTATTGTCTGGATTAGTTTTTTGACCACTGTGCCGCAACACACACACACACCCGCGCACTTGCCAAATGACAAGCGCGTGGCATTTCGCTGCTCACCGTGCGCCGGCAATCTTTGACTTTATTCAGTTAACTACTTACCAAGCCATCGCATTGTACATAATTAATGGTATTTTCTGAATCCTCAGTGCGAGCATGACGACCACCGCGATTTGCCATTTTGAGGTTTTTTAGGGCGACGAAAGCGAAAAGACCAAAGCAACGTGAACTTGGCTGCAACACACAAATCGGTATTGTCCAACACTAGAGAGCTAGGGATGTGCACTCTGGCGTTAAAAGTGATGAGAAATATTAGTGAACAATATGTGTGACTGATTTAATAATATAAAATTCAATTTTAAGTATACATGGCTTACTTTTAATACAATTGAAAAGTGTATGCCTAGAATTTTGCAATGCATAGAAGGAATCATCACCGACCACATAGTTATATTTATCAAAGTCACGGTATTTGTGAATTACATTTTAAAGTAACGGTCACACCGGTCACTGTCACAATTGTGCTCATCCCTAATTAAAATTTCGTTTGGACTATTCTTGGCACTTAAAATTGGACACAATTCGCAGCCTCCTAGCATATCAGGAGTTTGCCATATCCTTTCACAAATGGCCACATTTAAACCGAAATTTCTTAAACCGGACACAGATGAAGCCATATCGGATAGCGTGGGTAGCGATCAGCCGGCCTCAGCGTTTGTTTTCAATGCAAATCATAATCTAGGCCTGGTGGAGCAGGTGCTAACAACAATCCACATAAAACAAGCAACTTTAATTCAATGAAATTCCTTTTTAGCGCGAGCGATTACCCATACGTCAGTACCGCGATCAAATACTTTATTGCCTGGAACAGCATCAGGTGGTCATATTGGTGGGCGAAACAGGCAGGTGGGTACAGCTTGCCATACTCAATAGGATAACAATCTACGAATATTTAAAAATTTCAGCGGCAAGAGCACACAAGTCCCACAGTATCTGTTCGAATGGGGTTGGCATACCAAAGGACTAATAGGCATCACCGAACCCAGACGCGTCTCCACTGTGAGTAACAAATCCTTATCATAAACGTTTATACATAATTTCATTTCACAACAGGTCACTTTGGCCAATCGTGTGGCTCAGGAGCGCGGAGAACTTGTAGGTGATACCGTGGGCTATGTGGTGCGCTTCTTGGAACGCATAACACCGGAAACCAAAATCAAATTCATGACTGAGGGCATACTCTTACGTGAGCTCTTAGCTGATCCTCTACTCACCCAATATGGTGTGATTATCGTGGATGAGGCCCATGAGCGTAATATGCTAACGGACATGGTTTTGGGTCTACTCAAGAAGATCCTAAAGAAGCGTAGCAACTTAAAATTGATCATCAGCTCGGCCACCATAGATGCCAGTTTCTTTAGTGAGTTCTTCAGCTGGCCAGGAGCGGGAAAAGAGATAAGTGTCAAATTAAGTATAGAAGGACGTATGCATCCTGTCAATAATTTCTATCTAAACGAACCCTGTGCGGATTATGTCAAGGAAACGGTGGAAACTATATGGAAACTGCATCAGAAAGAGCCTCCTGGAGATATACTAGCCTTTCTTACGGGTCAGGAGGAGGTTTTGGAGGCCTTGGATTTGCTTAGGGAATACATAGCCCAATCAGAGCAAGAGAATCTCAAGGTCTTGCCCATGTATGGCAGCATGAGCAGTACAGATCAGTTGGCTGTGTTCTTCACTCCTCCCAAAGGCGTACGTAAAGTGGTTTTGGCTACAAATATAGCCGAGACTTCTATAACCATTCCGGGTATAGTCTATGTCATTGATTGTGGCTATGTCAAGGTGAAATGGTATAATCCAGCCACCAGCAGTGATAGTCTTGTCGTGGTACCCGTCAGTAAAGCTTCAGCCGTGCAGCGTGCCGGTCGAGCGGGGCGTATGCGTCCGGGCAAGGTTTATAGGCTATATACCAAGCAGGATTATGAAAGTCTTAATCCCAGACAACCACCAGAAATGCGTCGCAGTGAGATGAGTGGAGTTGTGCTGCAGTTGAAAGCTTTGGGTATAGGAAATATCTTAAGATTTGATTTTCCTTCACCGCCTCCCGCCAAAAATCTGCTGTCCGCCTTGGAAACTCTTTATGCGCTGGATTCCATAGATGATCAGGGTAATTTAACCAAACCTGTGGGATATCTGCTTGCCGAACTGCCCTTTACTCCTATGCTCTCCAAAATGCTTTACATTTCCGGGCAAATGGGCTGCTCTGAGGAGATTATTACCATCATCGCCATGCTCCAGGTGCAAACTATATTCTCTCGTCCACCCTCGGCGGCTGCTCAACAAATGGGACGAATTGCTCATCGTCATTTCGAGGTGGCCGAAGGAGATCTCATCACTTTGCTTAATGTTTACACGGCCTTTGTGGAGGAGGGCATGACCAAGGAGTTTTGTGGTCAATACTATTTGATTTATCGCAATCTCAAGCGTGCCTGCGAATTAAGGGAGCAGCTGTTGGGTTTGGCCAGACGGAAATATGGCATACCCTTGTTTTCCTGCAAAGGCGATGTGGAAATGCTGTGCAAATGCATTACGGCGGGATTCTTCACCCAAGTGGCCTATCTACATCATTCGGGAGTCTATCGTCAAATTAGCAGTGGCACCGAATTGGCCATACATCCGAATTCCACGTTATACACGTTGCCACAGGCTCAATACGTGGTCTATGGAGAACTGCTGCAAACCACCAAGTTGTTCATGAACCAAGTGACGGTAATCAAGAAGGAATGGCTAACAGAAGTGGCACCACATTACTATAAACAGACCACAGTCAGAGATTAGCAGCAGGAGAATTTATAAGGGTAGGTATGTAGGTAATAGGAAAAGAAAGTAAGGATGTACATTAGATATGAGAGTAGAAACAGAGTTATGCTGAACTACACTAGGTACTAAACTTTCAATAAACGTTTGGTAATTGTCTAGTATAACAGCCTTTTATCAGAAAATTATAAATGAATCGCGGATTCGGTTCGATGGTTTCTTTTTAAGGAGTTTGGGGGCAGTCAAAGGCTTGAAAAAACAAGTGTTTTAAATATTTTATTAAAGCAACAATACTACATTATTACAACTTATTTTTACTTGATTTAGACAAAAATTTGAGAAAAATTATTAATTATCTAAAAAGTTATCGCTATATGTATCGGAACCTTTTCCACAAGTAGTCCAGAACAACAGAATTTATTTAAGGGGGGATTCTTCTATATAGCGAGGCTGTTTTTTGGACCTTTTTAAAAAAAAAATCTTATTTGAAAACGCAGAGTTTTTCCAATTCTGTTTTTTTTACAGATATTAGTCGGCGATTCCAGCTGCATACAGCGGACCTTCCTCATCTTCAAAAAAACTGCTTTCAGCAGCAGCTCTGTCTGCTCTGCGTGCCATTCTGCCTTCTTTAGATGCGGCCGCAGCTTTAGTTTCTGAGCGGCTCACGCAGCCCGAGCATTGTGTAAGATATCCTTCGATAATTATCGATTAAAAATCGATATCGATCTGAGGCGACAACATGTTACCATTTCCATTTCAAGATCATTTTCCAAATTCAAGAACCAGCCGTTGTTACTCAGCTTTATTTACTCAAAAATTTCAAAAAAAGGATATATCTTCTAAAGTATTTATTTTCAAAAAATCCTTTTAGGGCGATATTCTCAAATATCCAAGCTATAAAAATATTTCAAAAAATCCTTATAGGGCGATATTCTCAAATATCCAAGCTATAAAAATGTGAAAAAAAATCGAAAAAAAAAAATTTTCATATGGTGAATCCACCCTTAAATAATAAAAAAAGAAAGTATTTTAATAGTTAATCTAGACCTTAATCGAAGCTTTTCATTTTAAGGTGAAAATAAATAAAATGGCTTTCTCAGACAGTTTAAAAATTCAAATTTTCAGAAAAAAGCAACTGTAAAATGTTTATAAAAAATCGAGATTTTGAAAAAAAAACTCCGTTTAAGGGGTAGTTTGCTGTTTAAAAAAATTTGTATACATTTCATGTAAATTTTTTGAATGAAAGTTGTCACCGACCTTAAAAACACAGTTTTAAGAAAAGCGCTTTAAAATTTTTAACAGCACTGTAAATTTAACTGCAAAATCTTTACAAATGTGCGTGTAACTTCAAAAATATTTGCCTTCAAAACTCATATAAGAATTTGTGCAAATTTCTAATATTTTTGAACCGATTGACCGACACCTCCTATTTACCCGTCTTCAATTGCCGACCATCAAATCTTCACTATAAGCTTAACTCATTATAAAATTTTGGAAATTTTGAGAATTTTTTAATGAACTACACTAAAGATTTAACGGCCTATTTACCCATCTTCATTACAATCTAAACTCATATCAGAATTCTTGCAAATTTCGCGACACCTTCTCTTTGCCCGTCTTCAATGGCCAATTATGGTCTTTTTGGACTGTTCGATCTGAACCATTTACGCGTCTACAATTGCGATCTATCAAATCTTCATGATACCAAAAACTCATAAACTTGATCAAATTTCGCGGTTTATTGTGCTGTAAAAACAGACGGAAAAGTCAAAGAAGTTAATAGTATTTTAATAAAGCTATTTAAGTTGTCGCTTTTATTTTTAATCAGAAGCTTATGCGAATGTTTCAAGCGTTCCATAAAAAAGTGAAAATCGGAACAGGTTGAACAAAAAATGTGAATTTGATTTGGCTGGCACAGAACAAAATTAAATTCAAATTCAAATCGAGTAAATCCGTCGAATTGTGAATGCCGGAACAGGTAGCCAAATCGAATTCGAGCATATTAAGCTGAATGTGAAAACCGGAACAGGCCTGTATGATAATCTGAACACGATACAATTTTGTAAATTTCACGATTTTTTGGATAGTTCGGTATACCCGCTTAATCTACACCTCCTTTTTACCCACCAGTTCACCCGTCTTCTTTATTAATCTAAACTCAAATGAAAATTTGGCAAACTTCGCGCTATTTGGTCTACACCTCTTATAGATGCGTCTTCAATTTTCATTTATCCAATCTTCTTAATAATCTTAGGTCCTATGAAAATTTTGGAAATTTCTCGTTTTATTTTGCCCATTGGATTTAATTGTTCTATTTACCAACTCCTGCATTGTCATCTAACACCAAGTGCTTTAATAAATACTCTTAAAATAATTTGACAAATTTTACGGATTTTTTTAAAAACTTTAACAAAAGTTATATAGCCTGTGTTCAGCTATCTGAGTGCCAAGTTTTATCGAAATCCCTTCAGCCATTTGTACGTGAACGCGCTTTCATAAATACTCTTATAATAATTTTGCAAATTGTGCGGTTTTTTGACCATTAAAAAAAAGTTATATAGCCTATGTTTAAGTCCAGGTTATCAACTATCTGAATGCCAAACTTCATCCGAATCCGTCAAGCAATTTGTGCGTTTGTGGTAAACACACAAACATACAAACTTTCACATTTATAATATTAGTAAGATAGTAAGATTAGGATATTCACAAGCCGTCGTAAAAATGTAATTGCTAAATAATCGACACAAGAGCTAGTGAGCGACCCCTTGTGTTTTACCATAGTAATTGTTGTGGTAAACCAGCTGTTTTTGTCTGGCTGTGAATTTTTGTGTTACTTGAGAGTCAAATCACAATACGTGAATGTAAATCAAAACAAAAATGCTAAGACAAAGTGTACACCAAGCACTGATTAAGTGAAAAATGTACATGGCGCTTCATGAAATAGGTGTACAAAACAAGCTAAATAAGAGCATAAAGGAAATATGAATACATAAAAAATCTTTAGGTATGGACCATGATGCAGTCGATGAAGTAATGGACGAGTTTATGGAGAATCTAACTGCAATTGCATGCTTTCGGCGAGGAACCAAGTTTTGTGTGCCCAAATCAGTCAACTGGCAAATCAATGTGCTGCCATTTTTCAATTATGGGCGCTATCTCCAAATACATCGTGTTGTTGAGAGTCAGTTTCAACGATCTAATTGATCCGTGCGCAAACTGCAACTATTTCTATTTTTATGACTAGGTGCGGCCAGGACGACTATCTGTATCAACTGATGATCTAAACGTAAACAAAATCAATGAATTGGTGCTTAAAAATCGTTAATTGACAGTCCGAGACTTTACTGAGCTTGTTGGAATATGGGAAATATCAATGAACACCATTTTGTGTGACCATTTTGGCCTCAGAAAAGTGAAATCTCGATAGGTGTCAAAAACGCTAAATTTTATGGAAAACAGAAACATTAATTCGTGATCATTTCGCCAAAAACTCGACCAATATCGTTTCGCAGCCACCAAATTCGCCTGACTTAGCAACTTGTTACTTCTAGCTATTCGCTAAACTCAAGAAACCGCTTCGTGGACACCGTTTTGAATCGATAGAAGATTTAGAAACCGAAACGAAGTAAGAATTGAAGGCAATATCCGAAGAGGACTTTGCAGAACGATTTGAAAATTGGAAAAATCGTTGGTACAAATGTATTGCATCCGGGGGGGACTACTTTGAGGGGGCTGAAGTGAATTTACAAGAATAAATAAAGATTTTTTGATTTATAAACAAAATCTCAGTATTTTTTGCCCACAGTGGTATGTATATATTTAAATGAAAGTTTGAACTATTTTACAAAAAGGGAATATGAGATAAGTTTAACGTTTAAGTTTTTTAGTGCTTATGTTGCAATGGAAAGCACCTTATTTCATTTATTGTGCGTTATCATTCGTGACGCCTCTTAAAATCGTACATGAAACGGGAGTGGAATCGATCCAAAAAGGATGAGCGTGAAGAGATTTTTATTTCGTGAAGCGATTGGGACGTGAAAGAAAATTATCCAATCTTGAAGCCTGCAATCAATGCCATTATGCAGAGACTCATCAGTAGTCGCAAATCGAAAGTATCTGCCCAATTATTTTCAATATTATGACTAAAAAAACTAGATAAAATTCAAATAAAATTAAGTCTCTTCACTTTATTAACATTATTATTATAAAGATACATTGATAAGCCGTCTATCAAACTATCGTTCATTAATATCGATAAAAAAATCGACTTTCTCCCACTTTTCCTTGTGAGAGTTTTGCAAGGGCCGCAAACAACTCAAGTACAACTCATGAACTTTATTTGCTAAAGGTTTAACAAGAACTTTAAGGCGATTTTGGCGACTCCATGGCAGACTTGCTCAAATATCTCTTATTTGGTTGTTTGGTGCCGCTTCGGTAATCTAAAACGAGAGCGTAAGTTAAAGTCGGCTCTAACCGACTTCGAAATACCCGTTACTCACGGAAAGAAACGTTGAATAGCCTTCCTGTGTGTCTGAGGCAGGACAGCCGAAAAGTATGCAACTTTTTTTTTAACTTGGCTATTTATCATCCGATCTTGATGATGATGATTATAGATGTTGCGAATATTAATGTAAGTTTTAAATTTGAGATCGATATCTCAAAAATTGTGGGAGTTATTCAACATTTTTTATTGTGGGGGCGGGGGTGGGCGTGGCAAAAATTTGAAATAAACTTGATCTGCGTGCAGACATTAGGAGTCTACATTTCAAAATTGGTTGCTCTAGCTCTTCTAGTCTCTGAGATCTAGGTGTTCATACAGACAGACGGACAGACGGTCAGACGGACAGACGGACAGACGGACATGGCTATATCGACTCGGCTGTTGATACTGATCAAGAATATATATACTTTATATGGTCGGAAATGATTCCTTCTGCCTGTTACATACATTTGCACGACTTTAGTTATACCCTTTTACTCTACGAGTATCGGGTATAAAAACAACCTGTCACCTTTACTAGCAATTGGCACTAGATGTGAAGTAACTAGATATGAAAAAGCTTCTCGAACTTTGCTGTTCCGATTCGTTGTTAAACTGTAGGTCAACACCCTCCATGATTTCTGTAGAAGTTACAGGTACGAAGAAGAGGAAGAATCAATACTACACTAAGGCTATGCTTAGATTTCCAATAAAGAGTGGTTTCTGTCTGACTTATTTGGATTAAAAACTGAATCCACTATTAAAACAATAAAATACAATATTTATTAATTCTAATTTCCTCTTAAAGCAACTTAACATATTTCCATTTCGTTTCTAGCCGGCAGCCACACGACCTCGTCCCTGGAACATCATCATTGACTCGGGTCCTCTGATAACCCGCGACATCAGCTCCCAGCACATTTTGGCTGGCAATAAGCTGTCAAAAGAATCAACGACCATTAATTATGCTCAATTTCCCTCAATATTACCAACTCACCATTTAAGTGGTGTCAACAGGCGTATGGAATTGGGTAGGACACACCACACTTCATTGTTGAGCACCGCCTGCTCAATGCGATCGGCCACATATTGAGGCTCTAGCATGGGCAACATACGTGGACGCACACCCGAGAACATGCCAGTATTAATATAATAGGGACATATCAAACTCATTTGGATCTGATCAAAGCCATGCGCCTTCAAATCGGTCAGCAGACTCTCATGGAAGCCAATGCAAGCATATTTGGTGGCTGCATAATCACTGCATCCATAGGTACCCAACATTCCGGTGACTGAACCCACGGTCACAATGTGACCACGATTCGTACGCATCATATGCGGCAGAAAAGCCTTGACTGTCCAGTAATGAGAGATGATATTAATGTTGTACGTATTCTGGATGACACGATCATGCAGCTCCCAAAATGGTTTACAGCATACAATGCCTGCATTATTGATCAATATATCCACATGACCCACATCCTCGGTAACCTGGGCGGCCCTTTGATAGATCTGCTCACGATCCGATATATCCACCACATAACCTTTGCAATTGTGATAGCCATGCTTGGCCAACAGATCGACGGTAGTCTTGATGGCTGCAATGGAAAAATAATTAAATCATAAATGTAACAACTTTCTCCTCTAGTCAAAAAGAGGTCCATAACCCCCCATCCCACGAAGTGTTGTTAATTGAAAGGCACCCGAAAGCCAATTAGCATGCTGATGTAAATTACCTTCTTGATTTATATCCCAGATGACTATTCGCGCCTCAAGTCGTGCAAAGTTTAGGGCTATTAAGCGACCCACACCACCGCCACCACCGGTTACAAGCACCACCTGGCCGGAGATGTTCTGAAAGTGAAATCGAAAACATTCGTAAAACAATATAAACAGAATTAAAAACAAATACAAATGTCTGCTTAAGTTACTAATTTCAAATGTTCAATTTAATTATTTACATGGGTTTCATCATGCAAACAAATTAGTCAAACTGGTGGTCAGCATGAATGACGACAACTTGACAAGCTATTTGCATGGATCTGGTCGATAATACTATGATACTTCAGAATCTGTTACATCATACCGAGCATTAAATCAATACAAGTCTAAACATACTTTACAAGCAAATTAGAAATATCATCATCCCGAGTATCAAACCAATCCAAATCCAAGCATACTCCACAAAACTCATATGGAACAACAGAGTCAGAAACCATGAAAAATGGCACATCCTCGGATCAGAAATAGAAAGGGTAAAATTCTTTTAGTACCTGGGGGTGAGACTATCACTTCGAATTTGTCACTCAGCACGCATTTACCTCTGAAATTTCACGATGCCTTCTAAGCCAGCAACAGCACCTGAAAAACCATACTAAGCAACGCAAAATGTGCTACATAGCGTAAAATATAGGATGTTTCATATTGTAAATGTAAAATTGGCTCAACAGCAACCAAAGAAGGGCCAGGCCAAGCTTCTCTCAATCTCTTGGCGTGTGTGTTCATAATTTTTCGCACAAGAGAAAGGCGACCCGACAGTCAAAGGCCGAATCCGAACGGCAAAGTTTGAGAATTGTGCTTTTTCATGGCTAGTAACTTCACACAGCTGGCGCCAATAGCTGGGGTGAAGGTTACCGGGTGTGCAAAAACTATTTTCCAAAAAAAGAAAAAAACTTCTTATTAGGTGGTCTGAGGGGGGATTGAACCCACACCTCCCGCACCAGCAGCCACACACACCCGACCACGATGTTTCATGTTACCTCCTGTTCAATTCTAACGTACTCCTCCCATTCTGGGGATACAAAGAATATGATGAAGTAGAGAAGCTACTTTACTTTTATTCAAAAAAGATACACAGATTGCTCCGAAATACTCCAAATTACGCCCTATTTATTAAAACTGGCCTCTTTCCTCTATATGTACTGCCAAACATTAAGCACACACTTTGCATTTATGAGGAAGGGTAAAAATCATTGCCAAGAACTTACAGTCAACAAGTGCCCAGTGCATTGAAATCTGGAGCAGGATTGCGAAGGAACACGGTGTTGGAGCAGCATCAGCAACTCGGATTCGTGGAAAGAGTTACACTAAGAAATTGTGGAGAAACTCCGCAACAGCTATATGCTAAAACATATTCGACAACCAAGAGCGAGCGAACACATAGTGATCTAAAGGCAACTTAATTAATCCTTGGGAAAAATTCCTATTTTAACGACCAGCACAGTCAAAACCAAATTTCTGCACTATTCAGAACTAGATGTGAAATGCTAAAAGTGAATACACTGAGATTTTCTTCTCAATCTAAAATCTAGATTGAACTTTGCAAGCTTATAAAAACAAGATTGAAAAACCTTGCAATGAGCTTAGAAATCTTAAAAACAAGATTTATCATCTCGCAACTTATCAGTTGGCTGTAACGCTTCATTTTATTTTGCTAAAAGAAAACAAAAATAAACATTTTTCGGTTGAAATGCAACCGCCCCCCACTCTCCCTGGGACTTGAACCACGACCTTTTCGTTCAATAACACATTGGCAGGGCCGATTAGTCGATTTTACCGTAGGGGGTCAATTGTTAAGCGCAGCCAGTTGCAGTATAAGAACTCAGTCTGCGAAAATCTCTGCTCTTATACTGCAACTTGTTGAAGCTATCAGTTGACGCTCGATGGTAAAGCGGTGGTGTTAGTATTTCAGTGCGCAGAAGGTATTGAGCTCAAGTCACAGTATCGACGGATTAATAATTTACAATTTATATAACTTGTTCAGAAAGAAGAAAATGTTAATAACTAAATCAACTAACTAAACCAACCCCCACCCCATCACCTAAAAATAAAAAACGCTTAATTTATTTTTGTCTTTTTTTCATATTAAAAAATGAGATTGTTTCATCTTAAAGTCGAGTATAAACGATCTTAATTCAATGTTGTTGGATTAAGATTTAAATTGAGAATATAATCTTGGGTTAAGATTATCTCGTCTTTGTCGTATTCTGACACCGTTTCGTCTCGTTTCAAGATTATAACCTTGGTTTTAGATTGATTTTTTTCTCAGTGTAGCAAATGCTACACCAGGGGTAACTGTAAAGGAGGACACTTGCCATTTCATAGAAGTGATGTCCTCGAATCCATTCTTAAAATAAAGTCAAACGCTGTGGGTCTTGAAAACGTTCCTAATTTCATTTAAATTCCTAAATCAAAAGATGACTTCCGTCCTATGGCAATAGTACTTTTTTTTTAATCAAGGGCGGCTTATGGCAGCGCAAATAAAAAAATACATTTCCACAAACAATTTGCTGAATAACAATTAGTCTGGTTAAACTGTACAATTTTTCTGAAACATCGGTTAAACTTCTGTCCTCTTATCTTGAATAAAACGCATATATGATGCGAGTAACTAGCTCCGTTTCTAGAAGCTGCATGTTTTATTAAGACATTGGTTTTTCCTTTTTATACATTTTTTGTTCTACCTCCAAGCAAGCACATGATATTCTGGTATGGTTGTAGGCTGCTTGGATTTCTATCTCATTGAAAACAGATATGGCCCTTTTTTAAGGGTTTTTAGGCTCTAATCTATTTTTATGCGCCTCGCACTAGAGTCCCAAACGCAGTTAGTGGTCACAGATTGCTCTTTTAAAATATCTTAGAACATATCTAATTAATCGTCGTCAGGCTTTTGTTTTCTTCCGACCAAGCGAGGTGTCCCTTAAGGTTGCCCATTGTTATTTACCATGTGAATGATCTTCCTAGTTTATTGTCAAATAGCAAAGACCACACGCATGCAGACGATGTCAATAGTGAGCTTTAATGTATAAACAAATGGACTTAACCCATCGAAATCCATGTTGTCCAATGTTTATTAATATACAAGAATAAATTAAATTCAGTATATCTTACGATCCTAAATATTTATCACTTTCGAGTAACATACTCGACCAAACTGTCAATCTTTGTTTTTCATTTAGTGCAACACTCTCATGGGGCGATCAAATTATTCGGGCAGCTAGAAAAACTTATGGAAAGCTACAACAGCTTAACTTGACTAAAATGTATCTACTTAAAATGATTACCAATTCATTATCGATGTATTCAAATTTATTTATGTAAAAACTTTTTGAATAAAATCAAAATTTATTCTTTATAAAATCCTTATGAAAAATATTCAAAATAAATTCGACTTTCAACTGAATAAGTTCATTTTAAAATATATAATAAAACTCTCATAGATACTTAATTACTTTTTAAACATTTTTTAAAATAAACTAACTGTTTTTTTGACCATTTTGCTCCATTTTCTTCGTGTTATGGTTCTTGCAAATCCGTGTGGATGTACTGAATTTGCTTTGCTCATGCTCAGTTTTCAAAATCCATTAAATTATAGCTACGAACTTTCCAAATTATTCTAGTTTCAGTTGCATTTTACAACCAACATACACTCTCGCAACGGTTGTAAATTATTTGCTTACCATTTTGCTCAGCAAACCAAAATCCAAAATACCTTAAACAAACAATCAGCTTTGTTTTGAACTGCTTCGCTGGCTTACAAATATGTTGTTCACACGCCCGTGCACTGGATGGACTTAATGGTCAGCCACGAATGAATGAATGCCTCTATTTGCTTTACTTATTTTTCGGCATCCGCAGACGTCACTTATAATATGTGAACTATGGAGCACTTAAGCTACCACAAACACTTGAGATTTTGGAAATATTTATGCATATTTTGTTTTATGGTTTTTTCAATTAGCCGCAAAAAAGTCCCAAAAAACGGCATTGAAATTAAGTTAATAAAAAATATTTGTAGTATGACAATTTGGCGGCAAAGCCATTACCTTTTGCACTCCAATGAACATGACAACAAGTTTTCCGCACGCGTAGCTTTTCCCTTTGTCATTGTTGTTTTCGGTATTGCACATTTCTCGCATATACTTGAAAAAAGAAAATGGTTTCCCAGTTTGGCAGGCAGTTTGGTGGCCTTTTCTTAGTATTCAGTTGGTTGAATAATAACCAATATGCTTTATGGTTAACATTGTAGGGGGCCCCAAACTAACGTTTTGAACTTGATTGAACTTTTGTGCTGTGTGTGGAGGAACCACAAAAATGGCAATAGGCTTACCACATACAATATTTTAAATTATTGTCCAACTTTGGCGCTATGTTGCAATTCGGACGTCAACAAAAAGGTGTATGCAAAAATTTTGATTGCCGCACAGCTATTGTTGAAAACTCATATGTATGTAAATATGTGTGCCAAATGAAAATAAAAGTGTAATAAAATATTTCTCCTTTCATTACAAAGGCCAAGTTGATCACAATGTGAGGCATGGATTTGTACATTGTACATAACATAAATAACAGGTTTATGCTATTGCATAATTCAATACAATCAAAACAACAAAAATTCTTAGCAAATATTGGTATGTAAGTTGGGCAAATAACTTGTTTTGTTTAGAATTTTGTGTGTTTAATCTAATGTGATGGCTTATGCTAAGCCAAGGTTTGTTAAGAACTGGAATTGACGTTTTGAGCCGCAAGTATGTGCTCTTCCGGAATTCATAAATTCATCACTACTACATAAATTTTCTATAAAGTATTTTAGTTAGTTTTTATTGCTTATAAGTATATTATTTTAAAAGCAATTTTTGGTTACATTTTGTAAATATTCTTCAGTAACGCAAGGAACCCAAAATAAAATGCATACAAATAGTTCTTAAACTATTAATCATTTGAAAATCTATCTTCATGTTTTGAAACATAAACTTGTTTTTAAAAATAACATTGAACAAACGGTGTTAAAACTTAAGTATTAAATAAGTAATACATATTTACAAGTATATAGACGGCATACCCACCATCAGCAATTTTGCGTGAGAAATGCTTGTGGAGGGGAGTTATAAGAGAGGAAAGTAAAATCGCCATACCGTTCCAGCATTATCCATTAGTCTATTTCTGACAGCCATCTTACTCATGAGAACTCAGACAAGTGAAAAAAAACTTTGTGTTAAAAGCCGGATATTGGAATTTCCAAATGAAAAGGAACAGTTGATAACACAGTTTGACAAAATCCAACTTTTTTGTAAAAACCTGGCACTAGACCCTTAAATTATAATAAAAGGGACCTCTGTTAGCATCATCTCATATCCAGTTTTTAAAATAAAGTTTTATTAACTAAAGTTCAAACTTTTGTTTTCATTAAATTAAAGCATAGCTCGTAAATAACTCTCAACCCTTTTTTCAGTTCGCTCTGCTCACGTCACTGACCGAAAAACCAAATGTAAAACCGATTGTGTTCGGTTATCGCGCTCACTGTTAAGTGGCTGTGGTTGACCACACAGCAATAATCGGTCTGTCAGCAACCGAATAACAGGCCCAAATCAGTCAATTGGTCTTAAATTGCGTGCTTCCCGAAGACCAAACTCTCAAAATGTTATATGAAAAGGTTGCAGACTCAAGAGTTGCGCCAGAGTTTAACATAAGCAGAGTCTCTCTCTATGCGAGAGAGAACGAGAGAGCGCGTATAGTTCGTCGCACACATTCAAATCGTTAGCCGAGCCTCACACACCGATGCATACATTCGAAGAAGACCGTTTGAATTCGGGAATTATGCAAACAGTCCCAAAAAGATCTAAGAGGAAAAAAATTCAAAAAATGTGTGTTCTCTTCTCTCTTTACCAAATAGAAGCAAAGAGCTTAGTTAAAGGTTGTATCGGTACCTCTTTTCAATGTGGTCGCACGAAAGCTATCGTTTTCTGACAAAGGCAAACGGGGGACCGATTTTTGCGACCTCTGAATTAAAGTCATCTTCAGCGTTGAGTTTTAAGCTGTTTGATTCCCAAACCAAACGTATCTATACACTCACTTGGATCCAGAATGTTCGTTATCAGAAGAAATTTGCATACCGAATTTTTGTAAAGATCGGATGATAAATAGCAAAGTTAAAAAAATGTTGCATACTTCTCGGCTGTCCCCCCAGGAGGATACATGAAGGCTATTAAACATTTCTTTCCAGGAGAGATCGAAGTCGGTTAGAGCCGACTTTGACTTACAATGTCGTTTACCAGATACCAAATTTTCGTATACCAAATTTTACTTGGAAATTTTTGGAGATTTTTTTTTTAGTGTCGACTCATTTCGAGCCAAACCTTTTGAGAACTAATTGATTACTTTTGTTAATTTTTTTTTCTGTGAAAGCTAACACCCAAATGCGTCGAAAGTAGATTTTCGAAATTATGACTTTTATGGGGTTTAAGCCCCATAACTCCCATATTTATTGACCGATCCCAAATATCCTAGTTCAGACCAGAATTAGATCAATTCTTAACAAAACCCCGTTTTCATTTTCACTTTCAGATAATCCGTTCTCAAAAATTGTTTGGAACAAATCAAATTTCTAAACTTAATTTAACCGATTACCTATCGATTCATACGGCTTAATAATATCACTTATAGCTTTTGTGTAATTTAGTTTTTTGTAAACCTTTAAAAAATTACACCTGAATGTATACAGTACCTTTAATAGTTGAGCTTAGAAATTTTTAGCAGGCTCTAGGCCAATAAGCTATGATTTTCATCATAACGTTTCTAAAACAAGACACGCACAACACAACAAAGGAGGCTGGTTGATCGTATAGCTATTTCATAAACTGCTAGGACCGCTTGGGAATCCCAAGTCAGGCTAATAGCAAAAATTCTGACAAACAGTAGCAAATGCCAAGTCACAGAAGCTTTGTATATGTGTTTGTGCATGCCCCGTAATCGGCCCTTCTGTTGTTAGTGTTTGAATTGCCCAAATGCAATCAAACAGGGGATTTTGTTGTTTTTTAAATGAAACTATATTTTGTTTAGTTTCTAACAACTGCGTCGTGCCCACGCATTTTATCACAATGGTATTGTTTTAGTGACCTTTGGATTATTAATCTTAGAACTTTTTAGCAGGCTGTAGGTCAATAAGTTATGATTTTCATCATAAACCTAAACCTGTTTCGAACCAAAATTTTTCGATACGTCTTATAAAAAATTGGAGGCATTCTAAAATATAGTTGATACGGTACCGCAAAGTTTAGAAAGACGTCCAGAATTAGTGTTAAAATCGCCTACAGAATTAGCCCGATTTTTTTGAGATACTTGATTCCAAAGTTTAATAAGTAATTGAACAATTTATAGACTACAAAAGTTGAACAGTGTTTTGGTTCGGAATATTACTTTGTCAATGTCGCTTTAAAATTTCGACGATGTAGAAAGTTATATTTAAGTCAGCGGTCCCAATTGTTCAAGTCCATGCTTACCAGAGTGCGGCACCAGCCTGACGCTCAACACCAGCCTGGAGCTCAACGGCGCAACAAGTGCAGTGTGCAAACAATCATTTAAGTCAATTTCTTAAGATCTTTACTAGTTTTCGCAATATTATGACCGAAAAAAACTATTTTATAGTATAGCACAGAATTGCTTCAGTTGATAATTCAAAATGCTTTTTAGAAATCCAATCCGTATTACGATTTCGAGAAGAAAGAAAAACATAAGTATAATCGCAAAAGGGGAAAGCAAATGCATTTGGAAGATCATTTTAACAAGAATCGTACTAATGAGTCCTCTTTAAGCTCTCTTGAAGTTTAGAGAGATTAAATTCATGTCCGATTTAAAGAAGACTCGGAAATGACTCATGTATACTGCTTAAAACGTGATCAAATACGACTAGAAAAAGAAATTGAGTGAAAACTGATAAGAAAATCGGGCTAAACGCACTCTTTAAGAAGATTCTCGGCTTGGGCACCATATTCTCCCGGCAAAAGTATCAATTATGACTTAATCAGACAGAGACTCAAAAAAGGCTTAAGTGTGATCAGAAATTTCATAAAATGCTGGCTAGGTATGTACGTAGAAGGAGAGGCTTCCGAAATTCAAAGACCCAGGCACTTTTCAAAGACTTTTTAGAACACCTATGCATGATAACAATAAGGAACAATAAGGAATGTGGTCCAGTCGACTTGACGACTCATATACATAGCTTGGTAATCTGGAAATCCTTATCAAACTTTTCTTGAACCTTCACCAAAATTTTACAGGTTTGCAGCGTTGGTTAAGGGTTGTTTTTCTGTTGTTCTTATTGTTGACTGCTGTCAAACTCAAATTTCGTGCCCACCGCTGATTTAAGATGTTGATGCTCAAATCAAAGTTTGAATCAAATCACTTCACCCAATGACATCAAAAGTCAAATTTTTGAACATGAACCATTAAATACTTTCAGATCGAAGCCGCAAACCCGAGCTCCATTAAATTGTTCTCGGCTTAAATTCAATAAATCGTTGGATTCAAACTATTTTCAATCTATTTAATGTCAATCAATAGCCCACCAAAAATAGCAAAGTTTAGAATCATTAAGTTCTATTAATACAAGTGCAGTATGTTCCTAAATCGAATCTTTCTCTCTTGATTAAATAAAATAGCTTGTCTTGCATTTCTTTATCAATTTGTTTCGGCCTCCTTACGACAATACCAGGCTAGATTGATCTCTGCCTTAGTAACGTTAGGTTTTATTATAGGAGTTGTGTGCAGTGTATGTAACTTTCGTCTATTGCATTTGTATATTGTTTTTTTTTTAAGGTATCACTGATTTGTTTTTATTACGACAAGCAAAACGTTCAAACCTTTCATGTTGTGGCTCATTAGAGTTTGTGAAATTTTTTGCTAAGCAAAAAAATGCTTTATGGTAGCCCCCGTAGATACTTGTGTCTTGAGTGTCAAGTGGAGAGAAGTGGGCTCTTTTTTTTTTTTGGGAAGCTTAATTGTACAAAACCAACAAATGGCAGGGAGGTCATTCAATTTATAATACAAAAATATGACAAAGTCCAATGAAAGTGAAAAGTTCATCATATAAATCATCTAAATTTTGACACGATGACCATAAATATGCATTAAGCTCTTCTCCTATTTTTTTTATATTTTTGTTTTCTTTTAATTTTGATTAATCTTTCTTACCTTTAACTTTCTAAAACGCTGTGGTAATAGCGTATAGTACAGCGATTCCAAAATATAAAATATCGATTTAAATGTGAATATAATTAAATCCACAAAAAATTGATAAAAAGCACGCAGAGGCTGATCCATATGTAGGAGTCCAGGTGAGACGGCCATAATGATGGATGGAACCTTGATGCAGTCGAACACGTGCGCGGGAGTTAATGCCTGAATGGAATGGCAGATTAAGACACTTGGCACAAATGTTATAGCGTTTATTTGGACAACACTGTTTGCATGCTAATAACGTTCAGTCTGCCAGACGCTGCAAATGTAAATGAAATTCACTTGAATTTCTCTATAGTTCGCTTAATGCGTTTCGTTTGATTTTTTTTTGCGCAGGCGCGGCGGATTCTCTATTATCTTCGGCTTTGCTTGCCGCAAATCGTGAGCGTCCGTTTATACTGAAGTCACAATACAGACTGAAACTGAGACTGAATTGGCCGTCTGCCGAGCTGAGGCCAGCGCTTTTTCTATTTGGCTTTTTTTTATGATATTCATTTTGTGGGGGCCCATGGTCCAAGATTCATACAATAGTCAAGAGTCCGAATCGTGACCGCGGCAATACAAGAAGAAGAAAGACTTTCTTTGACTTGTTTGCCAGCTGTTTGTACGTTTGTACATATGCTAAACAAAGACCAACTTAACCAGTTTGGTAGTGAGTTTCTGTGTTTTGATTATACCTTAGCCTTTGATTACATGCCCATGTGTTAGGTGATATGATTAACATTTCTCTATTTCCGTTTTTACGAGGGATGTTTGCTAAGTAATTGATCGAGGTAAGAGAACGCATCTATCTAGTACATTTCAAAAACTTTTTTTACAAATTTCTTAAACTTTTTAAAATAAATAATAGTCGCCGGCAGTTCAATCTGGAAACTTAATGTATAGACGATACTTTATTCACAATTTTCCTAAGCGTTTGGAAGTTTTTAAGACCTTCTTCAGGGAGAATGACTATTATTTTAATATATATGTTTCCTTCATGAATGTAAAAGAGCTCAACCTGACGGACTGGTGACAGCCGCACAGCCCAAACCATAAGAGATTGGAAGCTGAATTTGCTCTGTAGTTTTATCTTATGCTGAAAGTGACTACTTTGATCAGATTTTGAAAAATTCTGTGGGGAAAAGTGGAAAAACGGTTATATAAAACTTTTTTTGTTTATCGTCCGATCAGGTTCAAACTCATTTTCCAAGATTTATATGAAAATTCAACAATCGGATGTGTTCCAGAAATCTCTAGAGATTTCCGTACAAACAATTTGATTCGAAACTAAACTAAGAAAACTTTATATGTGAAATGATAAGAATAAGGTCGGCTACTAGATCATAGGTCGGTAAAACCGTACGCATTAAATCTACTTGTCCTTGAGTAGTCGGTTTCAAATCGCTCAACTTTTGTCATCTAATCTAGTAGCCGGGCATATTTCATATTAACACTTCCCATATAAAGTCAAAGCAGTTTTAATTCGAAATCTCTAGAGATTTTTAGAACACACCCGATAAACTGCTTACCAATCTTCCGGAAAATTTACCCCATAGGGTGGAAAATTTTTGGTCAAGTTGTATGGGCGAAAGTTTGGTTCCCTTATAAACTCATTTTCAAAAACAAAAGTGACGCAAAATTTGAAAAATCTACTCCCAAAGTCGGAAAACTTTGGTTTTTCATGGTTCGAACTCAATTTCAAAGATTTATATGATAAATTCAACAATGACGAGCGATAAGTTCCAAGCTTAGTTTAGATGCTACAAATAAAAAAATATGGAAAACGTGACTATTATTATAAATTTTGAAAGATCTACAACCAAAGTCTAAAACTGGGCATAAAATTGTCTAATGAAACATATTCGGGGGTGTCACAGAAATCTCTAGAGATTTCATCTTCGGTTGGTTTGCAAATCGCTCGAAAAATTCGTCGGTGTCACAGAACTTCATGAGATTTCATTTTCTTATTTGACCTAACTAGATTAGTTAGAACACTCTTGGCGACAAAACTGTGGAGGGAGCCACTTGAGGTGGCTGCTTTTGACAAATATGAGAGACTTTGGTTGGTTTTGCGAATAATGCGAATGTTTAAACTAATTAAATAATTTATTAATTTGATGCAACATATCCAGAAAAATAATGGTGTTTACAGTTTCAAAACTAATTTTACTTGTCTAAATTGTTTGGGTGGTGAATTTTGCTAAATCTCCTAACAAAACACGAGAGACTTGAAACCAACCGTAAGAGATTTCTGTGACACCGAGAATTGTGTTTAGGTTGGAATTTGGTTGGAAGAGATTTCTGTGACACCGCTGATAAGTAAATATTTGTTATAATATGAAAAACTATATTTAAATATACCACCAAATTTTGGGGAAGTATACTTTTAGGGGTATATATGTTATATCAATAGCTTTTCAGTTAACTTACTTAATATACTAGATTGTCGATGTATGTTCAGAAATATGCGAATGACTTCGTCATAAGGTAACCAAATTCTTCGAGCCAACAATTGGTTAATGTAGAATTTGGTAAACAAAAAAAATTGAAATCATTTTGAAGTGTAAGTAATTTCAAATTTTGGGATCGGATGTAAATTTACAAATTTTTTCAATATTTTTATTATCAATAGCTTTGAATAGTAAGAAAGTCGGTCAAGCCCGACTGTAATATACTCTGTACATGGAGTAGCAGCTGAAAGCAGCGCTGCTGAACAATAAATGGCACCACTACTTGCATTGAACAACGAGGGATTTTCAAAACTTACCAATAGATGACGCCACTACTGCCAGGGCGGGTAGCAAGTTTAAATCTTTAATACGATTAAAATCATAGAATTTTTTGATAAATTGTTAACCCCTTTTCTTTTTTCGTTTGATTTCATTTTAGATCTTGTGAACATAAGATCAACTCCTTGAAATAGCCATGATTTGACAACGTTGTATAAGGATTTACAACCTATTCGAATGTTTTCGTGGAATTCAATTTGTAAAATATGCGAAAAGTAAGAATATTCGGAAATTCTAAATCGAAAACAGGTGTGACAATAAACTAAGAGTGAACCAAAGAAACGAACCGAAACAGCGGTTCAATTAGCTCCAAATGTCATGTAATAAACCGAATCTGAAATTACACTGAGAAAAAAATCAATCTGAAACCAAGATTATAGTCTTGAAACGAGACGAAACGATGTCAGAATTCGAAAGAGACGAGACCCAAGATTATAATCTCAATTTAAATCTTAATTCAATAATCTTGAATTAAGATCGTTAATACTCGACTTTAAGATGAAACAATCTCATTTTTTAATATAAAGTGTAGGTAAAATCTGTGCGTTTCTAAAAATCTTCTCAAATAATTTTAATGGTTGAATCAATAAGCACCAAGTCGAATAGCCATGCTGTGATCAGGGTTCTAAGTAAACAAAGAGAGGGTTTAAAGGTCTGTCATATCAACGCGCAAAGTCTAACTAAAAAAAATGGAAGAATTCAGATACTTGTTCACTAGTTCTATGGTTGATGTTATATGTGTTTCTGAGACATAGTTCTCTGCTGATGTATGTGATTCTCTTGTGAAGTGTGATGGGTATGAATTGTTTCGTTCAGATCGAATCGGCCATGCTGGCGGTGTAGCGATATATGTAAGCATGAGACTAAGAGCAAAAGTGGTATGCTAGCAGCAGCCTAACAATCCAATTGAATATTTATTCTTAGAAATAGTTAACCCAGGTTCCTCGAATGTTTTAATTGGGTGTCTTTACAGACCACATCGCAGTGTTGACTTTACCGACATGCTTGAAGTAATCAATTCCGTATCTCTCTCTTATACTGACATAATTCTAACTGGTGACTTAAATAGAGTGATATGCTAAGTGAAAGAAACCTTTCGGCTAGCATGGAATCTATTGGATTGACACTAGTAAACAAGTCCCTTCCAACGCACTTCTCTGCCACGTCAGATACTTTACTTGATATATTCGTTATTGATGATTCCCGTAAGGCTTCACTTTATGATCAACTCTACGTGCTTGCATTTTCAAACCACGATCTTATTTTTCTCACATATCGCTGGAATACACTGAACATTCGTTTATATATCGTGACTTTAAGAACATATATCTAATCTATTATCAACCATCTGTAGACGTCCAAGTAGAAGTATTGAGTTCAAATATTGCCAACTTATATAATACATGTGTACCACTTAGACGTAAAAAATCTACCCCGGCTCAAAAACCATGGTTCAATAATGACATTAAAAGGGCGATCAGCAAGCGTGACAAGGCGTACCTAAAGTGCAAACGCTATAGGACGGACTACTTACTTCATGAATGCCAAAACTTCAGAAGAATGGTAACGAGTCTATGTGATGCATCAAAGCGAAGATACTATACTTCAAAGTTTACTCTTGCACTATCTGAGCAATCTTCTCAAAATGTATGGAGAAACATAAAACAGCTAGGAATTGGCAGACAGAGATCTGGAGTGACTGAGAGAATTGATTTGAATGAACTTAATAATAAATTCGTACAGCCACTAGTACCTGATAATATAGATACATCGTACCTTAACCCCCTGATAAATAACAGCTGTGATAGTAGTTTTAGTTTCGTGTGTGTCAGTCAGTGTGATGTCTTGGAATCAATTCTCAAAATAAAATCAAATGCAACAGGGCTAGATAACATTGCATTGAAACTGTCTATTTTTTTTGTTCGTTTTTATTTTTAACAAAATATATATATCATATATATATCATAAAATTTTTCGACTTTACAGAAAACTGTAGGATGGTTGATAAGTTGCGAGATGATAAAACTTGTTTTTAAGATTTCTAAGATCATTTTATATTTTTTCAATCTTGTTTTTATAACATTGCAAGATTCTCGAAAACGATAGATTTTAGATTGATTTTTTTTCTCAGTGTATGAAGCACTGAACCGGCTAAGATCTTATTTTCCAGCGGCTTACATACCTGCAAACCACGCTTTCCATTCGTCTTTCATCATCATCCATACATCTTCTTGTGAATTGGACATAAATTTATTAGCCTCCTTCTATTTCACCTTCTATTTCTAGTGTCCTATTCGCATTTATGTAAGTTTAAATCTCTAATAGGATTAAAATCATATAATTTGTAATATATTTTATTTTATTAACTCAGTTTGCTTCTGATTCAAGCGCTTTTATGTCAAGCATAAAAATGTGTTTAAAAGCATTTAAAGAAGTCACCCAATAGCAAACTTGACTGGACTAAGGAAGTAGCGGAGAAGAGCTGGCAGCAATAATAAAATTAGCAAGCGCTTCACTTAACACTTGGTTTTATAAATAATTTCTTGATTTGTGACCTTCTAAATATTGTATCATACATATTGTACAATTATTTAAGCACGTAAATTATAAACTCTAACTAAACTTAAAAGTTTGTTTATATTAAAGTAATACCAAGTATTATTAATTTTATTAAACAATACTAGATTCTTGCACAAATTGTATGGCATACTTGTAGGCTGACTAAGAAAAAGCCATCAAACCAGTTGTTGAAGCGCAGACACAACTAAAACAAAATTGCATTAAAATTGAAAATTAAATTAATCAATTTGCAAGGTTTTAAATGTGCATTAAATAAGCAAAATAAAGCGAGTAATTTGTTTTCTTTTATTTGTTATCCAAGTGAATGTCTCATTGTACACAATACATAAATACATTTATTTTGCAGATACAATTTCCATGGCATGGCAATCCAAATGCTCCAGGTTCAAGTCCCAGTCCAAACTAAAATTTAATTTTTATAATTTTTATTTTTTTATTTTTTTTTATTAAAGTTAAATTAGCCTTGCATTTTTACAATATTTTACATTATTTTAATTATTTTTTCCTGTTTATTTACAATTTATTTGTTCTACCTCAAACGCTTCAAGCCAAAACTCACCCTCACTGCGCACAATTGCTGGCAATAGCGACGCGTGGCATTATTTCGTTGCGTTACAGTTCCCAACTCTTTATTCGGCTTCAGCAGCATTTAAATACAACCTACGTTCGCTTGTATCTCGGAAGTGTATTCTGTGATTGTTCTGTGCATTGATCGATATACAGATAGCCATCTGTTTATCAGATCTGCTCAGTGCCGACCCTCCGTCACACCTTTGTTTCCCAGTAATTCTGCCTGGCATTGCTGTGGTGACATTGCTCGAATGGCTTTCCGATGCCTTTGCTAGCGACGACGGGTCGATAGCAATAGACGCACGGTTATGCATCTTAGCATTCCAACCATACCTCCATCTCCGCCTCCACGAATTTCAGTCATCCTTTGATTGTTATGCGTATAGGTCGGAGTTGGGGGGCCGGCGGGCCGCTAGATGTTGAAGCCAACGACAGTTGCCCAAGTCAGCCAATTTTCAAAATTTCTTGGTTAAGTAACTTTGTAGCTTAGCTTCGGATTTTCGTAATAAAATTTGCTGTTCAGAACACTTCCATGTACGCGGCATTGCCGAGCAATTTGCCCATTCTTTTGCAGAATTTTTTTTTGAAAAAATTAAATAAATTTATTAGTTATGGTAGTTCGGCTGGTAGGGACTGATTGATGATGATGATGAGTCGTGGGCATGACGGGTAATAGGTACAGCCAGAGCAGGTAACAGGCATTTGAGGTATAGCGATACACCTTATTCCAGACTAGGTCTGGCACAGACTCCGACTTGGCATTAGAGGAGGCCTGCAGGGATTCAATTTGATGGTGTAGCTCAGCGATTTGACAGGTCATAAATCTCTCATTATCGCACAGCTGCTCCAGCTCATTGCCTTTGCTGTTGTGTGCAGAAATAAGAAACGTATGTACATATAAGGAACGTGTGAAAGGTTTATAGCTTTTGGGTATGAATAACTTGTAGGGTGGCATTTCTATTGACATTTTAGACCACAATATTATATAAATTGTATTAAAAATTTTATAATGTTTTGATTGTAATTAAATTAGTTTTTAAAAATAATTTTAACTCAAATACTTGACAGATTCACATATGACGAAACCTAACCGAGACAATAAGTTTATTCAACAGAAAATAGTTACATAAATCATTAATGTCTTTACCCCCTTAAGTAAACCTACTAAGCTGACTTTTATAGGTTGAACAGTTAGAAATATTTTGGATGTTTTATGGAATTTTCATAGTTTGGTATACTTTTTACCTTATGGAAACCCGTTGATTAGAAGAAACATCAGTAACATCGTTTCGGATCAGTTGTAGTCGCTCTTTTTGATTACAAAAACAACGGTTCTCGAATATAGGATCTAGAAAAATCATATCGGAACAATTTAATAATTTTGCGGTATACATTGGACATTTTGTGTCCGGTGTTACCATAGATTTCGGTCGCTGGGATTCAAAAAGACACGAGCGGTGCCTGTTGCTCTCTAATATCATCCTGCATTTTATATACAGAGTTGGCATATAGGATCTTTATGTAGCTGCAGTGGGTACCAAAATCTAACCAAAGGGCACATCAACTAAAATTACTTTGTTGCCTCGCAGAGTCACGGTACTTGTACTTTGTTGTTGCATTTATTTGCGGCCAGCAGGGAATCAAACTGAATTGAATTTCGCTTCCGGTTCTGGTTCATACCGGGAAAAAAGTTCTGTTTTGGTTCCTATTTATTTCGGTGTTCTGTTCTATATTAGTACCTGGATTATTATTTCGGTATACCGGTATTTCGGTATTCGGTATACATAATAACCCAAAAAATTAACGCTGTGCGCACTAGTCCCCCGTTTTTCTATTTCACAATCCCAAGTTTTGTCAAGCCATAACTAAGTGCTCGTTTGTTGCACTCAGAATGCAAACCGAATGCCATAAATTTCTACACTGATGGCTCCAAACTGGATGGACAGGTAGGAGGAGGAGTCTTCTGTCCAGAGCTCGGGATTGAAACTTCATTTCGGATTCCTGACCATTGTAGTGTTTACCAAGCAAAGGTAGTCTTACGGAGTGCCGCAAATCTCTTAATGAGATGGCTCAGCATTTTGAAATTAATCTTTAAGTGTCATTGCAACATTGAAGGCAACGAGATGGCCGACAACCTCGCCAGACTTGGCCCCACCACTCAGCTCCTTCCGGGTAAGAGCAACATAGGGGTGCCTCTTCCTACCTTACCTATCGAATAACCATGAATCGATGGCAAACAATCCACACATGTGAAGTATCTAGGCTTACATGACCTACTCTTGGTATTAAAAAATCTAGGGCGTTACTGCTGCAATTCAGTGGACGAGGAGGAGAGTGTACAACATCTCCTCTGTCATTGCCCAGCTCTTAGCAGAAGGCGACTCACAGTTTTGGGTCGTCCTTTTCTAAACGATCTGTCAGACATCTCTGAAATAGATCTAGCCGCTCCACTCAAATTTGTGATATTTTCTAGATAGATGGTTTAACGGGAAAGACCCTCCCTTCACGATCGCAGCGTAGAAAGGGTTATATGGTAACACAACGGGACTTCATTGGCCTAAGTGATGAAATGGGACTCTCTCCCATTTCAACCATTGCAACCTAACCTAACCTGCACTCAGAATCGAAACTGTACCGGTACAATGTTTAGGTTATTTTCGGAATTTTACCGGCACACAAAAAAATATAAAATTTCGGTTCCAGTTCTGATTAAGAGTTTTAATCGGTTCTTTTCGACATACGGTTCCGCTTCTGGGTTCAGTTTGATGATTCCCTGGAGGCCAGGCAGCAGGTGCAACGGGCCCTGTTTACCTTTCACTGTCTTAAAGTTATCCATTTTCACTTTCGCAAAACTTTTGCGATTTCCCACCGGATTTTGGAGCAAATTTGGATATAAAAAAGGAAAATGTTTGCTATGTATTTTTCAAAATGTTTTTACCATGTACTATTTGATATTTTAATTTATGACTTAAGACCGATTTTTATATTCTGCATAGAGTTATGGGTCACATAGACTAACAAATAACAGTGATAATTTAAAATAAAATTTAAAAAATTGTATTTAGAAGAGGACCTAAAGGCCTGTATCTAGCACTGCAAAAAATTCCTTTCGTCACAGTATTTCATATGCATAGAAACACTTTCTAACAGTAAATGAGTATCAAATCAAAGCCAAAGTGTTTCTAAATTAAATAGTGTGACGAAAGGAATTTTTCGCAGTGGTTGATCTGGTCTTTAAAGTCAAAAATTACTTAGAAATTAACTGTGAACCACAAAACCGAACCGAAACTGCGATTTAGTTTGCATCCAAAACCATTTTATAAACTGAACCGGTGGTTTAAAACCTCTACGAATCAGTGAACCGAACCATGTCTTTAAAAAACTCGTTCTTGAAAATACTATGTATAAATACTGTATACACGGCGACGTTCGGGTCCTAAGAATTGTGTGAATATGTGTCTTATAAGATAGAGTATAAATAAGTTTTAACTCTATCAAACTGGTTCGAAACGAGTTTTAAAACCAGGAAGGTATCAAATTCCATATTTCCAACCTACACATAAAATGTACAGTTCAAAGCTCAAATAAATTCGGAGATAGTTCTCTGAATTCAGTCTTGAACCAGCAAAATGTTCAAATCCATATTATCAACCTACAACCAAAATTTAAGTTTATATTCAAAAAAATGTCTGGAATATTACTCTGAAGTCATTTGGAGTCAATGAGCGCGTTCACCAGCATAAATTGATGACAAACAATCGACTATTTTTGTTAGATTGTTCTGCTGAACAGGCATGATGTGCAAACATGATTGCTAATTTTCGTGATTGTGTTAGATGTGAATACATCAAAGAAATAGTTTGCTAGAATTGCTTGATTGTGATATGTTATCGATAGCACACAGCTGACAGTTGTAAACAAACAAGTAATTTTGTCAAGACATATGCAAAATGAATGTGGAAACCTTTTTTGTTATTAATAAATGAATTGGCAGAGGACGTGGATTCGCAAGTAGGTCACGGAAATTCGTGCAAGGCCCTGAAGTCTTTACTGGTTGTTGCGGAGGAGGAAAACTTGAAAAGCCGCCTCTTCAAAAAGAAGCAGCCCCCGCGTACTCAAATGTTGTGAAAGTACAAAAATATAGAATGGACAAATTCAAGGATTATTTCATGATGTGCCGTGCATCGTTAAGGACTCTCAGCTCATTGCCCATTAAATACTTTATTAAAATGAACATTTGCAGACCCTTCTCTGCGTTGCCCTGGATGAACTAATAGCGAAAGTAACTCTTAATAAAACCCAGCGTTATGTAGTTTGGCTGCTGGCAAATCGCAGGAGTTCTTCATATTACTAAATGACCGTTTTGAAATAATAAAAAGATCTGGCCATCAGATATTCGAGTTTGTTGCGTACATTCTCGCCGGGATTACAACAAATTTTAAATGGCTAACAAAGTTTTGAGGAAAATTCAAGGGTACTCTAGGAGCAGTTGCTGCTACTGAGGACGGTCATATAAATTTAACAGTTCTAAATTTTATTTAGCTATTAGTTGCCAAAAATTCAAAAGTTCCGCCAACAAAAATATATCGATGACTCTGTTGCCTTAAAATTCTATCAAACACGTTCACCAGCAGCCAAACACTTTTTTGTTGATTGATGATTTATGTTAGATGATTGGTGTGTGCTGGTGAACATGTAAACAGTCTATCTGCATGTTACCAGTCCAAGCAACAAGTTTCAAGTTCACAGTTGGTAAGTTATGGCATTGTACTACTTTTGAAACGGTTCACTCTGGAATGGAAACGGTTGAATCGGGAAAATATCGAACTGCTTACTACTTATGAGCACATTTATGTTTCTTTGTCTTTAAAATGGGTTTTAAACCGCTTTCGAATCGGTTCTCAGAAACATACTACACTTACTTCAAGACTGTCATAACTCAAAAACACGATTTTTGAGTTAATGATGCAGAAATATTCGCTATATCGATTTCTATATTGTGAACCATTTTCATATTGATATCTTTTATACTAACCGAGTGAGATTCGAATTTGGCATTATATGACTTTACAGTTTCTTTTTCCATTTCCAGACTATATTGTGGGAAGATCCTTCGACTTTCTGTTAAAAAATCATATTTTCGAATTTCTTTAAAGAAAAATTTAAATATTAAATAAGTTTTTAAAATTCATTGGTTAAATTCATTGAGAATTGTAGTGGGTAAGTTTATGGTCGAAAATGTCAAGCTTTACAATTTCTATTCGTGAAACTTCAAAGGCCACCCATATGTACTTACATGCTCCAATCTGTTATTTTCTGCTCAAGTCCTTCAATAATGTGTTGCATGTCTCTCATCATTTCATTTTTCGCTTGCAATTCCAATTGATATTTGTTTTCCAATTGCCTACATTCGCCATCCATATTCCGGATTTTCATGACCTCATCCAGAAGTTGTTTATTTTCACGTTTTAAGTGCTGAGTCTTGCGCTGCTGTTTGGCTAACTGATTATGTAGATTACGCTGTTCCATGAGGGCAGTAAATAGATCGGTTTTTGTTTGGGTCACTAAGTTCTCCAGGTCGTCATACTTCAGGGAAAATATGTTAATTAACAAACAAAATGTACCATGCAAATACAATAACTACAAGGTAGCGCAACCAGAAGTGCTTTTTCGAACCCCAGGCGCTGAGAACTCAGACGAACCCCAGGCGCTTGATAGAATTTTCGCACTGTACAGGAAATTGAGAGGCGACCATGTCGGTTCGATTCACCAGACTACAACTTTGAGTCATAGAACCAAGAAAGACTTCGCAGAAGAATATCGCAGCTGCACAGTGCGCTATCTTGTAGTTATTGTATCATGATAACAAAGCCCAAGGATATTATGCGACAATCCATCTTTACGATTGAATTCTTAACTTACATACCTCTTTTTTGCGAATGTCCAGTTCCTGCTGTAGCAGCGCCTTATCTGCCGTAAGATTTAAAACCGAGTTGGTTAAAGTTTCACAAGAAGAACGTACTTGATGCACGTTTACTGTTGATTCCTTTAACTGCAATTGCAGCTCACTGTTACGTTTTTGCTCCACACGCATCAGGGTGGTATATACATGCAATTGGTTTCTAGATTTCATAGACTGTGGGCACCTAAATCAATTAGAGCTAGTTTTCAATAGTCCCCCCATTTTCTCACATTCTTCTGTAGTTCATCCACCACCTGCTGCAATCTCCTCACATCCCGACGTCTTTGTCGCCAGGCATGCAACATTACCGACGTAAAGACTTTCATGCTAGCCACACCCTCTTGCTGCGTCAGTGGCTTCAGTAGACAGTCAGCGGCTAGCAGTACTTCTTGCTTATCTGATTCCTCATCCCTTGACTCGTTGTCCCTTTCCAAGTCAGTCCAAGCATACAGTCGAGTATCTCTCTTCCGGCAGTTGCATTCGTCTGACGCCTTGCATACTTCCATATTGTACTTGTAAAACAGCAATTTTTGAAAAACAAATTATGGCCAAACAGGAAAAGATATTTGGTATATATGTACTATATGGTTTTATTTGAATGTGTTAAAAAAAAACTGAAAAAGTGTGAACTTTATGTAATTTACATTTTGTTAGAGAATTTCTGATCTGAAGTTTCAATCAAAGCGGACGTCAGAGGATATAGATTAAGTCGTTTGGATTACCAACAAGTCTAGAGCCTTGTTATTTCATCAGAAAATCCGCGGAATTGGCCAAGGTCGTTGAGGGGTGGTGGCAATTTGCACGCATACGTAACAATGCACAGTGGGTCGACGAAGCTCAGTTTCGAGGCATAGTTGGAATTTTTAATGAAGGTTTTTAAAATTCAAATAAAAACGAAAAAATAGAGAAAAGCTAACTTCGGCTCGACCGAAGTTTATATACCCTTGTAGCTTGTATGATTTATATACATTAGTAACCTAAGCATGCTCCCATTTTCAGTTTCACAAATCTTCTTCGATTTCAAACCGGGTTTTAGACCAATTTTGAAATCGAAAATGGGAGCATGCCTGATTAACACATTAATTTCAGATCGTCTATGACCCGAACTCAGGACCTCGGAAATTTCAACACGAAAGGATGGATCTTAGCCCATACGACTATAAAGCACTCGCGTGATTACACACACTGCAGAATGTACACTCAGAAAATTAGTTTTCTATATTAAAGAAAATCGTTTTAGAATTTAAATCGCCCTAAAATTTAGAAAACATTTTTGTACTCAAGAAATTTTTTCTTTAATTTAGTAAAATGAACCTAAAAAATACGTTTTTAGATCGAAGGTCTTTTACGGCCGTTCGACTGGCGCTTTGAGACTAAAACGTTCAGAACAATTTCTATCTTTGACGACCAGACCTTACATTGTTGTATCGTACGCCTTGTCTTTGCAAAGTCAACCGCTTATACCATTTGCCGTAGCCGCAGGTTGGTTGGGTGGAGTGAAAGTGCGTAGAGGGGTTAACAGTGACTTGACAGTGAATTAAAAGTGACTAAACAGTGCCTTGACAGTGACTAAACAGTGACTAACCAGTGTCAAAACATTGACTAAACAGTGACTAATCAGTGACTAAACAGTGACTTAACAGTGTCAAAACAACATTGATTAAACAGTGAGCGTCTCATGCCACTCTCTTTTTTTTAAAACACTTTTCTAAAATTTAGGTGGAATCGCCATAATGCCGGATTTTATAGAAGATTTTTTTCTTTCTTAGGCTGAGGGTAAGTTGTTTTTTGAGTGTAGTCATAAGCATTCAGCAATCAAATAGCCTGTTGGTGCAGATGGTAAGAACTGTGAGGTCGTGAGTTCGAGTCCCCAAGCAAACATACATTTTTATAACTTTGCAAAGGGTATTAGTAATTTTGATAAAACTCATAAAGCTAAAATTTTAAGGATAATCTTTTTTTTTGGATGTAGGCTTCTTCTTGACTGATGACTCCAATCTTTCAGAGACTTCACCAAAATTTTGTCAAGGTCCCTAAGTTCTTTTGAGTCTTAGAGAACAAAAACATAGGAGGAACTGGATATGAAATATATCGTTCCCTAAGTTTTGACATAAAAGTATTGGTGAGTCAAACCGCGCTTTCCATTGGATCATTTTAAATTACATTGTTCAATAAGTTTATAATATATAACAACAGTAGTTTCCAATTTGGGAACATCGGGAAATTTAGAAAACTTTTATCTTCTATATAGACTTTGCTGTCTTTTTTTCCCGTGTCGTCTTTTTTAGATCTTAGATATTTTTTCTTAGAACGATACATCGAAAAAGAAGACACCTTTCGTTTTCTGTATAAGTGTTCGAATATTTGGTCAGGCCGATCACAGCTTTAAAATGTTCAGTTCCTAGAATTATAAATGAAATTCCGTGAATTCAGTTTCAAAATTGGCCGGAAATGCCGAATAGAGCTTACTCTTTTGCTTGTGCACAAGAGAATAGATAATCATAAATACAAATTCAAATTTATATTGGATTTATTTTTTTTAATGTGCATAAAAATTCATCTGTAAGAACACTGTTCTCGCAATCGCCGTCTACCATCCGCGACGCACAGTGGTTGGTTATTTTACAAGGTCCTTCACCGCAATATTCACCTTCACATTGAACGCCCCAGAACTTACCCACTTACAGTGAAATTTGCCCCACGTCAAGGACACGTGTCGCAGGAAGTTCAAAGAGTTTAAACGGCCAAGCAAAACAAAAACCGGAAAATCAATATGTTCGTATACATAAGGTACACTGGTGTATATGTATGAACTGCACGTGTCAGCTTTAGCCAAGTGGGAGGGCCCCTCCACCCTCATACTTAGTCACTAACAACTATGGAAAACCAGGATGGTAAGCAAACATTGGACAAATATCGCGTGATTTTTGCCGCAAACCTCTTCCAATTGGCTGTTCGTCACTTGTGGGTCCGTTTTCTTGTTTGATCGATGTTTCGGGAGTTTAATTGCTTGTGGTTGCCCAATTCGTGATATCAGGGCATTTCGAATGTTGTTGTGGAATTTCTATGCAATTGACATAATTTCTATTTTTCAAAAAGGGGCTTAGCCCCACATTTATTTAATCTCTTGGATGGGGAAATTTTTTTTGCACTTGCCAAGATAAATCTTAGTGCTTCTGAGGAATTTGGAAATGCACAAGTTATGTTTCAAGGGTCTTGAGTTCATAAGCTATGATTTCGGCGAACTTTAAATATAACACTAACAAAATTTATTTGTAAATTTAAAATAAAATTCCAGATAAGGTAGGCGACGTGAATATGAATCGCATATAGGATAAACCTCTTCATAGAATATGATTCATAAAAATTAAGGGTCAGTGACTCCTACTCGGACACAACTTGGCATTTCAGCTCACGCATCAGATAACATTTATGCCAGATGGGACTTAAATCAGATGGATATTTCTTATGATTGCCAAATATTTGATTTTTGACAGTGGATAAGTTAAGATAAAGTATTCTAAATTTTACCAAATTTCATTATAATCGGAATATTAGACCCTGTCAAACGAACGATTGATCCTTTAGTTAGTATTAGCTAATCACCCAATGTGAAATTATTTTAAGGTATTTTAATCGATATCGAAGTAATCTGTAATATTTTATTTCAAATATTGCGAAAATTGAGATGATTTGTGGTCGAAAAAAAGAAAAGAAATGTACGATGAAGCAATTAGGTGCAGGGTTAGGGTAAACTAAAAAAGTATAATGAATATATATAGACGCAGGAAATCATACTTAAGAAAAAAGACACAACGACTTTGTATACCGATTTTACATACATATCCATATCCGTAGTAAAGCCATCGGTCAAAACAGTTTCTGATAGCGTATTTATAATTCGTTACGGTTTTAATATCTGTTCGAAAAAAAATATTTCGATTATTAAAAGCTAAGAGTTTAAACTGTAGTTCCTTTTCAGAAATAAGATCCATAGCTGCAGTTATCCCTCTACACTAAGACACAGACGATCGGCCAAATCCCAGCACAAGCGGACTCCTTTTTGAATGATTGCGTTCGTGAATTTATTTTCACAAAACAAGCAGGACGTTCACGGAAAAGCACCACTTGGTCTTAAATTATTCCAAAATGCATTGTAATTAGACAATGTTAAAGAAACACAAAAAAAAAAAATTAAAAAAATAAAACTATGCTTTGACGGGGATTTGAACCCACGAAAAATATATCATGAAAATATAAATATTTTAGCATTTAAATGTTTTCAGTGCTTATTATCGTTTATTTATTCCAAACTGCATTGTAAAAAATATAGACAATGTTAAAAAAACATAAGATAAAAATTTAAAAAAGAAAACTCTACGCCCTGACGGCGTTGTAAGCGGGGGCAGACACCCGATAGGCTACAGGGCTTGTTAATTGCAGTGTGTCTCAATGCTAACTTAAGCACTTCATTCTTAAGCGCTTTATTTTTAACTATGATTTTGTCGCTATCTCTCTCGTGAGCTTAATAGCCGAGTGGGCTAAGGTGCCGTCGTCCGTGAGTGTGTTCAGTCTTTGAGGTCCTGAGTTCAAGTCCCAGACAAGGTAAGGTATAAATAAGTTTTTCAATTTTAATATCAGCTACAGTATAGAAAAGAAGGGGGTGGGGTGTGTGTGTTTGTGGTGGGTATTTGGTCGTCCCTTCCTTCCTTGTGCTGTGCTTGCCCCCCGCGCCGCCCGCCCTTCCCGAGACCACCACCCTAGAGGAGGCTCGACCTCGACCCCGACCTCTTATTCATAAACTTAGGTTAATCATTAACTATAGTTAATATGTGCTTTTTTTCTGGATCAAGCCGGCGACCAAAGTGAGAACAAAATGTTCTTGAAACGAGCACAAAATGTTCTTAAAACGAGCACAAAATGTTTATAAGACAAGCAGAAGCCGTTCATGAGTGAGAATAAAATGTTTATGGCATAGTGTGAACAAATGTTCATGAATTTGGAAAAAGCGGGCTTCGCAGACTATCGTCAAAATGTCATGATTTTGGTACATTTAGAACGAATTTTTTTCTCTGTGTACGAGGTTCTGAGTTCGATTACTAGAAAAACCATTTTTTTTAAATAAAGAAGAACCAAAAGAAATAAAATTAAGTAAACGAATTATTTTGTTCCTTGATTTATATAGCGAGTACAAAATGTTCTTAAAACATGCCCAATCCGTTCATAAAGTGACCAAAAATGGTTAAAGAAAATGCGGGATTACTGTACTTTTGACAATGAATGGGCTTGATTTCGGTAGATATAGAACAAATTCTTTCTGAGTGTATAAATATACCCACAAAGAGGGCAAAATCTTTTCAAAAACTCAACTCAACTCTTCATGTCAAAATGTAAACCAAATTTTTTCAAAAATTTTGTGCAACCACCACACAGAAAAGTATAAGTAGCAGTTTTGACGTGTAGCTACAAAAGTAGGCAATGGCGCAATGTGCTAGTTAGCCATTCTATACGTTGTTTGTTAAGTGCAGAAGGTCTGGATTTCGATTCCCGGCCTAGACAGAAAAATTTGATCTGTGTTCTTCTGAAAGACTTAATTGAACCAAGTCGGGTTGAAGTGGGGTTGAAGTTGTTGTCTCTGATCCTATAGAAAGAATATGGGCGGGAGCAGCAGAATATCCAAGAGGCCTTCCCTTTCAATCCAAAGAGAGAGATATGTCCCGTTCACTATTTCGAAGCCCCAAAATGTGAGGATCAGCTTTCTTTATAACCTTATCCAAATTCAATCAATTTTTTTTTCAGTTGAGTTTAACATGTTCTTAAAAACGGAACCATATCAACTCAAATCGAATTTTTGCGGCTTGTAAAAATGGTTTACCATTTGAGGAAACCCATTATAGGCGAATTTTGTGCGGAATCCATTCTTTTGTTTTGACTCTTTTGATATTATAGAAGTGTACTATTCCTTAACACTGAAATTAACTAAAACAAACATTTCTACAATTTTTTTAAGCGACGTTAATACCATTTGGCATACATGTGTTCGTAATGACAACATTTTGAACTGCAGTAGGCGGTAGACGTTTTTATAATCGGGTTGTACCTACACTAAGAAAAAAAGTGAAACGTATAACTTGAGTACGAACGCTTTTGAAAAAAATATATTCGATATGGAGTTTTCAAGAATATCGATTTCGAAATCGAGCTAAATTTGTTCTCATTGGTCTTGTTAGTTTTTAGAGGCAAGGGGAGTGAGGAGAAGTATTGGAGTGGAGAGGGCAAGCAAACTTTGAGAGAATAAAGTTGAACACGCTCTCACAGTTTCGTTTTTCATGGGAGATTGGTGTGTGCAGAATCTACTGAGAGGAGAGCGCAACCGGTTACTAACTAACCCCCATCCCCCCACCCCTTCCTTTGAAATATTTTTTTATGTCTGTTATTTTGAGAATATTCGTACATGGATCAAGTACTGAAAATCTTGAATTAAAACCTCATTCATGGATCAAGAATTTCGCTCTTGGATGAAGAATTTTCGTGCTTACCGTACTTTTGAGATCGAACAGTCTTGATCCAAGTATGAAATTCTCTTTTTTTTTTTCTCTGGGTGTAATAGCCCTATTCCACTAACATATATGTGTACATTTTCAAATTTGGTGATTCCACTGGAAGTGTACATTCTCAACCGAACAAAACATAATACGTTCAGGAAAAATTCTCATAGTGTATGGGGCGAATGGTAAAACATTTTCGGAATGTAGAAACTTGGAGGACAAAATGTAAATACATTTGGACGAATGTACATATATATGTCTGTGGAATCAGGCTGTAAGACCATTATATGCTAAAAGTATGAAAGTCAAAATGATTTTAAAATAGTTCGAAACGTACTTAATGTATCCCAAAACAGTCTTACATCAAGTATCTCGAGCTTCAAACATTCGTAAAAGGTGATTAAGAAGCTTTTTTTTAAATTACAAATAAAACACAAAAAATGGAATAGGATGGTGGAATCTTTATTATGGGCTGAAAGAACTATCACTGACATTTACTTTTTAAAGATAGTTTCATTCAAATGTTGACCGCGACTACGCCGTAAAAGGTCCATTCGGATGGTCCAATTTTGGATGACTCTTTCCTGCATTCTCTCCCCCCTCTCCCCATATCAGCAAATTATACTTCCAAGAAGTTCTATGCTTGAAATCGATACTTTTTATGCTTCTCTATATCTGCTTGATATGAAGCCGACAGAATTTAAAACCCAGAATTTTAATCTAAATTGCGTTTAGTATTTTCGGCTTGTATCCCTGAGTGTACCGTACTATTGGCACTGTTTGTACTTGATTCAAGTACAAAGTTTAAAATAAGAGCCGGAACCGTACATAACCTCACAAAAAACATAAGCGAATGATATTTTATATCAGTCCGGCCCCTTTTTCTGCTCAAAAAGCAATAGAAACAAAGCGGTAAAAATAAAAAAAAATTTGCCGAGTTAAAAAATGCACACAATGGCTGACGCTGCGCCCTTTCGTTAGATGTTAGAGCCCACAGTTGGCATGAATGTATCTCTAGTCCCAAATGTAAAGTCTTAAGTAAAAGTGCCTTTTTTAATATGTTTTTCATACTTTTACTCTAACTTAACCTATGATGAATCAGCAGACGTTTGAATTCCTAGAAAATTGGGCATCCTTAAGGTCAGAGTTGAAGCGTGAAAAGTGAAAGGCAGCATGTGAGTCACATCCATATACAAGTTCCTTCGGGTATAATGTTAAAGTGAAAATTTATGCCACAACAAATGCCATCGCCTGATGATATCCTTTTCCAGGAATTGTTAGCTGAATCAGGCCTTCTCAGTTAGGGGTGGGGGGGTCAAAGCATTTGTATTTTTCATTCATAAAAGCGCCGGAAAAGCTTTACCCACTCCCCCACCACCACCTAACAGTGGCGCATGATTCACAGGCGGGACACTGTGAGAAATTTCCCTGCCTTCACAAAGGCCGTTGATTGTTATTGTTGTTATTTCTTGCATGGAGGAGGACGTGACTCAGACCAGCTCGAAGACTTGTGACGTCTTTGGCTCTCTTTCATTTAAGTCGCGCTTTATCTCTGTTTTTGTGTGGTGCGCTTTGTAACTTCAAGCAAAAAGCTGTTTGTGCCTCTTGGTTTTTTATTTTTTTTTTTAAATGGCGTCTACGATATTAAATTTATTTTTCGTCATTTCGTTTAGTCTTCTTTACGCTGGCATCGGGATCGGTCGGTTGGTCGGTCGTCCGCAAAGTTGTTAACTTTAATTTTTTCAAATAACGTCTTGAAGCGCGTGCTTTTTAGAAAAGCTCTCTCTTTCACTCTCTCGCGATCTCTCAAGTGCGAAACCTGTGTGCTGTGCCTGCTAGATAAAAGTAAAAATGAAAAAGTGACAAAAAAAAGGTGCATAAAAATTGAAATTGCCGTTGAAGCAAAAGTTTCACCACACAGAAATCTTTATAACACCCACCCGAAGCACGTATTGATAATTTTCGATTCGATTTGATTTGATTAGATTGCACACGAGGGTTCGAAATCAAACTCCGCCGCCACTGTAAAAACAAAAACAAATCGTTGGCGAAGATGATGATGATCGCATAAGCTTATGCTTTGTATAAAGCCCGGAATTCCCCATAAGAAAAAAAAGACGTCATTATAAAAGCGCGCGCGCGCCGCCCTCTCTCTCATTTGGCTCTCTCCATCTCGCTCTTACGACTGCCCCTCTGTGTATTATCTGAGACTCTGGCTCTCGCTTTCGATTCGATTTCTTACCTTTTTGTCCAATAGTTTCTGTTGTTGTTTTTGTTATTTCTATTATCGCACTGTTCTTGTACGCTTCCAAGCCCGCGCAAATAAAAAATAAAAGATATAGGAAAATTATTTAAGTATATAATAAATAAAAAACCGGTTTCTGTAATGGTGTGTGTTCAAAAAATGTTTCGACGTATTTGTCTATAAATAAATAAATTGTATTTATTTATTTATTTTATTTTTTTTTGCATTTTAACCAATTTACATAACGGCACAATTTTCTTGGCATACTGGTTAATCAACTGGGCGCGGGGAAATTGTTGTGTGAAAATGTATACTAAATGCAAATGCAAATGCAAATGTTCGCGCTAGTTTCAGGGGAATTTAATAAAATAAATTTATAATAATTAAAATAGCAACTATTCAATGCCTACAAAAAGTTAACATCATTTTACGCTTTGATTAAGGTGAGTAAGGTCCGATAAATATTATAGTAAGATCTAAGAAGGGGGAAAAAAAAGTTCCCCAAGAAAGTTTATCAACAATTTATTAACAAATTATACAAGTGATAACTGATTTCAAGGGCGTAGCCAGCTGTCCATTAACTATTATGTTGTTTTAACCAAGGATGCTGACCTCTGAAATTGTGGAGATATGTAGTACGGTCCGGGAAGGTTCGGTGTAGGAAAGTCTAAAGTTCTGTTCTAGGACCGGTTCCTTTACTTATCGAACCTGAGGTTTTGGTTCGAGGCCTTGGTTCATGGATTACACCAGGCAACAAGGTCCAGTATATTGAACGATTGATTTTCGTGTGCTGAACACGAATCTGATTTCAGAAATGGTCCATCACGTCGAGATTTTTAGTAATTTTTGACCCTTTTCAGACGTGTTTTGTGGGGAACACATATTTTTGTTTTGACATTTTTCGATATTATCGTTAATTGCTATTTCTTAACTTTAAAATATACTATCCCAAAGAATTGTACGATTTTCTTAAGCGAAGATATACCATTTTGAATACCAGGCCTTGATAATAATAAAAAACCAAAACTGTCTGCTGCACAAAAGTATGCCTTGCAGATACAGTACAGCCGGCTAGTAATTTGTATAGAATTTCAATGAAAACCCAAAACCCATTGCATACATTGGGGCAGCAACAATATATTGGGTTTTTTGAACTTGGATACAATTACTAAAAATGGTATATCTGCATTTGAAAAATTCGTAGAATTGTTTGAGATAGTTTATTTCAAAGATAAGGAGTAGTCCTTTCCGATAATATCAAAGAAAGTCAAAATAAAGGTATAGGTTCTCCACAAAACGTCTAAAAAGAGTCAAATAGGTCATTTTTTGTATCTTCAAGCTCAAATTACTATAAATCTTGACGTGATGGACCATTTCTGAAAACAGATTCGTGTTCAGCGCACGAAAATCATCTAGAATCACCACCGACCTTTCAATATACTGGAAAAAGTCAAACTTTGTTGCCTTTTGTTACTAGAGCGTTGAGACTGTTTATGGTAAAAAAATAAGCGCATTTTTGACGAAGCTAGCGCCCAGCTTACAAAGCTGGAAGGTCCGGCTCTGGGTCCGGTTTGATAGACCCAAAAACCCAATCCGAACTGGTTCTCCGCGGCTCGGTTCAGGAACGGTTTGCATCCTTAGTTTTAACCTAACTAACTACACAGGTTTACAAGCTTTTGCACCAGAGAAGATAGCAAAACTTTCATATTTACTTTTGGTCGCTGAATTCAAATCAATTGTCCCTTTTCCCCCAGCACGTCAGGCTTACTAGATTTTTGCATAAACGTGTGTTGAGCGAGGTTTGTTTACATTTGGCCACATTAAGTAACCTTTTCCACACAAATTTGATTTAATATTATATAAGCTGCATTGAATGACGTTACAGAAAATTTTACAGAAATTATTTTTTGATAAAATCGATTTTTTTGCCAAGTTTAAATAATTCTGAAAAAATTTATTCTTGTTATATAAAATCTGAATCTTTTAAGTCTACATTTTGCCGTGGAAGTTACGACTTTTTTTCAAATTGAAAATAATCATGATCAATACATGTCAAACCTCATCTCTTTCCATCTCTGAGTTATCTGTACACTCAGAAAATAATCGACCGGCAGAGTTCTAGATCGATCGGGATGGAAATTATACCGTTTTGTACGTAAAATTTCAAGTATGATTTGTTCTTGGACGTACTTAAATTAAGTACGAAACATTCAAGAATAGAAGAACGACTGTTAATATAATTAAAATGAGAACAAACGTTCTTGAATCAGAACATTTCGAACTTACAGTTAGCCAAAAAATTTAAGAAAGGATCATTCTTAGTTCAAGTACACACTTTCTTGGATTGAGGACATGAGGAATGAACGTTCAATGCAAGCTCCAAAAACTGTGCTACGGAAAACGCGAATTATTTTAGGTCGAATCTGTTCTTAAAATTCCCTTCTGGTTCTAACCAGGACTCTCTTCTAACCTACAATATAAACATCTTGGTCTTTAGTGAATTCATTTCCTCTGGATTTTGATATAATACAGAGACATAGAAAAACTAACATAGAAGCACACTTTGAAACGCCGCTCTTTTTTGAGTGATGTTAACTCCATTGTGACAAGGAGATACTTTAATAGTGACAACAAAATCTGTTACTCAAAATTATTGTCGACATAGGAAAACACGGTGGTTAGAGGGAGATGGACATAGTCAAAAAAAAAACTCAGAGAGTCAAAAAATAACTCAAAGAGCCAAAATGACAGCGAACAGCTGACAAATGTCTGAGTGAAAAGCTGTCGACGCAGCAAAGTGTGCTTCTATGTTAGTTTTTCTATGACAGAGACCTTGTTCTAAGAACAATTTGGGAGAGCTTTACAATTTTATAGTCTTAAATCAAGAACATTTTGTACTTATTTTATGAATCATTATTTTGTTTCAAGAATGTTTTGGGGTTGACTTTGGAATTTATAAGACTTCGATGAAGAACATTTTGCACTTATTTTGACAGTAAATCGGGCTATACTTAAGACCATTACAAACTAATACATAGTATTACAAAAAAAATATTTTATAATTGCTCGAAACGTACTTAAAATATCCCGAAGAAGTTTTGAAACAAGTATTTCAAGATTGAAAAAATCTTACTTGAAATAAGACTTTTGTACCTTAATCTAGTATTTTCGTACTTACCGTACTATTGACACCGTTTGCACTTGATTCAAGTACAAAGTTCTTGGTTTTTTTTTCTGAGTGTACGGTCAGAGAGACGGACATAGCTATATCGACCTGGCTGGTTATGGTAATTAAGAATATATATTCTTTATAGGGTCGGAGATGATTTTTTAAAATTTTGCACATACCCATTTGTATCTTTATAAAAATTAGTATTTAAATTTGACAATTTTTGTATTTCGATTTTGAGAAGGTAGAAGGTGAAGTAAAGCCAAAAAATGCATGCCATTGATTTACATTAACTGGTCGACGACCAAACACTTACTGCAGCTATGGAAACAACAATCTTTTATTGTCAACACTGTTGATCGACGACAAATGATTGTCATATCTAATATCTTGAATACCGGCGACACATTTTTGAGCTCAAAAAAGTTGTTCACGTCGAGACTAAAAAATTGTGAAAGGATGTGATGGTAGTATAAAAACTCTGTCTGGGTTTAATTTGATAAGCTGCCGTTTTCTTTTTACTGCACTTTGAACTTTTCAGCTTCAGAGTAGGATTTTCGATTCCATATCTTGCAAACTATTTAGAATTTTGCTTTTATATCTTTGACAAAGTTGTTGCTCTTGGTTTGGCCTACAACTGATTTCTTTGTAGCAAATCAAAAAAATTACTTCTTCATACTCAAAATTAAAAAGTTGACCAAAAAAAAACAAGTTTTTAGCAGTTTTTTTTACAGTTTTTCAACTTCATCTTGAAACCCTTTACAAATTTGGACATATAATATAACACAAAGTTGTAGCTTAGACCTAAATAAACAAACCGTTAAAACGAACCAACTTAATTTAATTACTCTTTCACATAGTTATAGGCCAACAGGCATGTACAACCCAATGTAAAAATGCATGTAAAAACCCAAAAATATCGAATATTTTCGATGAAGGAGGAAAAACATTAAATTTTTTTAATATAATTTTTAAGTTATGTTTTTTTTCTATTTTATTGATTTAATACAAATCAATGGAAATTTTTCACTGTGTCAGCCAATTGCTACCAAAAATGGCCATTTCTGGAATTTTGGTTACCAATTGTAACTTACAATTCTACATGAAAGACCAATCGAATGAAGTTGGTATGTTCCAACCGTTTGTTTATTGAAGTCTTAGCTACGGCTTTGTCCTGCATTGCTTAGTCAAATTCTTTACAGTTTTCAAAACAAAGTTGAAAAATGGTACAAAATGAGGGGAAAGCATGATGATTTCAAGACATTTTTGTAATTTTGAGTATGAATATGTGACTTTTTTGACTTGCTACTTAGAAATGTTTCGTAAGCCAAGCCAAGAGCAACATTTTCAAAGCGAAATTCCAAATAGTTTACGAGATAGGGAGTTGCAAGCTGAAAACTTTAAAGTTCAATAAAAAGAAAACAGTAAACAGCAAACAGCAAACAATAAAAGAAAACCAGACCAAACCCAGCAAATGTTTTTGTACTACCATCATACCCTTTCAGAATTTTTGAGTCTCGACTCGAAAAACTTTTTATTGTTCCACAGTGTTATTAACAAAGGTTCGAACTAAAACCGAGGGTTCGATGCGTCTAGAAACTATTTCCCAAGCCGAACCTTAAGGCTAGAATATTTCACATGAATAGAAATACTTTTTTACAGTTTTGAAAAGCGGTTCTATTGAAATGAAGTAAATAGGACTACATTTTTATCTCATCTAAGAACAGGCCTTTAAGCTGTACGACGGGTTTCAAACTCTCATCTCAGAGACCAATCTTTCTTGAAACTTTTAAGTGTTTATAGCCTTGGTATGTTTTTCATTGCAAAAAGCATGGTGTGCAACTGTAAATCATATGCAGATCAAGTTGGCTTCAGATTTCCAAAGTTGTATTGTATAGAAAACGATTTTCCTCAAGATATTCCTGCACCTATGTATTAAATAGTTGAATAGCTTCTTAGTAGGTAAAATAAATCATCAATAAGCTGAGGGTGTTTCCCTGGTTATTCAATTTAAAAAATTAAACCAACATAAATGTGTAATTTGCATTATTTGTGGCAATTCTATTTATAAACTTATTACATTCTGATAAATTCCGTCTTTATGAATTGGGGAATCTCCAAAGTCAATGTCCACATATCCAGAGTCATATGTATAAACAGCGAATCAATTTAGTTTCTAACTAAAATTCCCTTGCAGTGTAAGTGGAAAGCTTTCTACTATCCCCCCCCCCCCCACCATTTAATTCATATGCGTGTATTAAATAATCTACGGTTAATACCAAACGATAAACTGAAACAATAAGCAAAACACCTGTGTACATGGCAGCGCAGTTGTTGTTATTGTTGACGACTCGACGGCTCGCGCCAGTGCCGAAAGTTCCCCCGTGTTGCGTGTGGGAGGGGTAAGAAAAAAGCTTTTAATTCGCTTTCAGCATTCACTTGCATTTGTTTTGGCAAGTCAAAAACGTTCCTAGAATTTCCAATTGTATTTCATTCTAAGATCGACTCCATACGCTGACGGTTGTGGCGCGTATTTACTATTTTATTTTGTTTTCTCGAGAGCGGATATTTTTTTTTTTTTTTATCGGGCAAACGATAATCAAAATTTCCTCTCACAAACTTTGAAAAACCACGCGAAAACCAAAGCAAACAAAATCGTTCGTCATGTCTTAATTCGTCATTTTTATTAAAACTTAAATTTCAGGTAATTAAGTGTATTGAAATCATTTAATATATTGCATTACCGCAAGTGCAAAGAAAAAAAACAGGCTACTGTGGTTGCTGACTCATTTCAGTGCTAAATAGAAACAATAATAAGAAAACTTAGTAAGTCATTTAAAAGTGCGAGCGTAGCGAGATCGAAAGGCCAATGTAGTGTTGCGGTATTTCTTGGTATTTTCCCAATATGCTAAAATTATGGTCTGATTGATGCCCGCCCTGGAGTGCTTTGGGCAAGACCCTATGTTTGTATGTTTATGCAAAACATCAATCATCGATTGAATTTAATAGCATGAGGTGTGACATGACTTAAAGGTGATAAGAAAACCAGAATAGAAAATATCTTGTGTCCATTTTATAAGATAAGATATTTTTTTTTGGAATTATTCAAATGAGAACAGCGATGGCTATTGATAAAATGAAATATTAAACTATGATTCACAAATGCTAGATATACGATTAAGAGTAAACAGTTGCATATTTACTCAAAGTTATGTGACTTGTAAACGACTAGAACAGAAATTGAAAAGTAATATGAAATCATAAAAATTGTTTGGCATGTGAAATTGTGTATATTAGGGTGAACCTTATTAGCGTGTAATAGGTAAAAGTATCGAAAAATAGATCCGGAAACACATGGAAAATGATTCAACTCTTACAAAGTTTCTGCCAGGCAAGACATGATCAAGTTTCTAAGGCTGTTTAAATGTTTAGTAAAAGCTTTCTTGTGAACATTTATCGAATTTTGAAATGAAGTTTGTTATGCGAATTTTTAGTATCAAAAATATTTTTTAACTACAGTCCATTTACCAACTGATTGTTTCCACACAGAGGAAAAAATTCGGGAACATTGGACTCAAGATGAGCAGAAACGTTGTTAAAACAGTGTAAGAACCATTTCTCTCTTTTGTAGCGCAATGTTCTGACTTCAAGCACAATTTTTCTCCGATCAAGTTGATTAATCTTCTTTTTGAGAACATTCAGAATTAGGGCTACAAAAACAATAATATTTTCTGGAGCTCCGATTGGCGGGTTCGAACAAAAATTTGGCAATAGGTAATCTTCGAAATTTTAAGGTTGTTGGTTTTTTGGTGAAGTTTTTGGTTCGAACCTGGGCTCACTTTTTACCAAATTTAAATAGAAAATCATTTACTTTGTTAAATATATTTGCAAAGTAATATTCAGAATTTCTTCGTATATGGAAAAAAACCCTGCTTAACTTAAGCTAAGGTCCCACAGGCAAATAATTTGCCCAAATTTCGATAAAATTTTGGCTCAATAGGAAATAGTATTAGTGAACTTTCCGGTCATATTTTATTAAATTATTTGCGTATGGAACTATAGTTAAAGTTTTTAGTCTTGCAAAATCTGCAATAATGTGTATTTAATAATTTTCATAAAAATTTGTGCAAATTAAATGCCTGTGGGACCTTAGCTTTAGACTTAAGTCGACGATGATTTAGAAAATCCGGAAGCTAAAATAATATAAGAGTTAGCTTTCCATCTTCTGAGAGTCAGATTGAAGTCTACATATGAAAAATAATTCCATAATGTCGTTAAACTTTTTGCTTTAGAGTCATTTTGTAAAATTGAATCAAGGATCGAAAACCTTAGGCTATAATGGGTGCCGACTTTAACACTAATTCTAATGACTATTCTAAGACTATCACCCGTGCTTACATTTTCATTTTCGCAACGAATTAGCGATTTTGAGATCAAATTTAGTCAGAAAACCAGCTTGAAATCGAAAATATCTTGCGAAGGTGAAAATTTCTGTATATCTCACTGTAACGACGCGATAACAAAAAAAAATCACTTTCCAGTACTTCAGATTTTTTAACGATTATTTTTTGTTGAACCGAACCTATAACTTGGGTTCGGAACAAGTTTAGGTTCAAAAATTTTGTCAGTCTTGTTTCGGTTAAAGGTTCGGTTCGCTGTAAAAAAATGTCGGAATTCCGGGATCGAACTGGTTGGTTTAAAACCGCTTGGCAGTCCTGTTTAGAGTTTTTTTCCATAAAAATTTTGAGAATATTTCATTCTTGTTTTGAGTTGAAAGAATATAACACAGAGTTTAAAATGGTTACTATGAGTTCTATATATAAGATCCGGGTGGTTAGAACATATAAGCGGCTTGTGGTAAGACTTCGTGCAAAAATTTACCAAATTTAGCCATTATGGATATTAAATTCTTTAAAATGGATTTGCAACATTTGGTCAAAATGGGATGACTATCTGCCATGTTCCGGTTTTCACATAAGTGAATGTTCTTAAATCTTTTAAATGTTCTTGTTTCTGTTAAACAATCAAGAATATCCGAATCAAACCTTTAGTTTCTACTTACTCTATATTCGACGGATTCAAATTTAAGCGTTTTAATTTGATTAACCAAATCAACTTTATACAACAGCAAATTTAACGATATCGAATTCGACAATTTTTGTCGAAAGTGAAAACCGGATCAGGCCTGTATATCTTATGTCTCAGTTAGAAAAACGTTTTTTGTTTTCCATTTGATTGTTCATTTAATATGCTTTTAATCCAATTCGAAAAGTTTGGTCGAAATCTGATGACGATAAGTCGGAAAATAAGTATTAGTAAGAAAAATGTTTGAGAAGAAAGTTAGCTTAGCCGTAGCGTTTTCAGTCTGTGGCATTTTAAGGTGGATGATAGTTGTATCTCTGTGCTAGTGAATGTCTGGTGCAAACCGAATCATTCGTCGCAAACAACAAAATCTATGCTTAAGACTAAGATTTTGTAAAAGACAAAGCAGAGAAAAAGAAGAGATAAAATATACGAAGTTGTTGTTGCAATATACCTTGGTTCGTGCTATGCGTGAGCGCCTATACGCGCGGCTATCGCTATGCGTAAAACAACAACGAATGCGCGGAGTTCGCATAAGTTGTGAACGCCCCTGCTTTTACATTGAAAAACAATACATTTGTTGATAAAAGTAAGGTATTCTGTGGTGTACCGAAAATCTTTAGACATTTTTGTATAAACGTTTTCCAATCCTAATCTTTAATGACTTTAAATGTGAAATGACAAGAAAAAGTTTGGTTACTACATTATATGAAAGCAAAACCGTAAGATTGAAATCTACTTGGCTTTAAGCAGTCGGTTTCAGTTCGCTAAACATTTTTCATTTGATTTGAGAACTGAACTGAGAATATTTGAATTACACTTAACATCTAAAGCAGGGGCCGGCAAAACACACGTGCACATTTTAGCGTTGCGTGTGTGTGTTTAGCTACGCGAGAGCGCGCTCATTTAGCACATCTTTGTTGTTGCAAAAGAGAGCAGTATAAGCTCGTATACTGTCGGTGTGTCGACGTCGCTGTTGCAGAGCCCTGTTCAATACACTGGAGACTGAGACGTGCCGGACTCTGATCTAAAGTCAAACAGTTTCAATTCGAAATCCAAGAGCTTATACAAAAACCTCTAGAGAATTCTGTGACACCCCCGTATAACACTTTTTCTTGGACCGTGATGTTTGATGTTCCTTTTTCATGATTGTTTTAGACTTGTTTTTTGAGGGTCATAAAAGAAAAATTTGTAACCAGATTTTAGAAGAACATTAAAAAAAAAACAAAATTTTAAACTGATTTGTTTTTTGTGTTTGAATATGTGTTCTAATTTTTTCATAATTTCTTGTATAGCTGATCAAATTTGTTTTTGCTCAAAATACTTTAAGCACTTAAGTTCTTTTCTTAAGTATCCCACATTAGCAAAGCATTAATAAAGTAAATTTTTATTTCACGTTTTTTTTTTACATTTTTTTGAACTAGTTCCATCGATTTATCATTGTATCAGTTTATTTATTTTTATTAAGGCTGTAAATCGCTTGACGCCAATGATCATAAAAATTTTTACCAACAAACGGAATAAAATCCATTGGCGCCGTCGCCAGCGAAGTCGCCGTCTCAATTCGCCTGACTAACTAAGAACTTGTTTTGTGTCAAAACTTCAGGAATTTTGCTTCCAGTTTGATGTTAATCTTAATCTTAATTTGTAGAGATGGCGCCAAAATAATAAAAACTAAAATAAAATTTGCATAAAATTAAATGATTGAGCGAATAGAAAACTGATACTAGCTGGCCTATCTATCTATTTATGAAAGTATTCTTTTATTAATCAATTTTATGGTTGCAAATTTTTTGTCTATTTCTATTTTGCGCTAGCAATTTATCAAGTATTTGTTATCAACGTTTATTATTATACTATATATACGATACGCTGTGAACTGTGGTGGCACTATCAGTTGCAGGTGATACGTGTTTAGCGCCTAAACTCTTTACGGAAGCTTATCTGCAGCGGTATTCAAATGTATATACACACTTAGTGCGAAGGGCAATAATATGCATAAAACACCAAAATAATGCTTTATAATGGTCAAACAAATGCAATAGTCAAATCAAGTCGTGCTCTTGTTTTATACTCTTTTAAAGTTGCATGCGCTACTTAAAGGTAAATTTTAAATTGGCAAGTCCAACCACTTTTAGTTTATTTTTGTTTCCTTTGTTAACAATACTCTCTTTTATAAGTACTTTCTTAAAATAACTGACCTATCCCAAAACTCAATCACACAGAGAGTTTATCACTCTCACATATCACGCGTTTTGTGCATGATTCTTTTTGTGGCCACACGATCGCATTCCTAGCATATTGAACAAAAATTATATACACAAAATATTTAAAAGCTATATAATGAGTCATTACATTTCTTGGAAAACATGAATATTTTGTTTATAAATTTTTCAATATAATGCACAATTTGTTCGTCCATCCTCTATACATACAGACATACTATACATAATTATAAACAGGCGCCAAGTTCTGCAAAAACAAAAAGAAAAGTTAAAGGAAAAAGATTGACAAATGTCGTGCTCTTTGCTAACGAAACGGAAATGCCAATTAAGGCCAGATGCCTTTCTATATAATCTTTGAATAATCTGTTTATTGCTAGCAAAAATTCAAGAAAATATTTGATGAAATACTAACAATCTTCTATTGATGCATTCAATAAAGACACTGGCAAATTCTTATTCATGGATGAAAAGATGGCCAAATTCAGATGAATGAAAACAATGTGATAGCAAAAGTTTATTCATAATAACACCAAATTACACCACCGGAAAACCATTTTCAATTAAGTGCTTTAACAACTTGAATAGAACTAACGCATTAGCCCGATCGTGTTCGACTTGGACCATTACTTCATATAGCTCCCATATAGCCGATCTGGCCGATTAGAGCTAACTTTGTTGTTTTTACGCTATTGAACTGAATTTTAGTTTGAACATGTATTTTAAGCTCCGTAAGCGACTTATTGAACTTTGGTCAATTCGGCACACTATTTTATATAGCTGCCATATAACCGATCTGGCCGATTTGCACCAACTTAGTTGGTTTTAAAGATATTGAACTGGAATTCGGTTTGAACACGTATTTTAAGCTATTTTAGCGACTTATTGAAAATGGTTTGATTCGGCATACTATTTCTTATAGCTGCCATATAACTGATCTGTCCGATTTGCTCCAACTTTGTGGTATTTCATGCTATTGAGCTGAAATTCGGCTTGTACTTTTATTTTTAGCTCTAAATACGACTTACAAAACTTTTTTGTGTTTGACTCTACCAAGAAAACATTTTTTTTTTATCTTTTTTTCATGCAATCTATTCAACTTAAGCACGAATTCAGCTGCAATAAAGCCGATTTTCTCGAAAAGTCGCACGTTGTAGCAAGAAGTGTTAATTACTCATAAATCTGCACACTTTCGTTAACAACTTTGCATTTAAAACCCTGTGCAGCGTTGTGCCATGCTTAACTATTATTCCACAAAACACAGCTACACTGGTTAGGGTGAACCTGAAATTACACATTAATAACACGCGGCACAATTGGGCGAATGAAAACAAAAATGACAAACGCGTTATGAACTTATAATCTTAAAAATCTGGACTAAAAATTAGCATTTTTCCATTTTTTATTTTGCTTCTAACTTTTTAAGCAGGCGCACTAAAAGTTGGAAAATATTTTCTGCCAATTTCACAAAAAACAAGTGGCACACAAACAGCTGACTTCAACAGCCCGTCAAAAAAACAGTGTTGCCACAAAGTTTAAATATGTTTTGTTTTTTATCTAATAGGAGTATGTAAATATTAAAAACCAGTTAATATTTGAAATCAGAAAAAAAAAATTTTCTTCGGTTTATGCCAAAAAAAGGTAAAAAAAACCACTGTGCATCGCAGACATTAGTACATTGTCATCTAATGAAAGCGATAATGAAAATGGCAACTTGATTCGAACTCTTGATTTTGCCGCCCTAGCATGCTAAATAAGCTCTTCTCAAAGCTCTTAGCAACAAGAGCTTTGCCTTCTTTAATGCGACTCGCCGCAACGTTTCGAGTGAGGTTGATATTCATGATGGTTGAGACTCTTACATTAAGTAGCAGGTTCTGAGTCCGATCCTTACAGAAGGAAGACAAAGCTAAGAAATAAATTTTAAAAAACCGAGGAAATTAGAAAGAAAACTAATTTAATATAAAGAAAAGAAAAAAAATTAATCAACATTTTGATTTTCAGCGTTTATATTGCGAGCACAAAATGTTCTTAAAACATGCCCGAGTCGTTTATAATGTGAGCACAAAATGTTAAGGAAAAGCGCGATTACTCTACTTTTGCCAACGAATGGGCTTGATTTCGGTAGATTTAGAACGAATTTTCTCTAAGTGTAGAGTTTCGACATGTTTGGGAATGTACTTCTTATACTTGCAGGCAGATCAATTAGTGAAAAACGCTATATATTCCACAGTTTTGTAGCTAAATGGTTCGTACCTTCTAGAGATATTTAGTAATCAAGATTATTTATCGATTTTCCGAAGTTATGATTATGATCGGATGAACTATACTCAAGTAATGACAAAAAGAAAGTTCGCAGCCGCAGCGGTTTCTTGCTTGGTTTCCAAATGGTTTTAGCTACTCGGTTTAATAGATGTAACTAACTTTATTGAATATAACTTATTTACTAACGGAGCTGCCACTTGGTCACAGTAGTGGAGCCATCTTTTGGTCAGTTTTAAAAATCCCTTAACAAACATTGTTCAAAACAAGCAGTGCCACCATCTATGATGAACGATAATCAGCTGCCTCTTGGTATAGCGTCGGGCTTGAACGCGTTTCTTACTTGTTTTCTGTTGGTTGGTTTGGGTTTTGTTGAATTCTTCTTCCAGACAAAGTTTTAAAAATTTTAAGCTTTAACCCGCCCCCGTCTACTCCACGAATACCAATAAAAGCTCTCAGCTTGCAAAAATCTCGACGGTGAAAATCTTTGACTGTGCCTTAGAACGACTAGGTTGCGGGTTCAAATCCCAGTACGGGCCGGTTGTATTGCAACCTAAAATTATTTTTTGTTTTGGTTATTTTAACAAAAGCAATTTGTATATATCATACGATTTTTTACCTGAAGCTTTACAGAAAACTGTAGGATAGTTGATAAGTTGAAAGATGATCAATCTTGTTTTTAAGATTTCTAATCTCATTTCAAGGTTTTGAATCTATTTTTTTGCAGATTGCAATCTTCTTGAAAAACGATTCAAATCAACTGAACCATTCAATCATCGATTGTAATTAACAAATTGTTCACTTTTGAAATACTTGTGCAATTTGATCTCTAAATCGGATAAGTTGATAATCCGAAATTTGCAAGACACAAAATATTGAGTTTTTCGAACAGTTGACGTTTGAGTCTGTGAAATGAAAAGTAAATGGCAGAATCAGCTGAGAAAGATATAATAAGTACAAGGTAGCGCACAGCACAGCTTCGATATTCTTAGTAGGCGTTTGCTCGACTATTTCCTGGTGTAGCGCTTAACTTCTATCGAAAGGTGTCCAAAAATATATGTAACGACTGAAAGGCTTTGATATTTGTGTCTATTTTAGCTCTGGGGTGCGATAAATGGGCATTGAAATGCATATTTTGACCCTTTTAAGTCGCGTTTTGCGAAATACCTACTTTTGATTTGAATCTATTTGATATTATCGTAAAGTACTATTTCTTAGCTTTAAAATACATTGCCCCAAAAAATTCTACGATTTACAATTTTGTACAACAATGTACAATTTTGAACTTATATTCTTGAAATGATAAGTTTTTGTTTTGCCCATAAGTATGCAATCTGTGTTGTTGAACATTTTCATTACAAAAGTGTAGCATCCTAAAACTTCGTTTAAAAAAATTCGTTAAGATTACATATAATGGTTTATATTATATAAAAATGGATTCTATATAAAAAAAATAAATCGTAAAATTGTTTAAAATGCTTTGCTAAAATTTAAAAGAAAGCCACAACCAAAGTGTAGGTGCTTCTCAAAATGTGCATTTTAAGCAACTTTAAGCTCAAATTACCGAAAATCTGGACGTAAAGGACCATTTTCGAAAACAGACTCGTGTTTTGCACACGAAAATCATTTAGAATCATTCAATAAACTGAAAAAAGATTAATTTTTTTGCTTTGTGTTATCGTATTGGACCGATCAAAAATGTAGTTATTCCAAATTTTTGTTTTTTGCTTTTGAATTAAGTTTTGCATGTTTTGGACAAAATTTTCTGTCTGGTTCTTCATTCTAGTTTATGTAGCTGCTTTCATTGTATTAACTCTATCGACTTACTGAACCCACCTCTTAGTCGTGCATCTGTTTTTGAGTGTTTTTTTGTGAATGAATGAATTTTTATCACTGCTAGAATGACTCAGTGTACGTGGAATTTAAATACACAAATGTTTGTTGTTTAAAATGTTTGCATATATTTTTGTAAGATATTATATCTTCAATGTTTTATCTCTTGAAAACAATAATAATTAATAAATATAATAAATAAGAGTACTTTAACCCTGGAGATGGATTTTTTGTTTGTGTGTTAAATAAGGTTTTAGTTTAGATTTAATGAAACACGTGTGGATCGCTCAGCATCTAAATATTTATGAATTTTCACAAGTGCCAACAAAGTTTATTGACATCAGTAAATACATTTGCATTTTACAAGATCTGTAGCATATACATACATATAGAATATATGTATATATCTCTTTCAATTTTCCCTGAAAAATTGGAACAACTGCGAAAAAAAGAAACAAGAAATTCCTTGAAAGCGAGCAATAAATACACATCATGTGTATGACATATTTATATATCTTTAAAAATTTAACATTTTAGAAGAAAGCTTCTTCAATTCGAAAAAAGCGCTTTTCAAAACTTTTTTTCCGAAAACTTTTGCACTTGTGAGCAGTGTTCAGCAGCGAGACGAGAGCTAAAGACGTGCGTGTCCTAAAAGAAATTTTCAAAATAAAAAAAAATCAACTGTCTATATATACGAACTTGTGTGAACCGGTGAAGACCGCATAATTTGTGCCGCCTTGTTATTAATATTTTTTGGCCTCAACTACGACAAATCTTATAAAACTACATAAACTCAAAACAGCTGGCGATCAAAGGAAAATCTATTGAATATATTTTATAACATTTTGATCATATAAAGTGACAAAAAATAACAAAAATCGACTTCTGAGGAAATAGATAAGAGCGTATCAGGTACGAGAAATGTGTTTTCATTTGTGTTGAATAAGTGATATATGCCTAATTATTATTACAATTCTTGGCTTGCGCTCAATTTAATGACGTAATTCTTTAAATTTTATGTTGCAAATATCCCCCAGGCAATATACATATAATAAGTGTATGTACCTGTATCTCTAAAAGCCAAAATTCACAAATGACAGGCACATTTGGTGTGACGTGCGATTTGCAAAAATGAAATATTAGTATTGGTTGTGGCAGTTGAGTTTATGTTTCCAAAAATAGTGTTTTTTTTTTGTGATTTTCTTATTAATTTATGTAGTCTGGATCTTACTCAAGCACATGTTAGATGTTTATTGAAACATATGACAGGTGAAGACAAATTTAATTATATGATGATAAATTTATTAGAATACATCTGTCTCTGTTATGTCTGTTTGTCATATTAATGTACTTACAAATTTTCATAAACTATAAGCCAAGTTATGACGAGGGTGTTCCCCTTAGGTGTGTGTACTTTAGTATGCAAAAATAGGTTTATAAATAATTTATGAGCATCAAGCTTAAAAGGAAATACCCTAAATATGTACATCAACAATTATAATAGAACGAATATAACAATTGTAACTAGTTGATCGTTTTCGTTAAAGCAATGAAAATATCGTTTATAGATGCGGATCGATTCAACAAAGGGGCTTCCCCAGCGTTGTTTAAAGTGATCTAAGTTTGGAAGCAAAACTTTGAATTTAACTTGTTCAATTAAAAAATGCTCTATTAAATATTTTTCACTCTATTTCAATATGTTTTTCTTATACAAATCAAAAATTTTAAGACCATGTTTCGTCATGTCAATAACAAGTAAATAAGTCGGTCAAGCCCGACTGTAATATACTCTGTACCTGGTGTAGCAGCTGAAAGCAGCGCTGCTAAGCAATAGCTGGCGCCACTATTTGCATTGAACAACGATGGATTTTAAAAACTAACCAATAGATGACGCCACTACTGTTAGGGCGGGGGAAGTTACATTCTTTTGGTCATATCTTGAGTATTGTTCATCCGATCTTTATAATTTGCGACTCGGCTGTTAATGCTGATCAAGAATATATAAACTTCATATGGTCGGAAATGATTCGGTCTCCCTGTTACATACTTTTGCACAAACTTAATGTACACAGAGTACCATTGGAACAGAGTATAAAATGTATTGTTTGAAAGAAGAGCCATTTCATAGATCGTTAGAGTACTGCTAGGAATTTCGAATTATAAAACTAATAATTAGAAATTTTCGGAAAGATTTTAAAACTACCATGAAATGAGATTAAAAATCTCCTAAACAAGGTATGTCATCTCTCTACTTATCAACATGTCTTCAATTTTCTCTAAAAATTCAGATAATAAATCCTATGCAATATAGTTTCATGAAAAATGGAAAAATACATAGATTTCGGCCAATGCTTAAGTTGCTATTACTTACGCGTTCGTCTTTAGATATATTATGGAAGATTTTGTTAAAATACTACATAAAAACAAAAATCTATCGTCGCAATGGGATTCGAACTCTAGACCTCGCTTCACGGTCTACGCATTTGCACCATCGGGCTTTTGCATGCTGAAAGCTTTTACTGTGATCGAACGAAATTAAAAATACAAATTTTTATAAGGTTTCTAGAAAGAAAAATATTCAGTGAATCCAAAAAACAACCAACCAACAGAAAAAAATTCAAAATAAGATTGATTCATCTGACAGTCAAGTTTAATCGATCTTTATCCAAGATTGTTGAATTCACAATTATAATCTTGTGTTGAAATTTTTTCGTCTCTGTTGACTTTCGACGGTTTCGAGAATATACAGCCATGCTCCCACTTTCACTTTCGCAAAGGTTTTGCGACTTGAAACCGGTTTTTCGACCAAATTTGGTCTTCAAACCGCAAAACTTTTGCGAAAGCAAAAATGGGAGCATGGCTAATAATCTTGGTTTTAGATTGATTTTTTTCTCAGTGAAGACTTAAGCTAAATTTCTAAAAAAAAGTGGAATGTATTTCTCATGTCTGAGATCATATAATACTAATTTTTGAATTTTGTGCGTACAGTTAACTAAAGGTTAATTTACGTTTCTAATTGGAGATATGGCTGAAATATAATTACCTTCCAATATTTAAGAGGATATTGGCATTGATGTATGCTGACGACGTAAAGCTTTGCTCATCGTATAATGACCCTCTTCCTCCACTTATTCTTCTACAAGATTTGTCTTCCTTCAATGATTGCTGCTCATTAAACCTTCTAATGTCTTTTTGTCGTACCAAAACTTAGCTTTTCGAGTTCAGTATTGATGGAATTACACTTGAACGAATATCTATGGCTTATAATCTTGGTATACGGCTTGGGCCAAATTTATGCTTTAATACCCACATTTCGACTATATGCAATAAAGCGAAAGTTGTACTTGCTTTCTTTAAAAGATGGTCGAAAGAATTTTATGATCCCTATGCCACAAATCCTCTGTACGTCTTCTTGGTTAGAATCTGGAGCTGGTATCCTTCGTACCAGAAATATTAAGACCAACTAGAGTCTATTCAAAAACAGTTTCTGATATTTGCGTTACATGGCTTGTCCCAGACAGAAGCTCTCATCTTCCTCCTTATGAACAAAGATTGTGACTTATCGATCTGACTTCTCTTGAAAATCGTAGAATGTGCCATGGATCAGTTTTCATACACAAATTATTATTGGGTAAAATTGACTCTAGTGATCTTCTAAGCAAAATAAACTTCTCAGTGACACCCTGCCGAACTAGAGAATATATACTTATGAACCCTTCCGCTGCCTTTGTCATTGTTGTTCTTCTTATAATTTTAAAAATTCCATAATGCCACTCTCAAATAGCCTACGTTAATTTAAAATTCAATCCTCATTTCCAATCCTTTTTAATCGGTTTCCTAGTATTTCAGATTAATTTTTCTACCATTACAATTTATAATTTAGCATAAGCTTAGTCTCCACAGTTTAACAGCTCATTGTTGAACTATAAACAACAAATAAATAATTTAACTACCAGGCCGCGATTTTATTGAATAAGCTTCTAACTATCAATAATGGAACGAATCATTAGGCGTGTTCAGCAGAATAATTGATCCCTGAACAGGTATCAGAAAAACATCGAAAATCGAATAGTTTCTGCTGTTGGAGGGAGCAGTATCACTTTAAAGTAGCGTACTATTTCTTTGATACATGCTCCTGTATCATGATACCTCTCGAGTTCAGTATTAAGATAATTGCAAATTTATACTTGATCAGGGAGCAAGTTGTTCTGCTGAACACGGCCATTGATAGTAACGCAAAGAACTTAAAAAATCGATAGTTCGATCGATAGTTTGCCATCTCTAGGGATAAGTAGTTGAACGGAGAGAGCAAGCAAAGTTTAAGAGTATTGCGTTCAAAACATAGGGATCAAAAGTTCTGGTATAAAAGTTCATTTGTGGATTTAGCATTTTCATTCTGACATCGATCATTCTAAATCCAAGTATGAAATTCTATATTTTTTTTCTGTGTGAAGGAGTATAAATCAAGGACGGCCGAATGAAGAAGACACAAGAGACGTCAGTCACTTTACTTGTTTTTCTGTGCTCACCTACTCTCACACTCATAAGATCGGCTCGAGTCTGTGTGAAAAGTACGAGTGACTTCGGCCACCGGCAATCACTTCTAGTTTTTGCCAATCATTGGTCCAAAACTAATTGGAACAAACTATTTTCATTTTTTTTATTCTAAAAGCTCTACTTAGACACTTTAGTTCTTAAAGGTTTTGCAAAAAAATATTCAATTTGTCAAATAAAAACATTGTTCTAGTTAAAGATAGTTTAAATACTGTAAACATTTTTGGCAATACCAACGCATCGCGACGTCTTTAGACTTTGGCGATGACGCCGATGAATGTGCCACACCAAAAATAATACCACAAACCGTACAATTTGTTTTGAATTTCTACGAAACAGCGTCTACTTTCACCAAAATTAAAAGCTATAGCAGGTATCCAAATATTGTATCTAGACTCTTATATGTATACACATCCCATGACGAAATCGTCTGTACCGCAGAATAAAGCCGAACGCAACTCTTTTGAAAGCAAATTTTTTTGCAGATCAGACAATCGCCCACCCAATTGTTTTTGTCTTTAACTAGTCGTTTTGTGTACATTCTGGTTACGGGCAATATTTATTGCACATTTTGGGGGTCATAAAAGATTTTGGTTGCATTTGCAAACTGCAGTTGGACACATGTTTCGCTGGTCGGGTCCGGTATGGTCCGGCCATGTTAGCTCCGGACTCGCATTTAAAAATAACATTTTGCGTAACGCGCTGACACAAAGCGACGACAACATGACGCTCACATGCTTCCCCGTGCTCTGATTCTGAGAGTAAGAGATGTTTTCTATATGGTCAGGTATTATATATATAGATTGCCTCGCCAAACTGGCCTCCTCAGAGCTTATTCAGCCATTCCAAAAACTAAGAAATTGGCGTTTTATCAATGATGGCGCATTGTCTTCTCTGTTTTTGTGCTAAAGCATATGTGGATGTGGACTAAGTAGCTCTATGACCTCAGACTTTCAATTTTGTCAACGTCTAGACATTGGTCTGCCATTAAAATAAGAAGACGTCAATGGTTGGAAAAAAATAAATAAATTAATACCATGCATTGGTCTCTGCTACCAACAGCATGGGGTAAAAGATCAGAAAATACATACAAGTGTGTGCCAATTTCTGTAATATATAGATACTGAATGATTTGATAATAAATAGAGACAATAATCAGGGATTTTGATTATGGAAAATAGTCTGCAAATATGGTGTTACAATAAAAATTGACAAATTTGACAATACGGTCAACCTTTTTTTCATTGTCATCAACTATTACATTCTTATACTTATAGATCAAAAAGATTGAAATAAACTTAACAGTTAACTTGAAATAAGATTTTTGTTGATTCAAGAACAATGTACTTGTTTTATTTCTGAGTGTATTTTTCATAAGAATTTGTATCTCTTCTCATTCCAGTTAATATTTTGGCCTTGAAATGTTTCCAAATCAAAATAATGTGGCCACTGCCGGTCCCGGAGCGGATGGCCAACAACAGCAGCAGCAACAGCAGCAGAGTCTCAACTATAATGGTCTGCCACAACAAACACAACAACTGTCACAAACCGCCAAGAATGTGCGAAAGAAACCCTATGTTAAAATCACGGAGCAACCCGCTGGCAAAGCTTTGCGTTTTCGTTATGAATGCGAAGGTCGTTCGGCGGGTTCCATACCCGGCGTTAATTCCACACCCGAGAACAAAACCTATCCAACCATTGAGATTGTGGGCTATAAGGGACGCGCTGTAGTCGTTGTTTCCTGTGTAACCAAGGACACACCATATCGGTGAGTATTTCAAAGAAGATAAAAACTCTTTCAGTTTTAAATTTGCAATTTCTTTTCAGTCCTCACCCTCACAATTTAGTGGGCAAGGAGGGTTGCAAGAAAGGCGTGTGTACGCTAGAGATTAATAGCGAGACCATGCGTGCCGTTTTTAGCAATCTGGGCATACAGTGTGTTAAGAAGAAGGATATTGAAGCGGCCTTAAAGGCGCGCGAGGAAATACGCGTGGATCCGTTTAAGAGTAAGTTTGATGTAAATTAACATAGTTGACATTTTCTCTAATCCAGGCACATTTATTATGTATTTTAGCTGGCTTTTCGCATCGTTTCCAGCCTTCAAGTATTGATCTGAACTCTGTGCGCTTGTGCTTTCAAGTGTTTATGGAGAGCGAGCAAAAGGGACGCTTCACTTCACCCCTGCCGCCGGTGGTATCCGAACCCATTTTCGATAAGAAGGCCATGTCCGATTTGGTCATTTGTCGGCTGTGCAGCTGCTCTGCCAGCGTGCTGGGCAATACCCAAATAATTTTGCTCTGCGAGAAGGTAGCCAAAGAAGATATCTCGGTGCGTTTCTTTGAGGAGAAGAACGGACAAAGTGTTTGGGAGGCTTTTGGTGATTTTCAGCACACGGATGTGCATAAGCAGACTGCCATTACATTTAAGACGCCGCGATACCATACGCTGGAGATAACGGAACCGGCTAAGGTAAGTTGAGCTGGAAGTTCTCGAGATTATGTCAAAATATATACAAAACTAGATGAATCCGCCGCGACTTTCTCCGCGTGCCTGTTGTAAAAATTTGTGTTGAGATTGTGAAGCGTTAAAAACGTATATTACAGATCATTAAACACGATTTCAGCCATTTTCTACGACTGCCTTTGAAATTTGTTCATACTATAGTCATGGCAAAAGAATTGTAACGACTTTTTTAATCGGCATTAGGCGGAGACTGGATTCCACGCCACCATTGAGGTGGATTAAGAGCGAGTTTTTTTTACTCGTTACTGGAAGAGTGAACATTCTATACTAAAGTCGGGCAAATGTATGTAACAGTCAGAAGGAAACATTTCCGACCGTATAAAGTATATATATATATTCTTGATCAGCATCAACAGCCGACTCGATATAGGCATGTCCTTCTGTCCGTCCGCAGGGCTTAACATTGAAACAAATATCGAAAAAAAATTACGGTTACGGTCTTTTGATAGCCATCTCTGACTTCAAAATTACCTCATCTCGGACATATTGAGGGTCTATCAAAAGTCGACATCCCAGAGATGCAGAATGGGATTAAGGATTTTCTTAAATCCAAGGTCGTTCATTAATGAAAAAGGCTGGCCATCTTATTTTGTCAATGACACTTTAATAAAAGGGCTGAACCGATCGTCCATCCCAGCTACAAGGTCTACATTTGACTTTTAAAATATCATCTTGCATACATTTTATGTGACGGGTCAGGTTGCTTCCATAGTCGCCCTAAGACACAGTGCCAAGTGAAATGAAAATTTTATATGTTCAATATGAAGATTTCCGAAGCATAAACGGACTCAACTCGTGTGTAGGTGTACAATGTACATATGTATGTAGGTACATTGTACATTTTACAAGCTCACATTCATACATACACACATACAAAGCAGGGTAATTTAAAAATTTTGTTTGTGCTTGTGGCTAAACTGAAGCGATATCACTTTTTCATGTGATTGGCGATTTTGTATCTGTGGATTATGATTTTCTTCATTATTCCGAACTCTGTATGTATAAAATGAAAACACTTAATTACACAAGGCAGCAAAATCCAACTTTTTCCGACCTCCATCAATGTTTCATATTATTTGGGTTGTCCTGATTCCAAATCTGTCATCAGTTTTTCCACATCACACTCAGTTTCCAAGATATAACGTAAAATGTGAATTTTGCTTATTGTACTTAATAAAAGTAAGAACGTTCTTAAGAACATTGTGCAACTATTATGTTCAACAAATTGCCATGAGTTTGCCTAAATGGTAGAAAATATTGTAACAAATTTGAGTGAAAAACTCGTACTTACTTAGCAATAACTTTACCATTTTAGTAGATACATTAATATCACAAAAACCGAAATTAGAAAATACAATGGACTTATGCTTCAAGCAAAATTAAAAATCGGTTTAACTGAAGATTACAGTTTTAGAATTTTTTTAAGGGTAACATTTTCTCTGAAAAAATGGATATATTAACTTTCAGTTTATGTATTGAGTACCGCTTTTTAGTGGTAAGCAGACCAAGTCTTGCGTGTATATCGGCCTCATAATTCAAAATATCGACAGATAAGCAAAATTCACATTTTACGCTATATCTTGGAAACTGAGGGAAATGTGACAAAACTGATCGCAGATTAGGAAATACTATGAAAATGTCCATGGCGTTTGAGGAGATTTTTTTGTGCTGCCTTGTGTTATTACACAAGCAACTCGAGACATTTGTTGTATGCTTACCGCAAATTCTATATTAGCCAGAGCGCACAGCGATGGAAGTGTGGCTTGGTGGATAGTCACGATTAGTGTAAAAATAATTTTTGTTACGTTCACAGACGATAATTAAATTTTAAAAATATTTTTTATATCATAATATTAATAAAAACCGAAATGGAACCTGTTATTTTTTTTCGGTAAGGGTTAAGTACAATAAAATCCATTTCGGTTTCGGTCACAGTTTCGGCTTAATTCGGTTATACCGGTTAAAAATAACGGTTCTTGTTTCGGTTTGATACCCTGGTCACAAGATCTCATGCGCTTTAGCGTTGATTTACAAAAAAATTGATCAAAACAAAATAAACATACTTTTTCAGCCACTTTCGGCCATTTCGAAATGAAAATTGCGTTTGAAACTTGAATTTACCGAGAAAAATCACAAAAATCACTTGCCTTGCCCACTATTAGGATGGTTATCACGTGTCCACCTCTATAGAAAACCAACGGAAGAACAGTAAGGCAAATGGAAAAGTGTGTGTTATGAAGACACTGAAATATTGGTATAACATCAACTTTTTTATTTGGAAAATAAGCAAACGCTTTGTTGTAGCTCTGGTTGTGTTTAGTATGAGCCCCAAGTTTAAAGTCAATTGGACAAATTTCTTAGCACAAACTCTTAAAAAGTTTCCACCACACAAACTTTTTTAAGAATTTTTACCCACTTTGGGGTTACATTTTCCTACTTTGCCTGCCTGCATAACTAAACGAAGGTCTATATCAAATCTGTCTAACACTATTTATTTTCTTTCAGGTTTTCATTCAGCTACGACGACCTTCGGACGGCGTTACCAGCGAGGCATTACCCTTCGAATACGTGCCATTGGATTCAGGTAAACATACGTTCTGGAATCTTCATCGTCATCTCAAGCGTAAGCCGGATGAAGATATATTTCAGCAAATCCTCACGTTGGATGCCAAACGTGAGGCGCCAACGATTGAGGTCATTGATCTAAATACACCATTACCAGAGGAGGAGTTGCCAGCTATGTCACCCATGTTGCCTTTGGTAACGACCGAACATGTGCTTGAAGAGGTACCAGGAGATATGGAAATGGAGGCAGCTGAAGCAAATGATGAATCGGAGACAGAGCGTCTACGTTCAGAGCAGGAAAAAGAAATTGATACGATTATAGATGAAAAAGTTAGGGAGCTGGAGCAACTCGAATTAGAGCAACAATTGGAACCCCGACCTCTATCGGCTACCGATAAGATAAATGAGTGGATGAAATCCCATGAATTCGAGCAACAGCCACACGAACCAAGTCCTCCGGCAGGCGAAGTCGATGTAATGGATACCGCTGTGGAAGAATCCCAATTGCAAGAGGTCACAGATGAGGATAAGACCTTAAATGAGCTACTCGAACAGGTGGCCGAACTGGATGAGATCTATACGGATTATAAAGTTCAGCGGGACACCTATAATAATACTTTACAGAATGAGCTGGAGAGCTTGGAGCGTCCTCCCTTAGGAATGGGGGAGAGTTTCGATGATGCAGCCACCTACACGAGTTTGCAAATTGCTTTTAAGAATCCCATACTCATACCCATGGATGACATAATGCCACCCACGCCACCCATGTCACAGTGTGCACCAGAAGATGCTCAGCATTATGATCCCGTGGAGATTAATTCACAGAAATTACCCGTGCCAGAGGAGAAGGTACCTCCTTTGCCACCCAAGAGATTACGCAAGCAGGATAGCAATGCTGAGAATCGTTCTATAGATGCCAACAGTATGGACGAAGTGGCAGTGGTCACTCCACCCAAGCGTGAGAAGCCACGTTTACCACCCCCCGTCATACATCCACGCATGTCGGATCTGGTGCCGCCCACCAAGCGTTTGCCGGCCGCTCCCCCAGCCACCAAACCCAAGAATCCCAATTTTAATACTTTACCCCGACAAAAGAAACCCGGTTTCTTTTCCAAACTTTTCAATCGTCGCAAGAGTAAACCCGATCTAAGTCAACCCAGTGAGAGTTGCAGCAACTTGGAGACAAGTCCCAGTGTACCCAATATAGGCCAGTTTAATCCACAAGATCCATTGCGTTGCTCATTTCGTTCTGCCAAGTCGGCAGCTGCACTACCAGTTCAACAGTCGAACAAATCTCTGAATGCCACCACCAGTCCCCTCAAGACCCAGGGAAGTGGTAAACGAACCATCAAAACTGGCAAACCAGTGGGACGCAGTGCCAGCAGTGTTTCGGGCAAAAGATCAGCTTATCTGAATGCTGATGTGGTTCATATACCCCTGAAGGGTGACAGCGCCAATAGTCTGCCCCATCATGGTCCAAATGAGGCCTACTCCAATGCTAGCACCATTACCTTGGGTGGTACCTTGGACAGACGCACGGCATCGGCTCTACAGCTGGCCGAGATACCCATCAGTGAGGGTGGCATGGAATTGGTGGCCATAGCAGATCGTCAGAGTTTACATAATCTGGTTAACTCTATTGAGGCGCATTTCAATGTACAACTCGATCCGAATTTGGATCTCACAGAGGCGGAACATTTTGCCTTGTACACCAGTATCCCGCCTCAGGCCACTGCAAGTGAATTTGATGAAAACTCTGCGTATTATGCACCAGTAGATGCTGGCGAGATTTTAACACCCGATGAGGTGGCCAAACGTTTGGCGGCAGCAAATGTCTTGAATTAAAAAGCCTTACCTGGTAGAGGCTGGGATTTGTTATAATATTTTTTGTGAACCCAAGAATTTTGTGTGGGTTGATTTGATTGGTATTTGCAATTTGTAAGCGGTAAGATTTATGGCTACCGCATTGTTTTTGTCCTCCTGCTTTTCCCAAGGAAAAATGCTGGAAAATTTGTTATAAGGGCCCCATCCCCCCACGATTTGTATTTAACTACTAGGCACAGTCCGAGTAAACAAGAAAAACCAACTAAGCAGAACTTTGATTGTAACTAAAGTTCTTGGATTAAATTGGAATACTTATTTTTTTTTGTTATAGATCCAGCACATTTGAGGCGAAAACGTCAAAAGACTGGCGGTGATCCCATGCACTTGTTGCTGCAACAACAGCAAAAACAACAGCTACAGAATGATCATCAGGATAGTAGTAAGTTTTGGTTTTACTATTTTAATACGAGTGCTTAAGCTGTTATGACAACTTTTATGATGATATTTGAGACTTAAAGAAGAAATAGGAGAATGGTTTTGAAATGGTAAAGTTGGGAAGTTAGGCTAGGAAATTTTTTTTAAATTTTGCACTTTGTTAATTGATGCCACAAACTGACAATGCGAATTTTTCACATAATTCACAATGCAAAAAAGAATAAGTAAATTTATTTTTATGAGGAATTAGAATCGGAAAATTTTAAGAATTTTAAATATATTACATTTTCTCCATGCTAAGTCCGATAAATTATAAAAAAACGACAGTTCTAGGTTGAACGGGATAGAATTTATACCGTTTGCACCTAAAGTTTCAAGTATGTTTTGTATTTGGATGTACCCAAATTAGCTACGAAACATTCGAGAACCGAAAAGCGATTGTACAGATAATTGAAATGAGAACAAATGTTCTAGAATAAAGAACTTGTAGTTCTTTCAGTCAGATGTATAATGTTAAGAACGCCTTCTTACCTCCTGTATAAATTATCTTGGACTAAGAACAGAATACGGAACGGAAAATGTTTTTTTTTCGAATCTGCTATCGAAATTCCCTTCTGTTTCTAAAACTTAGCTTATAGAGTGAGGGTAGTTTTCTGACCTACATTTATACCATCTTGGTTAATTTATTTTTCAGATTTATGTGATTTAAAACAGAGACCTAGTGAATAGCTTTAGAATTTTATGGACCAAGAACACTTTGTACCTATTCTATGATCTTTTATATTGTTTCAGGAATCTATACGAAATTGACTTTAAAACTTATAAAATAGATAATTTTTTGCTCAAATCGGCTTGTTATTAAAGCGAAGCACTCAAACCAACTAAATCGATTCCAATGGGTGTCAATATCATTGAAAAAAAGGGTTTCGGAATGCTTTCATAATATACCGACTGGTCTCAAAGAAGATTTAACATAGACACAATTAATTAGCAGCGTCGACAGCTTTTCACTCAGATATTAGTCAGCTGTTCCCTGTGATTTTGGCTCTCTGAGTTATTTTTTGACTATGTCCGTTTCGCTCTTACCACCGTATTTTCCTTTGTCACACTTGTTTAGAGTGAAGTGTTTACATGTCACTAAGATGTTAACATCACTCAAAATAGGCGTTTTAAACTGAGTTTCTATCAAAAAACTCCAACGAGCTGTCACAAGTAAGCTCGTTCACCCGTGCTACAAAGTAACCCAGAGTTCTCCAGCAATAGCCCCTGTGGGGCGAACACATTCAGTAATTCACACGTATAAGAGCCGAATGCTTGCCGAACTCATTCCTCACTGAATGTCTGAAAGTCAGTCCCACTCAACATTATTTCCGAGCAACACTTATAAAAAGCATTTACACATTTTCTGTCCTCTCTTCTTGGGAAACCCTCAAGTAAACTCAACGCTCGTAGCTCGCTGACCTCGTTTAAGAAGTATACATAAAAGAAAAAAATGCAAAAGCACTCGTGTATTTGCGGATCATTGTATATGCGAGCTCGTGTATTTGTAATTACAAATACCCGCGCTGACTAGTAGCTTCGGCCACAAGTCGTCGCGAGCTCTTGTTGCCGAAATCAAAGATCTACTGCGTGCTGACACGATCACAGCTCGTACACAAGTAACACAATTGTTACAAGCACGCAAAAACAACAGCTTGTGAACTTGTACTTTAGTACAAATAGATAAACATTATAATTAATTTCGGGGAGACATGTTCACTAAAACACTTTGCCGAAGACTGGCAGAAAAACAGGTGCACATAATCCAAAACTAGAACAATCGGTATTAACTTAAATAAACAAAAATAAAAAGGTTCGAGATTTGGCAAAAAAAAACGTGCACAGGCGTGTCAGTGATACAAAGGGTGAAGCAAAGGAATAACCTTAAGACAGACAAAAAACATAAAAATTTAAAAAAAATGTCGGCTACAAGTAGAAGTTGCAAAGCAGAGAGCTCGAAAGTACGTGGTTGTAAAACAAATGTAAAAGAAAGATGAATATAAGAGATTTCATACATGTATGTTTTAATTTATGTACCAACATAATGAGACCTAGAGCCGGCAAAAACTTGAAGGTTTAATTATCATAAAGGTCGTTAAAACATACATGTATGTATAAAACGCCAGACACGGCGTTGTTGTTAAAACTAAAAATAGTTTCGTTTATAGCAACAAAAACGCCTGTTTGAATGCAATTCTGCACTCAGACTTATTGGTCATTGTGTTAGCAATGGAGAGGAAATCTCCTTCACTAACGTTGTAAGACCATTGGGGGACACACACACGTACAAAGGCCACAGACAGCGCGGCTCTGGCTCGTTGTGTCTGTTTTTGCGGTTGAATGGCATTGGATTTCCCAAGCGATTATGGCATTATAGGCATCAGGAAGGAGTTGTTTTCTGATTGTGGTACCAGGTGAAGACCGTTGATGATATGGTAGAGATACCATTGAAACAGCTGTTCGGTCAACTAACCTCTTTTGTGGTGTAGTGTTTCCCTGTTTTAAAAGTTATGTACCAACATAACGAGACCTAGAGCCGGCAAAAACTAGAAGGTTTAATAAGAGATTTCTTAAATCACTTATTTGCAGCCAAAAAGTTTTTTCGTTTTTTATCAAATGTAGTGAAGTTCACATATTTTTTGTATAAGCCTAAAACCGCGAAATTTGCCCAATTTTCATTTGAGTGTTTCAAAAGCGCAAGCGTTGGCATCAAAGGTGTATATTAAACGGTCTAACATATTGCGAAATTTTAAATATTTCATATGAACAAAGATTATTGTGAAGACTTCAACTTCCAAAATTATCAAACAATTTTGTTATTTTTAATCAAAAGCGGTAAACCCTTTGTGACGCACGCTACGTGACGCACGTGACATTTTTGCCAACATTTTATTAATGTGTTTCTGTTATAATGCAAAGTGAATACCAACAGTTAATAGCAATCACATAGTTTCTTACGGTTTCTTATGCATTCTTTATTGACCCATGAGACCCTTAGAAGGATTTTAGATAACAGAAGTAAGTGCAATCTATAGGCACCTTTATCAAAATAAAAATGTGCAATATTATGTTCAAATGAGGTAAATTGAGCTGGCGAAACCGAATATTTTCAAATGGGTTATGAACAAGTGTAAGATTCTCTTACATTAGTTCAATTAAATTGTTTCCCTATAAAAATTAAAGAAATCATAGTGTTTTTT